>ML675601.1:38007038-38031434 GCA_007922155.1 Mesoclemmys tuberculata | reverse complement strand
GTGTGTGTGTGTGTGTGTGTGTGTGTGTGTGTGTGTGTGTGTGTGTGTGTGTGTGTGATATCTGAGGTAAACTCTCTTCTTGCTACTATTGATGTCATTGGGACTTATATAGGTGCCTTGACAACACAAAGGACTGCATTTGACCAAATCCTCAGCCGCTGTAAATCGGCATAGCTCCGTTAAAATCAATGGAGTTATGCTGATTCATCCTAGAGAAGATCTAGCCCATAATCTCTACATTGGCTATAGGAAACATACCAAAATAAATCAATGTTACCAGGGAAGTAAAATTACAGCAGTTTGAAGTTGATTTATTTAATGGTTATAATGTATATGCGATTTGAATAGAAAGAGGTATAGAAAATATATACAGTACATGGAAAAAGTCAAGTCAATGTCTTCCCTTTTATTTCAGTATACCAAAGGAATTACTTCGCGTCAGGTGTTTCACAATATCAGAAACATTGGCAAAAAGAGAGCTTTACTTTTCCAGGAGCAATGTGATGTTTTGATTTTTGTAAAATGGTGATCACAAGTTCACAAGTCATCCTCTAAACCAGACTGACACACCGTAAAGATAGATGCACCATAAGGATAGATCCATAATACCATTTACAGGTGGTTGCATAATGTGTTCTCAGTAAAATTTGTTGTGAGTTTTGGCATTCTTTCAACCAGTAATTATTTTCTAATAAGGGGGAGCCAAACTTACTGAACCCCCCCCCAACAATCCCCTCCCTGCTTGACAGCATCCTCTATCTCCACCACCCTGCCACAAGGCAGAAATTCCGAGTTCCCCATCCCAGTCTGGTAGGTAGAGAATGGGGTGGGCATAGAAGACTCTATAAGCTGCACTTTAACTGTAAAAGAGCTGTATGTGGTTCATAAGTCACTGTTTGGCCACCCTTGTTCTAATACATTTTTCCATCATTTAACTAGCTCCAGTATCATTAGAGTCTATAAATAATAGAACTTCAATGCAGAAACGGCAAAAACAGGAGTGGATTAAGTTTTGCAAAACTTTATTGGTTACAATTTGATATACAGAACAAACACCAGGGATGGTTAAAATCCTGGTCCCTTTTCATCTGAACTCCAAAACATTTAAGGCTGAAAGAGCAGTGATGAACAGCTCTAGTTTTATTCCATCTCTAATGTCTAATAAGTTACCAAAATATGAGGAAAACAGCTATCTGCTATCTTGTACAGACTCCTCTGCTTTTCACCTACTGATAGATCTAGTATAGATCTGTCTTGTCTTCCATTTCATTTCTGATGCCTTAGTATTGAATTCACAGAGGGAGACAGAAGTATTACCAACATTAGAAAGCCAGTAAGTTTTGCAGCGTTATTACACCACGTCTTGTTTTGTATTGTGTAATTTATTCTGCTGTTTGATGGCTTTGTCAAATTAAACATTGCATATATTTCCTTGAGCAGTTGGGGAAAACCAAGGTTTGTTTTCTTTTATATTGTGCTACTAATTAAAGTGAATAGGTATTTGCAGTTTAGTTTGTGTTCAAGTGAAATAAAAATCATGGTGGTACTCCATTTCCAAGCCTCACTTGTCACGCCCAGAAATTCAGCATTCCCCATTTGTCACATTGACATATTCAGTTCTTCAGCTAGGACCAATCCCACCCCCATCAACATCAATGGCCTATGGTTTTAGATGTCACTTGTTGTTAAATATACTGTGAGGAATATTTGAAGGAGGCAAACATATAGAAAATAAATATACTATAGTCAAGCCAGATGCACCAAAACTTATAGATCCCTTTTACTAAAAGCAAAAAAACAAGAATATGATGCATTTAAAGTGAAGCTGAAAACAGTCCTATTGGGCTCATGTTTACTGTGTCTCACTAAATCCTCTTCAGATTTGCTCAGTTGCAAATTAAAAGGAAGAATCTCTAACTGCCAATTCTCCAAACTCAACCTAGTCTTAGAGTGGAGCTACTTCTTTCTTCCTCATGCAGCATCACCACTAAAAGGATTCTGCTGGCCAAACAACAGTTACACCTCTGTATTCAGTGAGGCATAAGTAAGGGCATGATTTCAAGCTCATGAGATTCCATAGGAACAACTGAAGTGTAACCATGGCCCTGCCCTCCTTATTCCCACCCCAGCCAGCAGAGCTCACTTAACAGCCCTCTGTCTTGAGAAAGGAGGACTCAGAAATGAGGCTGGGGGCAAATTCTTATTATTTTCTGAAGTTACTTTTTTAAAGAGAGATTCAAAGAAAAAAAGATTGGATATGGCTTGTGTAAATATGGGTTGAGGTCCAGACTCTATAAATGTATCACAAGTGTATTGATTGGTGTAGACTATTTTTATTTAGGTAGACTTCTGTTTGGACTTACGTTGTACTCTAAAGACATACTGTTTGGTGACTAGATGTACAGTGTCTTGCACAATGGGGCTGTAGTCTCTATGTGCTAGGCTATATATATATAAATAACAGATAATAAGATGTGTTTCTCAAACTTTTCCATACCACTCTCAATGTCAAAAGCACAAGGAAATGGCTGCCAGCAGTCAAGTTGAGAAGAGATCATGTGACAGGGAAGCAGCTTGAACAGTAGAGCTGAGCAAGAAAAATTTGGTAGATAGAAATTTCACCTAAAATACATTTTTCTTGGCTATGGAAGTATTTGTGATCCATTTGTGTTTTGTTTTGACATTTGAAACATTTTGTTTCATTGAAGAAAAAAATGTTTTTTGTTTCAAGTGAACAGATGAGGGGGGTGATGTTTCAGTTCAATGACTGAACCAAAAATAAATTATTTACTAAGCTCAGAGGCATGATAAAGTCTTTTCTTTTATTTATTTATTTATTTTTATGCAGCAACTACTGAATGGCAACCATATCACTGTTCAGGTTCTCATCAATCTTTTGGACCAATATTATGTTATTATAGGTGACTGTTGCAAAAAACAGAGACTGAAACCAAGTACATCCACAACTGTATCAATTTGCTTACACTTAGACCATCCTTAGAGCCAACTTGAGTTTAACACCTTTTTGAATGTTCAGCAGTCAGCACACAATCCAAAGCCAGGGTATAGGCTCACGCTAGCTCGCACACTGACATATACATGTCATCTCTCTACAGTAGTTCAAAAGGTCAAGATTAGAAAATCCTGAATGAACTGTTAGGGTCCACTGGGGGAGCCCACACCCAAACACTGAATAGCTCTGGGTTGCTCTCTGCTGCTGTGCCCCAGTTTGATTAAATTCTGCCCACCCTCAACTTGTAGATGCACAGTCATAAGAATTACCAGAGATACACTGAAGCCGATAGAACTTGTATGGTTATCAGTGTAGCATTATTCCTCTACCTCACTTCTAGCATCAGCATGCAGCCAACAAACTGATCACCAAGGTACAGAAAATGACACACTTGCCCCTATTCTGGGATGTATCCCCACCTCGATGCATAGCAGGAATGCTATCTGGAGGGTAGTGGACGCTTTCCATCCATCTGAGATAAGCTCTCTGTAGCAGACAAAACTGGAGAGAGCCTTTGCCGCTGCCAGGAACCCCCACGCTTCACTAAGGCGCATGAATAGCTACTTGGCTTTAGCGTGCCAGGCCACCTCTGGAGCTGGCTCAGGCTCAGGTTCAGGTGTCACATGATTCATTGTGACAAGACCAACCATGGCTGGGGCAGCCACAATATGAATCTGTGGAGGATGCTGCGCAAACATGTTGGACAGTTGCTCTTTTCATATCTTCCAGGAGGTCTTCCCAAGCTGAGCACTGCTGACTCAGTGGCCACTGACTGGCTCAGCCCAAGGAAGGAAACTTCAGGAATTGCCAACAAGAATGACCCAGCAGTTCTTAATCATGATCAACTATAGGGAAATTTTCTCAAGCAACTAGGCTCTAGACCATTCATAGCTTTAAAAGTCATAACCAATATTGTGAAGGATTACAGGAAGTAAATGGAAGCCAGTATTACCGTGTGTCTCCGAAAATAAGACAAGGTCTTATTTTATTTTTTGCTCTGAAAGATGGGTTAGGGCTTATTTTCAGGGGATGTCTTATTTTTTTCCATGAGTGTAAAGTGTATGGGTACCTTTACTTGTGAACCGCTTGTAAACTGTAACTAGGGCTTATTTTTGGAGTAGGGCTTATATTTCAAGCATACTCCAAAAATCCTGAAAAATCATGCTAGGGCTTATTTTCGGGGTAGGTCTTATTTTCGGGGAAACAGGTGTGGATTGAAAACCACTGTTGTAACGTACTCCTAGGAACTAGAACTGGTCAAAAGATGGGAGCAAAGGGGGGAAATTCTAAAAAGAAAATCCCTTGTTTTTATCGAAAAATTCCAGAAGTAGAAGTTTTTGACCAGCTTTAATATAAATCCACCAGCTGCATTCTGTATGCAGCTGGACCTCCCATTCTCAGGACTCCTCATAATTATATAAACATGGCAAGTGAGGTAATATCTTTTATTGGATCAACTTCTGTCAGAGAGAGAGGCAAGCTTTCGAGCCACATAAAGCTCTTCTTGAGGTCTGTCAGGGAAAGGAACTCCAAGTATCATAGCAAAATGCAAGGCAGAACAGATTATTTAGCAAAAATATGTTTTTCTTCAAAAACATATTGGGAAGATTTCATTGGGAAGATTTCTCTGGTTGAGGATGGAATTTCTAGTCTAAATGCCAAAATCTCAAAAGCTTTCATGAAATGGATTGTTTGTTTTCCAGCCAACCCTACTGAGAAGGTGCTGTGGTTACAAGATCCTTCCCTACCACTGCATCAAGGTTGTTGGTCAAACTAGTCCAGATACGATAAATGCTACCAACAAACCTTTGATAATTTTGCACAATGAGAAAATATCCATTCTGTTAGAGCTCAAGCAAGCTGGTTTACCATACCACTTTGGACAGTGCCAATGGACAATATGTTGTGAATGGTACAATGCAAGAAAATAACTTTTTTGCTGTCACCGGAGTCACAGCATAGGAATGTAAAATAGAGTTGTCCAATGATGAAAGAGTATCATCCCTCAGTATCATCAAACCTTCAAGGTCCATCAATCTAACAGGGTGGACTATTAAAAAAAAAATTCACCATCCTGACAGCAATAAGCATATGCCTGAGCCCAGTTTAGGAGTCATGATCTGACTGAGACCATGGTACAATCTTTATATTGTACCACCAATTTCCAGCCTCATCCCAAGGATCAGATTCAGATTTTAACTGCCAGTATGGACTACACCTGAGCCCTTTAGGATAGCCTTGAGAGCTCTCCCCAAGTTAGAAGAGCCCTCATGAGTATGGACACTACAGCCACCTAGTGCTATTAGGCAGGCGGACAGAAAGTCAGTCAGTTTGAGCAAAGCTATTGGGGGAGTAGCAGCGTGATGTTTACTATCTTAATTGTATCCTGAGATTCACAAATCAGATTAAACTAATCTTTTCTCAGGGTCATTTTGGAGGAGTAGTCCAAATTACCTGTCCTATCAGTGGACACACTCTTGGTGTGCCAACAGAAAAATGCCTATGGCACATGCTTGTTAGCTGCTTTTGCCATGCTTAAGTTAGCTACCCATTTTGGGGTTTGTTTGTTTTTTTGTTTAGAACCAGTTTTGAGCCCATCTCTAATCTCAACACTATATGGAAACACTTTTCCCCATCGTTTAATCTAAGATTTTATCTCACTATACCCTGAAATATGAAGATTAGAAAGTACTGTAGTATATAGAAGCAAAATATACTGACACATTGTATGCATGAGGTGTTTACTTTATAATCCACAAAGCGCTTTAATTTCAAAACTCCAGGGAGGCTAAAGTTTTCAGATGGGATTGGTGTGGCAGTTGGGATGATCAGCTGAAAAGATCTGGTGGCTCCTCAGCACTCTTTTCTGTGTAGTGACCACCCCACCCCCTGCCCTCAAAGCTTTATTTTCAAGTCCTTATTTTAGGATTGTCAGAGGTTGCATTTCACTGGGCATTCATGCTATCTTGCCACTGCTGAGGAGAACAAACGGCATCCCAGCCTGTAAAACTGTACTTCCTAGCAACATGTTTGAAACTACAGCTGCCTGATATGGCTAATGAATTTTACAATCAAAAGCTAAAGTGAATTAGCTGTAGCAGATGTTTTTACTCTGGGAACTACCAGACCTTTCTGGCCGCTCATTTATCCTTCAAGAGGATAAAACTCTGCACTTCTATTATGTGTTGTCATTGGAGCATTGCACAACTTTATCAAACTTTTTATTCTGGAAACTGAATTAATTTTCTGCAAGGGAGTTTTTGTGTGGCTCTTTAATCACATTTACTGGGGAACATGTGTACTGTAAAGTTGGAGAGCCGATTATGGCTTCCAGAAAGGCCACTTTCAAAAGGAAACTGCCCTCGCTCCTGAGGCCTCCATGTGAAGGTCTTCGGGTTTTGTGAAGAGGAAAAAATTAATTACTATTTTAATAACGAAGCCAAGCCTGCTGAAAATCCTCTTAGAGAGTATCTGGATGATGTAATGGCTAGCAGGGGGGATATTGAAAACAGTGACCACACAGTCTGCCCTTCACTTTTCTATTCACTCTCTGTAAGATGATACGGACTGCTGGGTCACACATTAGGGAATTAAAAACATAACACTGCTTGCTTGGTGAGAGGGGA
This sequence comes from Mesoclemmys tuberculata, assembly GCA_007922155.1. Classification (NCBI taxonomy): domain Eukaryota; kingdom Metazoa; phylum Chordata; order Testudines; family Chelidae; genus Mesoclemmys; species Mesoclemmys tuberculata. The sequence goes on along the minus strand of ML675601.1, from coordinate 38,024,795 downwards.
GATACAGAGATAGCAGGTCGTTTTAAAATTAACATCGGCCTTAACCTGCCATATAAATGTAATTGTGAAGTTGTGGTTGGGAACACTCCTATATTGCTGACTTCTGCTTCCAGACCTAACCGTTCGTTAGTAGCCCCAAGGGGCTGGAAACAAAGCATGAATGCAGGGATGATACTTTGATTTTAGGGACTATTCTGACTGGCCAAAGTGCATTTGAAACAGGCAGTTTGTTCAGTGCATACATCCCACAGCCCCTCAGAACACAGCGGCAACTGCTGAGCACTAGTATCTAACCCTTCAACTGCATCTTCCTCCGTCCCCCACACAGAAGCAAGTGAAGGTTTCATAAGAGAAACACGGTAGATAAATTCTGGTGAGCCAGAAGTCCAATGATGATGCTACTGTAATCACACCCTCCCTCTGAGACTTAGAGGCACCCGACTGTGCCTCGTGCCTTTTAATGTCCTCGAAGCCTAATTCCCAATCTTTGTGTCTTTAAAAGAAAAACAAAAAAAACTTATAAAGCTCTGTGTTATCAGGAATCTAAATAAATGGATGAAAAAACTAGTTTCTCTCAACCTCCTTAAAACAGGAGCTGATGGCTTAAATTGTGAGTAAACCATGCAAAATCATATGCCTATAAATACAAACCTCATTAACAGAGTATACACTCCTGTCTCATTAAGGAAGAAATCCCCACCAAAGCAACAACCAGTTTCATTCAGCCACCCCTAAGGAATGCTTCAGAGCTCCCAGCCTTTTAGCTGAGATGGTCCCCATTTAGAGCCAAATTTGTCCCTGGGGTAATGCCACCAAAGTCAATGGAGTTACCTCAGGGCTGAATATGATCCTTAGCGCCTATTTACACAACTCATTAATGGACCAGAGGGATTGCTACTGAGTGATGCATGGCACTTTCCCCCCTGCTGAAGCTGAGCGCCAAAGAGCAAGAGACAGGAGTGAGCCCAGGTCTCCTGCTGAGAAAGTGACGGCAATAACAGTTTGCCTCAGAGACTGCCCCCAAAGAGAGATAACTTTATAGGGCTTTAAAACCTTTAGCCATCATGAGAAAGGAAGGAGAGAAAGGGAAACCCAAACACAGTACTCCCTTGGTTTTCAGTCAGCTCAGAGAGGCTTACAGGCCTGGTGCCATCTCAGCCTTAATTTTCCTTTCCTTTTTCCAAACTTAATATAAAGAGGCATTTAAAAAAAAAGAAGTACAGCATAAATGACTAACATGGAACATATCAGCCTAGAAAATAATTAAGAAATAAATGAATAGGTAATATTTTTAAGATAATTAGAAAATGAGATTATCCTCTTTTTTTTTGTTTTAATTTATACAACCTGACTATTTGTTCCATCTTGAAATTACCCTGGATATCAGAAAAGATTATAAATCCTACTGATGTGAAACTTCTCAGTTGAGATTATGAATCCTGTGACAGTGCAATTGCTTTGATATCAATATGTTTGGGGGGGGAGTAGGAATTGCACAGAAAAGCAGGTGTATAACATAAAACCCACATAAAATATAAATTATTGTGGAGTTAATGCCACCCGTAGGCTACAACAACTTGTATATTTCCTATTTCTAAAAATGTTTCTAGGCTTTTTTTTAAAGCAGAATATGTTGCTAATATATAAAAACTATGTGTTTATGGGAGGCAGGATGGTCTCTGAGTTACAGAAAAGGCCTGGAAGCCAGCATAATACTCGATTTCATGGCTCACTTAGCTGCTTACTTTCTGTGTCTATTTCTGTAGGGGTGAAACTCACCCCTGTGTAGGAGACTGTACACCACTTAAGACCCTATTTTAAAGGTGTCAGTAGGCCTTAAATGGTACATGTCCTTGTGTTGCTCTTTGCACAGGGTAGGTTACACCCTATGTGTGCAACTCCCATTGACATCTGTGAGTATTAAATAAAGATAGGAGGAAAAGAATAGAAACTATTCTGGGTAGTCATGTGATCTGCAAAAAAGTCACATAGGGCCAAACCTTGCTCCCATTTATTTCCATGACTACCATCAACCTAGATGTAAAATGGGGTAGAACAGTCAGACCTTTCAGGAAAGAGCTACCTTGTTGGATGGATTCTGCATCCGAGTTTTCCCTCTTGTTTATTAATTTGTTTGGAGTGAAATCCTGGCCCCATGAAGTCAATAGCAAGCTCCCACTGACTTCAGTGGGGTCAGTATTTCACCTTTAGGAGAGTAAATGAGAGTTGTTCCAGTCCACTCAACCTTCATATAACTAGTATTTCTGGCAACTTTTTTTTCAAGAATTGGTCAATAAAAACATGAGCTAAGATTGAGATCATTAATTCTTTAAAGGTTCTGTGCTGTTTTAGGAATGCAAGCCTGATCCCAACTCCATGCCAGACCAACCAGTTCGTATACAGAGTGGGAAAGAATAACTTCCTTTACCTGACTTCTCCCCACTCTCTTACATACAGCTGTCACACATAGGAACTCTACAACCTACTGTGGGAGTGTACCCATTCCCTGCATAGAGGCACAAGACAGGCAGAAGTGGAGCCAGAGCTGGGCTTAATTGTGCCCTATCAGATTACAATGTGTATTTGTTTTTAAAGTCCTTACTTGAGTCACTAATAATACTTTAAATGACTAAAACTGTAAAAATGATCAAAATCTAATTTAGTTTTCACAGTGTAGGCTCTTGGCATATTTTTTGCTTTTCTCTCACTTTGGGTAATGACAGCAGACAAATTAGTTTCTTGTCAGTTACTTCCTGGCTCTTATGCACCAGAACAAAGCTTCATTATTCTGTTTAGAAACAAGCCATTTTAATAATAATGTCCACATAAGAAGGGGCATTTTGGTTACTGTGTTTCTGGATGATGTTCTAAAGAGGTATTTATAGTGTCTAATAAGTTACTTCTCCTGTTTGAATCTCAAGATGTGTTGAGGCCTCTTTATCTGAAAATCCCTGTTGCTGGTTTTATGACAATTGCAAACAATTACTTTTATTTTAAACTTTGAGAAGAGGTTTGACAGGTGGATGTCTTGAAGAGGAAGAACAAGAAACTGCTCTTCAGCACAAATCTGTCTCCAGATTAATTAATTAATTAAAGATGCTGGCCATGTGTACTGAGAAGTAGCAAATAAATTTTAATGTATTGTATCTTCTACTGAAGTCATGGAAAACTGGAGAGGTGCCAAAAGACTGGAAGGTGGGGAAACAAACATATTAATCTTCAAAAAATGGAAAGAAGGAAGATCCTGGGCCATTACCACTCAGAAATCTAACTTCTATCCCTGGCACAAAAACAGAACAAATACTAAGCAATAAAATCACTAAACATACAGAGAAGGATGGAACCATGAGTTGTAAGCTGCTTAATTTTATAAAGAACCACTCTTGGCAGATAAATCTGATTCATTACTTGCTTGATTTGCTTGTTTTTGGTTTCAAGGATTTGTTGAGGGGAGAGGGAGGAAGGGATATAATTATAGAATTACTGAAGGAAACTTATATATGTATTTGGATGTTAGAAGACTGTTAAACAGAGCATTTTTAAAGACCTTCTTTTTTTCCCCAGGATGCCTTCCTGGACTGGCCCTTTAAATCTGGCACACACAAAGAACTGCAGCCCTAAGGTAGCCATTTTGTAGTAGGCTACTGTGTGTTGCATCCTCTCTCTTCCAGGCGGTAAGTACTCTTTTCTTTTATTTTTATTATTATTATCATCCTCCTATTGCTTAGCCAATCAAGGACCAGGACCCCACTGTGCTGGATGCACAAGATAATCTCTACCCCAAAGAGTTTGCAATCTAAGTAATGTTTTCCTTAGTTCTTTTTTTCCTAATCTCAGGTGATGGCACATTTTCACTCGTTTTAAAAATAATTCAAAGTGGCTTGGCTATAAATACTGCTGTTTATTGTCATGCTTTGTCATCCACTTTCCAATCCACAAGACTTGTGATGAGGTTCTGCAGACATTGGTGTTAGGGTTTGCTCTTTAATATTTTCATTAACAATCTATAAGAGAGTAAACAAGAGTTTAATACAATTTTCTGGTGGTAATAAATGACCAGGAATTGCCCCTAACAGCAAAGACTGATAAATAATACAAAGAAACCTGGACAGATTAAAATCTTGGGCAGAAAATAAAAAGAGATTTGATTTGGAAAATAGGGATCTAATTATGGGGTAAAATAAATGTAAATATAAAACAAATATTTTTCAGGGGTGGGAAAACTCTTGAAAGCAGGGATGGCAAAAGAACTCTTGAGTTAATAGTGTATAGTAAATGAGAAAAACTTTGTGGTAATAGTGCAGTAATCCCAACACCAGCTCAGGGGAGAGTAAGTGTATGCTGCGCCCATGCAAGGCAATGTGGCAATGTTGAAAGCTGGTTATACACAAGCGTTCTGTCACAGAGTAAGAAAGTCATGCTTCTGTCAGCTTTGCTGAAACTGCATCAGGAGTATTTTATTTGTTACTGAGCATCTGGTTATCAGAAAAATAGTGGTAAATTGGGTTGACTCTAGAGAAGAAAGCAAAAAGAAAAACAATTTAGGGGACTATGTAAACAAACTTGTAGGAGCAAAGGAATTAAATCTGATGAGCAAGCAAGGGACATGATAATGGTCTACAAATATTGTGGAAGTCATGTTTTAAAGTCATATAAGGAGGAGTAAAGGAATGAAATGAAGACAGAGAAATTTTAGGCTAAGTACCAGCCTGTGAAATGTTTAGGTATGTGGAACAATCTCTCCATGAAGTAATAGAAGCCTCTTATCATGGGACATTTAAAAGCTAGATTGGACAAAACATTTGTGAATAGGCAATGAGGAACAATCCTGCAGTGGCAAGAAGATAGGCCACGCGATGTAACAGTTCTTTTCTCTCTCTAACATTTATGATTGTCTGAGAAGATTAGTTACAAAGTAAGTGAACAGAGATTTTGGCCAAATGTTACTTTTTTAGAGCTTACTCATAGAAATATCAACAACAAACTTTGTAGTAACAGTGAAATAATCCTAACACTGGCTCAGGGGAGGACAAGTGAATTATATGTTCATGAAAAGTAACAGGATTGGTTGTAGGTAGAAAATGAAATCCTTTAGCTGCAGACCAGGTAAAGCCTAGGCAGGGGCAGTGCAAGTTTCTGCATGTTGTCCTGCCCACGTGCCTCCCTCTGACCTGAAAAGGCCAGTGAGAACAGTTAAGTATTTGTCTATTCAGTACTTGGTTTCTCTGTTGAGAAGAGTGTGAGCGATAGTGTCATTTAGGGCCCAATTGTGCAACAATTCAGATCTGGGAAAACTCATGCGCAGAATCCACTGGGACTACTAGCATGAGTGTTTTCCTATTTGAGTAAGGGTTGAACTATTGGACCGGTGGGGCTAGATACAGCAAGGGATTTGAGTACCCAACTGCCACCTTAGGGGTTTAAGTCCAAAATTTAGATCCTCAAAGCCACCACTCATCTGCACCCACATTTCTGCCAGTGGGCCTTCTCACAGCCACCTAAATCCTGACATCCCAGTGTCTAGTTCATGTCTAAATCCCAGAAGGAGCCTTAAACCAGGTATTAACCCACCTATCTTGCCACAGATCGCACCTACTGGATCAGGCCTTACACAAAACATAGCGGAGATAGGGCTGCTTGCCCCCCTTATAACTGCTAGAATACTCTCCCCAAAGAGGAGAGAGAGGCTCAAATCCTTCCTCTGCCAGATGTGGAGCAGGGGGTTGAGCCCAGGTATCCCACCCTTCAGATGGCTCCCCAGCTATAGGCCCTCTCAATCTCTCCTGTTGGAAGTAATCTACTTTGTACAAATAATTAGTCAGTGGAACACAGACCTGAACTTCGGTCTCCCAAGTCCCAGAGGACTACCCTACCACAGGGCCTTTCCGTTATTCTCACTCTTTCCCTCATATCTTGTTTCATACACAGTGGTTTCAACAGGAGATTGGGAGAGACACCTCCAGAATACCCCATAGCCAAGAGGTTCAGAGACTCATCTAGGAGATGGGAGATCTGAGTTTAAATTCCTGCTCTATATTAGGGCATCAGGGTGGTTTGAACCGGGGCCTCCCACATCATGGGTGAGGACTCTAACCCCTGGAGTAAAGGAAGGTTACCAGGGTGGCAGCAGTAATAGGTGTGTTTTGTGCAAGAAACTGCTTAGGCTCCTAACTTCAGCAGAGGATTTGTGGCTGAGGACCCTGAGCAGAGGGAAGTGCCCTCTGAGCCAAAGCCACCTCCCTCTCCTCAGCATTTCCTATTGGCTGGCTGAGGCAGTTCCCTAGGCAGCCTACTGCCTTTTTTGAATCCCACTTTTAGGTGCCTAACTTTATCTGTGCACCGCATAGGGAGCCCGGCTGCCTAAAAACTTGGTGCTGTGGATTCCACTAGGTGATAGGGCAGAAAAACTCCAGACATTGAAATGCTGGGTCTGACTCCTTTGTGGAACTAGCCCTTAGCTAGACACCTGTACTCTATCAAAGGCAGTCATTAGGTCACCAAACAGCTGTCAGATGGCAATGACTCTTAATCACTACCAATATGATCATATTTGAACCAGTGTCCTAAAGACGAAGCTTTCAAACCCCCCCCCCCCCACTATCAATCCCCCATGCCATCTACTCCATTTCTGGCCAGTAAAGGCCAGGGAAATTATGATGTACTTGATCTCTGAATTGGAGGACATAAGAAGCACTGTTCTTAGACCTCCTTGGCAACTTCTAACAAATTACTTTGGTCACAAGGATGTGCACACCATCTAGAGAATATTTCCTGTGAGAACTATGAGAATGAGAGAGAGAAAAGCACTTCTGAAATGAAAAGCTAGACAACAGCACTAAATCAGAAGTTGAACCCAATATATAAAGAGAAAGCTAGCAATCTAGAGAAGGTGGGTTTATTTAGATGGTAAAGTAGAGCTAAAAGTGAGGATTTCAAAGTAGGATTTGCTGTTGTAAACAGGGTGTCTCAGTGTATTTTCCACAATAATAAGAGTCATTCAGTTAATTTAGAATCTGCTTTATTATTTCTGTAAAATAATTGTTATGTGAGTAGGTTTTTTAACCTTCAACCACTTGCGGCTTTTTGAAAATGTAAAAGGGAAATCTGTATGCCTTCCTGATTAGCTAGAGTACCTGATAAGGCTGCTCACTTTACCAATCAATTTACAAAATTATATTTATATGTGGGAAGGAAGGCCACAAATAATAACTTCCCTTCTTTTATGGCAGAGCAGCCATGCAATAATAATTTAATTTGCTTTTGAGAAAGATTATATGAACAGCTATTCTGCTTGTGTAGCTCACTTTACAAAACAAAACACAAAAAAGAGATGGCAGTACTGATAGATTGGGTTGTCTCTGAAGATGGGAAGGGTATTTTAAGTGAGTGATTTCAAGCACTGAACAAAATTTTCAAACAAGTCCTACACTGATGCTGTGAATTGTATCTTTTATAGATACAGGCAGTAGCAGCCTAGGTCTTAATTGAAACGCTCCTGCATGGCTAAACCCTAGTCTTTTCTTTTCTTTAAGTCCCATAGTTGACTTAACTAAGTAAGGATGAGAGAATCAGTTTTGAAATTACCCAAACTTTCTTCCAGAATTCATACCAAGTCTTTAAGCATTTAACAAATTCTGTTAACCTTTTTGGGAACAAAAAAAAACTTTATGCATGCTTGTTCTTTCTTCCTATTGATGGAAGGTATCGAAATACCACAAAAGAAGCTAAAATAAGTAAGTAGAAGCTGAAAAGCTTGTTCTGAGGTAATGCTTTTCAGAACCATTCAGCTCTTCTGAGGTTCACCTGGCACTACTATTAACCCACATTTCCAGATGTCTTTAGGATCATCTGAGAACATTTCCAGGTTGTCAGATTCACTCATAATTATACCAATACATGGAAAAACTTCATGCCTGGGAAACTGTTTTTTCCTCTCAAAACTTTAGTGGAAGTCATTCCCAACCTAACCTTATTTTGATAAAGTGCACAAAAGTCAGTCCACCTAAAGTTTTTTATGGGACTTACTCCTCTCCAGTCAATATATTTACTCTCCAACAAAATAGATCATGTAGTTAAACCTGTTGCGAGGGCTGTGCTGTGATCTCTGGGCCAAACTCACGCTTTCCAAATAAGCTTCTCAGTGAGAGGGGGGCAAACATGTTTTCTTACTGAAAGTACCTTCCTCTTCATGTGGAAGATAAAATCAGAACAATTTCTTTGAAATAATCATGGCTGTGTATTTTCACCAGTGGACAAGAATCCAGTAAGCTAGGCTCTGATCCCACAGCTGACTGTGCGAGTACAGCAGTGCACCTGCCCAAAGCCTGGAGAAATCAGTGGTGCTCTGGGCAGGAATTGGGGGCAACCATCTGTAGTCCATTGCAGGATGTGTGGCCTTATGGAATAAATCTGAACGGCTCACTCAGCATCAGGCAGAGGTATTCAGTGTTGCATATTGGTTTGACTATTGCTTATTGACCCTGAAAGCAAAAATTTCAACCATAAAATTCCTTGCAAATGTTCTTTTTTTACACCTGTGTGTAGGTAAATGACAGGCCCCATATAATTTCACCTTGGGGTAAAAGATGAGCCAAAAAATTATTACTGCTTTAATAAAGTATTCATACTGCTATTTTAAGGGCAGGATGGCGGTCAGAGACTATAGTGTTCAATCTTTAAATCACTGGTTCAAATTCATCCAAGGTCAGTAGTGAACAAATACATTTTATCTACATGAAATGACTTCATGGCATAAATCATTTCCCCGGGGACATGTGCCAAGTTACAGAAACCACAATCACCAGCAGCAGCCTTTGTGAAAGTCTCAGCAGAAAGACCGAAGACTGAATATGTAACTTTTCATATGAAGAGGTGCTCCTTTTAGGTCATTACTGGAATGCTATGGGGAAGCTTTATATCCTTTCTGTAGCTGTTGTGTTTATAAACTAAGGATTCAAATCACCAGAGCTGTCAACCTACCATTTTTCACCAACGCTCAAATCCACCCAAAATGCATATACTCTATCATACCTTCTCAGGTTGCAGAACTAGTTAAACAGGGCCTTCTTCCATAAAGCAAAAGCTAAAACTGCATCTGTAAGCCACGGTGCTCTGAGGGTGCAGAGACATTAATACATATGGGTTAAATATTGCTATATTTAATGATATGCCGTATGGTATAGTTAGACTCACAGTAGTTCACTGGAATATATGCTACATAATAACACTGTGTGGTTTTTGCTTCAGTAAAAAATAATAATAATAATAATAAATGCCAGAGTCACCAAAATGCCTGTTGAAGAAGAAATTGCCAGTATAAAAAGTAACAAACAAACAATGCTGTGTTTTTAGAGGAGGGAATGCAGAGAGGCAAAAGAAAGCCAGGAAACTAGATAGAATTAGCTTCAATGGAAGGGGAAGGGTGAAGGAGAAGCAGTGAGAGCTTTTCGTATAATAGGTTCCATGTAATGCTTGTAAAACTATATGCTAGGAAACCTAAATCAGGGCATAGCTTATAATATCTGTATTTGTGGTCATAGAGCTATAGAAAAAAGTGTGTTTATAAATATATATATTGTGTTTTGCACATATTCATATACGTGTCAAAACTATATAGAGAATAAACACATAAATGGGTCCCTGTGTAAAGAGCAAAGTTCGTATGCTGTGTATTGTTTTGGTAGACAGTTATTTAAAGCGTCCATTTTGAGAACAGGACCTTCAGTTCGTGCTGATAGTGCTCTGAATAGGCCTTTCAGAGGTGGGTCTTCCAGGGGAGAGCTGAAAAGCAGAGGTGAGATGGCCAGGAAAAAGAGAGGGGCTTTTAACTAACTTGAACTTTCATTAACTAAGGGCCAGATTCTGGAACAGCTGTGCTCCTGGACTTCCCACTCATGTTGCTGGGGCTTCGGGGCACTGGAAGGCTGCCGAATCAGGCCCCCAAATTATAGGCAGATTTTCACTTAACAGTTTTGAAGAGAATGTTGTCCAGGTTCTTACTGAACTTCGGTCAGGAGCTGGGTAAACTGGAAATATGACTGAATACACTATGGCTATGGCGTAGGTGTTAGCAGCATAATATGTATTAGCAGAGATTCACATCAGTGGAGGTCCCACTGTCTTTTTAATATTATGCAGTTGCTGTTCTCAACAATGAACCTTTACGCTATTTAGCAGCATGGCTTATACTTCCAGCAAAACTGCAAAATTAACACAGCCCGAGCAACAGCATAAAGCACCAAAGCAAGTTCTGCCTCTTCCTTCCAAAGTTTTACTTGGAGGGCTGTGTAAACAGAGCACTGTCTCTTTAACTGATTTTATTTTCTCTCCCTCACTCTTTTTTTTTTTTTTTTTTAGTTTAAAGATTACATTTAATATCTATTTCCCAGCAGTGTACAAACTGACATCATCTACTCATAAAAGCAGAATGCTTTGCTTTTTTAAGCTTCAAGCTGAATAACAAATTGCCACAGATGACAGCATAAAAGAATAACAGAATGGAATCAAAAGAAAATTCATTGTCAACAGAAACCCCCTGCTGAGGAATTTCAATTTCATATATCTAATTATCCCTGTCAGTTGGAAGAACTGACAAAAAGCATTCTTTGTTCTCTCTTTCTGCCTCCCGCATCTCACTCTCAATTAATTCCGGCATACAAATATGACTAATTGTCTTTGCAGTGCTCAAGAGCTCTGTATATAAATGTTCATGAACTGAAAATGATTTGGACGGTATTCATGCATCGATTTATGATATTTGAACACAATAGACATGCATAATTCAGGTGACCATGTTAGCACCCTCACAAGCCCTTATTACAGAGATTAGACAGGATTCTCTTTTAATGTCTTTTTTTCATATATGCTTTGTGACAATAACTCACTTTGCACCTATTAAAAGAGGAAGCATTATATGTCTGCTGTGGCTCATTGAAATTACCATGAACATGATTATCAGCATTTAAATAACATACTGGGGGTGGCCAGAAAAATCTGAGGTATTTTGAAAAGCACAAGTAGGATCACTCCATGAAGGTTAAGATTTTTTTCTGCCTTGATCAATTCATTAAGCCTTTCCAATGTCCTATATTAACAAATATTACAGGGTTAAGATTTTCTGGCAATGTCTTTTTGTAACTTTAACTCTACTGTTTTTCAAGGTGATTTCTAACCAAATGCTGATTATCACATCATAATGTAGGAAATAATATTTCAAGGGGAAAGGGTTTCTGTACTGTAGAATAAAAATTCCTAATGCACAATAGGAGTGTTTTGTGAAAAACTTTGCTGCCTTGCTTCATAATGAAACATTCCCAGATTTCTGATGGGTTTTGTGTGACCGTTACTAGAGTAATTAAAGTCATATTAAGATTAGCAAAATACACATTGATCCAGGCAATTTTTATAGACTTGTTGCTTGATTCTACACTACTTAAGGCAACATTCATTCATCCCAAAGGGAGTTTTGCTGAAGTAAAAAGGACAGGATCATGCCCAGTAAAGCTTTTTCTAGACGGGATTTTTAGTCACTTGTGAAGTTGCAGCCGTGCTAGTGTAGCACTCATATCAATACACGTTTCTACAATGGAGATTGGCTGTAGTGTAGCTACACTAGTACTTTCAAAACTCCAGTGTATACAAGGACAAAATCTGTCCATTAGACTTCTCACTCCTGAAAAGACAAAATCTTCTTTCTGATTCCAGCCACTGGTATATATATAATGCCCCTGAGAACAGTGGAGTTAGATAATATATGTTTGAAAAATGTACGTGGACACATAACAAAACACTGTATTGTAATGGATATGTACAGTGGGACAGTTGAGGTATGCACAGCTTTAATTTTCTTGTGTACTGGCTTTTGAGTGTACAACATGATTGCTTAACACAGCGTCTTTTTTTTTAATAGAATTTTACTGGAATTTTTAGCAGTTTTGAAAGATTTGAAAGAAAAAGAAGATTGGAAAAAGGGAATTTCCTCATATGACAGTATTTATCTACATTAGAATGTCCTATCTCAGGCAGCTTTCTCACCTCTCTCCAGTAAAATTTGGGAGCTGCACAAAGCCTTTGTTTCTGTCCTTATGCTTACTTGAGAATGAGCAGTGAATGAGGCAAGGACTTCTGCATGCCCTCATTAAATGCCTGCCTTACAAAATGCTCAAAAACTTGTGTGGAAAACTGTGCACGCTGTGCATAAAATTTCCCATGACACCAAGCAATTTATGTGCCCTTTGCATGCAGTTATCAACAGCAGCTGGATCCTACCTCTGCAAACAGAAAATGTCATGAGCTCAGCAAATTGAGTTTTCCACATGAAGCAGTGTAGTGATTAATGCATGAGCTCATCATCACTGAAAACCTTATGAGAAGCACATGGAATAAGGAAAGGGCTTCTGCAGAAAACAGGGGTTTAGAATAGGAACAATTATGCAGCCTTAACTGTACTGTTACAGCAAACTAGAATTATTATAACAAGAAATTACAATCATTTTCTGCTATTACTTTTTAGGAGACTTCTAAGCTAAGTTCAATAGTGACAAAAATAGTAGTGCAATGTTATATGTTTGCATGGGGGTTGGAAAACAGGTGTGGATGGTAATGTGTAAATAGAGGCACACAACTACTATGGAATGGTAACTATGGAAATGCTGAGATAAACGAATTTGCCACATATTAATACTTATTGGGTGTGCAATTAATCTTAAGTGGCGGAGGGAAGAAGAGTGTGTATTGAACCTTGGTGTTGCTTTTCTATCACCACCCTCTTGGCTGCTCTCACAGCCTGCACACTATAATGCTTGAGCATACCCACTGAATGTGCAATATGTGCAAATTAGTCTGCTTTACCATTTCTCCTGCCCACTTACACTGCTGTTCATGCCACTGCTCAATTTAGCTCCACTGATTAAATTATTTATTATTTGTATTATATCACCTAAGAGCCCAAATCAAACACTGACCTTACCAGGAGTTCTGCCTGAGTTTTGCAGGTTTAGGCCCTTTAGCAATAAGTATTTAGCGATTTTCTCCTTTGTAAACACCTAGCCGTACTTCCTAATTAACAGTGGAGAGTTTATTTCAATTAAGAAACAAAGATTTCCCACATTTTTTCTTTTTAAATCTTAAAAGTTTAGCGAAACATTCGTAAGCCTGAATTCAGATCTGGCATAAGTGGGTAAAATTCTACTGAACTAAATGGAGGTATGCTGATTTTACACCAGGTTTCAATTATGCCCATTATTTTAAAAAGCTGCCTAAAATACCAAGAAAGCAGGTCCCTAATCTTGAAAAGACAACCAAGCCGTTGAATTCCTGTGCCCACACAAAGCCCCACTGAAGTCAATTCATCCTCACATGATTATGTGCTTTATATTTCACAGACACTTACACAGCCCACAGTACCGTATCTGTTACACACCCAAGACCCTGGGCCTTTAAAGAGAATAGAATGGGTAGACCCTGGGTTCAGCCACATAGTTAACTTGCAGAATCACAGCCTTGGTTAACTAATAGATGGTGCTGTATGTTTTCTAAGTGTCCATGAGAGGTATTGGAACCATATTCTGCTCTTAGATAAACCTGTTTAAAAATCAGTGAAGTTACTTCAGTTACTACATCACATAACTGAAAACGTTTTTGTCTGTTTTTTTTCTAAACAATTAAAATGCTTCTGAAAGAAAGAATGAACTTAATGTAAACATTATGTAGCTGAATTATCATTTTAAAGCCAGGAACTTCAAAATTAAGACACCTTCTCAATCTTTAACTCACTCTGTTGGCTTTTTATTTTAGTTTAGTTTAATTTTGTAGCTACAGGAGCTAATGATGCAATACCTTTTAATTTCCTGGATTTTGCCACTTTAATTCTGATTTGTATCTCTACAGACATGGCTAAATCCTGTTTAGGAAAATGTTAAAACTTAAACACTCTAATGTTCCTATGAAGCTCTCATTTCAAATCTCAGTTGAAAATATATCTTTTCTCCCTTGCCTGTACCTGTGAATTTTTCTCTCCCTCTACAATTATTTATCTCTGTAACTGTATTGTTTAACTCCTGTAAAGCGGTTTTGGGATGCACTTTGGATGAAAGACGCTACACAACATAAAGTTGTTTTGTTTTGTACAAGCTGGCACATATTTGGTTGAACATAAACCTTCGCTGAGATCTCTCTCGTATTTTTTCCTAGGTTCTCCCCAGCCATTATCTCAGAGCATTTCCATCTTCTTTCTTTGTCTGGGATATACTAGACGAATACCTCTCCTCTTAAAATTAATAGGTAACTGGAAATGCATTTCCCACCAAAACTGTGCTCATTTCCTATTAGAGATGTGTTTTTGAAACAAGAATGATTTAATTAAGGGAATAGCCCTGTAACGCTGATGCAGTTAACATCTAGATGCCACCATGGGGAAAAAATCATAAGTCAGATACTGAATAACTATTATGGATATTTTAAACCTAAAATCTATTTTGATTTTTATGAGCAATCTGAAGTGATTGATGCTTGGGAACTCTGTTCACTATATGAGTCTTTCTGTATCTTTAGTCAAATAAAGCAAGCAGGTGCAAGTCATAGGAGTTACTGATTATTTATGGCTTTTAGATACTTTGTGGGTTTAGCTGGTGAGAAAAGTTTTATTCCACTCACATGGACAAAACCCAACCAACTGTCTGGACTGATTAAATTCACATTGTTGCACGAGCACATGGCAGGCAGGGGGAAAATTATGAAATCTCACCGCCTATGCCATGGCAACTGAGCAAACAGCTCATGGGAAGAATGTGAATAATAGAAAATAGCAATATTTCTCTTTGTGTTTTCACACTTGACAGTTTTATCCCCACATCTGTCTGATGTCCAGTGCACAAGTAAAGTGTCTGCTGTAGCTTTCTTTCTTATTTGAGTCATCTTCTGCTATAAGTTGTGTTGAAGATGATCCAGACACTCTTTAAACTGCAGAAAATACGTGCTAGGAAAGTTTTTATACCACAGGTAACTCAAGGAATGGAGGACACTACTAATACAAAGGATTTTCTGAAGTGGCTGTGGCCCTTGTAACAGTTTCATTGCACATTAAAGACTGCAAGTTTCTAAACTGAAACTGAATAGTGAAAACACTTCAAATGGATGGGAGTCACACCAGACTTCTAAAAGATCTTCACAAAAGGGTGATGAATTTTCAGGCTCATCTATTTAAGCAATTTTTAATCCATGACAGCATTTCACCAGTTCTTAAGAGACATCAAAAGTATTGCTAAAGGCCATTTGCCAGTCCTCATCTCAGTTGCACTGGTGTAACTGAAATGAGAAGCTGGCTCCATTTTTAAAGAGAGGGAAATATAAAAGGTCTCCTAAAAACTTCACAGTATTCAATGTGACTTTCCCATTTCTCTTACACTGTACATATAACAGGAACATGCTTTCCTACGATAGGGGAAACTTTTCTAAGGTCCGGTCCACACTTAACTTTGCGATTCGGCGGCAGTCGACGGGAGATACGCAAGTGACGCAAATCACTTGCGTATCTCCCGTCGACTTTGCAGTGTCTCCTCTGCGTGCCGTACACACTGCGCTGCATTGAAGGGAACAGCGCTCCCTTCGACGCAGCGCTACACCACTTACCAGGGTGGTTTTCTTGCGTCGCTTGCTGGATCGACTGAGCGCGTCTATACAGACCGCTCAGTCGATCCAGAGCAATTGATCTGAGGGCAGCGAATTTGCCGCCATCAGTGTAGGCCCAGCCTAAGTGACTTGGGGAAATTACTTGTGATGGGGAAAAATGGGAATTTGAGATTTGGTAAAGTATGCCAGAAATACAAAATAAAATCCCAACAGAACTGGAAATAAATATATGACATAGCACAGGTGGCTTATCCAGGCCCAGTTTTGGTGGTTACTGCTGCAAATGTTTAACATCCAGAGGTAGGAAACCAATCTGTATACTTGACTGAATAAGGCCCTGATTCTACAAGTACTCTAGGCATGTGTTTATAACATTAAATATGTGAGAACAATGAAGCATGTACTGCTTGCAGGAGCAGAGCCTAAATGAAGAGGCCATACCATATGCCTTAAATCATGTCCTACATGATTTAACTTTTGAATTTGCAGCCAGGCTTAGGTTGGATGATAGTTATGTTGCTAACAAGGCAAATGTTCTAGTGATTCTCTGTATTGTATGACTTGAGGCCAATGAAGATGTTCTGTGCTTTTTTCCTTCCTACCCTAACGAATCGGTGGGGTAAAAAACCACCAGGCTGGATATTTTAAATACTATACTTTCGTGAGACTAGAAACATCTTTGTTTACTTGTTTTTTGCTACTATTTCTTCGGTGGGGATGCCAGGGCTTCTGACAGACTTGTGAAAACCTTACTGAAGTCCTGTCCCCCAGTGCCGATTTAACATGAATCAAACATTCTAATCTTTCATAATTGTTCAGAAGTGAGAAGACTCTGAGCTCCTGGGAGCCCAACCCTAGGACAATGGGCCAGCAGGCCTTGAAGAAACACCATCCCCTTGAAGAGTGCAAAGGTCTGTGGGCAGCTGGAAAGGGGAGGGCAAGCCAGCAATGGGGAGAGAATACATACAGAAGGAAAAGCAAAAGGCGCTATATACCACGTAAAATTCTTCCAGAGATACACAAACTGCTGATGGAGTTCAGGTATTATTATTATTTATTAGATTTATCTAAGACATTTGATCAAAAGGAGCACAAATACCTGTTGACAAACTAGAAAAAGGGATAGGATTTCTTAGACAGCATTCAGATGATTTCAGACTTATTCAAATCAGCATATATATCATATTATTTTGGATAATTTCATTATTTAGAATTAACTGCCATAACATGTTGTTTTGTTACACATGTTGTACTGGTCCCTCTCGGAGGGCTATTTCATAGATATGGGTATGATTATCAACATTATGCTGATGACCCCAAGAGTTACATTTGTTTTTTAAGTGAATCCCACTCTGGATTAGCTCACCTCTTTCTTTGGTAGCTCAGCCTGGATGACCACGAATACTTAAATCTATTTGACTGGTGAAATTGTCACCTGAGTCCTTTCCTCTTTTGATGGATTTGACTATGGTTCTTTTGGCAAACTGTAAAAAGAAAAAAAATGGGGTTGGGGAATTCTGGACACTTCCAAAGTATATAGGGCCAACTTTGGACCTGACTTAAAAGCCTGTGCAATCCCTCTGAGGCCCCAAGTGTTCCATGGGATGTAAGTTAAAACTGTACTTACAATGCCAGATTCTGTTCTCCAATATGGCAGTATAATATAGAAGAATTCTGCCGAGTTCAGAACGTCACATTTTAACGTCACATTTACACTCATGTAAAATGAGAGCTGTAACAGTCAGTATCTACAGTATCAATGCTCTCTGCACTTTTAGGGCAGGGGTAAAGGGTAAAAGGAAAATAATGAAAATATATATATATATGTCAAGTAGAATTCTGCCTCTAACTTGAATGAAAGCAGGATGAAGCCCTCATGTGCCACTTGATTCTGTGAAGTAACTGGAGGTGGGGGACGGGGCCTGGAAAGAAATGCAGTAGCAGCGAGAGGGAATGAAAATAACATGATATACCTTCAGTTCACCCAAAAGAGCTTTCCTCAGAAAGTGGTATACTCTCTTATGTGTATGTGGCTTCCATTACCAGTAGTGGGAGTTGATCACACACAGAGAGACGAATAGACTCCTCCATCTGACATCTCATTGGCTACCTTGTATAAAGCCCATATAC
>ML675601.1:37862038-38002038 GCA_007922155.1 Mesoclemmys tuberculata | reverse complement strand
TTATGGACAAATCCTGCCTGGTCTGTTGCATCTTTGGAGGGTCACAGACATAGCTGAACCAGTACAGCTCTGCTAAATGAGGAAGAGGGAGTAGGATTATTGGAGCACACTCAAGAGATCTGTTCTCTTTCCCCTCCCCTAAGCACTACAAAGCCCACATTTGCTAGGCCAGGCTTCCTCTGTCTCAAATACAGTGTGACTGGGAGGGCAGAGAAGTGGATTGCCAATATGTAGATCAACTGGACATTGTTCCCCATGCCCATGTAAACAGGGGCTGCTCTGCGATCAAGTATAGCTCTGTGGATGCTTTTCTGTGGCCTGGTACAGACCAGATTCCTTCTTTCCTGGCCCCTGAGGATATTTTGGGCTCCAAAACAATTTAAACATAGGATTATACTCAGTGAACTGACAGAGTTGTGTGCCAACAGCCAGAGCAACATCTCCCCTCCAAGCTGTCTCCTGAGTTCCCTAGTAGTGGCCAGCCTGGACTTAAAAGGGAGAGTATATCTCACTTTCTGCACTGCTGTTATACCTCCCAGTGCTGGGTGACCAACATAGTGACACTATCTTTCCTGGAATTTTGCCATGTGTATTGTTGCATCATCTCGAATGCAGATCTATGCCTTAAAGGCAAAGCCTGGCCCTTAACTAATTCTCTAAAACATAGACAGCCATGTGAGTATCTCTGTTCCTATTAGCTAGAAATGCAGGGCTCTAAATTGCACTGTTGCAATAAATGTTTTAGCTTTGCACTGCATCTGAAGTCTTCTCAGAATGATAGGAACTGTTTCTCAGCTGCTAGGAAAAGTTACTTCTGGAAACTGGTAGGCTAATGCATTCCCCTCTGAACTTCTTGGAATCCACTTTATCTGAAAAAATATGAAGCATTTGTTAAGAAAATTCAAACAGGTGCTTTGGATTAGAAAAGGGTGGTTTAGCCATTTAAATAGTCACATTAAACAGCATGCAATTAGGTTTAACTTGATTCTTTCTTCTTCGATTCATAAGCTTACACATAGGAACTCTGAAAAAGAAAGAAAGGACTATAGCCTTCTCTGCATTATATTTGTTCTGAAAGATTTCTTTCTGCTAGCACCAAAGCAGCTCCATCAGTGGCAGCAAAGGTGAGAGGGGTATCTTTAGTCTTTGCCTTGAACCTCTCACCTTTGCCTCTTCTCAATTTGCCTTATCCTTTTAGCCATCTCCACTCCAGTAACCATCTTTTAAAAGAGAGGGGAAACAAAAACCGTTAAAAACTGCTTGTTCAGGGTGACCTGAGAGTGCAGCTAGCCTCTTAACCTGGAGTTTTGTCAAACTCACTGTATCTGGAAATGAAATTCTCGTATCATACAACACCAGTGCATGCTGTTCACTTACAATATAACCAGTTCTGTGACACAGTATTGTTGCTTACACACATTATACTTAGCAGGATTTGATATTTGTTTTCTTGCTCTTCCCTTGGCTCACTAACTGCACTTCCCTGTTTTTAGTGTACTACAGCTTAAACATCTGCAAATTTTATACTTCACTCATACCTACGTTTCCTCCTCCCAACCCAGGAGCAGGAGCACAATTGACATTCTGTGTGTCTAAGGCATTTCCAGGCTATCGTTATAATCTCCTATCATGTTTCATCTATCATAATATTATCACACAAGCTGATTTGTCAGACATGATCCTGTTACAATAACACAACATCTGAATAACACTCACATAAGGACCCACAGCTACACATTCCTCCAACTTCCAACAAGGTCATAGACAGCAAGCTTGAAAATAATGCATGGACAGCAAAATAACAGTAATGTTATAAGTACTTCTGAACATATGAAAATGAGAACTAGAGTCCTGCTTGGTGGTCCAAGGAAATATTGGGTTTTGGTTACTAAGTTGGAAATGGTGACCTGAACTCAGTTGATTCGTGGATGAAAGCTAGAGCTGACAATTTTTAATAACAAACTCAAATGGTGATTATGGAGTCAGATAAATATTTGACAATGAAAAGAAAAAAATGTTGCTTAAACTCTATAACTTGTGTTAGAATGAGCATTGCAGACATACAGGACCAAATCTGTATTACACCAATGGCTGCATGAATATCAGTGAGGAAAGAATTCAGTCCTTAGTTTAGGACAAAGGAGGTTCTGGCACTCCTGGTGGAGTGTCCAGTTTTTAAATATTACAAAGTTGGCAACTCTACCTAGAGCCTGGACTCCATCCTAAGCCCAGAAGTCTACACTGCAATGAAACAGCACCTCAGTCTGAGCCCCGTGAGTCCAAGTTTGCTGGCACAGGCCAGCCTTGGGATTTTTACTGCAGTGTAAGCATACCCTAAGAGACCTATGATACTTACTCCACCCCCATTTAGAATTAACATACACTTTTCAAAACAAGACCCAAAAAAATAAAACGCCTGACAAGACCATGGTCTGAGTGATGACCTAACTCCACGAAACACTCTGATTTTCATCTCATTTGATACCTTTGCTTGCATGTTTTCTCTTTCTCTCTTTATAGTGTAAGTAGAGTTGGATAAAATTTTTGGTTAACTAGATTATTTGCTGAAAATGCAGCTGCAGAGAAAATAAAACTATTTGTGAATTTGGGCTGAATTCATCAAATCTTTTTGGCCAGGTAGACCTGGGGAGAAGAAAAAACTGAAAAAGTCAAAATGGTTCATTTAGACACTTTCTAAATGAACTATTTTGACTTTTCAATTCACCATGACATTTTGTTAAGAAATGTAGCTAGATCTGTTCAAATACAATTTTTAACAGGGTAAAAAACACTTGCAAACATCATGAAATGGGGAGAGAGGAATGAAAAATTTTGTTTCTTGACCCAAAATAAATGTTTTTTCTGAATTTTTCTTTTCAACAAGGAAAAATAAAAAAAGTTTTAGTTCAACTCTAATTCATTTTTTTTCTGATTTTTTTGCTTTGGCTACTGAAGCAAAAATCAATTATTCTCTCCGCTCTGAATATAAACTCTTCATGGGAAGGACTGTCTTCCTATCTATCCCTATAGCACCCAGCGCAACACTGCCATTCACAATAAACAAGAACAGCAAACTAATTCCCTTTAATTCTCAATGGCTGAATAGTGAATAGGGCAATGATCTTTTTCCTCCTTTCCCTTCCTGTATTGGCTAAAAAACATAAAGTAGATGGTTCCGCCATAACCTTTGTGTTGATCTCATGGTGTTCCCACTGAAGTCAATAGAAGTTTTGCCATTCATGTCAATGAAAGCAGAGTTAGATCGATACGGAGTGCTTTCGAAAATCTCAGTCTTAATCTGTATCACTGTCATCACAGGAATGGCACAGATCTGTAGAGAAGAACTGGACTATTCCAGTTGCAGAGTCACTGCTGTTTGCCCTGATTGGCAGTAAATATCTTCTATACGTTGGAGAGAAAACAAACTTGGAGCAATCACAACCCTTAATACGAAGAGCACAGCACAAACCCTGTAACTCTCCGGTCCCCAATATCTGAATAGCTGCTTTGCAATGTCTCTGACATGCTGTATGCCCATTTGTGTCCCTTCTCCTGAAGGGAGAACTGGGTAAAGTGCAAAAATATTGATTTATTCTTTTCAAGAGTAAAAACCCTGCACAGGCCAATGTCATATCTTGTTAATTGATAGCAAACTTTGCATCTCAACATTTATGTTGCTTGGTTGTTTGGTAAGGGATGCAATCAGCACTGCCTTCCATATACAACAAAAGAACTTTTTAGGAGGCAGCAATGGTGAAACATTAATTCTGTCTTTCCTCCTCTCACAGTGGGTACAATTTAATAAAGTGCCAAAACCTGTTAACTTCTATTGACTTCAACTGGACCAAGAAGAGCAGACCGTACGCTTCCTTACTTTGCCTGTTCCTTATTATCTAAATGTGAAAATCAAAAACTGAAATAAAAAAGGTATGGTGATTTCGGATTTTTTCTTTATTCCTTTTGCCAGTTACACTTTTAAAACCTTATACAATATCATGGACGATCCATCACTCGTGCTAGTCAAAGTCTTTAATAGTACAATTTTCAGCAGAACTGCATTTGAAATATGCTTTAGCTCCCAACGCACCAAGTCATAGGAACATTTTCTACCACGTTGGATTTAATGACTGTATAAGCTAATATCCCAAGCACTTCAAATCCCATCTTGACCCCGTCTCGGAATTTAATAAACAACAATGCTACTAATACTTGTGTAGAGATCTTTACATTTTCAAATGACATATAAATCATTTCTAGTGGGACCCACAGGAGAGAGCATGAAGAAAGCAAGCAGATCAAGACCATGTCTTAAGGTGATGCTGGCTGAACCCGATTTTTTCCCTCCCAAAAAAATTTTCAAAAGCAAAATTTTCACTAAAAAGGTTTCATGGGAAATTTCCCATTGAAATGAATTTTTGTTTCGATTCTCGTTTTTCCATAGACATTTTTTAGTAATGTAGTTGAAGCCATTTTCCTGCCCAAAAAATTGTTTTAGATAAAACACTGGTTTTAGGCAGGAAAACGTTGAAAAATGTCGATGAGCTCTAATTAGAGCCAACATAAAAAGCATCAGTCAACTGCACAAATGAGGAAGCTCTTCTTTGTCTCTGTCATCACCAGTATCTAGACTGATTCATTTGCTTATAAAAAAAAATATATTTCTTCACACCTTCAGTTCCACATGGTGCTGAGCTGGTTTTTGATGTGGCAGTACTTCCTCACAGTGGCTTTCAGGAGACACTGCTGATTTGGTGCAGCGGTGTAACGAGCTCTGCCATTCCACCTGCAGGACAACTAGAAAGAGTTTGGATGGGAGGCAGGGGGGAAGGGAATAGGGGAATGGATTCAAATGTCTTTAAGGAAAGTTAGGCAAGATAGCTGAACAGGCCCTCATCAATCCGAACTGTTTTGTCTGAATAAGAACAGATGTTTCTCTTTAAAATAAATATATTTAAATATTTAAGAAAAGTAGCTGCTTCTTCTAAATGAGAAAAATTAACTGTTGCGGTGCAACACTTGGTACCCAATTAAACTTAAAGACAGATAGCTAGAGTGTTGTTAGTAAAGGAAAGAAAAAAGAGCAGAATAAAATGTGGTTTGCTCCCGGTTTTTCCCATTCTAATTTTTCCGTTCTATATTGACCAGACCCCTTCAAAAAAAGACAGGATTGCTGTGTAGGATCCAGCCCAAAAATGCATCGTAAATTAAAAGGCCATTAAGAGTGTACTGAATAGTTGAACTTCTTGTGTAGGTCTTGTAAGCTAAACTTCCATGTTGTTATGCAGTATTTTGCTTTTGTTATGCCCCTAGTGCTTTTTAGCCTTTAACTGAAATCTAGCAGGGACTCAATGGGCACCAGTATGCTGGTTTTCACACCAGCAACAGCTGCTTTGGTTAGCCAGCACACTAAATGTAGTAATTTGCCATGTAGCCAACGACAGTGATAGCACATCAAAAAGAGATTCTGTGACATAGCAGGGATTCCTAATGTGCTTGGCATGATAGATGAGGTGTTCATGCACCTCACAGAATGATACTGCTTTTCAAAACAGAAAGCGCCATGTGCGATCATCAATATCTTACACTGAATTATTGGCGTCTGTCATGACGCCTGTGTTTTAGCCAACTCTGGGCTTGGAAAATTATTTTTATTCTAGTGACATCTCTGATAAAAGAGACATCAGTAAATATTTTCCCTGAGAAATGTGTGCCAGAGGTTTACAGGTACCAGGGACTGTGCTTTGTACAGCCTGCCTACAAAGCTCAACAAATAAAATAAAACCTTTTTTTTATACAAATTTCAAGTGGAAACACAGAACTGGGCATATCAGTAGGTCTCGTACTTAAATGATCTATGCTAAATGGCCATTGCAAGTGCTCTTCCAGGATTGATGGCATCTCTCTTGTAGACCAAGGAAAACACCTTGCATCTAGGTAATGTGCTGCATTTTTCATAATATTTTACTGTTCCATTATACTTTGTATCTTTGGAGGGGTAAAATGGCCTTGATTCCCAAAGGTGGTGTTATAAAATACTACAGTACACTTCCTTCACCATGGCCTGTCAAGATGATTTTGGCACTATCACAGGGAAGTCCCAGTTTACCTATGATTGACTGAAAGTAACCATCCTCTTCAGAATCAAAAGTTCCCCAACAATCCGGAGAACTTGGCAATTCTGTAAAATAACAATCATTGCCAAACAAAATAATGTTATGGCATTGAGAGTTTCACTGCACCTGCTTTGCCTTCATAATCTAAAACCTAATCCTCCTCTTCCAGGGTTTTCAATGCTTCCCTCAAACAGATAACCCAGCACTGCAGACCTACAGTGTGAACACATTGTCTGACATACATTGTTTGCAACTTAATGACACAGAACCATATGCTATGAAGAAGATAGCATTAGCTAAACTATTGTTTCAGAGACCAGAAAACATGATCTTACCAAAGCATGCCTGGTGAGCGAACATGCTGTATTTTTTTTCTTTTTTTTTCTTTTTATGAAACATCAGGGGGAAACTATTTGGAATTTTGTTATGGACCATTTTATAGATGCCAAACTTTGTTTTGCACAAAATGACTGCTGTCTCATTGAAACATTAAAACACTTGAGACTTTGCACTGTCTAGTTTAAATGTTTGGACTTCAGATAAAATTCTGCATTTTGGAATTTGAAATATTGAACATTTTAAAGTGTTTGCTTGAAACTAAGACTTTTGAGTGCAAATGGGTTCATATTTGCTTGCTTTTGGAAGGAAAATGGCATTTCACAGTTTTTTGTGCAAAATCAAGCAGTTTTCATGAAACTGAAATCTGATTCAAAAATCTTGCATTTCCAGGTTTTTTAATTTCTTTGCAAATGTTTCCTAGAACCTTACTACAAATCAGTAGTCACTACCATAAATAGAAGAAGGTACAATACCTATCAGCGTAGCAGGAATGAAACAAGGTGACCAATTTAACATAAGCCATTTCCCTTTTATTTAATTGCAAGTTTGCAAGGCCAAAAGAGAAACTAAAGGCAACACACAAAATATACCTGGAACAACTGTACCTTGCCTGTCTTTCTGTTTTTATATTTTCACTAGCAATTACTACATTACAAGAGTAATATAATTTCACAGTCTTGTCTGCAATTCTTACTGTATGAGCTTCATGCTCTTCTTGGATATTTTTCCATCAGGTTGGAGGCCTAGAGTATCACAAATAGTGTCAGATAGTGCAGACCTGCCTGACCAGATATTCTGTAATAGCAGCAAAAGCCTATACCTATCAGCCTCCTGTCAGTGTCTCTTTTGAGCGGGACATAGATGATGACCCTGAGGATTTCTAAAAACTGGTGACTCCAGAGATTTCTGTTCTTTCATCCTAAAACAGATTTTCTTCTTTTTCTTTTGCCTTCCTCAAATTTGCAATTACCAGTCCACCCTTTCCAGCTTAGGATCTTTGAAAATAACATCAATTCAGAAACAATCTGTGTTGGGGCCTCTAGGCAATTCTAGGCCCAATACTTACACCTTTGAAGAATTCATAAGGACAGTCTTACATTGGTTTGTGGAAAGTGTAAACATACCACTTAGGCTGGATTTCCCTTTCTCCTGCTTTTTTTGGTGGGGGCCTTTCTTTCCCTAGCTACTTGCCAACCTCAAGCATTCAAAAATTGAGGCAAAATCACATGATGATGGGCTTGACAATCACGCCATTTTAAAAGTAATACAGTTTTGGTTTTTATGTTTGCCTTCTGGTGTTTGACATTTAGTGGTAGCTTTTTCGAGTTTTTCTTTAAAAACTAGAGAACTAGAAGGTTGTTATTTTAAGAAAACGGGAGGGAGGGCAAAAAGGCAAAGTTTCTCTCTCGTGTTCACATGCCTGCAGGAACTGGACTTCAGAGAAAAACACCAATATCACAAGACTCGATAAAATTGCAAGCGCTGGCAATGGATCTGCTCTTCTCTTCTCCCTTCATGCTACACTATACACAGGGGATCATTTAACCCTAAATTGATATTAGTATGTCTATCAATGTCTCCTCAAGCTGCACATTCACTTCCCCCATTCATTTAATTGATTTATTTATTATTATCCTCTTATTCTGGTTACTTTTGTGAGGTTGTGACTGTTCCCAGTCCCAGCTCCTGTTTCCTTCATCTTCAGAAGTCCAAAACATGTCATCTTCCTTTCTCAGCAGGCACTAGCCCCCTTCCCCTTGAAAACATGATGCTGCACAAGGAAAAAAAGTGCATAAAGATTTGTTTCATATCAGTCTTTGGCACCATTAATGTCATGTCGTATTGCATTCCCAGGGGTAAGTGGAGTGGTATTCAGCTGTCGGTTTTGAAAATTCACTGTCCATTACAAATTGTTGTTTGCAGTATTTTTGTAGTCATGTTGGTCCCAGGATATAAGAGAGACAAGGTGGGTGAGGTAATATCTTTTATTGGACCAACTTCTGTTGGTGAAAGAGACAAGCTTTCAAGCTACACAGAGCTCTTGTTCAGGTCTGCGTAGCTCGAAAGCTTGTCTCTTTCACCAACAGAAGTTGGTCCCATGAAAGATGTTACCTCACCCACCTTATCTCTGTAAAGTCCATTACAAAAGCTAGTCAGCACCATTATTTGCCTGCCTACCTTTTATCTCCTCCCTGCCATTCTTCTCTGTTCCATGTAAGTGCTGGATTGAGACCTTGCAGTTTATGATAAGCAGAACTCAAAGAGAGACATAGGAAGCACATCCTTTTTGGCTGTAAAAGTAAGGTTCTCCCTGTGTATTTATTCAGCACAATAACACTATATATCCATCACTGTAAAGCACCACACAAGATTTCAGATGTCAGACCATGTGTATTCAAGATGCCCCTGGTACTCACAACTCCTCTTCTTTTCTCTTGACCACCACCAACCCTCTCCCTTGCCATTTTCACCGACTCTAAACTTTTGAAATGTTAATTGGTGCTTATTTTCATTTTTTTTAACAAAAAGTAAAAAATTGAGATGAGACTAGTTTGAGAAATTCTGTTAAGTAATTAAATGTCTGTTAGCTGAAAAGCTCATTTTTGTCCTTGCTGTTTAGCAGCAGACACAAGCCAGCGCTGCAGATTATTTATTGTTTTGTTTTATGGTAGTGTCTAGGTGTCCCAATCATGAACCTGGAGCCCACTGTGCAAACACAGAAAAAATACAGTCCCTGCCCCAAAGAGCTTTCAATTTAAGTAATGATGGGTGTGTTTTTTTCAAAAGATGCTCTGCTTCAGAGTTATGGCAAAGCATCTGTAAGCACCTATATCAATAATTATGACTCTATTGCTATTTAGGGATGATTCTGTCATCTTTGTTCATGGACTTTCCTTAGCTAGGTTCTTACTTAAGACCCAAGCGAAATTTTTTCGGGCCCAGTACAAACTTATAACATGGGCCCTCTCCCACACACATACCACAATCCCTCATCCCATACATACAACCTCATGAGCCATGAAAACTTTTTTCCTCATGGTAATGGAAGTTGCAGCCTGGGCCAGGCCCCCCACGGCCTCTAGGCCCTGGTAAAGTGTATCCTTTCCCCACCCTCCCCCCCCATATGGGAGCCCTGCTTGAGACTACTTGTAGCATAAGGGATGCTACTCCATTTGAGCAAGGCTGGCAGAATCAGGCCCATTCTCTTTCAACTTGCATGCAACATTGTTGTCCATTTTGCTTTTTCAGCTTCCTCAGACGTGTTAAAGGTACAGAGGCAACTGCTTGGCAGCTTTATATTTTTGAATGGCTATTTACATCTTAATACATTTTTATTACTATGGAAATAGATCTGCAGACTATACGTATGCACCAAATAATATTTCATCATTATGCACATCTTTAAAAAGTCTATACAAATACCATCAAGTGATCTTAGGAACCTTGTATTACAGCTGAGCTATCAATTATATCGACCGAATAGAGGAAATAATTTGCCTAAATCACATAGTTTGAATTAACTTTATATTTGGTATTTTTATATAGCCCACATATTAGGCTGAGAGCTTTCTTTTTTTACCTTGTTAATTTAGATGAATCCTTCAGTGGTAATATTGCCCTTCAGTTCCATGCCAGCCTATGGAATTATATGTTTGAACATGGGGCCGAACTAGCGGTTATTCCCCTGCCACTAAAGGTGAAAAGGTTCCCAGTAAATCAGGTTACTTTTCCACAGGGTAAGCAGTGTTAAATACAGTCTCTCTTAGTACTTCATCAATATGATTAACCTATTGGCATTATGGTTATCAAATTACAGTATGAGAAGTCATACAGTCAAAAAATAAATCTGTTTTCCACTGAGGAAATCTATTTATGTGGAAGTTGCTATATTAAATGCTTAGCGTATATATAATAGAATGATAGTTCACTGAGAATCATTACAACAGTGGAGGTTTTCAAAATTAAACCTCTAAGAACGCCTTACAGATAAGCAAAAGGCACTCAAGGGATTCAAGATACATACCTTATAGGGCCATCATCTTATTAGTATTGTACGTCTATCCCTATTAGCAGTCTCCACGATGAGAAAGATTACAGTTTGTGGATTGTAGAGATATTTCGTAGACACTTTGCAACTAGCCACAAAATGTTCACCTTGGGTGCTTGGGTAGCTGGGTTAAATGACTGCCCTAATACCATCACCATGGTCCCAGCAGTCTCTCAGTGTTCCATAAATCCAGTCAAATGTGTTTGACTTCTCTATTCATTGTCACTAGTTTTGAAAGTTGTATACTTCAACAAAAAACTTCAAAAACAGACTTCAAAGAGAAACTGCAGAGCTAGAACTGATCTGCAAACTTGACACTATCAGAGTGGGTCTGAATAGGGATTTGGAATAGTTATCTCATTACGAGAAGCAATTGTCTCGGTTCACACGTTCTCACCTTCTAATCAATGGTTGTGAGTAGGCCTCAGCTACTCTAACTATATGGACTTTGCTATTACCTACCCCACCCATTGTTGTACCTTCTCCTTGACTGTATATGTATCCCACCTATCTGATTTCCATTCTCTGCATCTGATGAAGTGGGTTAAAGCCCACGAAAGCTTTATGCCTGCAAAAACTAAATTTGTTACTCTTTAAAGTGCTACAGAACTCTCGTTGTTTTTACTATAGTTTCTGAAATTGTCCATTCTAGCAAAGGCCCCACAGGAACTTGGCTCTTTCAATAAATGTATGGAAAAGTAAGTTAGTTGCCTGCAAAGTGTGGTTGTGGGTATTACTGTGAAGAGAAGGGAAGCAGTAAAGAGGAATCAGGATTCTCATAGGATGACATTGTTGGCTCTTAATAACATTGTGCTCCATGCAAATTATTGATCTCTTAAATATTTTAAATTTCCTTAAATATCTCTCACCGTTATGTTTAAATATTAAGGGTTCCTTATGGATTCCATGCTTCACTAAGGAACAGTGTTAAAAACTAAGCTGACACACAAAGGGTGATGATAGGCTAACAAACCTGACATGGTGCTGAAAGAGTCCTTCAGGAGTGCACCTGTTGAAAATCGTTTGCACTAATGCTGGGGGGTAATCCAAATGTTTACCTGGACATGTCTCAGCCTTGAAAATCCCTTGCAGAAGCAGCTACAATTTTCATATGGATTCTTATGGTAGCAGTGAGATTAAAATGTGTGCTTTTCATTAGAACATCCAAGTAGGCTGTGTCCCATTTTCTGAGCAACAGGGATTTTCACTATGGCACTTTATACATATCTAGAATCATCTGAGCACATTTAAGCACTTTTCAGACATTAGTTAGTTAATTAGTTAGGCCTCCAGTCAGCCCTGTGAGCTACCTACTGTTATGATTTCATTATATCATATTTATAGATAGATAAACTGAGATCTAATGCCACCCAGTGAATTAGTAGCAAAGATGGGAATGCAATGACTCCTAGTCTCTTGCTCTAATTGCTAATGACAAAGGGCTCAATTCAGCAATGAGTCTAAGGATGAAGGAAGACTAGACTGGCATAATTTATACCTTTTTCCATCCCCTTCAAAATGTATGTTGCAGCAGCTTAGGCTCCTTTTAGACTTGATTAAATTACTTGCGTCCCTAATCCAAAATGCGTCCTCTGTTACACTTGTACAACTGCACTCAATATCTGTGGAGTTACATGGGTGTAGCTAAGAGAAGAATCTGACTAACCTTAAATGATCTTAATTCCTTAGGCTACTTCTACACTGTGGGTGAGATTCCCAGCTCAGATAGACTTACTCACGCTAGCTCTCATCTGAGCTAACATGCTAAAAATAGTAGCATGGTCTGGGCTAGCGGCAGCAAGTACATAGGCCTGGGGTTCAAGCAGCTTGTACTTGGGGCTGCTACCCTGTGCCGCCACTGCCCATGCTGTTGTGGCTACACTACTATTTTTAATGTACTAGCTCAGATAAACTGATGTGATCTCTCATGTGTGTAAGTTGAGAATCATACCCTTAGCTTGTGGTGTAGACATAGCCTTAGACTCACTTAGCAATCTGAAATTAACACACACAGCCTTTTACATCACCCTGAAACAGGCCTACTTTCTATATGTTAGTGACTTAATATTGTTTCTTTTTAAAAATACTTCTCATTCAAAGTACAACGTAGTCTGACTTCAAGGAGCGTCATTTTTTAGACTTAAAATCATTCCTAATTGTGGACTTCTCCTTTTTACCACTCAATTTTAGCCTTGTAATTAGAGATAGACAAATACAGGTTTTACTATAAATCTGTTATCTCTTATTGTGCATTAATACCACATTTTTCTGCACACACAGTTTTATGTCCATAAACTGTTTGCAGATTCTCACAGAATCTCGATACTCCCCCAAAAAGCTTGGAGAAGTTTGGATTATATTTATTAGCTAAATTGGTTGTCTCAGATCTAAAAATATACAGTTCTTAAAGCTGCCATAGAGAAATTAATGCAAGGGCATTTCCCTTGACTGGGCTTTGCTGTTCCTGTGTGGCAGCTTGACAGTCTGGTGCAAAATGCCCACCCTGGAGCCACCCCTTGGCATACAAAGTTAAGATGCCCAATAACAGATTGCAGCTCTCACAGTGTAACCTTCTTTGCTACTGTAGTCTTGATGATCAGTCCCAGAAGTTCCCCTAGTTTATGCTGTGGGAGTCTAGATGGCTGCTAGCCCATATATCTCACTCAATCACCAGATAGGTCAGCTTCGTAGAGTGCTCCTCTTTGTTTTTTTTTCCACAGAAGTACTTCCAGTTACCAGCCACGGCTTGGAATGTGGCCAGTCACCTAGAACACTCCTCAGAATCTGCCCTGTCTGCAAACAAGATGTCATTCAAATGGTGTACCACATGGTATAAACCAGACTCCTATGCCACTGCCCATTCCAGTATTGTACTGAATTTTTGCTGAGCAGGAGACAGACAATCCCATTGGAAGTGACTTATGAAAATACAATTGATCCTCAAAACAGAAATCCAGAAGGTTAAAGTCAGAAGGATTAACTGGCAATAATCGAAAAGCCAACCTGATATCACATTTTGCCAACAGCACCCCCAGGCCACAAGTCTTAAGCACGTGCACAGCCTCATTGAAGGAAGAAGAATGTTCTGAACATAATTTAGGGTCTGGTGTGTCAATAATTGAACTATCGCATGGGTCTGACAGGTGGTGGATCAAGCACCATGGTCCTTCTTAGGAACAAAGATATGAGGGAGGAACACAGAGGTTCTTCATAAGTAAATAATTGAATGGCCCTGCAACTTTGTTAGCCTTTATTTCCTGTGCAATTTTCTTTACAATGGCCCCCAAACCTTCTATGGACCTCAGATTTGTGGCCATTACATGATTTGTTACCCCCATCTGGGAAATCCTAAACCCTGATGTAAACCTTTCCCATAAATACGACCCATCTGTCTTGCTGAGGTAATCCCAAAGGAATTACTGTAACACTTTAAGCTTAACCAGACAAGAAGCTTTTGTCAATACCCCTGCTGCCGGCCTCTCCACCCCTGTACCCTGGGGCAAGCGGGGGGGGGGTGGATTTATCCCCAGTCTTCTACTACATTGGGGTTTTCCCCAAAAGCTGTAGCAGTTGTGGGCCGCAGGGTCCCAAGCAAACACCTGCCCTTGTTAACAGTCCATCATATATCATTCTGAGCATTGGATCTGTGTTGGGCATGCCAACTAATAAATAGGCTGCTGTCAGTATGAATGCCTGGCCCCCGGGGAGTCCCAGCCAGAACGTGTGATGCAGGATGGCACAGTGAATTCAAACCTGTGTTTCAGACCCCCAAATGTATTAAATGCCCACCGAATTATGTCCATATACTGAATAATGCTGGGCTTCTTTCCAGGTATTGCTCCACAATAACACCTGTGTAGATCAGAAAAGCTGTTTCCCAGTTTTCTCAGATTCTAGCTAGCCTTGGTTGTTTGGCTTTTACGTTGACAGATTTAGATTAAATCACAGGGAAAACTTCATAACTGTAAGCACATAGGACAATGGAAAAGACTTCCCAGGGAGGTTGTGGAAGCTCCTTCATTGGAGGTTTTCAAAGGAGGCTCGATAACCATGTGCCTTGGGTGGTTTGGATGCAACTACTCCTGCATGTTCGCAGGGGGTTAGACTAATGACCCTTGTGGTCCTTCGAACCCTATGGTTCTATGGCTGTAAGATTGGTTCCATGGTTCTCATTTTGTGACAATGTAATTAATTAGCAATGTTTGCTATTACATTTGCTAATATAAAGTAGGTACAATGAATAATTGTTCAACTGTAATCGTTCAATTGTTCAACTATAATTATTCAGTTTTGGCATATTAGCAAGTGTGTTAGCTTAATAGGATACAAACATCGAATTTTTAATCTATTTAAGCTGCTTTCCATTGGACCAGTTAGCCTCAAATTGTACTGTTTAAATGTGTCGATAAAATGGTTATTATATACCAATAAGATAATAGAATCTTGTAATGGACCAATGTGAATAAAGAGTGCGGGTATACATTGCTTTCCATTATAGTTCTTGCAAGTTTTTACAGCCTCAGGAATATAGGGTCCATACTGGTTGTCTTTCTGTTACAGGCACAACTCCCATGGACATCAACAGAAGTCTCACCTCTGAAACAGAGCACTGAATTGGCACCAAGCTATAAAAAATTGCATTTTGCAACAGGAAAAAACACTGTTAAGGGGTAGACTTAAAATTACTACTAGAAAACTCAGAATGAGGGCTGAAAATCTAACGTGATGCTTTGGCCTTAGTTCAGGCCATTGTGGGAGGATGAAAAATAAAAGAAAGAAACGAAAGAGTTAGGATTACATTTTTGTAGTAACAGTTAAAAATACCCAGATGTTATGTATATATTGTGTTGAAATTACCAAGCATGTTAATGGGGAGATAGGCATTTCCAAACCAAAGTGGTTAACTGATCCATATATCACAACATGGCAATAGCCAAATCTGCTGCTTCATGGAATGATTACTCACTTGGCCAACATCTGCCCTAGACTGTTGCACAGCATTTGTTCATGACTTCCCCATCCTTGCAAAATATCACCTTATGCTCTGAGGTTTTTAACCCCTTGGAATATTTGCCCTAACTTCCTAGTTTGGTGGTGCACACTATTAAAGTTACTCAAGTCTGTACTCAAACCTTCTTCATATTCCCCAAAGTTGTTTGTATAAATGATTTCTTGTGGTAGTAAATTGATTAGGCATTGTAATCTGCATAAATAAACATTAAGTTTTCTTAAGTTTTGAAGAGCAAGCTACATCAAGAACAGGTCTAACAGTTGGGACCATCAAAGGCAGGATGAGAACTAAAGAAAACACAGGATTTAACTGAACTGACTTGTTCTGATGTCCCTGGGCCAGATCCCAAAGTTCTTACTTAATTTTTACACAGGCAAATTTCTCATTGAAACAAATGCGAGTGTTACCCTAGTAAGAACTTCAGGACATAGCCCCCGACACTCAATCTTCTCTCAGAATGGCAGACATTTTGTTTTCTTTGGCCTTTGGCATTTGGAAACGGTGCTTGCGGCCCAGCACATCATATGAAAATGCCCACAAAAATCTCACTACTGGACTGCACAAAGTGCAGCCATGTTCCAAACCAACTTCCTTGCTATAATTTACACCCATATCAATAGGGATCTGTCTCTCACTTTATGGGCCTATAGGGTCCATGGCCCTTGTGCAGCTGCATGGGGAGGGTGGGAAGCAGACACAAGTGGAGACTTGCTTCTGTGCATTCATCCTGCACAAGAATCAGGAACAATCATAATCCATGTGTACTTTTCCCTCCAGGTGTTCCTTAGGGTGGCACAGCACCCCAGAGTGGGTGGGGGAGAGACAGGGATACCACCATGTCCCCTTTGAAATATCTCCTTTGCAGCCTTGTACGCTCCCTATGGACACCAGGCAGACGTGTCCCTTTCCCTAGCTTCCCCTGAGACAGTGCAGTTTTACATGGCTTCCAATGCAGGCAACACTTCAGCCTGACAATGTATTTGGATATGTCTGAGAATGATGAATGTATATAAGTGCATGTTAGGCCTTAGATAGCTCTGAATTGCAATTGAGAGAGACAAAATGCTAAATAAAATCCATGTGATTCATAACAAACAATTATAATATTAAATATACACATCTGATCTTGCTGCTTTGACTATCTTGCCATGTTGGCAGCTTGGCACTTGTCTTTGGTAGGCAGGTTTGGCTGGCAGCTGTTTATAGGGCAGCCAGTTCTTCAACTGCGTTTTACCACTTGTTTCTTTTTATGCTGATTACACAGACATTAACAATGGGTTTTGAGATACCAAACTCCTCTGACTTGAAATGGGTCAAATTATTGGGTTTGATTATCAGGGAAAGTGGGTAATTTGGCATTTTGGTGCCTCTAATGGGTATGGAAAACCATATTGTTTCTAACAAACACAACTCTGAGTCTGAGACACCAATAAACAGGTTTTTATTATTTTATATTATAGCAGAAAGAAGGAATTATGGACTGAAGAAACTTGAAAAAATCTGAGGGTGTGTGTGTGTGTGTGTGTGTGTGTGTGTGTATATGTGTGTGTATGTATATATATATATATATATATATGTATATATATATATATATATATATAAAACATACGCTTAATAAATATTACCTGTAATAGATTATACTATGAATCCGCTGGGGGGAGGACAAGGGAATAATTTTTAATGCCTTTATAAACTACTGGCAAAATACTGTATTTTATATTTTATGGCACAAGTTATGTATACTAGTGCAACGGGTTCCAATAAAAATTTCTGCTTCCCAGCCTGTAGTTTTTAGTCATGATTTTGCTTTTAGGTATTATATTGTTTTATGGAACAACAACAAACAGATAGAAAAAGTTAGATCACTGCATATTATTTCCACTATTGAGGAAAATCCTGGTCCCTCCATATGTGCAGAGGGCCTCTTGGATCCCACACAGAAAGTGGGACCCAAACAGACTATTCAAGCTGTTGAGATGAAGTAATATCCAAGGATGGCTCCTCTTCTATTCTGCCAGGCTGGAGGCAGAAAGAGAAAATTCCTAAATCCTTTCCCCAGCACTGAGATCCTCAGGACCCAGCTCAATTTCTCTTTTTCTAATTGTTTTTTCAAATGGCCAGAAATTAAGAGAAAAACAAATGTGTGATGCTTTTATCTAACTTGTGTGACATAACTTTGTTTTAATAGACCATTGCCAGAACAAGTATGTGGCGTAAATGTAAAGGGAAGAATGAGTTTTGCTCCAGATTCTATTTTCATTCATTATTATCAGCGATAGGCCTGATCTGTGGATCTAAATCTTCTCAAGATTTAAGAAAGCTGGGCTCAGTCCCAAGTGTGACAAAGTTTGTTGCTGAGGCCCATCTCTGTTAATAACTATCAGTTTTAAGCCTAAATATAAGAATGTGCAATAGAATTGATTCCTAGAAATCATACAATCTCTTTTCCCCTGTGCTTATGGAAAAAGTAGCATGAAGGGACATTGCTATTTAAAAAAAGGGGGGGAGAGGTGGGGGATGCTGAAAAACTCCAGTTTTTAAGGTAGATCTGGAAACAAAAGTTAGAGCAAGTTAGACATGATACAGACATATAATTCTGTTAGATCTATACTAAGATTGGATTCGTCTGGCTCTCTCAGGCTGTTTTTGGAGGGGATTTTTTTGGACAGACAATAAAATATCAAAAGCGTTTTCATTATCATTCAATTAATCCTGACAAAGGGTAATGAAGTAGACTTTTGTGCCTTGACATGTACATTTTGCAAGGCTTCTTGAGTCACCTCAAAGTTCAATAATGCAGTTAGAATAAGAGCCTCGCATTTCTATTATTTCCCAAAATATTTATCTGGACTATCCAATTTCTTACGTCTTTTAAAACTTTTCTCAGGGTATTTTAGCACTTTTGCTCACAGAAAGTACAAGAGATTGTATGGGGCTCCTGAAATGGAAAAAAAAATGGAGAGCTTATCAGACTTTTTGGAACTGAAGAAAGGTTTGATTTGGGCTCTGGGTGAAAGTTCGGGTCAGCATTTAGCTGAACTGTTTGCCTGTGCTAATAATCCCATTCCCTAAAGATGAAGAGCCATACGTTCTGAATGTTTAGCTCAAGTAACTCCTAACCCACCCACAGAGATGGCCAAATGATGCCAAGTTGAGGCTAAGTAATGACCTCTTCCAGGGCTCAGTGACCATTATTAACATTTTTTCTCATTGTCTGACTTCAGGTCAGATCAGGGAGATCAGGGTCCAAGATAAAAACACCATCCACTCAAAAAGTCATGCGGGCTCCAGAAAGTCTTTTTTGGGGTGTGGATGGTGAAAGAATCAGAATTTCTCGGCAGCAAAACTAGTATTTATAAAATTAGTGGTGGAGCAGAACTAGTAGAGTGGTTGCACTAAAAACACTCAAAGTGTTGGAGGGAGGGAACAGAGATTTTGCTCATTTTCCCTCCCACTGCTAAAGCACTGTATTTAATTGACTTACAATTTTTCCCCTAATATATTTCTTTATGAAACCTGCCTTGAGCAATGGATACATGATTGTTCACTGAGAGTTGTGCCTCATTTGTTCCTGTAGATTGTGCCTAATTAACGCTAACTTGTCTGTACATAAAAAGTACAATAGGCTGTCCCTTCCAATTTAATTCCGACAGCTTAATCGAATCTGTATTCTTTCAAAAATAATTAGATCATTTACACTTCATTAACATGTAATGTAATGTTGAGACATTCATCATAATGATTTCTTATTTTTCTTCTGCAATATTATCTCCTCTAATGAAACTGTTAACACCATGCATGTCTTAATTAGCTTTATCATATCACTGACAATTTCAGGAAGAGACACATTTTTACAAATGAAATGGAACTAATTCAGTAGGTATATTTTAAGAAGAACCTGCTCTGCTAATACAAAAATACTTCAGGTGTTAACTTTACACCCAATCTGATGGTATGTAGCAATGTTTTTAACTTGTGTCTGTGTTTTAACAAAGAGATACATAATCTGCCTAGATCCTATTCTTCCCCCCAGTAGAAAATGAAGCTGTGCTAGGCTTTATTCAAACAAATATATAAATCTGTGCCATTAAGTAGCTATGATAAGAATGCACTAATTTTAATTTAACCAGATACTGGCCCAAATAGAAACCCTGAGTCCCAAATCGCAAATGCTGGAAAATTTCAGATTCAGATTGCAACTTTGCCAGGGGATGCTGTGAAGGCCAAAGGTATAACTTGGTTCAAAAATAGAATTTGATAAATTCATGGAGGATAGGTCCATGAATGGCTATTAGCCAAGATGATCAGGGATGCAACTTCATGCTCTGGATGTCCCTAAGCTTCTAACTGCCAGCTGCTGGAACTAGATGACTTGTGATGGGTCACTTGATAATTGCTTCTGTTCTGTTCATTGGCACCTGGCATTGGCCACTGTCAGAAGACTGGATACTGGCTAGATAGACCATGGGTCTGACCTAGTATGGCCATTCTTATCTCTTGTCGTCTTGTTTCAGATTCTTCTATATAATTATCGTTAACAGAAACCCTGACTCCAAAAATCCGTGAATGAAGGGACAGTGGGGACTTAGGATCTAGTTCAAAATTTTGCATTGCCAAATCATTACAACACCTAACTAAGAAACAGAAAAATAATACAGGGCCCAGCCCTGCAGTCCTCCTCCTGCCTCACAATGACAATGAGAGGTTGGCCTGAGTTAGGACAACAAGATACTGCTGAAAAGGAACGCCTGCAGAAAATGGTGGCTGAGATTGCTAAACAATATTCTGCCTCACCTTCATGAAAGATGTAGCCACTGCATCAGCATTTGTAAATGTTTTTAAAAATTAGTGGGTTTAGGGCCTAAGCTTGTAAGATGCTAAGCATGAGACTAGGAAACTTTTATGTGAACCCATCTTCCACCCAACTACCTACAAGACATTTTCATTCTGACAACATCCTTTCCATCAAAAATTTGTTTGTACACTTGGAGGAAAAAGAAATTGCAATGGTGGCAAATGTGAAAGAAGCATCTCCTGAAAGCTACTGAGTATCCACAACTCCCAAGAGAGTAAATAGGAGTTGACGAGCGCTCATCATCTCACGGGAGGTGTTTTTCAGCACTTAGCAGCTTTGCTCTTAACTAGTCTTAAAATATTTGAGTCATAGATAAGCTCCTTTCCCACAACTCTTACTATCTTGGCAGCACAAAGAAAGTGCCATATTCCAATGCATTACAGGTAGGTGAATGCTGCAAAAAGTATTCACAAACATTTCTTGGAATAAGACACACAGGTTTGTTTCATTGATATTCATCACTGTGACAGGGTGCTGGCTGAGAACTGAAGGCTAAGGCTAAGCCAGCCCTCTGCCCTTGGACTCCTAGTCAAAGGGGGAATGGGTTAACAGAGAGCAGCTGTTATGCTCATTGGACTGGCCCTATATAGGCTCACAAGAAGGCACTCAAGGGGAGCTCATTAGAGACTCATAGCAGGAGCAGTAGGAGGAAGGAAGGGGCGAGTGGTCAGCCTGGAAGGGAGGTACCTTAGTTGGAGGGGAGCTGCCCTGAGTGAAGGGCTGAGATTGTGTGGCCCCTGAGCCGGGACTGTATTTGTAAATAGTTGGTAGTGGGGAAAGCCTGTGAATAAAGAGCACTAGTGGGAACACAAAGCTGCGATCTGCGCGTGGTTTGTGGGATAGTGGACCTGACCAGCAAGAGGGACCTGCGTGAAGCTGCTACACCTGGGGGCTTGTCTGGGATCAGAAGCCCAGGGATGGAGGAGACCCTGAAACAGCAAGAGCAGATGCAGCAGGTGATGGAAAGCTTCCAGAGAGCCCAACAGGCAGAGAGGCAGGCCCTGCACCTGGCAGGATGAGCAACAGAAGAGCCTTCAGGATTTTATTCAGAAGCAGGCCTGCTTACAGCAGCAATTCCTGCTGCAAGAGGTGAGCCCTGTAGTTGGGGATGGCAGTTGACCCCAGGGTCTGGGACTTTGTAAAATGGGCCCGGCAGATGACCCGGATGCCTTCCTTGGTACTTTTGAGCAGGTACCTATGGGTGCTGAGTGAGACAAAGCAACCTGGGCCCTATGACTGGCACCATTCCTGGCCAGCGAGATGCAGGCGGCTTATATGGCCTTAAGCAAGGAGCAGGCCAGGGACTATGAGGTACTAAGGGCGGCCATTCTTGACTGAGTCAGCCTCTTGGCCAAAAAGTATCACCAGAAGCTACGAGCGACCCGGTGGACCAGACGCGTGCGACCCTGAGTGTTTGCCCAGCGACTCGTGGACTGGGACGCCCACTGGCTAAGGGCAGAGACCCATACCATATATCATGGATGCGATTGTCCTCAAACAATTTTTACATAGCCTATCTGAACACATCCGGGTTTGGATTAGGCAGCATTATCACAGATGGTAGATGCGGTGGTCAAACTCACAGAGGAGTACGTGGAGCTAGATTTGCCCAGGAGAGAGGGTCATCCAGAAATCAGGGTGGGGCAAGAAGCACAGAAAACCCAGCCCAGGAAGGGCCCAGAGAGGAAGGAGGAGGAGCCTGGAGGAGCTGACGGTGGAGCCATGCCACTGGTCTACTGGCAATGTGGATGGCCAGGCATAAGAAGAGTGACTGCCACCAAATGGACTGTGGCTACACAGACTTTTGTGGTTGGATTGAGTTTGGAGAAGGAGGCAAGGAGCCAAGGTTGTCCACTATTCCCATGCAGGTGGGGAGAAAGTCCCACAAGGGTCTCATGGACACAGCCTCCACCTGCTTGCTCGTCCACAGGAGCTGGTGAAGCCACAGTGGATACTCCCAAGGGAAAGGCTAAGCCTGAAATATATTCATGCCTGGTGGCCCAAGTGCACCTTGAGACACGGGGCAGATTTGATTAGAAACAGGTCTGTGTAGTAGAGGGACCACGGTACCCAGTAGTACTGAGCACAGACTGGGACCCCTTTTCAGGAAGGAAGGAAAATCAGAGATGGGGAAAAGTTGAAGGCCCCTAGAAGGAAAAGGCAGAGCCTCTGAAATAGAGGAGCCCTGGGGAAGGGGGAGTCCCTCATCCCCCAAGCCCTGAGAGGAGAAAAGGAGATAAGAGTCCAGAGGAAAAGGAAAAGGAGAGCAGAGAGAAGGGGACAGGGCGAATGGTTAGTCCAGGCCTCGTAGAAGAGGAAAGAGGGTCAGCAGAGCCCATACTGACACAGCCCTGAGAGGGGTGGCCCCGGCCACCCCAGGTATGTCTAAGAAACCTGAGGCCTTAGCAGTCCTGGGGCAGTCCGGGACAGACCCTGGACCCCAGTAGAAAGATGAAGGGTGTAATAGCAGGGGATGATTGGTGTGATGATCAATGGGTGGCAGCCGAGCTGTGGGGCCATCCGGCCCCACCGCAGTGTACGTTCTGCAGGTGGGGGATATATGAACCCCAGCATGAGACCTCTGTGAGTCATACCATAGAAAGGGTGGCCCTTCCCCACTAGGATCCTCTGGGTAGAGGATGGAAGGGGCAGGAAAAACTGAACCTGGCAGTTCCGGAGGGTGTGACAGGGTGCAGACTGACAATTGAAGGCTAAGCCAGACCTCTGCCCTGAAACCCTAATCAAAGTGGGAGTGGAGCCAGCTGAGTGAGCCTGCAGGAACTGGGCTAACAGAGAGCAGCTGTTACACTGGTTGTACTGGCTGTATAAAGGCTCACAGGAAGGAGCTCAAGGAGGGTTTTGCCAGAGACTCCCAGCAGGGGGGTTGCAGGAGCAGTAGGAAGAAGGAAGTGGTAAGTGGTCAGGCTAGGAGGGAAAAGCCACAGTTGGAGGTGCCCTGAATGAGAGGCTGAGACTCTGTGGCCCCTGAGCCTGGACTGAATTTGTAAATGGTGGTAGGAAAAGCCTGGGAATAAAGAGATCTCGTGGGAACAGGAAGCTGTGATCTTTGTGTGGTTTGTGGGTCAGAGGACCTGACCAGCAAGAGGGGCTGGTGTGAGCCTGCTGCAATCACCCTTTTCATTTGCTTTCCATCAACATTAGTACAAACAATGTTTTGTTCACAAATATCTCATACAGATGTAAAATCTTGTAGATATTTGTGCAGAAATGGGATGTGTTCACACAGTCAGTCCAGAAGTATGGACAGTTCATTTGTTATCTCTTTGTAATCTAGCTGTGGTCATCCAATCAGGATAAACAATATCCTGTGTCTTAGGTGAATTAATCACATATCACGCACTGAAATAACCAATAATAAATAGTAACTGAAGGCATGCTTGACCCCACACAATTCATGAACATCCATAGTCTGAAATGTGTTTGCATAAAGTATTCAGTGAACAGTTTTGAACATCCAACAATTCTGTAAATAATATAGTCCATTTGTGGATAATTCACAAACAAATCAAATGGCTACATTAACCAAATCATTTTCTATAAATAGTTCACCAGTGCTAACTACGTCACGCTTTGCAAAGATAAAGCGACTTAGAAGAAAATGCCCACTTTACTGGAGTTATTTTTTTAACCTGCTAATTGTATTCATTTCTCTTTATTTATGTAATGTCAAAGGTTGTTGTGCAAAGACTGTTGGAGCATTACTGAAAAAATTGATAATGATAGTACCCTTCAGTCCCAGAAGTCTCGTCAGCCATTTAAAAGGAAGGGTGACTGATTACTTTTTATAAATTTAAATACACCGTACCAAACTCTGTGGACACAACATAGATCAAAAGTCAAATCCTGACCATTTCACACTAACCCATAGTAGATTGCAATTTCTCCTCATCCTATTTTACATTTTAAGAAATTAAAGAACGTACTGGACCCCTAAATGCTATATTGATAAAAATCTTGTCACGAATGTTTAATGGGTATGGGGAGGTGCTTCCTAAAATCTTCTTGATGTTTCCTTTTTTACATAAGAAGTGTGAAATAGACAAGACTTAATTATGGATCAGAATATCCATGGGATGGGTAAGGCTGAATTTTCAATACCTCCTGGTCAAAGCGAATACAGTCTAAGGGCCAAATCCCATCTTAACATAGAATCACAGAAGATTAGAGTTGGAAGGGTCCTCAGGACATCTAGTCCAACCCCCGCTCAAAGCCGTACTAACCTCAGCTAACCCCCAGCCAGGGTTTTGTCCAGCCACAGTTTAAAAACCTAATCTTGCAGGGCTGGTACTATGTACAGTATGTATGTAATGCTTCTCATCTTCCAAGCACTTTAAGAATATCCATTCCTCAGTATCCAAATGTGGAGGGTATTATTAATCCCATTTTACAGTGGTGGGATCTAAAACAGATATTGAGTTAATACTGCTAATTGCTGGGCATCCTCAATTTTGACTGACTTCAGCAGGAATTGTTGGAACTCTGCCACCTGCCTGAGGTGTTCAGTACTTTGCTGAATTGGGTCTTCACTGACTTGTCCAGTGTCACAGTAGTCGGTGTCAGAATGCAGAATCGGGAGTTTCAACTTCTGGACCACTAGATACTCTCTCTCAACATAAGATGAAAGAGGGCAGAGAAAGACCAAATAAGTGGTAGAACTGTTTCAAATTAGCAAGCAGCACCTAATTTTGAATATATATATTTTCTAAAAAGTCAGAGGCATAAGTGAAACAGAATTCCAAGCTAGTCCAAGTTGGGTTATCAATACAAAACTGACAATGATTTTCTTGGAAAGGATCTTCACTGTATTAAGTCTAAACTTCTTTTGGTTAATATTAGTTGTATTTGTCGTCGTCTTCTGCTTATTTCAGTAACGGAAAAGAACATTATAGGCTGCGTGCGTTGAGACAGGGAAATATTAATGCAGAATTCTTTAGCTGCACCTTTCATATGAAACAGTTAAATATTAAAATGAAATTTGATTGTGGAAATTGTCTAGAGCACATAGGGGAAAAACAAGTAGAAACCACAGCACCTGATGTTTTGTGAGTGGTCTTCTATTTTCCTTTACTATTTTCAATGTTCTATTAAATTGATAAGTCATCGCCCAGTAAATGTATTTCATAATTACTTGCTTTTGATACCCCTTTTCTGGTGCAATTAGGGCTTGATCCCACCCTATTTATATTAATGGCTGTTAGAGAGACT
This sequence comes from Mesoclemmys tuberculata, assembly GCA_007922155.1. Taxonomy (NCBI): domain Eukaryota; kingdom Metazoa; phylum Chordata; order Testudines; family Chelidae; genus Mesoclemmys; species Mesoclemmys tuberculata. Next base: position 37,976,446 of record ML675601.1, on the reverse strand, counting down.
CAGCGTCTCTGAAAATAAAATTACATTCATTTATGTGCCTAAGAATGGATTTAGGTACCTTGCTTTAGGGATCAAGCTTGAAAATTTTGGTATTTATTGGCTTATTTGGATTCTTTTTTTAAATTGTTATATTTGTACTTAGGTTCAAATTTCTTTGTTTAATATCATAATTCTCTTATGGTAATTATCTTTCATATTCCATTAGTAATGCCTATGCAATTTTAGATATTCTTGCATAACGATTTCTGTGGGAAGCTAAATTAAGTTCATTTGTTTATACAGTATCTATTTGATTTACATCTATATTTGATTGTAATTGTCTTTATGGTATTTACCGTTAATTAGTGAATCAATAAAAAAGATTTTTAAATAAAACTAATATAGAGAAAAGCGGTTACAATATATAGTGGTATTACTATAATCCATTATTAATATCCAATATTAATTCCACTCTCTCTCTTTTCATTATGTTTCTAGAATCTATGATAGGAAACAGAATGTTCAGTCTCTTTTGCTACTGTAAATGATAGCAACATTTTAGAATTTTCAAACCCAAATGATTATTCCTGTCACACCCATTGCTCTGCCTTTAAATCTACCTCTGTAATTTCAATTCTGTTTTTCAATCCCCTTCAAGTCTTCTGCACCACAGAGATTCTCCTATGTCATATGATACCAAAAAGTCCCCACTGTTGATCTCCACCTGTGCCATTATTAATGCATGTAGACCCCAATTCAGAAAATCGCTTAAGCGCATGTTTAACTTTAAACACATGCTTAATACCATCTCTATTTATCAGTGCACTTAAAATTACATATATATTTAAGTTCTTCGCTAACTCCAGAGCCTTAAAGCTCTACAAAAAGCTTCTACACCAATTTTGCTTCTCCTGGTAAGATATCCCCTTAAAAGGATGGATCTCTTGATCTATGTGCTGTCTTTTGGAGGGCTCTCCCAGCAAAAATAATAGGTGGGAGTGGTTCTAAATAAAATGCCAGAAGTGGATGGAATAATAAAAATATAATAGTACATCACAATAAGCCATCAGAAAAAGGCAGATTCCAGTAGGGTTTATGTGTTAGTCATTTATTAAAGCCAAATTAACTTAAATAACTTGAGCTTTATATTATCCTCAGCCCCATAGTCACTAGGGGAGAGTTTTTAACATGGGTCGGGGGAGACTGGGTTCTTGTTTTGCTTTTTCATGTCTCTCATGCAAATTCAAGTTCCAAAGGAAAAATGTAGCACTCAGGAACACTGAATAGATTTTGGGCTCTCTCTGTGGGATTTAGAATCTAGGAAGAAATGAATGTGTTACATAGAGACGTGAATATCATTCTATAGAGATACATGGCAGTGATAATATAATTAACAGTTACTCTTTTCCATTCTAATACTGATTTTTATCTCTTATTCACCTACTCTCCCTCCCCTGAAAAGTTTGTCCAAACTTAATTTGCCTAAAAACTGTCATCTTTGCTCTTATCTCAAGGTACAATTTTTCTAGAAAGTCAGAGGCAAATCAGACAGGTGATTGTAGAAAAAAGAGGCACTTATTCGTGAGAAAAGATTGAGTAGCCCTACAATGAATAGGATTATAAAATATGAATAGGATTACATGTATATAAGAGGTAGCACTCTCATGGGTCAGACTGGAAATAAGATAAATCAGCCTTTTGGTGGGCATAACTTCCGCTCCCTTTCTTCTTTCCCCCACAAGAGTTGGAAACAAGGAACTGATAGCTACCTACATGGACTCAACAAATAACTTGAGAAATATATCATAAAATGAGTGGCCCCACAATTTTCTCCTATAACCATCAGCTTCCCCAAAATCCATCAATTACCATATACATATATCAACACATCAGTTCTCCCTTCCCCAAACTCCATTCACATTTTCCATGCCCTCAATGCATTATTACTATTGCCATTATTTATTATTTGTAGTATCATAGTACCTAGGAGCACTAGTCATAGACTAGGACCCCAATGTGCTAGGCAATGTACAAACAGAACAAAAAGATGATCCTTGTTCCAAGGAGTTTCCAGTCTAACTGTGTATCCATCATCCCTCTTGCAGTATATCCACTGTTCTCTCCTCTAGTGCATTCTTTCCATTACTCCTGCAGAACCTCCATTCCATGACCCTCTTCCACAGTACTTTTAAGGGTCTTGTCTCCCAGGATCCTTTCTTATGATTTCAGCAGCAGCAACTACTCTGCTCTGCTGTCCTCCCTCCAGAAGGTGGGGCTGAACACTGATGCTGCTGCCACTCCATTCCTCACTACTTTCCCTACTTGCGGCTCAGAGCAGCCTGCACTTGACTCCTTCCCTAGTCCCTTCTGGGTCTCTCATTGGAGGAGACAGAGGAGCTCAAAGTCGGGAAGGAGCCTGATTGGCTGCCAGGGAAAGGTGCAATGGAAGTCTTGGCCACTGGTCCCAGTCACCCTGCTCACCTGCCAAAATTTTTCAGTTAAAGGGTTGAGGCCAAAATCCAAAGTTTCAGTGAGTCTTAGAGAATCACTAAGAGAGAGAGTTTCAAGGAGTGTGTATAAACCGTGTACAACAATAGTATTCTGTATCTGAAGGGACATCCCTTTTATGGAGTTTAAATGGCCCACAATCTACAACCAATAAGACGCTTGTAAGAAGCATTTTACCAAGTAACTTTGCTTTCAAGCACTGATCAGTCAAAAGATCATGCACAATAAATATCAATGTATAGTTTTACAGTGAATAAAAACTTTGTGAGACAGTCCTTTAGACAAGCTCTGTCCAGTATTTATCCTTAGCTACCTTGAAATATGGGTAGAGCAATGGCAATACCAAAGGACCCACACAGAGGCCAGTGTAAAGAGACAAACACTGAATCTAATATCATCTACCCTTGTGTAAAACAGGAGTAAATCCACTGAAGTCAATGGAGTTACACCACTTTAAATCTGGTGAGAGAAGTATCTGTGACATAGGCTCTGTGGACAATAGAGAGAAATCATTGTGTCCAATACTGATTTCTCATCACTTTTCAGGCATATTTATTATTGATATGATATTGATGATATATATATGATATGCAGACAATATGTCTGGGCATGTGTGTGTTTTGAAGGAAGCCCCTCCTTTTCAGCTTCTGACTTACTAAAGCAGACTTAGGGGAGACAATTTATCCTAATTTTTTTCATTCCTGCCTCAATATTTTACACTGAAAATAGGTTAACTCAAATGAGGCAAAGGGCAAGGGCGTGTGGTTGTTGGATGGTAATAGTCAATCACATGGCCTCACTTTTAAGTTCTGTAGATATTGTCTTGAAACTGACTGAGGTTTTGATGTTTTACACAAATGAAATACGTAATTTGATAGCAAAATTAAATCATATTAATAGGAAAAAACAGTGGATGTGTCGAGTGCTCTACCATGTTAGTTAGGGCGTGAGAATGAAGACAAAGCTTCAAGAATCCTTCTTTCTTGTGGTGATTTTTATTTTCTCAGCCAGCCTAAGCTTCAGGGAAATCCTCCCACAAGGAAAAAGTTGCTCACATTTGGGAGCCAATTCTTCATTTGCCCTGCAACTTGTATAATTATTTAAACTTATCTGACGTACCATGCCCATTTTGCACTGGTGTAAATGACTACACAAGGTGTAGGGCAACAGAAAATCAAGCCCAATACGTTTGTGGCATACTAAAAGTGCATTCTGATAACAATAGGATCTTGATTATCCAGCTCTGTATTGTCTAAACCTCCCTGTTTAACATCCTGTTTGACATGTGTCTTTGGCCATTAACTCCCAGTACAGAATCCGAGTTAGCCAAACAAATTCTGTGTTACTCAAACTGGGTCATTTGCATTTTATTGTATTAGCTCCACATCTGTTTTTCATGTCACAGGTTACTGGAAGTGCTTTATATCAAGTCACTCAGATTCACATAAGGCAGCTCCATTGAACATGCCTACTCTGCATGGGTGGGTACCCACACATCTGTCACTATATCCCCCAAAGTCCTGTACCAGTATGCATTGGTCACAGTATAAAATCTGAGAAGGATTCTATTCTTCAATCCAGGTCAGGTCTCTGAAAGACATATTGTCAGTATATTGTGGTATCATTTGTAGAACCCCAATAAAAATAATTTGTCTTTGAAATACATAGTGGTATTTTAAATTATACTGTCCTATTCTGATGCTTTCCAAAGATCCCAGAGTAAGACAAGGGTTGAACAAACTGGCCTCCTGAAACTGATTTTAATCCCCTATGGAATGCCATTGGGCTTTCCTAGCATTCATTTGTTGTGTAATCTTGGCACCCAATTGTCATCTGAGTTACACCAGTGAAATTCTGGAGTAAACATCAGTGGTTGCTCCAGTTTTATATTGGTGTATATGAGAACAGAAGGTAGCCTATCAATGGTAAAGTGTTCAGGGGATTTACATCATGGCACACTTTGTCTCAAGGAATTATTAAAGCCAAGAGAGGATTGTTAAAGATATTAGAAAAGAAACGTGAGAAATATTGACTTTTTCCAGCATTCCTATAAAGTTTATCTCCCAGAGTTTTATTGTTCCAGTTAGAGGTGCCTGACAACTGCAAGTTAGCCCTGCCATCCGCAAGGAAGGAGCCAGGAGCAACATGATGGGAGCAGTTACCTGGAACTAAAGGGGGGGTTCATTGTAATAACTATGCCAGGGGGCTTGGAAGGCTGAATTGGCTGCCATCTGAAGAGATGGCTTCACGGCCTGTTTACACACATTGCTGAATCCAGAGCATTGATTCTATGTTTGATGTGAAAAGAAATTAAAGCCCTGGTCTCATTAGATAACCGGTTATGGTTAAAGATCACAGGGAGACTCTCTCTTCTTTTGTATGACACTGAATGGGTCTCCGCAGGCAGCTCCTTGTGCACAATTGATTTCAAGCAGAGTTTTGTCTGAAAGATGCTTCTAGATTATGGCAAGAAAGCATTCTATAATCCTTCTGCCAATGCAGTTATGTTTAACAGACATTCAACTCTTATCACTGATTGATAACACTTAACTCAAAACATATTTAAGCTTTAGGAATGTCAATATTTTGCCGCCAAGTGAAGGTGACCCTTGCTCTTCTTGTTTGCTAAGTGTGCGCAGTGGTTTGCTGGTAAATTTGTAAGGGTGGTTATGTGGGCAGGCTGTTATGGATTTGCTATCTTAGCCTGAAGTGTTTGCTGCTGATTATGTGATTAAATCAATAATAATTTCTGTTTGGATCCTGTGCTTCTTGATTCATCTTCTTTTCCATGCTGTGGAGCAGAACAATGAGCCCCAGCACTTGTGCATGAAGTGCTTTATTGCTAAAGAAACGCCAAAGGTAAGGTAGGTGGCTTCCAAATCTCTTTAGAAAGCAAAATATTGTAACAGCTCTCCAGGTAAATAAACAAGCATGGCCTTTGTGGAGAAGGAGGTGAACATGACAGGTGCAGAATAGGGGGCTCATTTTAATCAATGTTACTGTTTATTCTGGCTTACCTGAAGTAGTGCAGATCCCGCCAAACTGCCTTCATTCCATATTAAACAGGTATTCTTTTATTCTGATAAAGGGGAAATTTACATTTAAACAGGCACAGGACTCTCATTCACGGCATATGGTCATTCTAGCCACCCTGGCAGTTTTACATTACAACACAGGAGGTCTGTGGGATGCACTTCACAGGACAAAGAGGATTTCCTCTCTCCCCTCTCCCCCACCCCCTTGCAGACACAAACATACATACGCATTAGTGTGGAGCAAAGCATATTAGGAATTCCTCAGAGATCTTCATCTGGCATGGCGATAGCTCTCCAAAGAGAAAAACAGTATATTTTCCTTAACTTACTCTGTGCTGCTCCCTGTCTGGTTTTTTTAGGGTCTTTATAGCAAAGGACATCAATAGAGCCATTTATAATAATTCATGTATTAATCTGAGCCATATTAGAGGAATCTTCAACTCTGAAGGGGATTCTCCCTTAATCCTTTTTTCCAAACTCCTTAGTGGCTGAAGGAGCTTTACCTTGCAAGCAACTTTTGTGCTGCTCAAGCTCTCAGCAGGAAAATCTGGGACAATTCAGTGTCCCAGCGGAAATCACTGGGACACCAACAGATCTTTTAAAATCAGAACATCTGGTCAGTCACCTTATCCCATATGGGTAAACAGAACTTTGTTAATCAGGCTGTGTTAGAAAACTGATTGAAACTGAAGGTAGTTTAATGGTTATAGGATAGCACTTGGCTAATGTTTTAACACTGGGAATGTAGCATACTGTGATGGACAACAACTGTGCTAATCAGTTCTTTTAAACAACAAATTGCTTGTAGCAATGTTGCATATTACTTTAAAAAAAACCCAGCAAAGCAACCTCAGGAAATGTTTATCGCTGTTTGTGAAAGAAAAGTTTCCTAAGGTGGCTGTTGTTGCATTGAAAGAAAAAAGGCACTGTTCAAGTGGTATATTTAGTTAACATTGTAACTGAGGCCATGCAAACTCATTTTGTCTAATTTTGAACTCACTTGAAAATTCATACCAAACTCTGACTTTGCAAGGCTCATGTGCCATTTAGGGGAGATTGGGAAACAGGGAGCAGGGAGATGAGGGACACGGAGCAAAATAGGGTGAATAATGGAACAAAGAATGAAAAATTAATAGAGAAAGAGAAGAGAAGAAGAGAGACATTCTAGCCTCTAGGATAAGGAGTTATTCTGTCTCTAATGACAGTAAGATGGTAGAAAGTTGAGTATTATAGAAACATATAAAAGTAAAAATGGTGGTGGTGATGATGATGATGATGATGATAAATATAAAGCAAAGACTACCATTAGCTAAAAAAGTTAGTTTTTAAACTAAAGCAGTCTGGCAGCAGGGGAGATCAAACTAGTTAGAAAGGATGTTAACAAACTTAGGCAAGTTTTGTGAATCCCCAAAAATAGAGCTTGACCCATCATTAACTGTAATTGTTTCTCTACCGGGACCTCTGTCTTAAAAATTATCATTTTGTTGGGGACAAAAAGGTTTGTACTATAGATTTGTAGACCAAGTCCACAATTATGTCTATAATATAAAGAACTTCTTCTGTTTACCTACGTTATATATGAATCTGAATTAAATGTATCCTTCAGCAGTCACTGTTGTATGACCTTTGCTAAACAAGAAGTGCTGGAGTTGTAATTGAAATGCAACTATGGCTGTGTAGGAAGAGTTCCCATTTTGCTGGTGGGAGAACTGTGTGTGGTAGTTCCACTAAAAATGAAAGGCAGGTTACCGCAGGTGAAGAGGCACTATTCAAAAGTTTAAAAGCAACTTCACTGTGAAAATAGTAAAATCACACAATCCCTGGCCAGATGGAAAAAGATTCATGGTTTCATTCAAAGTAAGATAAATGTTTGCCCCTCCTCCCCATCCCACACAAAAAGAAAAGCTGGACTTGATTCTTCTCACAATAGATCAGGAGCAACTCCATATAAGTCAATGAAATTACATGTGTCAGATCAGAACCAGGCCCATTGAGTTGGCTATTAAGCTAATATTTCACAAAGCATCAATTTTACAAGTTCTTTGGAAAACGGACAAAAATCTCAAGTTCTCCAGGAGAATGGCCAGGAAGAGGTCTATCTGGTAGTTTCCCATTGCTTGGGCTTCTATGAAAGAACAAACTTTTGTTTTTGAAAAGGAAGCCATGCAAAACACTCAGGGGCAAACTGCAACCGAACTATGCACAGAGTAAGGGAATGACTAATCATTGTGAGTAAGGCAGGAAGAACATGACCCTTGGCAGAGAATTCAGTTAGGTGCCCCTTTAATACAGTGAATTAGTAGCACTGTCCTCAGACAAAATGTAAAAACTGAAAAGCACACTGACAAAAAGTAACTCAATGTCCTACACTGAGCTCCAGAGTCTCAGAATCTATTGCAAGGTGCTGGCATTTAAAGCAAGACAGCTAGTCTATGTGAAAGTGATGCTGTTCATTTTCTGCACTTGCTGCTCAGTGGGGGCTTGATGTCTGTCTATCGGAAGCCCACAGAGCCTCAGAAAAATTGTTAGTTGGAACAAATGCGTTGTTGCACAGTTAACTTAAGTCTCATAATTATGCAAAAGTTGCACTGCACAGAGAAGCATTCATTCAATGGCATAAGAAGGATATGTTTGGTTTGTTAGGTGCTATTTAATATCTATGTATTCTCATTAAATTTCTCAGAAGAAACTTGTAGAAAAAATTATGAAAACCAGGGGTTTTACTTCATCATGAATCTGCTACTACAGTAATGTTTTTGGAAGATATGTTTTGCAGTTGAGTGGGATTTCCAGAAGATCTCTCTGGTGGCTTAGCTCTGCTATAACTGAAGTCAGGGGGTGCAGAACTGGACCAACATTAAGTGCTTTTGAAAATCCCAGTGTATATTTAAGGGAAGATTTTCAAAGGCACAAATGCAATCAGGTGCCCAGATCCCATTGGTAGCTTTTAAAAATCTCTTCTTTTGTATTTATTTTGAAATGGAAGAAATGCTCAAGTAAAATGTCTAGGCTACTTTTTTTAAAACTTCTCATGAAAGGTGATAGATTGACATCCCTGGTCACTGATGTCCTCTACTAATCCCCAGCAAAGATACAGAACAGGTCACAGGAGGGCAAGTGTTCTTGAACGCTGATTTAAAACCATTAGCTACGCAAGCTGAGAGCTGTTCTATCTCTACACCCATTTAGCTCTTGGAATCTTCCTTGAGGTTTCAACGTAGGGTGTGAAAAGGTGCAAGATAGTGACTTCTGTAATGTGGACATGACTAATAAGTACAGCGCTGGGGCCACTAACTGATTTCAAAGACGATTTGAGCATGAAAACATTTGGTTGCTGCTGACCCAGGCCAGATTCAGAACTGGTGACCTAAAGGTGAAAGTCTTGATATACGAATCCCCAGAGATATCACAGACCAAATAGGGCATTTGGCCCCCAAAAGTAATGGGTCCCCAAGATCTTTGCAGATCTCAGAGGCCCTGTGTCTGCACACTAGCTCCCATATTCCCCAAGCATCTTTTGGCTCCCGTACAGCATGTCCTCTGCAGGACAAAGTCATTTCTCAAAGTGGAGAAAAGCAAAACGTGGCTGTCCACCAGCCTCATCCTCATCTTCCCAACCCACCTTTCCTAGCAGTGGAACATAAATTCTGCAGATCCCCTACACAGGACCATCTCTGGGTTGGGAGGAAGGGGAGACCAATGCTGCCCTATAAATGTTCCTCAAGTTTAGTTCCACCAAGTTCTCATCCTATCTCCCTATGAAGGAAAGAGGGGACACTAGAGGACCTCAGACCCTAGTTAATTACATTCAGGCAGTGTCACAAAATATATATACACTTCTCAAGTATTACTTTTTTGAAAAGTTTGTTTTGCAGTTTTGTTTATTTGCTAAGATGCAGCTCACCATTCTGAATATCTTTTTCCTTTGTCTATTCCTGACATTACACTCATTTTACTCCAAGCAAACTAAGTTGTTGCTCTCCTCTGAGGAAGTTCAAGGTATAATGAGCAAAACATCCAGATTCCTTAAGGAACCTGGTTCAATATCCCTCCCCTCCCCCCCGCATAGAATAGCTTGGACCTCATCCAAACCAAGGCAGACCTCCAAGTAAGACTCTGGCCAACAGTCACCCATGCTGCTAACATCCAAAGAATGGTTTTACTATATAAATGATCAGGAATAGCCTTGCTAAGACAAGTAGCCCTTTAAAGGTATTAGTGTCACCTTCTCAAATGTTTGCAATGACTTCGGGCTCTTTCCAAATCCTGTACAACGTTTAGAAACTCCTCTGTTGCCAAGAGTCCCAGTGAAATTTGATGCCTCGGAGCACATGAACTGGCTGCCCACAGCATCTGACTCTTCCGACTGCCTCGGCACCACACACACAGCGGCACAGACACACAGTTTCCTTTTTATTTATAGTCATTTAAACTTCGGCAGCACCAGATATGTCAAATTACCTCGAGCATGAATCTTCAGGAAATTATTGCTCTCTCTGCATAAAGCCGTGTCCTTTAAAATGTGAGAAGGGGAGGGGATTGTGCTCCCAACTGGGGAGCTGCCTGCAATGCAGGTAACTGATACTGATTTATACTGGGGATAGAATTTATAGCAAGATGGAATTTGGAAAAGGTGATGTTGTCACTGAAATTTTACCTCATTTTCCTTAACCATGTATCTTTATGCAATGTCAGAGACCAGCTGAGTCAGCCGTGAGTCACCAGTCTCCACCATACTGAATAAGTGCCCAGTTGTATTCCGTTTCCATACCTACTTTTTATACCATCACTGCCATTTACTGCAGTGCTTATTTAAAAAAAAAATCACATATATTTATATATTGTATTGTTGTACATAGCTTAGATCTGGGTATTAGTGTATTTTTTTCTAGGATTAAGTCTGCCTGCTGCACAAACGTCTCTATATATTTCTATAAGCAGGAAGTGTGATACATTACCAGCTGAGATGGATAAAGTATTAATGCCTTGGTCGCTTGGGGTTATTAACTTTACTGATCTGATAGGATAGTTCTGGATTGAATTAGTGTGTCCTGAAGACAGGAGGGTAGATAATGCATATTATTTTTAGTTTGCATAGTGGAACCATATCATTTTATGTTACAGGGAGGCAGAAAAGCCCTAAAGATAACTTTGAACAGAGGGAAAGCATAAGATTTATTTATTGCTATTTTCTAAAAGAAAAGTCTGCAGAATTAAGGGACCTGGGGATCCATTCTCTAGCTAAAATCATTAGAATCTTCAATAAGCATCTGCTATTTGGCACTCTGTCTGCACCTCCTACACAGCGGTGACTCTCTGGTCAGATGACTTCTGCAGACTTTTGATGCTATTGATTGGTAGAAGAACATCATGCCATATTGTCCTGTATCATCCCACTTCATCTCATGTGACAGTTATGGGGAGGGAGGATGTTAAAAAAAATCTCTAGCGACGGTAACTGCCTACGGGTGAAATGGCAAAATGACCCATTCTTATCACTGTCTACAGAAACAACTGAGTCTGAATGCTGGACTTAGCTTTCTGCGGCAAAAGGGTTGCTCTGCCCTCTTCACAGCATAGGCACTGTGCTGCAGAACAGAACCGTAGTTTGGGGAAGTGGGAGGATGGGTTGAAAATGAGAAACTTAAAACAAAAAGGCCACAGTTAGGAAATTCCAAGGGGGGAGATATGTTTGTTTAGCATTAACTATAGCACGAAGGCTGATGAAGTGTAAAATTTCAGTGGTCTGCAGGTTGCTGACTTCTCCAGGGTAAATATTTATAAACCATACACTTTCCATGTGAAAAACTGTTAACAGGTGGCAAGTCTGATAAAGTGCTTAGAATTTTCTGAATGTCACCAGACAGCTCGATGCACATGACTGTAATGACAGAGCACACATCTGGAGGGAATAAGGGTATTAGAGCTTCTGGGACGTCGTCAGACTTAGACCTTGCTTTGCCACCGTTAATAGTGTAGGTCAGCATTTTCAAAAGAGGGTCTCTAAAATTAGGCACCTAAATCCATATCTAGGAACCAAAGTAGTAGGTTTGATTTGCAGAGATGCTATGCATTTCTACTTTTCACTCATTTCGGCTAGACATCAGCAACTCTGAAAATCAGGTCACCTTAGTTGGATATAGTTGTAGTTATAGTATGGATATAGTTGTCTAACTTTCTGGCCAAATTTTTCAAGGAGGGTGCCTAAACACCTAACAGAAGTAGATGTGTCTGGTATGTGGTGCTGATAGAGAGAGTAATGTAGATAAGGTAAAAAGAATCAAAAAGTATCAGAGTCCTCCATTTAATGAAAAGCATAACACCCTTGTTTAGCTGTGATCTCCAACCTTGGCTAAATGTGAGTATGAGGATGTATTGCTCTTAGTCATCGTTTCATGTCATGCCTGAACAGGATCTTGGACACTAACTCCTTAGGCTGGAGAAGCATCTTAGCTTTCACAAGGAACAGAGTTGAACTTCATTTTTGGAGCACCACTGAGCATGTGATTAGAATGCTATTCAGTTATTCTGAACGGGGCAGGATTGAACAATGGGTCTAGAGACTGCTGCTTAATACTTTGACTTAGTGTGAGTCAATCTTTGATGTTTTTTCTTTACTGTTGTATGTTCTCTGGATTCTGAGGAACTTCCTTTTCAGGTTACACCATACATGCCGTTAGGGTGATCAAATGTCCAGATTTTATAGGGACAGTCCTGATATTTGGGGCTGTATCTTATATAGGTGCCTATTACCTCCCACCGCCATCTCAATTTTCCACACTTGTTATCTGGTCACCCTACATGCCACCCTCTTTTTATGCTTCTCTTTTGTGGAATAATTCCTGGTTTGAAACTATTTTACCTCAGTTTTCCCATTAAATTAGACTTCATAATTTTCACAACTGTCCTTTCCAGGGCTTGAAATGATTGGCCTGCCCAATAGCATTACAAAGAAGAAAAAGTTCCACTTCCTGCATTTCTAGGTCTTCAACCTTCTTAACAATCAGAAAGCATTATAGTAACTATTACTAGCCACAATTTTGTCAAAATCAGTCATTCACTGATTGCTCAGCCTTTTAATAAAAGCCATTTTTAATATTACCATAGCATCTCTCCCTTTAACATCACACCTAGTAAATGCAAAATCATACTCGGCCAAACCCTGAAGTCCTTACTTCTTGAAGCCAGCAGAACTTTGTCGAAGAATGGATTTCAGGAGTGGGCGAGCACATCCAGCAACCTCCTAAATAAATATTTGCAGGTTGAAGGGGGAAAGATTCAAGATACACTCCTTAAGCAGAAAAAGAAAGGACTGTTTTGTGAAAATGTCGATCTTTGTATGTTTTGTTTTATTCTTTAGCTCAGTGTGCTCAAAATCAAGGTAGTCAGCTCTGCAATAGCTAGCTGCAGCCCAGAATTAGTGCAATCAAATGGTTAAAAGTTAATTGAAACCAATGTATGTTGAGATCATGGTGTGTTTTGTTTTGTTTTCCCCGAGCAAAGTGCTATGTGTTGTTCAGTCACAGAGCATAAAACAGGTCAAAGTCAGCAAGTCATACCCAGAGCAGGATTGATGCACTGTAGTGCTAGTGGGCTAATGCACTGCAACAGCACACTGGTGGCTAAATGTTTAAATTATATGTATGTCAGAGTGCAGAACAATCTGAAAGAACCCTGCTCTTTTCCTTCCTATCATCCGACTGCGAATTCTGAATAATAGTCGAGTTCAGTGAAGCCACCTCCTCTGGATATCCCAAGCAAACTGGCCTATTGTGATGCTGCTTCCATTTCCCTCTCCTCTCCCCCTCATTTGTTCCCAGCATACTGGGGGCATTTTCAATTAAGAATTCAGTTTTGGATCACAGTTTTGTGGAGGGTTTAATGCTAATGGGTAAACATAGGAGGACTCAGTAATAATAATTCATAAGCAGCAGGAAGAAAAAAGCAGGCTTTTGTTGTTGGACTGGTTGGAGCCAGTTCGTTTTATAGAATTTCATGCCAACTACACTCCATAAATTTTTCACAAAGATCATAAAATACCTTTTTATTTTATTTTTTCTCCTGGTGTTGCTTATTCATTACACATGAAGCATATCTGTGCTGTGAAATCCGTTACTAAATACCTCAGGACTGTCATGCCAGTGTAATTTAAATTGAATGCAACAATAATCCAGCCTGATTGCCCAGCTCACTAGTTAATGTGAGGATATTTGACTCTGTTAATCACCACAATAGCCAGGTCACATTTCCACCATTGCATAAGTAAACAGATTAACCGGCATGCAGTGCAGCCCTAACGACGACGTGCTGGTGACATTCACAACACACCAAGCTGCAGCCTAACCTAGCGCACAAGAAATTGGGCTTTACCGGATAAGCAACAGTTTTTAATTATATATTTTAAAACCTGAAAACTTTTAAAAGCTGGCACGCGCATGTGCGGGGAGAGAGGGGGGTGGAATTTAACATATGGCGTATGACACCTAATGCAGGCATTAAATTGAAGGTATTTGAGAGCAAGTTCAGTGTATGTGATATTAGAGCTTAGTTGCCTCTTTCAGAAATAACCCAGGCTACTAGGAGATTTAGGTGGATTGACTTTATATGATGTGAGATCCGAATGAAATTCAGCCTTGCTGTGGCAAGCTGAGTGGTGGAATAATCAGGTTTTATGTTATTTTACTTATTTATTTTCTGGGCTTATTCTAAGCAGAACTCTGAGCAATGTTTAGCTTACAGTGTTAGCGCTCTTTAATTAATAGTGCTTACATCTGTGTATTTTCATTGAGAGAAAATTAAGAAAAATGCCGAGGTAAGAATGTTGCCACCTTAGAGTGGTACTGTTTTTTTAAAAAAAAAAAAAAAAGGAGAGAGAGAGAGAGAGAGAGACGCTGATTGGAAGAGCTGATAAGATCCAATCAGTTAAAATCGCAGACTGGCTTTTGTACCACAATTTTTCAAAATTGCCCTCCCCTCTCTTAATCCACCATGTATACCAGACAGCTAGGATAAGAGCTCCGAGTGGATAATAACATTTTATTTTGTCCCAGCAATATGATGCTATCAAGGGTTGGCTGTGCTTTTAATTAAAGGAGAGTACCCTAACATGTTGGACAAATATACGTAATAAATCTATTTCTGTATTATCTGGAGAGCAGCACTGTACAAGCAGAGATCTTGAAGCCAAATCTAGGCCTTTGGGATCCTTTTTGTTCCCTGGTGTCTAGTGCTGAGGAAATGTTCTGGTTTAGAAGTAAATAGGTTATTTATCTGCAATGACTTTTTTCCCATTGCATTTTATTGGGGGTGCTAAGTCACCAAGGTCTCATTACATTAAACCTGTCCCCATTCAAATATAGTGAGTGCATTTGTATTTTTGACAGAGTATTCTAAGGAATGCTATACCTTTAGAATTCGTATCATTGTGTGTGACTCTCCTTCGGGCCACTTTTTCCCCTCCTCTTGTTAATTTTGGGGGAGAGCAAAACCAAATGGAAAACCATAGTGGTTTAGCTAGTAGTAAAATTTCTGTTATGGGCTGGTTTAGCGACAATCATGGATTTGAGAGAATCCCTATGGAGAAATACAGTGTTCTCTGCTGTTCAGCCTCATGATCTGAGAGAAGCACGGAAGGACCTTTCTTCATCTTTTTGCCACCAGAGAAAGGATTGGCTCAATACACATTCAATGATGACAAAGGCCAATTCTGAATGAAGGGAATGGGAGAGGCTTGGGCTACTGAGTGGGGCTCAAAGGATGGGGCCCTATCAGTTAAAAAGGAAAATAATACCTATTGCAGAGGAACATGACAGAGGATCTAAAGCAGACATGACAACCTAATCAGACACCAGGGTAGTACCCCCCCCTTATGAAAGAAAGTTCTGACATATTTTTCCCCCAAGAAAAATTTTACAGTTCACAACATGTCTAAACCACTGCCTCTATCGTATGACTGAAAAACAAAGCTAACTTCGTGGATTCAGATGCTTTTATGTAACCCTATAATTTTTAAAGGCCTTTGTTTCATAAAATGAAATTATGTAGGCAATTAGTCTGTTCTGTGCACTAACCCCTGTTATGCCTTGGCTAGGAAAAAAGAATTTAAAAGAACAGACTTATTTCCTTTCTAAAAAAGGTTATTGTGCATGCCCAGTTCATTTTCCATCAAAAATGTATTAGACTTATTACACAAAAGAACTGCTCTGTTAGTCTTCCCAGGTAGTGATTCCAGAAACATGAAATGATAGAATGCGGTGGGTCACGTCTCAATCCATAACAGCATAAACGGACCATTTAAAAGAACTCAGGGGGCTAAATGACTCAGGGATTGGTAACTCAATGAGAAGCCTTTCACCTCTTGGTCAGTAGTTTGAATCTAGCTCCAGTGATCCAAAGCCGTTATTTGTTAATGGCTGTCCAGTGACTGATGTGAAATATGTTGGCAGTCCAGTTCCTGTGAATATATGTCCACATTAGAAAACTCCCATCAGATTTGATGCTAGCTGCCACCGTCGTTGGTAATCCCAGGGGGAAAAGGCTAAAAATAGAATGGAAGTGGACACTGAGACACCATCTTAGCCCTAAAGAATGGTCATTGCTACCTTTGTGTGAAACCCACAAATGTTGGGTCATGTGGATTATAGTGAAGTATACTGGCCCTTTATAACTAGCAGGAAAAGCCTCACTGTCAGACTACCTTGTTCCAGAAGTTTGGAGGGTGACAGAGCCAGATGTTGTGGGGAAGTGGTCCTGGGGTGATATTTGATATCTGGGGGAAAAAAACAGTCTATTGTTCTGTTCAGGACCGGGAGCCATAGTAGCATAGGACAGGACAGGGCTCCCTACTTTCTCAGCCAACCAGAGTAGGTTCAAGGAGGATAGCATATTTAATTTGCTTCTTCCCTCACAGAGAGGGAGATGTTGGTTGGAAGAGGACTGGCTGCTAGCCTCTCAGAGGGCAGGAAAATGCAGTTGGACAGTTTAAACTCAACCTCTGGGCGGCAAAGGAGACTCAGAAAAACCCCACCCAGCAAGGACACTGGTTTATTCAGCTTCGCTGCAAGCTTTGTTTATCTTGTAGACGTTGCTGCCAGCCTGGGTGGGGTTGAGTGAAGCTGAATTAAATTGCCAGCTGGGTGAATCCGGTTCTGGTCTGCAGCCTACTACATAGATTTCATGAACAGAGACAGGTGAGTTTGGTTTGCTGGAGAGGCCAGCAAATTGGAATTTTTGCTTCACATGAATTTGCCACTTCATTAAAAATACCTTGCAAAACTTGCATGTTTTTAGGAAAATCTCATTCTCCCACTGCTACCTGTTCCACATGAACCTGGGACATGAGATGTCTGTGCCTGGAGTCCTGAAATAACCTCTGCCAGTTAACTAGAGAAACCTGGTTCCAGGATCAAACTGTAGTGAAAGTAGAGGCTTTTCTGCCCATTGTTGCAGGATGAAATTGGTGGGAAAACTGCCTGACCTTCCTCCTTGACCCTGTCCAGGATTAGGAGGACAGGGAAGTTTATCAGAGGCCTGAGGAAGATGAGAGCAAATTCCTGGCACCCTCTGAATCTCTGAAGAGAGAGACTGCCAGCCCCAGCTCCTACAAGGCATCTGAGTAAAGGGAGAGATGTGTTGGACACTGGGACATACCCAAGGAGGCTTAGAGGTGATCAGGACTTGCTGGGGCAGGAGCATGCCTTGGGGGATTGGTTCAAAGCCAAGTAAAACTCAGCTCAGCCTTGTGACAAACCTTAGTCAAGTTTCAAGTTCACAGAAAAACTTGAAACTAGACAAATTTCATGTGATTTGGGGTTTAACTGTGAACATTTTTACCCATCTTTGGTGCCACCAGGTCTGAGCTGAGGCACATTGATGGGGTAACATGCAGAACAGAGTTGGCACTAGCAGGCATAGCAGACGAAGCAATTGTTTATCGCCCCAAGTAGCTCAAGGGGGCTCCCTATTCACTTTTTATTATAAGAACTTCCCTGTTTTACTATTGGGGGGGGGAGGGAATTTTTTTGCCTAGTGCTCCTAGCACTGACTTTGGTAGGGAACTTTGCCCTGCTGCCCAGCCTGTGGAAAAACAGCAAAATCTAGTTACCAAGTACCCATTCCATGGGTAGTCAAACACAAATTTAAAAGAAAAGGAGAACTGGCCCTCCAGAACTCTACCTATTGCTTGTCAAAAAATCAGACATAAAAGAACTCGCATGACTTTGCCCTATGTGAATGTTTGGGGGTGGGGAGATTGGAGATGGCTTAATTGTAAAGGAGAGTTACATTATATATGAAAATGTTCATCTTCATTCTGAGTTATGATCTTCGTTAGAGACTGTTGTTCAGGACTGTTCCTCTCAAATAAGACAATCATATAAGGTTTCCTTGGCATTTCTGTCATCCAGTACCTTGGCACTGTATATTCCTGCAGGCTGCTGTTTCAGATAGGCTAAGGCATATTACATAACCTTTCTTTGAAAATGTTAATACCACTCAAATGCCTCTCATACCACTTCAAATCAAGCATTAAATGATACACTTTTACTGAGCTATGCAGGGTTTAACTTGCTCCATGAATTTGTCTAAGTACTGGAGTAGAAAAGAAGTCATGAAATAATAACACAGCGGAGTAGATCAGGTGGAAGGAATCAAACTGCACGAAGAACTCTTCAGTCTATTCATGTTTTCAGGTTCTGCCAATGACACCTGACATTCCAATAGCAAAATACACCTAGATAATTATAGGTGTCAGTGAAGGGCAGAGCTCTGGAGAACCACTCACTGAAACACTACCTACTGATTTTCCTCTTCAGCTTATAGCTACTTGCATGCTTTCCCTCACAAAGAGCTGGTTGATTTCCAATTTGAACCGTTTCAGTGGGAGTGATGTAATCTGTGTTGCTAGCCAATCTTCAGTTTATTCCAGTATACTCTGAGCTATTTTGCCCACTGCCCTTTCAGAAATAAAGAACTTCCAAGAAAGAGGGGTAAACGAAGATGTTATCCTTCATACATGTGAGGCAGGTCTGATTTTATTGAGAGCGCTCTTATTTCTTTTTGTATTCACAGATTTATAGATTTTAAGGCCAGACGGGACCACTGCGATCTTCTAGTCTGACCTCCTGTATCATACAGGCCACAAAATTTCTTCAAAATAATTCCAAGAGTATATCTTTAGAATAACATGTAGTCTTGATTTAAAAATTGTCAGGGATGGAGAATCTAACATGCTTAGTAAATTGTTCCAATGGTTAATTACTCTCGCTGATATAAATTTACTCCTTATTTCCAGTCTGAGTATTTCCATTATTCTTGAGGCAGCTATAGAAATTAAACAATTTATTGATATTATTTTGAGGTGGTGGTTCAATGCTGCAAAAATGAAAATCAAACTGCTTTTATTCTTGTAATTTTATTCTCATAACTAAAATCAACAACGTTGATTTTCATGTTCCTCAGTCCAGTCTCAGACAACCTTCTAGACTTCTGTTTTCCAAGATTTGACAGAAGCCAGATGTACTTGGTAAACTTTGTGATGCAGTCAGCAAGAAAATATGTAGCACATATATTCCTTTATCATAGAGTCCCCCAACACTGGGCAATGTTACATACCACTAGGAGGAGGTATGTTTGTTTTGCCAAGATGGTCTACAAGTATATTTTGCGATTATAGTATAATCTCTTTGTAAAGATATAACTGTCCAGAGTTGTGCGACTATTCTGGTAATGGGCCATATGTGCTGCAGAGCTTAAGTGAGATAGAACTGGGGTAAGAGTTCTCAGTATGTATTTGCTTTGTGTGTTTGTGTCTCAGCATTAATGCAATGTAATTTTGTATAGTTATTAATGAAGAAATGAAAATAAGATATTTAATAATGTGGCACCCTCAGTCTGCTTGTTTTTCTGAGTTAAATCACATGTAATATGACTTTAAAGTCATGTTACACACACAAATATAGAGTGACATTTTCAAAGGAGCCAAGTCATGTTGAAAAATCAAAGCCCTTAATGTTATCAGATCTAATGCACTAACCTTCCAAGACGGGAAGGGTAGAAATGGGATCACGGCCCCGCTACCCATCCACACTGCAAGCAGGAGCAGGAAGCAGACAGAGGTACTTACCAACATGGGTAGGTGACCCAGATATGGCACAGATAGTCAGCACTATTTCTTGCTGTAGTAAAGCCTCTGGGTCACTCTTTCGGGGCCTGCCAGCCCACAGATTTGTGACTGACCATGTTTGTGCCTTGATCTCCTCCAATAATTCCTCCAATGTGGAAACAAACAGTTGAGCATCATCTAACTGTATAAAAACATATTAAGGGTACATTTCAAGATACACTATCCAAAAAGATTTAATGTAACATCTGCATTACTCTTCTATCAAAACATAATTGTACGTACCAGTTGGCTCAATCAGACAATAACTGTGTTTATTTCCCAAACTGATAAGTTATATAAGCATCACTTTCTTGACTGCTACCAAACTTCCCTGTTTTATACCCCCTATGCTGAGAGAGCACTTGTCAGAGCCATTGCCTGCTATTCTAAAATGATGGCATTTATGTTTATTGTCTCATCTAGACCTGACTTTTGAGGTCCAGATTTCTCAGACATTTGCCAAGTCTTCACTTTTCTCCCACTGCTCTAGAAGCTTCATGTTTGCTAATATAGTTTGGAGGGAGGATAGCTAGCAAGTGGGGGAGATACGACATCTTTTCTGTAACGGGTATGTGTGCCTCTGTAATTTAAGCTATTTGTACTGTTTGCCACATTATTCTTGTTTTATTCAGTGCTGCACATGCATATTTTCCTTTATCATCTGCAAAATCGAACTCTAGGTTGTCTATGACTGCTAGTGTTTAAGCTCATTAAAAGAGAGAATTTTCCTGAACTAGCAGACAGTGAATATTTGGGCAAAATCTGTTTACTTTATTAAGTGAACTCTTGGTTCTTGATAATCTCTATATATAACCTCATATGGAGTATCTACAAACAATCCAATATGCTGGTTTTGAGGAAAAATAAATAAAATGCTCTTTATTTATAAGTATCAACAATTTCACAGACGAAACAGAGACAGATAATCTAAACAGGAACCCTGAAATGCTGGGTCATGAAAGAGTACATTTTTACATTCAAGTCATGTTACTTATAAAGTACAATCGCTACCAACAAATGCTACTGCTATACACTAGATATAAACAGAAGCAGTATTTCCCCAAGACAGGACTAATGCTCTGCATATTTACAGCTGCAGTGGAACGTTGCCAACTCTTGTGATTTTATTGCAAGTCCCACAATATTTGGTGTTTTTTCTTAAAGTCCCAGAACCTGGATTCATGTAATTATGTGAGAACATGGACTAGTCTAGATATTTTTCATGCGTGTCTATTTTTTTTCTTTTTTTTCTTTTCTCCTACTTTCTGCCTATTAACATAGACGATTTAAAAATAATACTATGATAACAAAAGGTTAGAGAATTGAAAGTTCAAATTATAGTCAAACTTGAGGCTTCAAACAAAAAAAATCATTTTCCATATATAGAGACTAATCCAATGTCCACTGAGGCAGATTGAAAGGATCCCAATGATTGCAATGTGTGATGGATCAGACCCATAAATAATTTTTTGATGGTAAAAATATTAATTTAAGTATCTCACTCTGGTGATCACTCATAGTGATTGCTATAGGAAAGGCTACAAAGGAGTTTCCACTATAAACACCTTCATTATTATGTTCCTTAAAATAATTAAAAATCATTCTTGGGGGCTGATGTGTTCCATATTTGGTTGGTTCTTAAAATTCCATTTTCACAAAATGTTTGAGCAAAATTTCTTTAGTCATTTTTGAATAATGAACAAATGGGGGGAAATACTCTTGGCCCTTGGTTAAATTTTTTTTATTAAATCTAATACACTGGTTAAAGGGTTTCTATACAACAGGGTATAATGCTTAAATTACCCAAAAGTACAGCGTTTGGTTTAATAAGTTATAAAATATTTATAGTACATAAACTGCAATATCCCAAATTAAGGTTAATAAATTTAATGATAGTTTAAATATTAGCATCCAAATATTCAGATACATCTCTCATAAAAAGTTATACTAAGTGCAGCTTATGGAAAGCAAATATAGTGAGTGTAGATTGTCTCTCAGGAATTGAGAATTTAGGTTAAGATGCACTACGCACACTGTATAAGTGTAGTTGATTAAGTGCACATGACTTGGGCTTCTGAGCTCTATTAGCAAAGCTTAGTATAGTTGGTAAACTCAAGCAGCCAACAGTTCCTAAATAAGGCCTTGCCAACCTCTGGTGGCAAAGCTGAAAGAATTTTCAAATGTTTTGAGTATGCATTTTTGTGCACCAGCTGTGTAACTAGATGTGCAAATGGCCCAATAAACAAAGGGGAGTGATCCAAAAAGTGTCCTGCATTATGTCTGGCTCCTTTCCCTGCCTCCCCCAGAGTGATATTTAATTCGCTAACTAAAAGTTTAGGACAAAACTCTTTCACCTGTCCACTTATTTTGGATGTCTTCATTTTTGGTTGCTTAGCTTGACCCAACTTGGTCCTGTTTTGCAGAAGTGCTACACATCCACAATGCCAGATGAAGACAACATGACTTGAAAGAGTTCAGCGCCTGTGCACAATTAAAACCTGAAATTAGTGGCCACTCTGATCTTCATACAAATCTTCCGTTGTTATCAGTGTGAACTGCACTGTGCAACAAACGTAGTATCTGTCTCTCAGTGTATAAGCAAGGCCTGCAGACTGTAATTAGAAACAGAATTTGGTCCTCTCCATAGAAAGCATTTGACGCCCTTCCATTAGCTGGATCTTGCACTGAAAAGTCCATTCGGCAAGTCGACGCAGCACTGTAAAAGTTCCTGTAGGATTCTCACTGACTCAGTCTAGACATCTCAGAGGGCATTGCTGTCGCTACTCAGTGGCCAATTCAAATGGTGTCACAGTCACAAACACACACTGGCCTGTTCATCTGACATCAGGGTGTGTATTTATTTCCCTCTTACATGTAATACTGTGCTGTGCAGGCTTACAGCAAAGGTTGGCATTGCTGCAGCCCTCGCTTCCCAACCTAGACTTTCTATTCCCTCTTGCTTTCTGTTTCCTCGCCTTATAGCCTTCACAATTACCAAGTTAACCCAGTGATTGTTACCCAAGTGCTCACAATCCCCCACTGGAAAGTGTACAGTTGCCCTTGGCTGGGCCTGCAGCCTTCTCCGAGCTGCAGCAATGTCAATGCTGATAGCACCCTGTCATAGAGACTTATCACCATTTATAGCATGTGCTCCTTCTAACACTGGCTCAACACTTCTAGTTGGTGTGGGGGAGACAAAGTCCTTCCCTGAGTCCACCTCCCCTGCCTGTTTGGGAGAATCGGACAGCACTACACCAGTGCTGTCTTCTCACTCCCTGCGGTGTAGGGGCAAGGAGCAGTGGGAAGAACTTATTCCAGCCTTGCATACCTCCAGGGCCAGCCACAATCTGGCCTTTGCATGTTATCAATGTATTATGCCTTTGTAAAGGTTTCTCTCTTGAAATTTGGATGGAAAGTTTGCACTAAAAATATCACTAAATGTTTATGAAAATGCATAATTGTGGCAGCACCCCATTGGCTAGTTAAGATAAACAGGCTGAAAATGCATGTGAACTTTTATCATGACAAATAAATTATGATGCATAAAGACTTAATTGGGCCATTAAATATTTACTTGCTCTGTTAAAATGTATTTTAACATACTTTTAAAATATCTTATGCATCTTTATGAGATGTCTCCATGAAATAACAGTTACAAAAACAAATATTGAGTTAATATATTCATCCAGCTTATCAAAACTTGCATTTTGTTCCTGGGAAAACGGAAGACTTTTAGAACTTTATTACAATGTGAATATTTTCCATATGCAGAAGCAGACAAAGTCACTGTAAAAAAAAAAAAATATATGCCCTGCACAAAGCAGCTAATTTATTATAGATTTTATTTCCAAAAGAAAAGACCTACAGGTTTTTTTCCAAGAAAGCAGGGTTAGTTGCTGACATGGACATTCATTCTGTGTAACTTCAAAGACCTTTCCAATGTGACCTAAGACACAGGATCCATTTCTGGCATCGTTAGCAGAGGCAAAATGTCCATCAACATCTATGGGAGTTTTGCCGGTGTGAAAAGACTGCAGAATCAGGCCCACAATTAGCTCATTTGTTAAATACGTGTTCTATGAATTATTCTGGATATCACATTGCTCGGTATTGTGTGATCCTCTGGCCTTGATTCAGTAAAGCATGCATGTAACTTTCAGCATGTGCTTAAATGCTTTGCTGAATTGGAACCACTTGCAGTCATGCTTACTGCAGCCCCCAAACTCACTTAGTGTGGAATAACCATAGTTGCTCATCAACTCTGCCTGGCCTTTACCCAGCCTCCCTCCCTTCCTCTTCCCACCTCCTACCCTTGTATGGCACTGCATAGCCCCTGGCATTACTGCAGTCCATAGAAACTGGGAAATAGAGGGACTGTTCTGTCTCCAATCCACCATGGTTTGTTTCCATCTTCTCCCTGCACAATTGGCTGGCCATAAGGCAGGGTGTAAATGCAGTCCAGAGCAGCAGCAGTGTATGATAGGCCCTGCCCAGTAGGACCTCCTTGAGCAAAATTCCTCCACATATTCCCTCTGAGGTGGTTAAGCTCTGTACTTTCCTTAACCTTGTGCTGTGCCTACAAGGTACAATGAAGCTCCTTGGAGGACTTGAAGAGGACTCGTGTCCCCAGTTGCAGCACAGCTGCAAGGCTTGGACATTCTCATTCCACATTCTTCCAGCTTCTCCTATGTGGCTGCAACTCCGTGATCTGCAGCACATTGATCCAAAGCAACATCACCAGCACTGCCTCAGAGAGAGGCTACCTCTTGTGCTGACTTTATAATGGTGTCAATAATGGTTTTATTTATATTTACAGACTGTGTGAGAGTGGGGTGGTGGGTGAATGCACTGAGCGGTTGAGTGGGGAGAATAAACATCCTAGGAGAGTAGAGCAGAGGGGATAATTATATTGGTGGCATGTCTGAATGTATTAGAGAGTGTGAGTAAAGGAAGGCTGAATATACTTAAATGAGAATTGCTAACGTAGTTCCTATTTTTAAGAAAGGGAATAAAAGTGATCCAGGTAATTATAGGCCTGTTAGCTTGACGTTTGTCGTGTGTAAGGTCTTGGAAAAAATTTTAAGGGAGAAAGTAGTTAAGGACATGGAGGTCAATGGTAATTGGGACAAATTGCAACATGGATTTACTAAAGGTAGATCGTGCCAAACCAACCTGATCTCCTTCTTTGAGAAGGTGACGGATTACTTAGACAAGGGCAATGCGGTAGATCTAATTTACCTCGACTTCAGTAAGGCGTTTGACACGGTTCCGCATGGGGAACTGTTAGTTAAATTGGAAAAGATGGGGATGAATGTGAAAGTTGTAAGGTGGATAAGGAACTGGTTAAAAGGGAGACTACAGCGGGTCGTGCTGAAGGGTGAACTGTCAGGCTGGAAGAGGTTACTAGCGGAGTCCCTCAAGGATCGGTTCTTGGACCGACCTTATTTAACCTTTTTATAACTGATCTTGACACAAAGAGCGAGAATGTGTTAATAAAATTTGCGGATGACACGAAGCTGGGGGGTATTGCTAACACGGAGAAGGACCGGGATGCTATTCAGGAAGATGTGGACCACCTTGTACACTGGAGCAATAGTAATCGGATGAAATATAATAGTGAAAAGTGCAAGGTCATGCACTTAGGGATTAATAATAAGAATTTTACATATACGTTGGGGATGCATCAGTTGGAAACGACGGAGGAGGAGAAGGACCTTGGGGTATTGGTTGATAACAGGATGACTATGAGCCGCCAATGTGATATGGCTGTTAAAAAAGCAAATGCGGTTTTAGGATGCATCAGGCGAGGTATTTCCAGCAAGGAGAAGGAGGTGTTAGTGCCGTTATATACGGCGCTGGTGAGACCCCACCTGGAATATTGTGTGCAGTTCTAGTGTCCCATGTTTAAGAAGGATGAATTCAAACTGGAACAGGTTCAGAGACGGGCTACTAGGATGATCCGAGGAATGGAAAATCTGCCTTATGAAAGGAGACTCAAAGAGCTTGGCTTGTTTAGCCTGGCCAAAAGAAGGCTCCGGGGGGATATGCTTGCTCTATATAAATATATCAGGGGGATTAACGTTAGGGAGGGAGAGGAATTATTTAAGTTTAGTACTATTATAGGCACGAGGACGAATGGGTACAAATTGGATATTAGGAAATTTAGACTAGAAATTAGACGAAGGTTTCTAACCATTAGGGGAGTGAAGTTCTGGAATAGCCTTCCGAGGGAAGTAGTGGGGGCAAATGACTTATCTGGCTTTAAGACTAAGCTTGATAAGTATATGGAGGGGATGTTATGATGGGATAGTTTAATTTGAGCAATTGATTTTGGATTATCGGCAGATAAGTCTGCTCAATGGTCTGTGGGAATGCTGGATGGGATGGGAACTGAGTTACTGCAGAGAAATCTTTTTTGGGTGCTGGCTGGTGAGTCTTGCCCACATGCTCAGGGTTTAGCTGATCGCCATATTTGGGGTCGGGAAGGAATTTTCCTCCGGGGCGGATTGGCAGGGGCCACGGAGGTTTTTCGCCTTCCTCTGCAGCATGGGGCATGGGTCGCTTGCTGGTGGATTCCCTGCAGCTTGAGGTCTTCAAATCTCACTTTTGAGGATTTCAATAACTCAGTCATGGGTTCGGGGTTGTTATAAATGTGTATGGGTAGGGTTTTGTGGCCTGCCTTGTGCGGGAGGTCAGACTAGATGATCATATTGGTCCCTTCTGACCTATGAGTCTATGAGTATACACTGTGTTAGAAAAAGTGGAGGTTAAGGAAAGGGAGAGACTGTCAGGGACAAGAAGGCAAAATACACACCATATCCATGGAAAGCAGGGAAAGAACACCACACAAGAATAGAAGGAGGCTGTGGGCTAGAAAGAGAAAGAAGGAAAGAACAGATACTGAAAAAGACACCAAGACAACAGAAGGAGATAAAAAATAGAGAGGACAATAAAAAGGAAAAAAAACCAAGCAGAAATAGTAAGATTTTATGGTTAATTATCAAATAGAAAAGCTTGAACATAAATCTGTAACAATAAATGACACATGAATGTTTGAGTGTGGTTTATGGGGATTCCCAGTTTTTGTAGCTGAAGGTTGTGCCCACATCCTTTAGGGATTACTATCTAATGCTCTATAGTCATGCCTAGCCAATCTCCAGTTTGTTCTGTAGCAATGGAACTGTCCATGGTCCTTGTGACTTAAAGTGATACATTTCCTTGTCTAGTCAACCAGAAATCTGTGGTTGATGATAATCTTCAGCTTGATTAATGGGAAACACAGTTAGTAAAACTGTTCAAAAGTGATGGATATTTTCTCATGAAATTTCACATGACTATTTTAGTCATTTTATTCTAGGCTATTTCATGTCCAAGAATACTGTTATGCGAAATATCCCTGAAATGCCATTTTCATGAAAAAACCATGCAATATTTGAAATTGCTTATTTTTATGAGGATTGATTTTCCACTAAAAAAGAGATTTTACTTTAGAATTCAACACTGAAATAAAATTGTAGTTTTTTTCTGAAAAAGAGTTACATTTACTGCAAATGAGCCTATTTTTTATTCAGAATGATCTTACTTTTGGTGACAAAATAAAATGTTATAGGCTTTTCTCCTCAAAACTTGAACTATTTTTAAAAATTAAAACTGAACTGAGACACCTTCATCTACTAAGTGTATTTTTTTCTCCAAATTACCTATAGTCCAGGGGATAAAAGCATTGACTAATAAATTGTCTGCAGATTATGTAATTAGTGCATCACATACAATGCAATGGTGCTCTAAAAAGCTTTTTTTTCAATTCCTTATCCAAATTAACAGAAAGAAAAATTTAAAAGTTTTCTTTAATTTATACCATTTTTTAAAAAATGTATAACTATATAGGATGAAAATGGCAAAGTTTGTATAAAATCATCTTAGACCTGAAATGTCCTGGTCTGCTTTCTGGTCCTATGTTGTTTTGTAATTGCATCTGGTGGTGGTCCTGGAAGACCCTTAACCGAGGACCCAGCAGTTTGGGTTTGAGCCCGGTGTGTAATTAGCCCAATCAGACACCGAGATGGAGAAATCCTTGTATAAGTTGTTTATTCAGGATCCCAAATGGTGCAGGGAGACTGTCTGTCTCAAATCAAACGCGCCTAAGCAGCAAGCCACAACTTTATTTATACCTTACTTAATTTCAACAGGGGGCTCTTCCCCTCTCCTTTTCCTTCCTTCAAGCAGCTACAGCCGTGACATGCTTCTGCTCTGTGGCGGGCTTGCAACCAGCCCCGTGATTGGCTAGCAGGGATGGGGTAGCCAATGGGTACTTTGATCATGCGGCAAGCACACACTAGAGCTGCAAACAGCATATAACACCTGCACTGTATCTTACATTGATAAGCAAACCCAAATAATTCCAGTACAAGCCAATTTAATTTAGCTTACGGTAGCGAAACGGTGTCAGCGTGACCCAGAAGATGAGAGAAGGGTGGGGAGATGACGGGTAGAGCCTAGCACAAGAAAACTTCATCGGCACTTGCGGCCTTCCATTAACCTGAACTACCTAGTGCAGTACCCCAACCCCCTCAACATATGTATATGTGTAATTATCCTGGTAGCCAGCTATTAAAAGATTATCTATGCAATAAAGACCTCTAGCATTGTAAGTATCAGCTATATTAACATGAGGACTGGTTCTGCATTCTCTTCGTCAGGCACAACTTGTTGAAACCAACCAATGGGAGTTTTGCTTGGATAAAGGAATACATGATTTCCTTTAGTTATGGAGAATAACTTCATCCAGGGCAGCAGTTTTGAGAGGCTTATTGTGAAGGACAGGATTTTAGTATAGCTAGAATAAATATGATTTCTAATGAGGTATTCTGTACACAAAATTGGGGTTTATTTCATTATCCTCTGCACCCAGTAAAGACCCAAATCTGAAATTAAGGGATTTGGACTACCTCCTGCATAGACCAACAGGTAAAGATAATTTCTAATCCAGAATATGTTTGGAATATTGTGCAGTATAATACATATTGGATGCACTGCACTGAAAAGAGACACCTGACATTCATGATCAAGGCCCTTGCGTCTAACTGTTGACCTTGCTAGAACCAGAACTTCAGTAAGACCAAGCAGCACCATAAATGATTGGTTGATTGTATCTGTTTACATTCACAGAATATATTTTGGTTTGTTTTACTGCCTTACATTTGATATTACTCCTGTCATCTGATCTCTTATAGCTTTAGCAACTGTCATAGCTCTTAGTTGACAGTATTTACCCTTTCATTTGTATTGTAGTCACTGAGTAAGAACATAACACAGTTCTTTTTCTCTAGACACTGAAAGGTCCTCTAGACGTGATACTGGCTGTGAGCAGGGGACAGTGTTCAGCTTCCATAGGCAGCCTAGCTCCTGACTGAATTATACTGCTAGGGGACAGAGCAGCAGCGCCTGTCCATTTGAATGCCCTAGGTATGTGGGGTTTCCTGGGGAACCCTCAAATCCCCTTTATATGTCATCCTTTCTCTTCTGATTGAATCTGGAATTTCTTTTTCTTTTGATATGTCTCATCACCCAAGTTAGCCAGTTATGATATGTCTACACTGCATTGTGAAACAGTGCATTGTAAACCCAGGTCTGTGGGAGTGGGCTTGTGGACTTGTTGTTTCCACTTGAGCATCCACATAGCATTGTAAAGCTGGGCTTACAATTGCTGGACCAAGTCTCTCAGCCATGCTAACAATCCATACTGCACTATGCGGATCTTCTGACACAGGTATCTACATCTTCAGCTGTGTCCAGACTGCAAAATGACAGGGCTTGAATCTGATTCGGAGAAGGACTCCATTTCTGATCCACTCTCCAGGTTGGTCCTATGATCCAGATCCTGAATGCTTGCTGGCCAGGGCAGACTGATTTGTGTGTGGACAGAAGTGGGGCTTGGGCTCAAACATGAGTCAGAACCTGGGCTTAGTGTATACTCTTAGTAGCAAATATTTAAAAGTTCATTCATGAGATGTTTTAATGTCAGCTATATCCTTCCACCCACTGACTTAATCTGGCCTTTCCATTCCATGTATTGGACTTGCTTTTGGATTTCAGATGTTACTTACCTATCATCTTGCTTTAACATGGTACTTTGTAATGAAGAAAATTGCATAGTTATCCTATTTTTCCTTTAATAATCAATTTATATCAGTGAACTTGAAGGTATGTGTCATCACATATGATTTTCTTCCCACATTGTTTTCATTATTATTAAGAAAATAATAGCAAGCCTGACAAAATTGCAAAAGCTGCTTGGATGCTTTAGTGTTTTGTTCAGTTGCTGGGTCTTGCATCTCTTTTTAATAAACTCTGTCCTCTAGTGTGATGGAAAGGACCAACTCCTGCTTCACTACTTACATTTACTGGTCCAGATTTTTGGAATTTTTCAAATGCAGTCACCCTGACTGCATGTAAAGTGATAATAAATGCAGCTGCAAATGAGCAGTTGAATGTCTAACTGGGAAAATCTTGTGGACTCTAAGGGAAAACTGGGAGGAAATTGTACTGTAGTTTACAATGTCTGTACTCCTGGGCAAATTGCTCTTTTGTTGCCTGTTGGTCTCTGGTTGTCTTGTCTTAAAGATGATAAGCTTTCTGAGGCATGGAATGTCATCTATTCTATGTATGCACAGTGCCTAGCATGATGGGATCCCAATCCTGGTTAGGGCCTTTCAAGACTACTAAAGTGTAAATAACGATTGATCATTTCCAGTTGCCATGATTGTGTACAGAAAGCATGAAGGATCATAAAGGTAATTAAGCACAAAAAATATGAGTGGTAATTAAGCACAAAAAATATATTTCTGCGTGTGGAATTTCATGTGTCCAATTCTGAAATAGGCCATACTGTTTACACTAAAGCACTGTTCATGCTTCATCACAATTTTAGTCTTTGGAGAACAGAAGACATATCCTTGCCTAAAAAATACCTGTTTAATTACAGGATTCTACTTTGTTTCAAATGGTTCCCCAAAGAGAACTGTTCATTCTCAGTTTAAAGGGCAATTGTCTTACAAAATCTTTTTAAAATGGTCTTTGTTATCAGACAAATGTTTGTTCCCTTCGTTCAAACCTTTTTAAGCTCAATGCCTGACATCTGTTCTAGGACATACATATTCCTAAATATGAAGCAATAGATTTATGCTGAAATAAGATAAAGATAGTAACTAAGTTACTGATGTAACAAAATCTTATAATTCCATTAAGGTTTTCCTTTTCTCATCAGTCTTCCCTGCACTAGCAACAACACTGGAGCAATATGAGTACGTTAGCTTAAACCACTTTGCCACAGCATTTCTAGGCCAATCCTGCATTATCCTGTACATGTGCAAGAGAGAACAGGGTATGGATCTGCAGGTATGGGCCTCTCATCCTACATTTCCACACTTTATGTACCCTTTAACCTGTCACTTAAAATTCCCAAGTGTGTGCCCTGATGCATAAAAAGAAGGACAAGGAGCATGTTGCATAGTGAAGGTGATGGTACACCGGAGTGGGCATGTTTTGCACCCAATCCTAGCTCACAATCTCTAGTTTATAGCAGCTTGTATTAACAAAATCTTGTCGCTATGCTTAATAGTAAGAATAACTAGAGAGAACCTGACCCAACAGGTTATAAACAGTATAAAATGATAAACTCTTCTGGGGAAAGAATATGAATTATCTGTTCATGAAGCCCCTTATAAACCTTTGCTACTATATGCATGTTTTTATAGTAGCAAAATAAGTAATGAGGGGTACCTCCTGCTAAGGAATGTATCTTGCTTTGTAGATTGGCACCACTTCCTTGCACTGGGCTGTTGCAAGATTTGGTCTGCTACTTACCATGTGTAATGTCTCAATTCTGCCATTCCTCAGTTTCAATTCTGAAACTGATGGTCCATGATGATCCATGATTTAGAAAACATTTCACAACTTTAATTCTTTAAGTCGTGGGATCATGGGCCATGTTTCGCCATATTCACTTTCACTCTGGATCATCAAATTATCTGAGTCTTGAGTCAGAGCTTAACTGGACATTCTATATAGATATAGATATATATATGGGTAGGGCAAAGAGGGAAAACAAATCTTGCTCTTCAGATTCTTGACTATCTCTAGTTACACATACAGGACCCAATTCATCCTTTGGGTTCTGCCAGCAGACGCCCGAGGCACCTAGCAGCAGCTTCTAGTGGGGGGGGATTTTTGCCTGGGAAATGGATGAGTGGCACAAGCCACTTGCAACCCCTATTCTGACCGGGAGTCTGATATTGGCCATTACTGTTCATGGTGTAGGTGGCATTAGGTCACCTACTTGGCAGATGCATTGGGTCAGACTCCACCAGCAGTGTGCCTGTGGAGTCTAGGCTGACCCTTACATCTGCCCTCTAGTGAGTGTGAGTTCATCCACTGCTGGGCTGTCTTCAAGGGCAGAGGGGTTGCAAATTATACCTGAAGGCGAATCAAGCCCACACTGCCTATGAAAAAAGACCTTTGCTCCCACTTTTCTAAGTGTTTATATGTCTTTTTAGCCAAGCTGTTCTTTAAGAGCTACACAAGAGGTACTCTCTGCAGTGTTTTCAAAGGAACGTTAAGATCCACCCCACTATATTTGTAAGGCTTTGTTCTATATCATTAAAAGGAATTGATAGTGAGAGTACAACAAGCACCTACGCAAAACATTTGATTTTAAGCAAAATCCTGAATAGCTGCAGATGTTATCACTTAAATTAATGTGTTTGCCATTGAATTTTTTCAACCCAGTGAATTTGCGGAGCCAGGTTCTCTAATATTGTGGGTTACAAGAAAGCTGAGCAACTTTCCCCTTTAGCCAAAATTTGGGTGCCATATCTGCCATCCAGGGGGACGTAAAGGACCGGAAGAACAGGCTGATTTAGTTTTCCTATTTGTGGGAGTCATTCCATGTTGTAGGGGAGAGCTCCCATTGCTGTAGCTGTCACTGATGCAATTGGGAGGCCCTACTGCTCAATTCATGAGACACAATCTCTGAAACAAAACAAAAGCTCCAAATGTTATTAGGATTAGAATATTGTTTTCTACTTCAAGTTCTTATCCATAAAGCTACAGTACTATATAGCCATTGCTATATCATTTTGCTATATAAATTTTGGGGCTGTGTTTTTATTAAATCTTTGAGTATGCTTAGCATTTGGACAAGAGACCTCCACTGAAAACTCAGCTGGCTGTAGGAAGTGGTGTCAATTTAACAGACATGCCTCCCATTCAATTAGTATTAAGCTAGACCTAGAGTCCCAGAAGAGTGTTACTGGGACACAGCTGGGGACGCTATCTTTTGAATGAGATGTAAAATCAAGGTCCAGCCACGTCACTTGTATGTGTTCAAAATCCCATGAACTTTTTTGCAAGAGCAGGAATCTTAGCCCAGTGTCCCATCCAAACTGCATAACTCTCCTTATATTCAAAAAAGGAGATTATCATGGGGCGTAGCTCCTCTCTTGCCTTCTTCCCCGCAGAAACTGCACAGATTCCAGTGATGGTGTCTTCACCCTACCATTTTATTTTAAGTTTCCTTTACCATTTCCACAACAATCCCCAGGCAGGGGTCTATTTACGTTACCAACAGCACTTTTTAGCCCTCTCCTCAGGACCTGAAGGGAACTTTGAGGCCTTCATATTACTGGGCTCAACTAGCCTTAATCTCATCTCTCACCTTTGGCATATCCTTCTTGCCTCTTTATCAACCTTGGGCTGCTGAGCTAATTGGCTCCTTATCCCATCCAGCCTGATTGTCTAATTAACCCCATCAGCGTTCTCAAAAGGAGCTCATTAACATCTGAGTGATCAGAGTGCAGGCTCACCTGTTTGCTCCTTGCGCTCTGTCACAGAGACAACGTTCTTCCTGTTATGTCCTGTCCATATGCAATGTTAAACTGCTAGTTGATTCTAGTATTCGAGTGTCTGAATTTCAATGACAAAGTGATTGCTGTGGTTGCCAATAGGCAGACAGATTGCCTTAAGTGCTTTGGGATCTTTCAGAATGAAAGATGTAATATATATTTAACACTATTCATACACCATTCTACTGAAAATTTTAGGTTGTATGCACTATGCACAGTGACCTTGTCTTTCTACATCTTTCATGAAGCAACACTTATGGTCATGATAAAATAAAAGTAAATTACCCACCTCCTGGATTCTGTGACTTCATAAGTAATTAATAATTGCACTTGAATCCTTTTGATTTTAGATGGTAAGCTCTATAGAGCAAGGACTATACTTTGTGCTTCTGTGAGGGGCCTAGCATACTATATTGCGCTGGAAAAATAATAGATGCTAATAACTGGTGACCCAGTAATTTAATCTATTTTAGTAATCTTGGATTTTAACAATATGTTACATATTTAGAATTAAAGAGTATTGTAAAAAAAAAAATTGTCCTGTTCCTAGTGTAAATTGCAACAAAATGGATGAACATTTTTTTTAATGAACAATTATTAAATTTCAGCGATAAAGAAAAAATCAGTTTAATAGAGAAACAATCCAGTTTACTCTGTTAAACATTAATCATGTACAACTCTAATCTTAGGGCATCTAATAGCGTACTGTAGAGGAAGAAATAGAGCATGGAATATTTATATTGATAGAATGTTAAAGTTAATTAATGTATGCCTACTCCAATTAGATGTGTTTTTATATTGTTATTGAAATGAAAGATCTCTTCAATATTTTACAAGTTATAGAGTCTCTCTATGGGGCAACATGAGGTTCCACAGATTCTTGTATGGCTTGTACATTCAACTTGTTATATGAGGCACATACTATTATAGAAAACAGAGGATGAAATGAAGAAAGTTCTCTCCTTTACAAGGGGATTTAGGTGTTAAGCAAGCTTTTGATGAGCATAAATTATGTTTAGCATGTGTATATAAAAATTCATAAGAGAAATATTTACAAAAAATAATCTCTTTAAGTCAAAGTCAGCCCTCAAGTAGAGGGATGGAATGCAGTTGAAGTAGATGGAACTGCATCCACTTACACACGGAAGGGATGAATTTGACCTCTTGTTTCTGCTTAAATTTAATTGGGTGATCATAAAAGTGTTAGCGTGGGCTCAAGCTAGACACAGCAGAAGCTGGAGTTCTGTAAGCTTCCTTGCTCAACTCTGCTAAAATACCTCAGCCCTCACCTACAACACCTGTCCCCTGTCATTTTGAATAGAATCCAACAGTTGTTCTTAAGAGTGTTTTGGTTTTGTAATATGGAAGCTGTCTAGACTATTCTCTTCTTGCTTGATGCATGCACATAAATCCAATTAACACTGAGTGCTACATATGCACATTAGAAGAATAGGCCCGTAAAGGTTGGCCCAGTTACAGTATGGGAAATATCAATGTAGTTTGAAATAACTTTAGCAAGCAGTAGAGGTACTACTAAAAACAGAAATTTCTTAGTGCACTAAAAATGTTAAATATATCAAAAAGCCCACTTCAGACCTACTAAATGTCAATACTTGTATGTATATAAAATATGCGCTACAGAAAGTTACAAAAACTGGCTTTTGGAAAATTACATTAATCAACCTGGGAGCAAACTGATGAATTGTCGATTGACCCAGAAATAGTTATTTATGGAAGTTATACAGAGATTTTTTCTCTTTTCAGTAAAAGACCAGATTTAAAGATTAGAAAGAAATGTTTTAGCTTCTTGGCTAATATCAGTTGCTGTCAAGGAGCAGGAAAATATTTAAAGATCCTATGGAAATTTAATGGGGGTGTGGATTTGCGTTATGCTTAGATTAAACTCCCCCTTCATCAAGCAATTGTGCAACATATGTGTCGCCTGCTTGTTTGCCACTTTCTACCCCATTAGACTACTCAATGTAGTTTGAAATAACTTTAGCAAGCAGTACTACTAAAAACAGAAATATCTTAGTACACTAAAAATGTTAGATATATCAAAAAAGCCCTCTTTGGACCTACTAACTCAGAAGGATCAATCAACCCTTGCAAAATTGTAACCCACTATCCTAAGGAATCTAAGCATTTCCAGCCTGCTGCTATGTCGGCCCCCAACCAGCTGATGGTATATTAAAAATAAAAGATGGTGTGTACATGAACATAGTGTTCAAAAAGTATTTTGAGTTTGATTTATGGATGGAACATTTTTATCATTATATACAAGCAAACACATTTTTGTTTTAAGAGAACACCTTGTAAAACTGTATATTTTAAGGAAAGAAGAAAAGCTCTCTCCCCAGATCTCTGGCCCCATTTACCATTAGTCCCCAGTGGGGAACAATAGGAACTTCCTTAATCTTCCAGTATTACTGAAGTGAGCTGTTGTGTGAAGCTTTTATCTCTTTTTTGAAAATGATGTCTTGGAATGTTCATGAAATCCAAATAGCCAGGGGCTTTATGCACCTATAGGCATAAGTAAGAGAAGGGGAATTAGATAACAGCTGTCTAATGAACTCCATAGATTTTTTCACTTTCCATTGGATTCTCTTATGTACATAAGAGAAGCACTTAAAAACAGTTATCTTGCAACCAGTTAGAGTGCATCATGTTATCCCATGTCATCCTGGCATCAAACCCAACTGTCACTGTGACATGACAAAGCCGATGCCCCAAGTTTTATATAAGATGAAACCTTTTTTAGCTGCTGTGAATCAAATGCTTACAAGAGCAGAATGTATTTTAAGTGGCTCCAAGTTGTTCTCAGATGAAGACATTCAGCTCAAACCAGTTCTAGGGTGTTAGTCCTCATGGGAGAGGATTCTCCATCACATTCAACAAGCAGGATAGGAAGAAGTATGAAGGCTTTCTGAGGGGAAAAAAGAAAAGGGTTTTATATCTGCTGTCTTTTTGTTGAGAACTTGAAGTCCTATATAGAGTTCATCAGTGGAAATGCCTGCCTAGCATAACTGCGTTGCCCAAGAATCAATCTTTAGCAGCCTGAATTCACATTCTGCTCACCAATGCTCATTTCACTCCCTGATGTGTAGCTCTCTCTCTCTCTCTTTCTTATGCACACATGCATGTTCGCTTTCTCTCTCTCTCTGCACGGGCTTTGACTTTCCATAGCCAGAAAAAGGGAACCACAGCAAATGTTGAAATAGCTCATAGCAAGGATGCTTAGAGCCTTTCTTTCAACCATTTGGTGAATAGACATGAAACATTTACAAGTACTTGCAGATACAAGTTTGTTCATTTTCTCAAAATCACATACAAGAGAAGCTATGATTGAGCTACACATGGCAACAGTCAGTTATAATGGCGTTCATTACCCTCTTATCAATGCTCAATTTCAAAATGATTTGGCTTCATAAACACTTCATGAACCAGGACTCTTTAAAAGGAATGGTGCAGTCAATTAGCACAGTACATGCATACTATATAGAGAAATGGAGCTTCTCTGATGGAAGATGGCATGCACATTTTCCCCCCAGGACTTAGTGACACATTGCTCTCAAAGGGTACTGAAGAGATCATGAGTGAAAATAAAATGTAGGCCCAACCCCTCAGAAACATCCTTGCAAGTTGTGTTTCTCTCTTTTTTTTTTTTTTTTAAGACCTGCTATTTGAACAAGTTTAAATCTGAGCATGAAGGCAAATTTCTCAGTTCAATTCAATTACATATGCATGCATTACAAAGATGGAGATGTGTAATACTGATGAGTACATTTTTTGTCTTGGGTAGAATTCTAAATTCCTCGTGGTAACGGTAGGCCTGAGAAATCAGCTTGGCTTGAAACAGACAGGATGTCATCTATAGTGCTCAGCATAGTGTCTGGTCAGTACTATCTAAGAAATTGTCATGTAGATGAATAATTGCATAAACATGTGAGAAGATTTTTTTCATGGGGAAATGATGTTTTGTTTCTTGGAAAAATATAGATCCATGGTTTGGAGAATGCACAGAAAAGTTTGTACGTTCCTGTTGAATAAATATTTTAAGGCCTTGCTTCTGCAACTGACTCATTTGCGGTTCAAACACAGAAGTCAATGGGAATTCTGTGGGTGGAACGGCTGCTCTACTGGAGGTATAATGTGTGAGATGGAGTATATCATACAGAAGAAAGAGGATGCTACAAAGCTATTATGGCTTTATGTTCAGGCTGATGACATGACTGCAAAGTCACTGCTGAGTTCTACAATATTTCCTGAAAGAAAATAAAACATAAGCAACCCTTACATCATCATGTAATTAGTATGATACTATTTTTGTCCTTGTTAGTTTACTTTTTCTGGTTGTTTAATGTTCTCCTACTTTTCCCCCCTTTAAATATACTGCAGTAATGACCAATAGAAACCATTCTGTCATTAATATGTGCAGAGTTTGCCGAGATCCATATCAATGTCAAGTCAATGGGCCAAAGAAAAAGCGGAGATATAGCTCCATTTGGTCATGCTTTTTAAAAAAAATTCAACAAAATTGCAGAATTAATGGTAATTTGAGTGCAAAATTTAGGAGCTTTTCAAAGCTGGCACAAAGTCTAAAGCAAACAATATATTTGTTTAAGCAGAGATTTTTCCTCATTTTTATCCTTTTTTATGGTTTCTACTTCAAAATGAGTGGACTCATTTTGTGAGCTAACATAGACTGGAAAAATCCAGTTATGGACTAAGTCTCGCATCATATCTGGATTGATGCAGGAGTTATTGGGTGAGGTTCTTTGGCATGTGTTATGCAGGAAATCATAGTAGAAAAGCATAATGGTCCCTTCTGGCCTTAAAATCTATGAATTTCTTTCAAG
The DNA here is from genome assembly GCA_007922155.1 of Mesoclemmys tuberculata. Lineage (NCBI taxonomy): Eukaryota > Metazoa > Chordata > Testudines > Chelidae > Mesoclemmys > Mesoclemmys tuberculata. The sequence goes on along the minus strand of ML675601.1, from coordinate 37,938,003 downwards.
GCACCCTATGCCACACTGTATGTGCTGTAGGTTCAGGCATACTGATCTTCGGATATTACTAAATATGAATGCATTGTGTACAGGAGGTAATCATGGATAAACAGTTTCCGATTTTAGAGTGCTCAGAGTTCATAAGTAAAAGTTGTATGCTCTTCACTCCATTTTTGTTTGTGAGCGTGCAACTTCTTCTGCACTGAAGGGTTTCTTGTCCCCAGTCCAACAGGAACATAAAGACTGCAGACAATGTTAGATGCCAACAAGGGAGAATCTTTACAAATGTTCATCAGTGATTAAACATGCTCTAATACCCAAAGGGACAGAGTATGGCTGGTAAAGCTACCTGGCTGCCCTGGACAGAACACAGAAATGCTCTGTCCCGTCTGGAGCTACTGAAGGCATTGTGCCTCACAGGAGCAAAGATGAATCTGACTCCTCCCCGCCACCCACCATCCCTATGTCTAGCCATCACTTATTTTGGAAAGTGTAGTGTTCCCCCTGGAGCTAACCCCACACACTACTTGTATTCGATGGACTGGTTCATCCCATACCTTGCGCACACACAGTTCCCTCTGAAGTGAAGAGGAGTTGCATGCCTGCAACTGGTAGGAAAATTGGGCTCTCCTGTGCCCCGGTGCCATTATTGTGTCTGGTGCCTGTTCAGGGGTACAAAGAGGGAATGTTTTGTGTTGTCTCTCCTCCCCTTGGGCGCCCCGCACAGAGGTGGATATGATCTGACCCCAATTTTCATTATAGGGCTCCATGTTCTAATAATCTCTCTGTAACCAAAGACAGTTTTTAACTTCACTCCACATTACTTTAGGGTGAGCCTTGCTATAATCAACCCCTGTAATCCTTTTCAGCTGCTCAGCTCCTAAGAATGAAATGTTGATGAAGGTGGAGTATGAAGAGAATAGGCCCTATTCACCTTAGTCACCTGTCCTGAGAAAAGCTTGGAGTCTCAGTCTCTGGTAGTGTGCACTAAAATAGATGCTAGGATATGACATGAAGTACAGTGGGCATTAACGCCTTTGCCAGAGACTTGTGAAAGAAGCAATATTTGTTTTTCTGTTATGTTTGCAAATCATTGCTCCATCCTTAGTACCTGGCAAACAACCGTCATCCAGTAATTCCAAGTGTGTTGTCATAATGAGTATGCCCCTATTTTTATAACGTGACTCACCAAATTCCATACAAATATTAGCCTCAGCAACTCCCCCAAGGTGGGGTGGGCTGGTTTTGGAGTCCTGCCTCTGACTGTGCTATTTTGATCCGTGTGGATCTGTGTCCATGCAAAGCCACACTGAAATCACCTCCATGGCTCTCAGTGCAGGGTCCAGTCCTGAACCTGGAGAAAATAAGTCTCTCCTTTGGTTTGGATTGTTGTGGGAGCAATTTTGATAATATAAAAGCTAGTGGAAATATCAGCCCTGACCAAATCAATTGATAATGTGAATAAAAAGTGGAACTAGTAATCTCCTTTTCACATTTACAACTTGCTTGTTTGATCATCCCCTTTAAATCGTGTGATTGGACAATATTTACACTTTGTTTAGTTAGCCACTACTGGTGCTGGTGAGTGTATGAGATTAGTCTAACTTTTATGTGTGGCGAAGGTCTGGTCTACACCACAGAGTTAGGTCAGTGCAAGGCAGTTTATGTGGACCTAACTATGGAAGTGTCTACACTTAAATTTCACTCCCACTGAGGTAACTGCCCCGCTGTGCCGATTTAATAACTCCACTTCCACGAGTGGCATAGAGTCAAGGTTGATGTGATTAAGTTGACTTGGTGTCATGTAAAAACTGCACTGCTTATATCAACTGTTACTGGCTTTTAGGAGCCATCCCACAATGCCCCACACTGACAGTACAACTGATACACACGTTCCTACTGAGGACACACACTGCCAACACAAGGAGCCAAGCGTAGACGTGCAAAAGTGATGTAATTATTGCGGCAGCTGTATGCTGACACAAGTTAGGTCGACTTAATTTTGCACCATAGGTAGGGCCTAAGTAATGGCAGGGCACAAAAAACTTGTGGTGATGTTTTACAAATGTAAATATATTTAAATTCAGCTAACCTTCAAATTCATATGCATCAGGCATGTCAGAGGTCCATGAAAAAAACTCAGTGTGGTATTATGATATTCAGTTACTCTCAGTGCATAAAATTAAGTATATGCATAGGTCTTTGCTGGGGTGCTAGGGCATAAGAGTCATTCTCCATCAAATGATCCAAAGGGGAGAGAGCGGATGTAGCAGAAGTTGGGCTGTGCTGTTTCTCCTTGCTTTGTAATTGCATTTGCACACTGATGTGTGTTGGAATTAGATACTGTACTAAATAACCAAGGAGACGGTAAATTGACAATAAAAATGTATGTCTCTGAAACTGATGGAGTAAAAGGGGTATGATATCACTGGCAGTCAGTCTTAGTGCATGCAAGCAGACAGAATGCAAACATTACAAAGACAAGAAACTTTCTCCAACCAGGAAGTGCTGTCTGGCTGCCTCTCCTCTTAACGCTATTGATTATGCTCCCAAAAGGTCATAAATTACTGGAAGAGTTATTTTTAAGAATATTTGCTGAGCTTGACCTGTCAAGAGAGGTTAATCTAATGACTTCCCTACCTCCAGCTAGCACTAGAATAGAGCTGGATTTCTTCTTTACGGCTGTTAAAAGCCCCCTTGTCTTCGTGGTTTATCTCAACTTGTTAAAAAAAATAAGATGAGTCAGATGACAAAATGGACAGTGGCCAGAGCAAGGAGACTGGACATAACCTTTACCCTGATAAAGGGTGGCTGGCTCATGCAAAAGGAGCAGCATCATATCTTTAGTATGGGAATCTGGGCTAATCTTTCCACTCAGAAAACATTCTCTAAAATACAGCTCTGGAGGGCTTAATTCATGGTTGTTTCCTAGTCATAACACAGGGCTCAAAGGTTTCTTTTAACCAGCAAGGCTAATTTTTTTTTAAAACGAATATTGCTTGCAGGGGAGAGGGGTGAATCTCTATAGACGTAAAACAACAAACAAAAACAAAATCACAACCAAACCAAAAGCGTCATATCTATGTGTGGACAACTTGTTTCTTGTCCAACTAGTTTAATATTTTAAGTTTCTGTCCCTTTAAATATATAGATAGGATGAAGGAGGCAACGCAATTTATTCTTTATCTGGGGTCCTGCAAAATATGAAAGAGTACCTTATAAAGAGAATGATACTGAAAATAAAGAGGAGGAGGAGTTCTGCTTTGTTGTTGTGAAGTAAATACGGAGTTACTCCAGGGTAACCAAGATCATAGTTTGGCTCACTCTGCTGTACAAAGAGAAAGGAAGATAGGAAAGAGGGGAAACTGCTTTGCAGAAAGAGTTAGAACAGTGAAGGAATGATTTACACAATCAGGTACAGCGGCTCTCCTACAGGCGATGAAGGGAAATAAGATGCAGTTCTACAGCATATCCAGTCTTCCTCCTTACCAGTAGTTAACGTGGCAGCAAAAGGTCCTACAGACATGGCCATGCTAGAGTGGAAGAGCTTCGCATGGACTCCAGCCAGAGCTTAGAAAGCTCTGAATGTTCTCAATCTTGGTCAGGTTTTTCACAGTAATTTATTTCATTAAGCAGTGCTGTAGTATTCAACAGCTAAAAGAATACAATTTTAAAGTCTGCACAAGTGCTATTCGGTTCCACTGGTACTTTTTTTTTTCTTTCTTTCGTACTTAGAGGCAGATCAGATTAATTTTACTGCAGCTGAAAATCATGCAAATATAGTTTAGAAAGAGGCATTTAATTCTTTATTGCTCTTGCACACAACACAAATAGCACCTCCAGTACTAACACTGCTAAGTGTTTTTAGTGTTATTCCACTATACAGTACATCACAATGTTAATTTTCCACATTACTTTATTCCTTCTCTAGCCCATATTTTACAACAGAGAAAACAAACTGCTTGTAATTACACTGCATGCCAGGACAAATTAAGTAAACACGCATTTTTAATGCTTTTGGCTGTTAGGGTGAAAAACAAAGGGCTCTGGTTAAGGTCAATATTAGAGTTATGCAATTGCTCTGGGATACAAAAGACAAATGCCAGTGATTGAATGCTAGTAAAATGGAAACTGTCCATTCAGTGCAGTGTTGCTGAACTCTTGAAAATAATGCACTGCCTTTGAAACTAGGTCACTTCTCTACTTAGTTTTCGTTTTCTTTCGGACTAATACCAAAACCAATAATTAATAATAATAATAATAATAAACTAATGGGAAAATCTATTATGTCATTAGTGAAGTGATAAATCAGCAAAAAGTAAATTAAAGAGTAAATCTGGGCTCAGCCTATAGCATTACATGAAAACACTACCCTTTCAGTACTGGTGGGTGATGCCGATAAATGTTAATAGCAACTATAAGGGAAAACAAATTTTGCTATCATGGATACCAGTGTAAATCTGATTTACACCAGTGTGACTGAGAGGAGATATTGGCCGGATGATTTCAATGTTTTGGCAGGGGAAGGGTTGCTAAATAACATTAGATGTTTTCTTCTTTAATAGTAGAGATGGCCCTGGCACACACAATTTAGACGCAGGTCAAGATTTTGAACACCTTGAAGTTTGAGGGATTTCAGATCCCAGGGTTTTTGTCAGCCAATTATAGAGGTAGGGATGTGATCCAAGCTTTTGGTTCATGTCCATGTCTAGTTTAGTGATAGATTCACCGTTTCCCCTTTGTTCCGAGCAGAAGGCACTTACTTCTTCAACGTCGTCTTTACTAATGAAGACATCTAGCACAGGTTAATAATGAAAAACCTTTACATCATAATATTATCCTTGGGAGAGAAGGAGAGAGAGAAAGAACTCTATGTGATAGATGTAAGTCACGTCACTTAAAGCACTAGTGGGAGGCATGACAATACCATGGTGATGGGTCTGGTATCAGAACCTTGAGAATTTGGGCTGGCGATTCTTTTGTAAAATTTCAACAGATAGACCATTAAACAGTCAAGGTTCATCCCTTGAGAAATAGGGAGGAAAAGGGCTGTACCATTAGGAAAAATCTGTCCTGAAATATATAAGTGGTTCTGTTGCTGGAGAGATTCATTCAACATTACTTCATAACAACATGTTACCGTCACTTGGCTCTTCTTCCTCGTCTGTGTTTATCATGCTATGTCTACTGCTAGTTTCATGACATATGGGAACATTTAGGAGAAACACACAAACAATACATCTGATTCAGCGCCTCTTAAAAACTGGAATGGGAGCTGGCTCAAAACTGTTCAGCAGAGACTGTATTCTGAAGTGTAAATTCAGTTTTCTCCATGATGAGAAAAATAAAGCAGGCTGTCTAGTAACTTTCCATTAGCTTCTTTGCAGATTATATTAGCTTGCAAAAATAATGCAGATAATAATAATGACTGTCATGCTAAAACATTCTGTCCTTGTAGATGTATGTGCATGATGCATAATTGTCGGTGTCTCTCATTCAGTGCAACTCCTGTGAATGCAATTGAGGTTATTGATCATGGTGAATTTGTGGACCTGGACGAGGAGTTTCAAAGGAGCAGGTAAAGGAAAGGAAGAAAAAGGCTGTGTGAGACATAGGAATAAAGATAACACCCAGGAGTTTGAAGTCAAGGTTTGGGAGATGACAGGATGAAGAAAGATTGGATAAGAGGTGTGAGTCTTGAGTAGGAGAAGAGGCTAATAATGTGGGGAAGACAATAGCATAATATGTCCACGTACTCGGAAGCTGGGTGCTCGTACTTCTGTTGAACAAAATGCATCTGGGCACAGATAAACATTTGATTAAAAAAAAACAAATTACTGCACCATACCCAAATGTTATGAGCCATTTTAAATTGGACAGTCCTCTGTGCTTGAAAGGAATTGCTGCAAATGCGATTAATATCCGCTATTGGCAATGGAATTGCTATTTAGTATTCTTACTGCCATATGTCATAATGATCATTATAATAATATCTTACATTTATATAGCAACTCTCAGCCTGACTAATTCCACCGCATCAATATGAATCGTTTTCCACACCAGTGAAATGCAGCCACCTCTGTGTGCGTTTGCCAGCACAAAGAAAATGCATTCCATTGCCGTGGTGTTCATCCTAATTTAGTAACTGAACATGTGTCCAGGGAAGAGTCTTTAGACTGCTAGCTATATTTCAGGATGGAGCATATTTTCTGTTCATGTGGGTGCCTCTATGTTAATTCCTATAATACAGTTCTGAATGATATATCAAATTTTGTCCTATTATGTTAAAATGGGTATCACATTCCAATGGGCTAATATTCCATTCTATTTCACAGCTGTGTGTGTGTGTGTGTGTTAAAAAAATCATCATTTAAAAATGATTTTTCACTTTAGCTTGCATATTGACCTCCCTGTTTTTATTTTTATTTTTACATTTGGGCAATTTGCATCATATGAACTTCTGAATATGCAAACTGGAAATTTGCAGTACTGCATCACTAATTTTCTGAATTGAAAAGTTCTGTTTTCTAGAATCAAAGGTTCCATAAGGCTTTGTAAAAGTTTAGTGAATAGGGCCCATAACCTATTGATCCCCTTGTATTTAATCCAATACACTTTAGTCAGTGCACACAGTAAATAATGATACTGGTGTTATGAGGCGCTTTCCTTCCTTATGAACAACTATTCACTTGTATCCTGCTATAATGAGGTCACTGATTTAGAGAGGTTGCCCAAGTTACCTGATTAATTAGAAGATGCATTATGTCTATTGCAAAACATTGTTCTGGCTGTGAACTATCACTGCCAAAGGATCTCTAAAAGACAAAGAATTCCATTTTGCAAAATCTAGTTAACATATCAAAGAGCAGTAAATGTGTAAATTGCTGTCATAAGGAATCTTTTATTGCTTTTTCTTTTCATGATGGCACCCCTCCCCCATCCCTTCAATTCTATCCACTTTGACAAGGTTACTCATTGGAAAGAGGAGCAGCTATTTATGTTCTTCAGATGTTTACCTTCAGCAAAAGCCATTTCAAAGAGAGTTTATGGGACTCCCCTCTCCCCGCAAACATTTAAAACCCATTGTTGTGATTGATGGGTTCTTCCTACAGATTTAATAAATATAAGCAAAAGCCAGATCCTTTTTTAGGCCAGCTGACTGAATACTAGGCACATAGTTCATGGGTGGCCTAGGTAGGCAGGACTCTTACAGAAAAGCCTAAATGACTGTTAGATGCCTTCTTTTTGTGTGTGTTTTCCACAAGTTTGTTGCAGGAGTATGCCCGATATTTTATTCTGTTTTCTGTTCTTGTAGATGGCACTGATCTCTAAGTAGATCCCACAATCCTGTTGTGATCTTGTGTACAAGAGTTGCATAAGAGACAAGACTGCCTTGTGTTTATTTACATTTAGAGCTAGGCTGAACTGGTTCAATGAACTGTGAAAGCCTTCAAACAAGATGTTTTGAGGAATGTAAGTAGGTAAGAATTTTCAGAACTTGATCTAAATGACTGGTAAGAGCTCTGGCACTTGGGAAAAAAGTTATCTCCAGAGAAAACACAAAGAAAAAAACCCACTTCCAACAAAGGCGTCACAGCATAAGCTAATACTGATTGGATAATATTATGGCATCATGCTTCCATGGAAGTTTCATGACTTGCAAGCAATATTTACTGAAGCAGCTTAACAGATGATTGTCCCTTTTGTTCAGTACACCCTGGCCTGTAACAGGACAATACTGTTAAGGACAGTCAGGATGTTGAGTATTTCAGTGGGGCCCATTCTGATTTTTTTTATATATATATCTATATATGGGGGTGGGTGTGTTTACATGATCGCGTCTATGTCTGTATGTTTAACCAGGTAACAGATCATCTGAAATCTTTTTTCATTTCGTATGTGAGAAGAACATAGCCTTTTATTTTCATAAAAACCGACAGCACTGATGTGAGTCAGGCATTCTACAAGCTTCCATCACAACTGTGGCAACACGTGTCGTGACCTACACCACGCCTATTATTCAGGTCATGTGGCTCCTGGAGTAAAGTTGTATCATATGAATAAATATTCATTAACAAGCAGGACATAACTGCCATGCTTCTATATAAAAGCTCAGTTATACAGCTATTGCTCTATCCTCTGTTTCCCCGTGAAATCTAAATTAAGTCTTGCATTTTCAGGTCAAATGCAAATTATTACAACTAAATTTCAGATTCAAATACACTGCTTCTTTTCTTGGGCAAGCGTGCACAAGGGCTGAATGTTGGGAGGTGACAACGTAGTCTGAGGCATCCTGAGGTGCATAGAAGTGCAGCTTGTCTTCCAAAGTTGGAACGCAGAGTCGTTATCAGGGATGGATTAACACAGGATCCAAGGATCTGCAGGTCTGGGCTGTGAGCTGGAAAGGGTCAATGGACTTGCCAAGTTTAGAACCAGTTATTATCCATGGTGGGGGAAAGGGAGAGAAGCGCACTGCCAGAGACAGCTAGGAGACTAAAGACTAGAAGGGAACACTTGTAGGGCAGGGTGCTAGGAGTGCGAGCTGCTTCCTGGTGCTGGCTATGCCTTGTAGCTTCTTCATCTAGCTGATTCTGGTCCTGACTGCTCTTAAACAAACAGCAGCAGCTGTGCTATGAGTTTGAGTGTGGTCTGCAGCATGCAGAAGAGGAAACAGCTGCACTCCACAACCCTGCCCAGCCCAGCACAGTGGAATCTCCCACCCGCCGACCTCTTATTGACCAAGCAAGCCAGAAAAGTAGAATGTAGTCTGTGGGCTATGGTTGATGCCCTCTCCACCCTCTCACAGTTCTGTGCTGTGACCCTGATTACTTCACATAAGAAGGGTACAGCCAGAAGGAAGCTATTGAACAGCAAAATGCTATGGCATCTTTGTCACCCTGTAGCTGGTGTTTCCCCTAAGTGACAGTTTAGCATCAATGTCCTAGATTTAAACCTTTACGGTAGCAAATGAATATTGTATATTGTCAGTGCAAAGGGCATAGTCTGTAAATACTGTAACTATGTGAAAAGGGGCTTCTTAGGGAAAATGAATGTCTGCTAATAAAAGAGGTTCACCCTGGATTGGGTTTAACCCCTGTACCCTGTATTCATTTCTTAGTTTGTGCTATATATTGTCAGATGGACCTGAGCTAAAAAATCCTAATTCAGCTCCAAACTTCTGCAAAGTCTGAGTAGGTTTGGCTTTGGTGTTGCCATCTGGATCCATCTTCTGCAGCTCAGAGAAGTTCTTTAGATCTTCTAAGCCACCAGCCAACTTCTTGTGATGCCCTGAAATATGTGCTAGATGAAACAGGCAAAAAGAAGTTCTCTCTTCTGCCCATTCCTCTCAAATATGGGTTAAGGAGAATACAGCTTGGCTGGTATTCTAATGTATCAGTAATGTACAGTATGTACATGTACCAGTATTTCCAACCAAGAGTTTGGTTCACACTTATCTCTGTACTATACATACACACATCAGTCTCTGACACTGCTGCAAAAGCCTGTTAAGCACAGATGCCTTACAAACAGTGGCAAAACAACCCAAGAAACAAAATAGATTAGATTAATTTGAGTAGCTTGATTTTTCCCCCCTGTTTTCTGTGTAGATTTTCTCTTACATTAGAGGTTTGAGGGTATACTCCTAAGAGAGATTGCTAAGATCAGACTATTGCTTACATGCCAAAAGGGGAAACCCTAAAAATAGAGATGCAAGGTGGTTCCCTTCTTGGCTTCCAAGAATGGAAGTTCAAAGCCCTGGTAATCTGACTTTCTGCAGGGCATCCCACAGAAATTGGACAGACTGAATTCACTTTACCCAACCTGTAGGCAGGCTGCAGTTCAGCCTTTCCATGGCTGCTATTCCAACATGTGTCCTGGAACAGTGGCCCCTTTTCCTACACAGCCTACATGTGATGCTGGGTTTTCAGGCCCTTTGATCTGTGTTAGTACAAAGCCATTAGGTCCATCCCTGGTCTACTTGGGGCCAATGTGCAGGAGAAGGGGTGAGGAAAGAAGACCTGCATGACTGTTAACCCTATTTCACATACAGAGCCTAAATAATGAAGAGAACCTTGTGCATTCCCCCACAGACTTGGGTGAATTTCATCTTGAGAGAATTATCTGTGAGATTTATGTATGTATGTATTTATGTATTGGTTTACATCTCCTCCATGTAAGTTATGAAACTTTTTCTTGTTAGTGACAAAAGAGGAATAGTCCCAATAGTCTTGTGGAAGGTTTCCTTAAACAAACAGCTTGTATTGTATTGAAAAAGGGTGAAATCAATCTTCAAATGTTCCCTAGTTTCTTATGCTGCCCCTCTTAAATTATGTAGTGCATCAGTGGGAGTGGGACAGAAAGCATTAAAGGTGTCTGAAATCATTGTTCAAGATTGCTGATGTCTTGCTAGCTATCTTTTTTTGTTTGTTTGTTTCCCCTTCCAGTAGGGAAAAGTCCTAAAATATTTAATGGAACTTTTAAAGCAATCTACAAAGTGTTATAGCTAGGATATCATTCTCTATTGAGTACAATAGAATGGTTTCAAAATTATTTAGAAAGGATAGCACCATCTATTAAATTAAATTAGTATTTTAGTAAATTTTATAGAATTCTATTTATTGTCTATAACACTTTATCGGTTCTATGTTTATTAAATTCAATAGGACATTTTTCATAAAGGTCTGAAGGAATGACAGTCCTTTAGGAAAAAGATATAATGGTCCATAGTCCATTGTTTTACATAAGCTCTCTAGTTTTCAGTTCAGGCTTGGATTTCCACAATATTAATACATCACAGATCACAGACATTGGGGACTTCTAGAAAAGAATAGATCAGATACCTAGTCAGACTTGTACTTAAACAGACCTGGATTCTCTTCTTAATCATAGCAAAATCCCTTGAATAATCTGGGCATATGTTCACTTTTTAAAATTAAAATGTGTTCTCTTCACAGCCATAGACTGAGCACTTTAAACTGCATCTGCAGAAAAATGAAGTTACAGTCTAAGAAGTTTATGGGGGTTTTGAGTGCAAGTGTTGAAAATTCCATAAAGTCACAATAGCAACTCTAAGTACATTCCGTTCACTTAAGTAGAACCTGATGAAATTAAAAGCAAAACTGTAAAGTCACTTTCAGACTTAACTTACACCTTTTTTTTTTATTTTTTGACTTTTAAATACAGCATTTCCAAAACTGTGTTAAATGAAACTGTGACTGCAGAGACTACAGCCCTTTAGCTGGCAATTTCTGCTGATTAGGGGAGAAGATCTGTTTATCTGTCTCAGGAAGGGTGAACCCCTTGCTTTATTATTGCTAGTAGGACTTGTGTTTTTTTACAATCTGTTAAAATACCACTGATTTTTATGTGCAATACCTAAGACTGAAAGAACAATCATCTGTGTGGCATGAAGTCCAAGAGTGTGTCTCACAGTCTTTGTGAATAAACTTTGTGATAATTGTTGTGAGGATTTGTTTCATACGTGGTTTATGAAGTTTCTTAACCAACTCATTTAAATATCATATCATGTTTTAGACACCTTCACTCCCCTTCCTTTTTTCCCCCAGCACTTGAAATTTAAATTTTTGTAACTAAAAGTTCAGTATAACCAAATACCTAACAAGACTTTTTCATTTGATTTGTCTTCATCCATCCATCTGAAGGCAAGTTCTGAGAGGGTCCCATTGACATTTCTGGAACTTGCAGGCACTCAGTACTTGACAGGATTTGCCTGAGGTATTTGTGCAGCAGTCAGCACTATATCTGAATGTCTCGCAAATAATTACACTGGTTGTTTTTAGAGTTGGTTGGAACCAAAGTGCTTTGTGGAGATGTATGCATTTGAGAAAAGTTTTCCTGAGAAAGAGAGACACTCTAGAAACTGGTGATTAGGGCACTGGCCTGGAAGGTGGGAGACCCACTTTCAAGCCCTTACTTTGCCAGATTCAGAATGATCTGGATTGAAAAACTGTGCTCGGAAACCTTGATGTTGCTGCAAAATGGAATATTTGTGCTCTCGCCAGCTCTGTATATTCCAAAGTGTTCATTCTGTAAGATGTAAAAAGTACACGGACGTTCTATAGAAAACAATCCTCTACTGCCAAGGGGATAAACTAAATGACCTAACAGGTCTTTTTCATTTCTAATTCCCCTGATGCTATGAAACACTCTTCTTTGATTGTTTAACAGCATAACCTTTTTTCTCTTAAAGTTCTGTCTTCGTACTTGGACTTCTGGAAGGGAATTTGCAGGATCACATCGCACAGTGGAGTACGTTCAGGGTAGGGCAGTAGCACAAAGTCATTGAGCTCTGCAGAAGTTGTAAGTAATACTGAGGGAGCTGCAAGATTTACAATTACAGTATGGTGACAGTCACCAGCACTCTAAAAACAAATAGAAGTATTAAATGGTGAATATTTAAAAATAAAAATGGCATTGTGCATGGCTTTCCTACTGTCTAAAGAATGGAATTGCCGTGGTGGTATGTAAACAACCCATCAGACAGGGGTAATAGAAGTAGTCTGTAAAATAGCTTTCATAAATTGAATAGTGATTAATAGTATACTGGCATGAATGCATGTCTATGCATATGAATTCATGCATGTCACGTACATTGTGAATACCCTATGTCTTCAGCTATGCACCATTTTTCTGTGACTTCATGTGTACAGAGAGGTATAGTGTCAAGATCACCAGAATGGTTTCTTGTCACTGCAGCAAGATAGAGGACTAAGGCAGGTTACACTAATTTGTTACAATTTACTGTGAAGTAACAAAAACTTCAGCACTCTTCCTGCAGCACTGAGTGTTAAAAAGTGTCAATGTTTGCTAAGTAGCTTAGATGTCCAAAGAGCATCTGCCTCTCGCAGTAATGGTTAACTCTTGATGAAACGGAAACTTAAGGCAGTGTGATTAAAACCTTCAGATGCTGAACTAGATTCCATAGTAGCACAGGAGTTCTGCCCACTTGTTCCATTGGTAAATTTGGTCCAAAGCTCTGACTATTTTTTTGGTGAATCTCAGTCTTAAACTCTTGACTGAAATGAATCCTGTGCTACATGCACAGTATTTATTTATTTATTTCTAGAAGATTCCCCTTGTCTTTGAAAGGGCATCATGCTTCTCATCAAAGAGCAGTGCACCACTCCTGACAACTCCATAGAAGAAGATGACTGAAAAGGGAGATTTTTCCTATGAAGCCTGAAAGAAGTTACTGTTCTTTTCATTCTGTTAGGCTTCTGCTTTGATCAGTCAAAATGTGCAACTTCTCCCTTCTGGGTGTATTCCCATAAAAGCCATTCCTGACTGATAGCAAAGAGGCTGGATCCTGTGCAGTGCAAATATGTAGTGCTACACACATAACAGCAAGGTAAAAAGGGAGGAGCTGGAGAGGGAGCATGTTAGAATACTGCATTGAGAATAATACTTCCTAGCCACCCAATTACTCCTGTCCAGGACCAGAGGAAGCCTATGAAAGAAGCCATGAATAATCACTTCATTCATATATGTCTCCTCAGATGTTTCCGTTCTTCTCCCACACCCTTCTCCTTTTACCCTGCTCTTGTCAGCATGAGGGAGGTGTATGCTTTATGAAGAGGACTGTATCTGTATCTATGGAGAAGACTGCTTAACCTTACTGGTTCACATGTGCAGCTTCCAGCTGCCCTTGCACTACCTGTTACATACCACACAGACTTGCAAGGTCCAGTCTTTAGAATATAGAGAATAACCCACAGTACAGTTATATTTCCAAGGTAATTATTCGCATGCTGGTTGGGTTTTTTGTCTGTCTGTTTTGGAGTTTTTTGCTTTCTTTACATTTAATCCTTGTATCCATCATCAGTAGCATTACTATCCCAATCTACTGCACTGTAGCACTGAGGTATGTTCAAGGTGTGAAGGGGGGTTCTAAATGACAAGGAGATCTGCAAAGGGGGTCAGGTGAGCTGCCTTCATTCTATGTCCATTTGACCACAGTAAGCTCCCCCAAGAGACACACAGAATAGACATGTAAAACAGGGTGTCTGGGTAAAGCTGGCTGGAAAACGGAAAACATTTTCACTGGAATTTTCCCCTGCTATTTATGTCTCTGTCCTCATTTTGATGGAAATTCTCCAACCATCTCTCTCTCTTATGTTATTTGAGTTAACTAGTGGTGGACTTTATACCTGAAGCCCAGACCCAAAACTTCCCAACCAATGGAAATGTTTGGATCCAGATCTGAATGTTGCTGCTCCAGCCTACTCCTGTAATAGGCCTAAAGAAGAGTCCTGAATCCAAACCTCTCTGGAATTTGGGGAACTCTAGATTCAAAGAGTTATCTCAATCTAAATGCTGTGACTCATAGGGTTAACAAATAATTGGTTCACTGTAGCAAATTACTTCCTCTTTCTCTCCACTGTAATGAGTTCTTGTCTGATTTCTTTAGCAAAAAAAAAAAAAAAAAAAAGGGCAGACCTGGCCATGTTTTCAAAATATGGCCTCATTTGTGCACACAAATGATGACACTTGCAAAAACAGTATTTGAAAATCCCCTAAAGCTCTATTCTGCAACTTTTATTCACTTTGAGTAGTATTTTCTCCCATGAGCAGTCCCACTGAAGTACTCATGTGCAGAAATACATTTCCATTTAAGTATGGGTTGCCAAATCAGGGCTCTAATAATTTGCACATGCAAATGAAAGTACATAAAGAATTGTAAGAGTAAATGGTTTGGCATCCAAACCAAATCTGCACAGATTTGGAAGCCAAGGTTGACCCTTTGGAATATTTGGCCCCTGATATTTTTATTTTACATCAGCTCAGCTCATAGGATTTTGTAATTTTAGAATTAATACAGTTAAAATACTCTGTATAACAGATCTTTGTGCAAATGCTGTCTTTAAGCAGAGGTCTCTGATTATTCTCCTGGTGGCTTATTAACAAACCAAGTAATTAGAATAGCAAAAACAGTCTATTTGGGAGTGTTAACTAACACCCTTTACCCCTGTCACTCTCCATCTTCCCTCTCTGCCCCAAGTTCCCCAGCAGCTGATGACAATTAAATCTATGGATGTAAGGAACTCACCTCACACCAGTCTGCTGTAATTATAACTTTGCTGCCGACTTCCAGATTTGACAGGCTCCGTCTTGTCTGCCCCTTGATGCTGTGGCATTTATTTACAATCTCAATAACATCTTGCAGAAAATGAATTGTGCCAGTGCCAGGGATCAGTGATTGATATATTGTGAAATGTTAATAGGAGCAAACATTGAAAGACAGAGAATAAGGGACTAGGATAATGGACAATTATGCAAATTTTTCAGAGAACTTTAAGAAGGTGAAGTCCTTTGCGCGCGCATGCACGCACACACACTGAAACTGTTGGCATTTAACAATGAAACTTAAAGCACAAAGAGGAAAGGAAAAAAGAAAGCCCATTCAGCTTTTGTCCAATGACCACTGCGTTTCTTGAAGAAAATTGCTGGGCCTGTTGTGTGTGTCAGTGCGTGTGCATGCAAACTAATACAACGGAACCCATCTACACTGAGTTTATGTACCGAGCAAAACTCTGTGAGGTAGGATTCCATTCAGGAAAGTTTAAATTTGCTTCAGGGTGTTCAGATGCCATGGTGATGGGGACTTTATACACACAGAGAGTGCAAATTCCAGTTCACTTTATAGTAGACCACCATTTATGCTGAGGTTGTTCTGTGGACAGTGTGAATTTACCAGAGGCCCATTCTCTGTCTCGCACTCCTTCCCAGAGGGTGTGTACTGCTCCAAAGGAACAGGTGAAAGTCCACTGTGCGGAATGTTTATGAGGTCTCTCTCTTGCTGAGCACTGAGGGGACTTAGAGAGGTGCAGTGATCTTTAATTACACAATCTATAGGCTAAAACACACATTCATTTGGCTGTATCTGCCAAATGGCTCTGTTGCTCCTGTCCATCCCACCATAGAGGTTCCCCTGCCTCCACTCCTATGTCCTGTACTGCATCCTAGCCCACAGCCCATTTTATTCACACAATGCACAGGGACCAAGATTATTTGGCCCTTCATAATGCACTGTGTGTGTTCAGTACTGAATAAATAAAGTTTGTATCTCTCTGTTCATCAGGATAAACTATTTCGTTATTAATAACTTGGAAACATTTTTAAAGAAAGTTGATGGTGTCCACATTATTGCTTTTGTGTGTTTTGCTTGTATGTGCATTGCATTGCATTGCATGTATGGGACCCTGTAATACCAGGGTAAAAAATATATAGGAATGACAGAATAGGTCATGCTGGTGGGGGAGTGAAAGAAGGCACAGAATCAAATACAGTACAAATCTTAAATGAATCAAACTGTATCATACCATCTCTATGGATAGAAATTCCATGCTTGAATAATAAGAGTTTAGCAGTAGAAATATATTACCAATCACCTGACCAGGAGGGTGATTGTGATTGTAAAACTCTCAGGGAGATTAGAAAGGCTATAGCGATAGAAAACTCAGTAATAATTGGGGATTTCGACTATCCTCATTTTGACCACAGAACAGGATGCAGAAATAAAGTTTCCAGACACCCATACAAATTGCTTCTTGGAGCAGCTAATTCTGGAACCCACGAGAGGAGAGGCAATTCTTGATTAGGTCCTAAGCAGAACACAGGATCTGGTCCAAAAGGGGAATACAGCTGAACCACTCAATAATAGTGACCATAATGTAATTAAATTTAACATCCTTTTGTGGAAGAAAATATCAGAAAAGCCCTCCACAGTAGCATTTAACTTCAGAAAGGGAAACTATGCAAAAATGAGGATACTAGTTAAACAGAAACTAAAAGAAGCCATTACAAGAATGAAATGCCTGCAAGCTGCATGGAAACTATTTAAAAATACCATAATGAAAGCTTAAATTAAATGTATGCCCCAAATTAAAAAGAATAGTAAAAGGACCCAAAAATGCCACTATCCCTAAACAACAGAGTAAAAGAAGTGGTTAGAGGCAAAAAGGAATCCTTTAAAAATTGGAAGTCAAATCCTATTGAGGAAAATAGGAAGGAGCATAAATTATGGCAAGTTCTGTGTAAAAGTATGATTAGGCAGGCCGGAAGAGAATTTGAAGAGCAAAACACACAAAAAATAGCAAAAACTAATAGCAAAAAATATGTTAAGTACATCAGAAGCAGGAAGCCTGCCAAACTACTGGTGGGGCCACTGGACAAGAGAGATGTTAAAGGAGCATTCAAGGAAGACAAGGTCATACTGGAGAACCTAAATACATTATTTGCATTGGTCTTCACTACAGAGGGTGTGAGGGAGATTCTGATACCTGAGCAATTCTTTTTAGATGACAAATCTGAGGAACTGTTCCAGACTGAGGTGTTAGTAGAGGAGGCTTTGGAACAAAGAGTAATAAGTTGTCAGGACCAGACGGTATGCGACCAAAAGTTCTGAAAGTAACTCAGATATGAAATTGCAGCCCTAAAAACTGTTGTATGTAACCTATTGCTCAAATCAGCCTCTGCACCAGATGACTGAAGGGTAACCATTCTAACACCAATTTTTTAAAAAAGCTCCAGAGGCGATACTGGTAATTACAGGCTGTTAAACCTAACTTCAATACCAGATTGAAACTATAGTAAAGAACAGAATTATCAGACACATAGATGAGCACAATTTATTGAGGAAGAGTCAACATGACCTGTTTAAAAGGAAATCATGCTTCACAATCTATTAGAATTCTTGGAGAATGTCAACAAGCATGAGAACAAGGGTGATTCAGTTGACGTAGTATACTGGGACTTTCAGAAAGCTGTTGACAAGATCTGTCACCAAAGGTTCCTAAGAAAAGTAAGCAATCATAGGATAAGAGAGAATGTCCTCTCTTGGATAGGTTAAAAGATAGAAAACAAAGGAAGGAATAAAGGTCAGTTTTCATAACGGAGAGAGGTAAATAGTGGTGTCCTTCAGGGATCTGAACTGAGACCAGTTCTTTTCAACATATTCATAAATAATCTGGAAAAGGGGACAAACAGTGAGGTGGCAAACTTTGTAGATGATGCTACATTACTCAAGATAGTGAAGTCCAAAGCTGACTGTGAAAAGTTAGAAATAGATCTGCAAACTGGGCAAAAAAAATTGCAAATGAAATTCAGTGTTGCTAAA
This sequence comes from Mesoclemmys tuberculata, assembly GCA_007922155.1. NCBI lineage: Eukaryota > Metazoa > Chordata > Testudines > Chelidae > Mesoclemmys > Mesoclemmys tuberculata. The sequence goes on along the minus strand of ML675601.1, from coordinate 37,919,876 downwards.
TGCAAAATAATTCATATTGGAAAATAAAGTCCCAACTATACCTACAAAATGATGAAGCCTAAATTTTCTGTTACCACTCAAGAAATGTATCTTGGAGTCATTGTGGACAGTTGTCTGAAAACATCCATTCAATGTGAAGTGGCAGTCAAAAAGCTAACAATGTTAGGAACCGTTAGAAAAGCGATAGATAATAAAACAATAAATATCATAATGCCACTGTATATATTCATGATAAACCCACAACTTGAATACTGTGTGCAGTTGTGGTCACCCCATCTCAGAAAAGATATATTAGAATTGGAAAAGGTACAGATAAGGGTGACAAAAATGATTAAGGGTATGAAACAGTTTCCCTGTGAAGAGAAATTAAAAAGACAGAGACTATTCAGCATGGAAGAGATAATTAAGGGGGGGATATGATAGAGGTCTATAAAATCATGAATGGTGTGGAGAAAGTGAATAAGGAAGTGCTTTTTATCCTGTTACGTAACACAAGAACCAGGTATCACTCAATTAAGTTAATAGACAGCAGGATTAAAACAAACAAAAAGAAGTTGTTCTTCACAAAACGCACAATCAACCTATGGAACTCGTTGTGAAGGTGAAAACTATAACTGGATTTAAAAAAAGAATTCGATAACTTCATGGAGGATAGGTCCATCAATGACTATTAGCCAAGATGGTCAGGGATGCAACCCCATGGTCTGGGTGTCCCTGAGCCTCTGACTGCAAGACGCTGGACCTGGATGACAGTGGATGGCTCATTCAATGCTTGCTCTGTTCTTTTCCCTCCCTTGAAGCGTGTGGCACTGGCCACTGTTGGAAGACAAGATACTGGTGTCTAAGAAGTAGCCTTACTCAACACTCCACTCCTCCAGCAGGACCATTGGTCTGACCCAGTTTAGCCGTTCTTATGTTCTCATGCACATGCAGGCATGACAGAGTGAGGAATACAAATTAAATGATTGTGAGACACTCAGATACAAGGGTGATGGGGAGCTAGGTAAATAGAAAATGTTTTGCCTTAAGAAATAACTGTGTTCCAAAAGCTCATCAATGCTCATGCAGTAATTCTTCCACATCCTGCTTGTTTGAATCTTAGCTAGATAAAAATAATTATCTGTAAAGCAAATTCATAACTGTTTTCTGTAGTCTTAGGGTGTGTCTACACTGCAGCTGGGTGCGTGCCTCCCAGCCTGGATAAACAGATATGCTTGGTCTGGTCAGGCTAGCATGCTAAAAATAGCAGTGTGGATGTTACAGCAGCCCAGGCCACCCACCCAAGTATGGACCCAGGGGGTTGGATGGGCTTGTACTTGGATGGGCAGCCCCTGCTGCCACCTGTTTTGCAGTACCCACATGGCTATTTTTAGCATACTGGTTAGATCGGATCCAGCTTGTGTCTGTCTACCCAGGCTAGGAGGCCTGCTTTCAGCTGCAGTATAGATATATCCTTAGTATAACAGAACAGCACAACAGACAAAAGTTGTCTGTGTTCAAAACTGAAAGTAGAAGCTTTTAGCTCTTTAGTTAGTGGGGTGATGGCAATGGGGTACCATGGGTTTTCAGTGGGGTCTTTAGTTAGTGGGGTAACAACACCCTGTGTGGAGGGTCTGTGTGCCCATTTCTCACTCTCCCCAATTCCTCTCCCTCATTGTGGGGGTGGCAGGAGCGGGCTGGGAGGAGGAGTGACAGGGATAGTGTTAGGGTACCAAAAAACAATTGTAACACGAATACAGGCTAGGTAGCAGGCTAAGCCCAATAACCTAAATACAAACTCAAGCTAAAGAAAAGTAAGCTAACCACAAAACTGGTATAAAGCAGTCTAAAAGCAGCTCAAGTTGTAAACTACTAACCACCGCTTGTAGTTTAATTAAATGCCAAAAATGCACCAATAACATATTTAAAAAAAGGCAAGGATCAATGGCCAATCCTAAAGCAAATTAAAAGGTTACCAATAAAAAAATCCAAGTAAACTATATCATGGCAAAAATAACATAAAAAAATTAAAGCTCGCACTAAACCCTGTGCATGGGGTGCTACATGTCAGGTCCGCTCCTGGGCAGCTGCTTATCAAAAAAAACATGGGATTCCCCTCCCTAATTGTGGTAAGCACCTAACTCAAATGCATGCTTGTAACTAAATAAACAGCCTTTTAGCAGCACTGCCTTGTCCTTCTGCATTCTATCTCACGACTAAAATCTAAAACCACAAACCCTCCGTTTTGGCGAAGCACAGGTAGATGCCCCCAGGCCACCCAGTGGTGGGAATGGGGGGGAGGGGGCTCTGCCCTTGAGCCCACTGTTGGGTTAGCAGCCTGGCCTCTGCATGGCCAGGGTCCCTGAAGCTCCCTGGCATTCCTCAGCCCCCGGCAAGCCTGAGCTGGGGTCGATGCAGCCACCAGGAATGCCAAAGCCCAGTGGCTCCTGGTCACTTGCAAAAGCTGGGGGGCAGCTCCAAGGAGGAGGGCCCAGCTGGCGCCGATGCCCAGGCCAGCACCCAGGGGCCATGGCCCCCTCCTGCCCCACCCCTGTCGGTCTGTCACTGGCTAGTGGGAAAGTTTCCAAAGGGTAAAGAAGCAGTGCGGCAGTTAGTACCACTTAGGCCCCTTTGACATTCTTCCATATATTCTTCCATTCCTTTAGTGCACACCCAGTGCCTCAGGCTGGTCTCAGATAAGCTCATGCAAATCAGGATAAATTCTGATGTTGACGTTAGTAGCTTTATGCCATTTGGTGCACTTTAGATCACAATTAGGCCTTACTGGTTCCCTCCTCCCTTGTGTACTTGAGGACATTCTCTGCCCTCTTTGTTCTCTTTACCTCTTGGGTAGCTGTGTCCAGTGGGAGTAGGGTGAGGTTTTTTTCCTATTAGAATTTGCTGAACGAAACTAAAGAATAATTCTCTTTTCACTCAACTTGACAGGAAGTGTAATGTGATCTCAAGCATCTCCAGTAATCAGTGATGTATAAGAGTCTCCACCCACAAGATGAGAGAATAACTCATGGGGGAAAGGGACCAGCTGGGAAAGTGGAGAGTGGGCTAAAGGTATTACTTAAATCTAGGTCAGAGGACAGATACATTAGCCAACAATGAAGGACCACTGTTTGTGCAGAATCCTGCTGAATGCTCTTAGTCTCTGCTGTTTGCTACAAACACAAACAAAAACAAAAAACCAGGAGAGAAACAGAAAGAAACTGAGGTAACTGAAGGTGTTAATGCATGCAGAAAGTGCAGTGTGCCCAAATAAGCCACATATCAGTGCTCTTCTGAACTAGGTTGCCCACTGGATTGCGGCGAAAATTATTCCTGGAGGTTTGCTTTTTCTCATAAAGAGGCTGCAGTTTTTAAGACAAAGCCCATGAGAAACAAATACTGCTCAGATTTTGGAAATTGATTAATGATTAAACATATTTAGATTGGTCCCTTACAAAGTAGTAAAGATTTGCTGATGACACAGTTGCATTCTTAGGGGAAATGGATTTTAATTGCTGTCTAGACATTTTATTACTACAGTACTACAGTGGGGACTGGCCATTGACCATCTCTCTCTTCTTTTTTTTTTTTTACACAATAAACTGTAGGTCAGGCTAAATTGTTTGTTTGTTTCTGCGGAAGATAACAATATGGTTTCAGGGTGGTATGTAACTGAGAACTTTTAGAGATATCAATCTCATCTGTCCTCAGAGAAATTCAACAGGCAAGTGTGCATGTGACAAAGACTGTATCTATTTTATAAGCATGACCTGTAAAAAGAAAGTTCATCTCCTGTAATTTTGAATAGATTCCACCAGCTATGCAATATAATGCATGCATTTGTAAGTGGTCCCCTCCCCTCCTCGTCCCCCCCGCCAACCGCCACCAGGCTTTTGCCATGTTTATAACACTGTGTAGTAACAGTTTAACTAGTTTCAGTGGTGGGTTAGAAACTAAGACTTTGTATTCACAAAATGTTACACTGCACTGTTAAGATTCAAGCAAGTGTCATATGTTGCAGAGACGAAAGGCTAATTAGTATCAATTCTGTTTGTGTAGCAAGCAAGTGGTTAAAGATTAATTCTGATGAAATGTACTACCAGATGGCTCCCTGTTATCAGAAGTCTTCACAGAGGCACATGTATTAATTCACAGAGCCTGATTCTGATCTCACTTATCACAGTTTTACATCTGTGTAAATCCATTGACTTCAGTAGATTTACTCCCAATTTACATTAGTGTAACCAAGCCCATGGTGTCATAAGAAAATAAGAATGAGCACACCAGATCAGTGGTCCATCTAGCCCAGTATCCTGTCTTCTGTCAGTGGCCAGTGACAAGTGTTTCAAAGGGAATGAACAGAACAAGGCAATCATCAAGTGATCCATCCCCTGTCATCCAGTCCCAGGATCTGGCAGTCAGAGGCTCAGGGACATGCAGAGCATGGGATTGCAGCCCTGACCATCTTGGCTAATATCCAGAGATGGGCCCATCCTTCATGAATTTATCTAATTCTTTTTTTAATTCAGTTATAGCTTTCGTCTTCACAACATCCCCTGGCAATGAGTTCCACAGGTTGCTTATATGTTGTGTGAAGAAGGACTTCCTTTTGTTTTAGTCCTGTGCCTATTAATTTCATTAAGTGGCCACTGGTTCTTATGTTATATAGAAGGGTAAATTACACATTCCTATTCACTTTCTCTATACCATTCATGATTTCATAGACCTCTATCAGATCTCCCCTACCAGCGCCACACCCAATCATCTCTTTTCCAACCTGAACAGTTTCAGTGTTTTTAATCTTTCTCATGTAGAAGCTGTTCCATAACCCTAATCATTTTTGCTGTCCTTCTCTGTACCTTTACCAGTTCTAATATATCTTTTTGAGGTTGGGTAATCAGAACTGTAAGCTGTATTCAAGGTGTGGGGATACAATGGATTTATGCTGTGGCATTATATTTACTGTCTTATTATCCATCCAATGGTTCCTAACAATCTGTCAACTTCTTTGACTGCTCCTGCACACCGTGCAGATGTTTTCAGAGAACTATCCACAATGACCCCAAGATCCCTTTCTTGAGTAGTAACATCTAATTTAGAACTCATCATTTTGTATTGGGATTATGTTTTTCAGTGTGCATTATTTCATACTTAGCAACATTGTGAGATCCTTTTGTATCCTTTGCAGTCAGCTTTAGGCTTAACTATCTTGAATAATTCAGTATCATCTGCAAACTTCTCCACCTCACCATTTATCCCTTTATCCAGATCATTTATGAATATGTTGAACAGCACAGGTCCCAGCACGGATCCTTGGGAGACCCTGCTATTTACCACTTTACATTGTGAAAACTGACCATTTATTACTACCCTTTGTTTCCTATCTTTTAACCACTTACAGATCTATGAGAGGACCTTCCCTCTTATTCTATGGCTTCTTACTTTGCTCGAGAGCCTTTGGTATGAGACTTTGTTGAAGGCGCATATATGTTTTATCCACTGGGTCCCCCTTGTCCACATATTTGGTGATCCCCCTGAAAGAATTCTAATGGATTGGTGAGGCATGATTTCCTGTTACAAAAGCCGTGTTGACTCTTGACCAACACACCGTGTTCATCAATCAATTTGCTTGGTACTGAATTTAGGTTTACCAGCCTATAATTGCCAGGATTACCTCTGCATTTTTAAAAAATCAGCATTACATTAGCTATCCTCCAGCCACCTGGTATAGAAGTTGATTTAAGCAATTGATTACATACTACAGTTAAAAATTCTGAAATTTCATATATGAGTTCCTTCAGAACTCTTGAGTGAATACCATCTGATCATGGTGACTTATTACTGTTTAATTTACCTGCTTGTTCCAAAACCATCTCTACTGACACCTCAATCAGGAAAAAATCCTCAGTTTTGTCACCTAAAAAGATGGCTCAGGTGTGGGAATCACCCTCAAATCCCTGCAGTGAAGATCAAGGCAAAGAATTCATGTAGCTTCTAAGCAGTGGCCTTGTCTTTCTTGAGTGCTCCTTTAGCACCTTGATTGTCCAGTGGCCCCACTGATTATTTGGCAGCCTTTCTGCTTCTGATGTTTTTAATTTTTCTGTCTTTTGCTAGTTGCTCTTCAAATTCTTTTTCAACCTGCTACTTATGCGTTTACACTTGACTTGTAAAAGTTTGTTTTTCTTAATAGGATTTGACTACCAATTTTTAAAGGATGCCTTATTGCCTCTAATCATCTCTTTTTAATCAGTTGTTGAGCCATGTTGGCATTTTTTTGGTCCTCTTACTGATTTTTTTTTTAATATGGGATATACTTTTAGTTTGAGCCTCTATTATGGTATTTTAAAATAGTTTCCATGCAGCTTGTAGGCATTTCACTTTTGTGACTGTTCCTTTTAATTTCTATTTAACTAGTTTCCTTTTTTAAATTTAATGCTATTGTGGTTATTTTCTTTGGTATCCCCACCACCATCACCCCAAAGCATGTTAAATTTAATTACATTATGGTTTCTGTTAGTGAGTGGTTCCCCTCTTGGTCCACATCCTGTGTTCTGCTTAGAATAGAATCAAGAATTGCCGCTCCCATTGTGGGTTCCAGGACTATCTGCTCCAAGAAACAGTCATTAATGGTGTCTATACATTTTATCTCTGCGTCCTAGGGTGGCACATACACAGTCAATATGGAGATAGTTGAAATCTCTCATTTTGCTGGATTTTCTGGTTTTATAGCCTCTCTAATCTCCCTGAGCATTTCACAATTACCATTCACATCCTTGTCAGGTGGTCAGTAGTATATTCCTACTGCCATACTATTATTATTCAAGCATGGAATTTCTAACAATTTGATTCATGTAAGATTTTTACGTATTTGACTCTGCTTTCTTTCACATATAGTGCCACCCTCCCATGAGCAAGACCTGATATTACTGTGTCCTATTGATTATCATTGTTCCACCAAGTTTCTTTGATGCCTATTATATCAATATCCTCATTTAATTCCAGGCACTCAAGTCTACCCCTCTTAATCTTTAAACTTCTAGCATTTTTATACAAGCACGTATAAAATTTGTCAATATTTAGTTGTTTGCCTTCATATGTTGTAATTGAATGGGACTCTCTTCATCTGACTTCAGTTCCTACCTGTCCCTTATCAACTTCTATCCTCTCCTCTTTACTAGGATATAGAGTATTCTCTTTAATAAATCCTCCTCTAAGGGTTATCTGTCTGAACCATGTGTGGGCTTTCTCCCATCCCTTTGTTTAAGAACTCCTCTACAATCTTTTTAATTGCACATGCCAGCAATTTGGTTCCATTTAGCTTTAGGTGGAGCCCATACTGCCTGTATAGGCTCCTCCTTTCCCAAAAGGTTCCCCAAAGTTCTACGTAAACCTAAATCCCTCCTTCCAACACCATTGTCTCATCCATGCATTGAGACCCTGCAGATCTACCTGTCTAACTGGCCCTACATATGAAACTGGAAACATTTCAGAGAATGCTACCATGGAGGTCCTAGACTTTAATCTCTTACTTTGTAGCCTAAATCTGGCTTCCATGACCACTCATTCCTAGCTTTCCCTATGTCACTAGTACCTACATGTACTTTAACCACTGGCTGCTCACCTGCACCACACATAAGTCTATCTAATTGTCCCAAGAAGTCCACTATTTCACAGCCAACTGGCAATTCACTATGTGGTTCTCCTAGACAGCACAAACACAACTATGTATATTTCTAATAATTGAATCCCCCTTTACTATTACCTGTCTCTTCCTAATAACGGGTCCCCTCCCTCAGAGAGGTATCCTCAGTGTGAGAGTGTGTGACATCATCTGGAAGGAGGGTCCCAATTATGGGGTAACTTGATGTTCTCCTTCCCCAAGACTTTCATGCTCCTCAACAGCACAAAGGCTGTCAGACTGGGCGTGGGACTGCCCTACCATGTCCCTGAAATTCTTTTCTGTGTACCTCTCTGTCTCCCCTAGTTCTCCAGTTTATCCACTCTGGTCTCAAAAGCCCATACTTGGTCTCAGAGGGCCATGAGTTGCTTGCACCAAAGGCAGACATACACCACCTGCCCACAAGGCAGGTAATCCTACATGCTGCATTCAGTGCAATAAACTGGATGTCCCCCAATTTGCTGCTGGATTTCTGCCTTCATTATTTTTCCTCTTGTAGGGGTTTTGTTTGGGTATCTTTGTGGAGGAGGAGGGGTTGGCCTAAATTTAGAATGTTTGTTAGGTGTATCAGTCTCTCACTCTCTCTTTTTAAACCCCCTTTGCGAAACTCCTCTGTTTGCTGCTCTCCTGATTGATTAGAAGCTGACTCTTTAATACCCTGTTCTCCATGAGTTAGCCCTGTCCCATTGTCAGGGATTCTAAAGAGATTATAGATCAAAGGATAGGAGGGTAGCACCTAGTTAGTAAACTCTAGCAGGTCACTTGGTTCATCCCACAGCTCCCAAAACAGATGTTATAAATTTCAAGTACGCACACAACCAACAGAAGGAACAGAGGACAAACTCACTACAAGCCTTAACTTTGGTGTGATGAGACTCTAATTAACCCTAATCAAAACAAATCCATGCTCCACAGAGGGGGTGACAAGAATTATTACAGTAGTGCTCTTGTTGTTGTTTACTATCCATGAGCAAGATGATTGAGGGAAACATTATGGTGGCTTGGAAAGAGAGCAATTACAGTGCACAGGTTTCTTTTCTGGTCTTCATTAATGCTCACACCTCTTGAAAACATAACAAGGACAACAGATACTGTATCACACCTGTTCCAAATGCCCTATTATGTAGTTCAAGCTTTTTAGAGTAAGATTTTTAAAATACTGAAAAGACAGTAACACCTAGCTCTTATCCAGTGCTTTTCATCCTTAAGTTTCAAAGTGCTTTGCAAAGCAGCTAAGTATCTTTTTTATAGACGGGGAAAATGAGCTACAGAGAGGTGAAGTGACTTGCTCAAGGTCACCAAGCAGGCCACTGGCAGAAATAGGAATAAAACTCAGACTTCCTAAGTCCCAGTCCAGTGCTCTGTTCACTGGACCACACGGTTTCCCATGCTGGTAACTGCTAAGCAAAAACTTGAAAGTAAAAAAAAAAAAAGGGAATTATTTGTTTCAGAGGACAATCCATCCCCCTGTCAAAATTGGTGTTTAAAATTTGATAGGAAAGTTTTTTAAAAATGCCAATACTGACACTTTGGTAATTTGCCATTCCTACCACAAATGATGAGCATGGTCTTATCACAGATGCCTGAGCCTGACTTTGCGGAGAATTCAACACTGTGCTGCAGACATTTGGTGCAAGCACAGTCACGCAACAAGGGCCACGTAGCCCCTCCCCACTCCACTTCAGTAGTCACCCTGGCCAGACAGCCCCTCCGTCACAGAGCTGGTTCCCAGCAGCGCCAGGTGCACAGCAGAGACTGTAGGAAAACAGGTCACCAGAGGATTCAAGGGAAGCAATGCTGGGACAGATCTGTATCTCTCTGCCATAAACTCCATGGGGACAGTAACAATGGGGAATACACATTAGAGCAGTTCCAGGCCTGTGCTAACTTTCACAGTGCTTCAAACCAGCCCCCCGAACCCGTAAACGGGATGCACAAATCATCTCCCCTCGGTTATGTACTGGGGCTAGTACAGGGATGAATCTGGGCCTTTGCTTGGTCTTTTAAAACTAAACGTGGTTCCATTGACTTCACTGGGATATGGCTTCGCCTTAAAGAGTGTGAGAGAGCATGTGTATCTGCACATACACGCTAGAGTATTTTATAGCAATGCCCTCTGCCAAATGACTATCACTTGCAATGACTGTATGGCCGCTTTTGGAATCCTTAATACAAAACGTTTGTGCTTGTTTTGCTTTCAAGGAGGCTATCTCCAAAGACTATCAATTAGAGTTGATCGAAATTTCTTGAGTTTTAAAAGTTTTGACAGAACTCTTTTACAAAAATAAAGATAATAATAATAAAAATAAAAATATTTCCCCCTCCAAAAGGTTTCCATTTTGAGCAGCTGTCATGTAATGCCATCTGCGTATGCCGTCTTGTTGTATTAGTCTTTTCAAGGCCCAAACTTCAGTAAAATCTTGGTGAAAGGCCTTGGGAGGCAGTTTAGTCTATTAGACTGTAACTCAGACTTATTGGGTACTTTTCCCAGCTCTGCCATTGACTTGCTGTGTGCAGTGGGACAAATTGCTTACCCATATTTTATCCCTCTTTAAAATGGGCATAACCATACTTCCCTACCTCACAGGAGTATTTGTGAGGTTTAACGACTCAATAGTTATAAAGCACTTGTGAGAGGGGTGTGTGTAAGGTACCACAAAAGTCTGACGTGATGGTAGAATTATTATAAAATTATTATAAAAAGTTAGCAAAACAAAAAAAGCTAAAAATAAGTTCAAGTCCTTCCCTCCAAAAACCGGCAACGTCCTTGCAGAGACAAAACACTGTAATAGATATCTGCAGGATACCATTGGGCCTTTCCTGTTAGAAAACTGTAAACTGATCTAGTTAAATTGCTGCAGATCCCTTATTTAGACACATCTAAACCAGTTTAACCTTTGCTTAAACTGGTTTAGCTTACTTCAGTACTTTACCAATACACGCTAAACTGATTTAAAGGCTAAACCAATTCAAATATGTCTACATTAGAGGTTTGCACTGATTTCATTAGATTGATTAAAATATATTTAGTTAAACCAGTGTAAGATTTCTTGTATAGCCAAGACCTATATCCCTCCAAACGATTCAGCAGAGTGGGGCTAAATTTTGTGGCAGATTCTTTACATTTGGAGGTCAATTCTTTGCCATACTAAAAGAACAACACTCCCACACCTATCTGTTCCAATAGCCAAAAAAAGCATGCCCGAGCGGTTGGGGCTAACTTGTCACCTCCTTGAACATTAAGCAGGATATCTATCTATTTCATTAAAAAGCTCCATTGGGTGAGGTATAAACTTGCTTTGACTGGAAAAGGTCAACCATCTGAGGTTGGGGAAGAGTGGTGGAAAAAAATGATATTCCTTGGATTCTCTGTAAAGTGACATTTCCTCTTTGGCTGAGCACAAGGCAAAGAGGAAGTCACAATTTCAGACAGCTTGCACAGATGGTGACCACCCTCGGTCAACGTTCTCGTAAAATGGCTCTGTACTTTTTTTTTCTCCGTGTATATGGAGATAAATATAAGAAAAAACCTCAGTGTGAAAGAGCTCTAGGAGACAGTTTGTGTGGTGGGGGCGAGAGAGAGTCACATGTTCCACTGGCTTTTCTGCCTTTTTGAACTTTAGTTCCTCAACAGTCTCATTGGATACAGCTGTTCTGTCACTTGCATTCTGAGTGATCAGCAGCTAAAATTCTACCTGCAAATTTTGGACCAGCTTTTCTGGTCCAACTGAGTTGTGGGTAGCACCGAGGCTGTGAGGGATGTGGTTGTGATCTCTGGATCCTGGGAATGACAAATGACAAATCCAGTCCTTGGTATAAGCTAAAGAAGCCTGAAAGCTTTTGTGGTGCTTGCGTGGCCAAAGCAGGGGCCAGAATCTGACCTATTTGTTCAACACACAGTATCGGACATGCACACAAGCTGCATAGTTCAGATATACATTGAGCAGACATAAATGCTGTCTTATTTATTATTTGTTAAGCTACAATGTTACACTTTGCTGTACAAGGAACACACACAGACAGCTGCCGTGCCTGTGCCCTGGAACTTAATGGGTAGTAGGTTGATTTGGGTTAGCATTCATAGGCCTTAGAGAAGAAATGAGACTATAGAAAAGTAGTTGAGTTAGGAGAGAACAGAGGCTTGCCACATGGGGACTGTGAGTTTGTTCCATGCATAGGAGCAGCATGAAAAAATACTTGAAGTCAGGAGTGGGAAGAGGCCATTAAAGGGGGTGTGCTGAGGATGGCATACTTGGTGGAAGGGATGGGCCATAAGAAATGAGATCCAAGATGTAAAGGCCATGAAGGTAATGGAGGTTTCAATTTGCTAGGGTAGGCAGGGAGAGAGATGTGGTCTGATTAATAGTCAAAGAAGAGCATTTTATCAGCTGACTTTTGCCTGGAGAAGATTTCTGATGGAGAAGGTTCTATAATCTAGCAAACAAAATGCCCAACAGATGGAAGCTAAAAAAATTCACACTAAAAACTAAGGTGCAAATTTTTAACCATGGAACATCTAACCTAGGGATATGGTGGATTTTCCATCACTTGGCGTCTTTAAATTAGGTGTGGATATCTTTGTAAAAGAAAAATTCTAATTCAACCAGAAATTATGAGCAGGAATTACTGGGTGAAATTCAGAGGGTCAGAAAAAAGGATCAGACTGGTCCCTTCTGGCCTTAAAAGCTGTTAACCTAAACAAAAGACTGGAGGGGAGCAATAGGTATATGTGAGGACATAGAGGAAGAGGTTACCGTAGTTACACAAATCCAATGCACAGTTTCCACGTATGGAGCACTTGAGACAAAGTCTCGCTTAAACAAGGGTAGTACAACAGAATGGTGTGTGTTACAGCCACAACTGAAAGTCCTGATATGGTACACAGTTTGAAATGAGTTTAGAGGCACTTACTTTTAAAGCTACTATGAAATGTCTTAATCATACCATTTTTAAAGGATATTTTATTTATCACATACTAATGCTGTATATATTTCCACATCCTTTCTGCAAATAAGTTTACGAAAATCATTCTTTTCTCATTGTCTGCCTCCTTAATAATATTTTGTGCCAATTACAAGCATAGCTGCATTGCATTGTTCACTAAGATTTGCTCATACACAAAGGAGGCAAGCCTATTTTTGAACACATAGTGTGATAGACTATTAGAAAAACAGGAAAATCAGCATTTCACCTGCACTCTCATACCAACAAAAACAAAAACCAAAAAACAAGAAGTCCTCACACAAACTGAAACAGCAACACTGCTAAGATTTAATTTTTACTAAGGCATTACATGTGTCAATGTTTCAAAAGCCATTCCCTCAAACCCAATATAATCTTATATTGTCTGTTATAGATTCTTGGTGGATATAATATTTAATCCTTTTTCTCGGCACTTAAACAATGTCTTCTCTCCAAAGTATGGAAGTTACCCAGCTACCAAAAGAAAATATGAAGCAAGACACTCACTGACTGAGTCAAATTAGGGGACAAGAGAAGGGAACTAGCTTTATTTTTGAGGAAGAGCAGCCTCATGCACTTGAGTTGCTTCCTAAAAGGAAGGGCATTTTTAGAGGGTGTCTGGTACACATTTGCAATGTTGTGTCTGTTATGTGAGAAAACCCTCGTGATCTGAGGGGTGGTGTTTTGTTGCCACAGTAATCTGTTCACACATACCCTGCTTATGTTGTACTCGGCTTACAAAATATACTTTCAGCGGAAAGATTGTCTACTTTTAGAGAGAAGCCAGTCCTCATGTAAGCTATTCCTGTCCAGTTTGCAACCACAAAGAAAATGATGGCACAGCTGAAAGAACCAGCCCACCCCACTGCCTTGCAGGTTTGGCTGTCAACTATTTCAGGAAGCATGAGAGTTTTTAACCATTAAGAAATTGACTGTTCCCCAGGTACCTGGACCAGGAGACTGGCTGGTTTATAGGTTTTGTGGTGACCCCACTGATATGCTGCAGAAAGTTTTTTGGGTTCCAAGGAGCCCTTTGTTAAAAATCAGCCACCAAACTGAAGGGAGGCGGGAGTGTTTTCACTGCTTCTAATGGAATTCAGCCCCTCTCTGGACAGTGCCATCACTGCCAAAAATAATTTCCCTGGCGCTCATGAAAATATTTTTGAAGGACAATTTTATCACCTTTGCTGTGGACTAGATTGCACCAAATGGTGGATATTTAGAAAAAGTTTTACAAGAACAACTCCTGAGACCCTAAAAGGTCTGCCCCCACTGCCCCCAATTTCCTCTTCAAACACTGGGAGTTGAACACTTCTACGCAGTACTATACTAAATATATTCTTCTGGGGGGAAAAAGTATAAATATTTCTAATGAAATGCATCTTAATAGACGTTTGTTTTTCTGGTTGTGCTGCCTCCATCTGTGTTTATGATGGCAAAAAGAGTTTAGGGGAGAGAGAGAGAGAGAGCGCGCGATGGGGCAGAATGAATACATGTCCAAATCCCTTATTTTTTAAGCAGAGCACATGGGGTTTGTCCCAAACTAAAGATCAATTAGAGACCATTTGTTGTTGTATTGGCAGTACAGCACTGGGGGAGCCACTAAGGAGTGCAGTGTGATCGAGGGCTTTTGGCTGCTGGAGCATTTCTGATCTGACTCACCTCCCCTTGCCAGGAACGAAGGTTCCTTGGCATTCTATGATGTCGCTACTCCTCTTCTGGTTCCCAACCCCTCTGTCAGGGCATGAAGGACCAGAAGGAAGGTAAAACAGTCCAGATTTTAGACCAGAGGCAAGTGAGGAATTGAATAAGACGGTTTATGAGAGCTGGGACGAAGGCTGACGGCTGAGAGGAGGTGGGAAGGAAGCATGAAGCTCTTGTCCATTCCAAGAGGGCAGAGCTCATATTTCTCCCCCTCGGGAGCTCTGTTGTCATAACACAAATTCCAAACCAGTTCAAGGAAATGCTTTTTTCAAACCATGTGTAATTAGAGTGTGGAACTCGTTGCCACAGAAAGTCACTGAGGTGAAGAATTTAGCAAGTTTCCAAAAGGGAATGAACATTCATATGGATAACAGGAACATCCATAGTTATAACTGTTGTTAACAAAAATTCTAGAAAGAATATTAAACCTCATGCTTGAGAGTGTCAGTCTTTAACTATTGGAGATTTGGATGAGACATACTGTAGAGGGCAGATTGTCCCACATCTGCCTACTGTGAGGTTCTTATATCTTTCTTCCAGTGATGTTGCCCACTGTCATAGATGACATAGTGAACTAGATGGTCCTCTGGTCTCATCCAGTATGGCAATTCCTGTTTTCCTGTATTCTAGGGCTTCATGAGGTAGAAGACTGACGAAAGGAAAGGGAAGAGTTTTATTTTGTTCAGGTGAGAGAGTGGGAGACACAGCAGCTGAGAGGTATTCTTTAGGATGCTTCAATTTACTAGATATAATGGGATGAATTTCAGAAATGGAAAATAAAGACTGTATAACATGGGAAATTTCATGACAGTTTATTTCATTGTGGAATAGTCAAAGACAAGTGGCTGAAGCCAAAACTAGACAGTCCAAAGTCTTCACAAATATTCTGTAGGGACCTACCTTGCAATGGAAAGAGAAGAGAAAGATCAGAAGTCCCAATAGATATCTTCCATCACTAATTTTTCCATTTCCTTAACTTTCTTTTATCCTTAGCAGACAATATGCAGAGATTGTATAAAAGTGCTAAAAAATTATCATTCCTTGTCTCCAACATGTTGGTCTTGCTAATGCATATTGAGCTACAGTACAGAGCATGACATAAAGAGCAAATGTCCAAACATTTTATCGTCAAAAAACTTATGTGTCACTTGCAAGCTGTACCAATTTCATTTCTTGTCCAAGGACTCATTTTTGTTTCTGCATTGGTGCTTAGCACATTACCAAAAAAACCATTAGTGGACACCACATGACCTGGTGGAGATGTGATATTTGTAATATTGCTCAACAGTTTACAGTGCATTTGTCCGCAAAAAATCCATACATCTATTTTTTTCTTTTTTAATTAGCAGTATTAAAGATATGGGGCCAAATACTGCCCTCCTATGCTAGCCCACTGCATTTATTCAGGTGAACATCTATACTCACTGGACTATTATCAAGAGAAGGTTCACAAATGGCTGCAGAGTGACATGACAATGGTGGCAAAAAGCAGGTACCATAAGAACAAGTGATGAGCAAAAGGCATCTTCAGATGAACATAGGTCTCTTTCTAAGAATCAGCAATACTCCCTCACAAGGATGTCGTGTTAGGTTCCAAAGGGAGTTAAACTACCTGACCTGACAGCATCTGGTAAATGATGTACAGAAAGCCCATACGCACCCAGTTAAATGCAAACATTATAAGTGGATATCTGAATTTTCCCCAACTGGTTTCACCAGCTTCTAAGTATTGACTCATGATAAAGTATCTTTTTTATTTTTATTTCATTGGGTAACTTCCTCTTCCTGAATTATAGCTGTTTCAAGCTCTCATCCCACTTCAGGATTTGCTAGTCTGCAATGTAACATTTACTTTTTTGTTAAAAGCAAATAACTCACAATGCCTTATTTATTGCTAACTGAAATTTGAGCCAGGATTTAGGTAAGAAAGCAGCCTTCTGTCCCCCTCGCTAACAGTTAATGGTCTTGCTGTTAACATTTGTAAATAGACTGGGCTTTTTTAAGCCTTGTCAGTGGAGGATCACAATCTTTATTTGATTAATATATGTTCCCTTCTAGGCATAGAGAATAATAGCAGGGGTTACACTGACAACTTGGCAAAAGTTTTAAGGCTCAGGTAGTAACTCATACCCTATGAAGTTCTACAACTTCCAGCTCTGGTGCCTACCTCAGAGGTCACAGCAGCCTTTAGTATTTGGTGAGGGTAGGGTAATTAAAGAGAGGTCCAGAAGTGAGGACTTCATGGAATCCATAGCCCAAGAAATGAGGGTGATGGGTTCAATGAGCAGTGGGTTGATTGGAGGTAGGAATTAATTGTTGCTAGTGCGTGTGGACTCCTTTAATTGTAGCAAAAGGCTACATCTTTCTCTCATGTGAGGGCATATAAGCAGGGGTTGAATTGGAGAAAAAGAGAGTGTTTCTGCCCACAAGCCAAGCCCCACCCCTCTGAAATGTCAAAACAAGATGTTGCAAGCTGTGGATTGAATAGACCTTCATATAGTCTAGTAGTTTCTCTGTGTTCTTATATGTTTAGTATGCAGTGACATTAGCTGATTATTTGTCTTAGTTCTTGCATGGTTGGGTAACACAATGTCCCTGGATTGTTCAGAAGCCGCACACATTGGGCTCAGGACCTCTAGATCTAAAAAAGTGAACCTCTACTATCTGAATTAAAAGGTCTGTTCCCTCAAAGGCTATACAGACTCATAAACCTCTGTGTGCTCCAGCCACTGGATGGAGACAATGAGTAATCATGGATTATAATTGGCTCAGTAGTGAACTAGTTTACGTTTCAATTGTCATTATTCGGCTTCAGGGTTAACATCACATTGAGGTGAATGGTGCATTATTTCAGAGTTATTATTTCAGGCTGTCTGCATACTCAGGAAGCCATCAGTTCCTAATTTGAAGGTTATTTTTGCAACCATATGGGCTCAGGGATTTATTTCTTTTAATAAAAGCTCAGAGAGGAGTACAAGATGACATTTAAAAAATACTGGTTCATCTAGCCACCACATAATATTTCAATTTGATGCCATAAATTAGGAAAACTATTGGCAAAGGATTTCATTTATTTAGTTTTTGTTTTCTTGCATTACTGAAGTATTGCCACTTTTTAGGCAATCATCGTCAATAAACACTAGACTCCAATATTGGCAGAATTGAAATTTTGATCAGGCAAAAATCAGAATATTTTTATAAATCTTAAAAAAGCCTTTAATAACTATTTCCCCCCATAAATTATGACTGAGAAGCATGTAATCTGTCCCTCTGTTCTTTATTTCTCTGCCTGAGAATGAAAGGAAGACGAATTAGAGGACTGGAGAAGAATCTACATGCTGGAAATTACCCTTATATCTGTTTCAGAACACCCTACAATACATTTAGTGCCAGTCAGCTCATGGTTAGTCTCATGCTGGAGTGAGAAAAGTCATTAAGGAGCTATTTGCAAATGCTGTGACTATTCGGAGTGGAAGTCATGTTTACACTTGCAAGTTTAGAAGCATTTCCAGGCTTGTTTGTCTTTGTGGGAATGCATAAAATGTTGTATTAGCTTTAGTTTGCTTGTATTTAACATTGCTATTTATTGCTTTACTGGCCATGGCTGTTACACAGAACTAATAAAATTGAAGCCTTGAGCATCAAAGAGGAGAGAGAGAGAGAGAGAGTGTGTGTGTGTGTGTGTACACAGTACGTCTACAGACATTTGGGTGAGGAAGTCTAAAAACAAAGGGCCAAATTCTGATATTATCTATAATGTCCTTTATACCGGTATAAATCAAGAGTAGTTTCAGTGAAGCTGATAGAATTATATTGGGTTGTTAGTAATAGCAGTTCCAGTATTCTGAAACATAAACCACATCTTTTTTTAGGGAGTCAATCTCTTTTTCGCCTGAGTAACCACCTGAGTTTGTTTGTAGCTCAACAGTTTGTCCATTTTCAGTTAGGATATTTGTGAATGCACTTTTTTTAAAATGGGAATGTGCGTAATTTGGAGGCAGAACTAATGTTTAGTGTACAGATGCTTTTTGTCTATCAGAGGCATAAAAGGGCAAGCCAGCACATGCAGAGCAGTGGGATTGCATGATAGTTTGAAGAGAGGAAAAAACAGCTACTCATTCAGATATTTACACTTCAGGCAAGAGAATGTTCCATGCTACCTGCTGTGGTTAGGCCAGCTTTCGCTCACCTCACTTCAATGGCTGTTTCTGGGGAGGGGGATGCTATTGTTTTGTGGCTCAGTCATTCTACTGTGTTAGCATCTGAGGGACTCCTGGGGAGCTTTTCTTTAAAAGAATATGGGTAATTATTGAAAATAATTTGTCCATACAAAAACAGCACCTGTAAATAGATTTTTAAAGTGGCAGCGTTCCATATACACAGTTAGCTATCGCAGACAGACTGGGACTGGAGCTAGGATTTGACATGGTATTTAGCCAGCAAAAGCTATTTGTTTCTTTGGGGTAGCCTTTCCCAGGCCCAGCCCTGCTCTGCTGTTCACGTAGCCCATATACATAGACATGCTATGTATTGATTGCTAGGCATGAAAATTTAACATAGTTCAATTTTAGAGGAAAATTCACTTGAGAAATTTCAATTGGTGTCTATGTCTTTCAGTTGCCAACTAGATTTCTGAACAGAACAACACGTGTGATGTTCTGCTGGTTCCCACAGTTCTGTTGGTCTTCCAATTAAAGCCAGCGTTGACCAGCAGAACCCAATAGAGACTACTCAAAGGTATCTAATGGAACCTACTGGAATTTCCACCTAAGGAACTAAAAAAATATGCAGTGATCTTGGTATTGACATTTTTTTGCTCTCTGGGTAAAATAGATATTATGTTTAGCATTTTCCTCCATAGAGCCCATTGCTTTTATAGATGGGGACACTGAGACACAGAGAGATTTAAGACCTTGGCTTTTAAATGTGATGGGAGCCCACTGAAGGCTGTGGAATCATTTCTTATGCTCAAAACCTAAAGACCCAATCCAAAAGCCACTGAAGTCAATGGGAGTCTTTTTGTTGACATCACGGGATCAAGCCCTGAATAACTTGTTTGAAGTCACTCAGCTAGTCAGAAGTAGGGTGGGAAAAGAACCTCAAAATGGTTTTATCCATTCCACTACGTTCCCTCTCCAATAACCAGATTAATGTAGTACTCATGAAATACATGGATGTGTCCACATGCATTAAAAAAAATCTTTTGGCCCCTGCTGACAGTCCAAGATTTATCACACACTTTCAGTGACTCATTTTTTATTTCCAATCTCTCTCCCTCTTCCCTCTCCTTCTCCTTCCTTATCCCTTGCATTCCCAAAACAGGCACTGAATATATTAGGGATTAATGCCTTAAGTATTTCTGCCTTAGGAAAAATTACTTTTTTGAGTTAAAGGAGCAAGGAAAGACATTTTTTAAAATATCTTTTTAAGAGGTGAATTCAAAAAACAAATTAAGGATCCAGATCTGAACTTCTTCAAAGTTAAGAAGTTTTCAGGTCTAGAGTTTTAGCTCAGTTTTATCTCTACTCTTTTTAAAAATTCTGGTCAATTATTTCTCTCAATGATATTTCTGTGTAGAGTGACTCCCATTTAATATAGTGTCACACATACATGCTGGGTGGGGGGAATAGAAAAAGTTTTGAAGAGAGAGAGAGAGCGAGAGAGAGTGTGTGTGTGCGGCGTGTGTGTGTGTGTGAGAGAGAGAGAGAATTTCCCTTTCTAAAATTCCTGTATCTGCTGGGCCCTATTTACAGTATATTTCAGCTCAGAGTAAATTATTATTGCAGATTTAAAAGCCCCTTGCAACATTCATAACTGAATGCTAAAGATGACTCTCCCATTCAAAGTGAACTAGAAATTATTCCTCTCAACATAAGAAGGATTTTTTTAGAAATGCCTATCCCAGTTCTCAATCATTACCACCTTAATAGGACCTCCTCATCCTACACTAGGCACTTACTTCAACATAACCACATAAATGCTCATTTTACCCACACCCCATGTTACTTGGACATCCAAATGTTTAGGTACTCACATTTGAAAATTTAGTCCTGTCTTGTGCTTTCAAAAGGCCAAATTCTACCTCAACACCCCAAAATCAATGGAAAATCATGCATGCACATCTGAGGTCAGAATCTGCCCCCTTAAAATCTTCTGGCACTGCATCCAAGAAGTTCTGGTTTCTAACACTTTCAAATGTTAGAAATCAGGAATTTCAATAAAAGGCATTCTCACTTTCTAAATCTTTGTGATTTCTTTGTCTGATATCTCTCTCTGTGAAATGTCTGACTAGCAATAATAGCAAATTGTTTCTGAAGAGCAACAGAGAAGAAATGGCTTTGATCCAATAGAAACACACTGGTTTAATAGCAGCCAGATACAGTACCTTTTATTTTCCACTATTTTAAGACCTCCTTTAGTTTACAAACGTACACACATGTGCGCGCACGCACACACACTCGCACGCACTTTTATCACTTAGGGATTAAAAATTCCTGTTTTTGTTTTTAGAGGAGGGGATCCTACAACTTTAAAGTGTGGCGAAGCAAATCTTCTGCTGGACTGATCAAGGAATTAGGCTATTGTCCTGCCTTTATATTTTCAACAATGCATCTGAGTATCACTGTCCTTAATTGTTCTTTCATCTTACCCATTGACTTGAAATCAGCATTGCTCTCCAGGAGTAGCATTAACTTGAGAACTGGGAAAGAAAAGCAAAGAGGCTTAGCATACCTCAGTACTGCAGATTAAGAGCCTGTTCAAAGATGTCACCCCAGATGTGGCAGTCAACATTCCTACTTTTCCCTGGCAACAGCTGTGGAGTCACATCAGTGCCACTGCCTTATGTTGCTGAACATTATGAGAAAGAATAAAAGCTGCTTTTTTTTAATGACTTGGGTTTGTGTGGAAGGCGTAATTTTCTGTTTACATTACAAAAGGGCAAGCCTTGTGTGTTTTCACTACTGACAGATAAGATAAAGATGAGTTGATGCCCCATAAGCAGTGCTTCCCTTTTGGGCTCTTTGATACTGCTCGGCATATCGGTTTAGTTCATCTTTCAGTGCAGTGATCAGCAGTCTCTCTCTAAACCGTGATCGCAAGTATTTGCTTGTAATTCTTTGACTCCAGTGCTCATGGTAGAAAGTAGAATTCTTATATTCTGCTTCTTATAAAAAATTGCTGGTGATGTTAGTGTTTGTGAAAGCTGTTGGATTGATGGCTCTGAAGTCTTCTGTTTATCCACGCTACAGTCAGCAGTTTTTCAGACTGACATACACTGCCCAACCAAAAGATAGGAAGTGAGAGAAAAGCTTTTCTCCATGTTCATGGAGAGAGTCACGCCTCTGTGCTGAGATTGTCCTTAGAGGTGCACGGGGTGCTAACTGTGGGGTTGGGATTTTAGTGATGTGGATATCTGCAGCTACCAAGAACTGGCCTGTGCTCACCAAATTCACTTGATGTAAGCCACATGAAAATCATCAGATAGTAACAACTTTTGGTCACTACTGACCTAGACTGGATTCAGACTGGTGACCTGGAAGTGAAAGGCTGCATATTCCATCACCAGTCCCCTGAGCCATCCAGCATCTTTGTATTCGAGGATGTTTGCAAGTTTGAGCAATCTACATTTCAAAAGCACATGAACATCAAAATCAATCAATTACATTACAATTACAATTACAATTACATTACAAAAATAGAGGAACATCAAAATCTCCCTGCTTCTGCGTAGCCCTACGCATGCCAACTTGGCAGTGTGTCAGGTTCTCAGGATATTCAATTTGTAATATGATACAAAGTTTTCCACTTCTGTGTGACTGGTTCAAAAACTATCTCATCTGCCACTCAAACCACAATATTGAATTTTAACTTCTGCCCTGGCCGCTCATCTACTGAATCAATCTTAAGATTCTTGTCCTCACCTTGTAGGCTTTGCAAAATGCCACATTGGCCTACTTATCATGTCCCATCTTGTCCCCTTTGCTTTGCCAAGGACAGACAAGCATCACCACTTCTTTTGTTTCCTTCTCCTGTTCTTTTCTTCATACTCCCTGCATGTGGAACAACCTCTCTATCTCAAAGAGGTAGGTTCCCATCCTCTCCATTTAAATCCCTCTCGAAAACACTCTCTTCACACTCGGCCTTAAAACTCTAACCGACATCAATATAAAATAGTCTCGCTGATATACCTAAAAGATCGAAAGTTGCCATCCTCTGGGCATCCAGTGCATTGTAGGCTGATACATGTCAGATTGTCAGCACCTCATAGCAAGCACCAGGGCTTATTTTGAGTCACGTGCACCCCACAACATGCCAGTGCATGCCAATAAAAATATATCTGGAGTAGTGCTGATCAAGCTTTGTTTGCTGTTCAGTGGCCAATCTGAAACTAACTGCTGGATTTGGTCCAGTTCCTAGGGGACAACTGTCCACAATACAAAATCCACTGATACATTTGGTACCTACTGTCGAAGAGTGCAAACCGAACTGGATGAGCCACTGATCTGATCCAGCATTGCAATTCCTGTGTTCCTAGCAACACACGGCATCAGAGAGTACCCTTGCTGATGATGGCACACAGTATTATTAGGAATAGTATCATTGAAATGTGTATAAATATATTGAGAAATTGAAATGTGTATAAATATATTGAGGTCTATCTACTCATTGATAGACCTAAGTATTTACATATCTGACCTACCCATTATAATCAGCTCACCCTCCTTCTAAGTGGCAGCTGAATTTTTCTGAATAGATTCAGTCTGTCTGTAAAGTATGGTTAATGCTTGATTGATATATGTGTATATTACACACCTACCTTAAGTTTCACCTTGGTGACAGAGAGAAAAAAAATCCCTTTTCCTAGGAGGTCTCTCTTACCCAGAATTGATTTGTACCATACCTAATGAACAAAATGCACATTTGTTTACAGAATGTGTCCTCTATAAGTAAGTCATTCTTAACTAATAATCTGCCTCTTAAATGTCATCAACTCTAACTATTCAGTTAAGAGGCAAGATATAACCTAAAAATAATTTGGCATGCAAGTAATACTTTAGGACAGTCAGTCTCAAGCTATTGGGCTCAGTGTACTCGTTATGAGTCTGCTGAAAGAGAACTGTTCCTATAGGGCCAGCTCCTCTTCCTGCGCCTTCTTGCAAACATCCAGGCTTTTCATTACAAAGAAGAGCATGGATTCCTGGATGCCAGCTACCTGCCTCCACTATGGGCCTACGTGAGAGAAGGAGGGGAAGCCCAGGCAAGGGAGGAGGATAAGAGAAAAGACTGGAACAGATCATCTGGGGAAATGTAGTGAAGAGTTAAAGACAGTTATTGTGACCAACACATTCAAAAAGGACAGAACACTTAAGTTGTTAGACAGTTAAATACAAATCTGTTCCTGACAGTACTCTTCTGTGTTAACAACAGCAATTGCAGCCACAGGTGTGTTGTGAGAGGCTAGGGAGAGGGACATGTGATCAAGAATAGGAGCATGGGTGAACCACAAAATTATCTAGCTTCTAATCATTTTTTTTAAGTTTGAGAAGCCCTGGTTTAGGAGCCATGTGAGTTAGCAAATTGTGAACGTGCATGCTCAGAAAAAAATAGATAGATAGATAGATATAGATAACCCATAGTAGTATCAAACTTCATCTAAACACACAGGAAGTTTTCCACGACAGCATTGCCAATAGAGCAGCTACACAGAAATCAGTTACAGGAGAGCCATGATGGTTGTGTGGGAATATGAACAGAATGCAGTCTGACTCAGTGGAAGCAGGAGTACTCACTTCCTTGCTTTCAAAACCAGGCTTGTTTTTCTTGTATGTACAAAGTACCGACTTTGGACAATTTAAGCATGCACGTGCATTGCAAAATGCATAATCAGTTTGCACATATCTACATACAAAATAGGCAATTGCTGGCGAAAATAGTTAGCTTGCTGCACATGCATGCATAAGCAGTAATTGTCCAGGGAAATTGGGTGCATAATTGTTCATGTAAACTATCTGAAAATATACTCCAAAATCATCAGCAAACTGTACCAATGAAATCAAAAAGCCTCTTTTGACACTTGAATGAACTACACACTGGATATGAGAAAACCGCTCCAGTAGAGTGCACAAATGTTGTGACGGGAGATTGAAGTGCCTCTATCATTTGCACTCAGTGACGTCAGCCAACAATCTCCATGGAAGAATTTTTAAGTGAGTACTTTTAATTTAAAAATATGAGGGTTTATATAAGTATTAGGTATTTTAAACTCTGTTTAAAATAATGTTAAGGACCAAATTCTGCCCCATATGCACACAGCTCCCATTGAAATCCAGGGGAGTTGCAAGCAAGTAGGTAGGGATGTCATTTGGTGGTATGGGTTTAACTTAAACGAAAAGAGAGGAAATGTAGCGTATTGAATCAGCAGCATTACTGAGAGAGCTCATCCTATTATGCCTAACAGGTCTGGGGTCTCAGATCTTCCATACCATATGAGCTTTAATAGCTAGACACAAAAAGATTAGTTAAATACAGAATGTTAGCTTGGACTGTGAATTCTTTTTCCTTTGTCGGTTCATACCAGATCTTTAATATTACTTTAACACAGCTATTTTAAAAGAGATTGACCTACAAATATCTAACATGCCTTTTATGCATATATAATTAGACATATTCCAGCCACACTATGGGTCAGAATAAAGGGATGGCATCATTATGTGCCAGCAAAATATTCACTGACCATGTTTTTTAACCCAAAGTTCAGTTTTGAGTACAAATCTGACACCGTTTACATCCTTATGTGATTAGCAGTCACAACTCAGGTTAGTTAGTGGTAATTGTTCTCCAGATTGCTGCATGCAATTCATTTTACGGATACCACAATGCTGGTTTGAAATGTTGCTGCAACTTTTACTCTCCAAAAATAAATTCAGGTCTCAGCCTAGATTAAATTATAATTCATACATCTGTCTCAGACTAAAGGAAATATACAGAAAATGTTAACAAATATGATAGCAGAGGAAGTTGTATCAAAGTTCTCCAGAAAAGCAGAGGAAATTCAAAAAAGCCTTCCTGTCCTGGTAAATAGTATTACCTTATTTGCCTGTAAATATGATAAAATAAAAGGCACTGTCACACATATGCAGCTGTCGCAAAAGAAACAGAGCCCATCAGAAGGAACTATTTTGCTTATGAATGGACACAGGAGCACACCTGGGAAAAACAAACAAGCCAGTGAAGAAAGCAATAATTATGGGAAACAGAACACAAAAAGCAGAACCATGCTGAAGAATCAGGAATCAACTGCACGATAAATTAAGAAGTTCCTCCCAGCCATAAAAACATCCCTAGGTTCACCTTGGAAGAGGAGGGAGGGGGTGAAAAAAAACAATTCCCTTTGCCTTTTATCTTACAGAGTCTTCTATTATATGTGCTTTACTGACTGCAGTGCCTTGAACATCACTGATAAGAACCCTGTGGCTCGGCTTGACTGAACTGCATATACCAAATAATGACTGAATGCACTGTACCCCTATTCCCACCCGGGTATAGTCAAAGGCCACATCTGGACCCAGAAAAACAGCATCAACAAAAACTCAATTAGATGGGAAAATCTGTGTACCCATATCACTAGTGTATGGGATTTCCAACTCAAATGTTATTGATTTTTTCCCCGATAAGGAAAGAATGAAAAATCAGGTAGTCCTAGCTAGAACTGCAGTGCCTTCAGGCTCTGGCACAGGGAGTCCCTCTCCCACCAACTTGCTTTGGGAAAACAATCTCACACATGTAGACGGTCTGAAGGTTTTATTCTATATAAGATCTATATAAAGCTTCCTGACCCATCATTGACCTTGGCCACAGTAGTATCTGCAACTTCCATGGCAACACCTATTTCTTCAGCAGGAGGCACTGCAAGATGTATTTTTAGTAGCTAATAGGGGTCAATCTGTAAGCACACTTTGTTGCTGTTCTGTTTATCCTTGCAATATAATTATGTTTTAGAACTGGGCGGGGGAAGGAAGAAGAGTGGAAAAAGTGTGGCGGGGACAGTAGAAGACTACACAGAGGGAAATTGGTAAGCAAGAAGAAGGAAAGAGAGTGAGAGAGAGAAAATGCAGCAGAGGAGGAAATTATCCTGTGTTACAAAAAAGTGACCTCATGGTATACCGTGATGTTGCATCGCTAGGCAGAAATTTCTTCCCTAGTCTATTTTAAGCATCCTTCCACCTGCTCTTGCATAATACAACATGTGAGAGGCCTACTAAAATCAGGACTCCCATGACATTTGAGATGACTGACAATCCTAAACAGATGCAGCCAGTAGAAGAATAACAATGTGAGAAAGTGACCGAAACCCAGAGAACAAAACAGAGGTGGAAACAATGGGAAGAAGCAACAAAGGAAATTAAAATGATGGCAAAATGGAAAGAGGAGGGGCAGGCATGCCATAGTGAGGTGCTCAGAAACCTTGAGGATGAGCCTGGAATAGATCAAAGTTCTGAATGTTCTTTACCCTATCAAAATCAGCCTCTCACCAGTTATAGGCCAGAAGGGCTGTTTTCAGAAGAGCTCGTTTTGGAGTGCAGAAGTGAGGATAGGCTCAAATCAGCTGAACTCCTGTAGCTAGGCAAACTGATGGCTGTTGAGAAGAAGAGGAAGATGAGAAAACAGAAAGAGGACTGAAAAGAGAATGGTATTGTGTGTCTTTTGGAATTTTACAGTATTTCCCAAGTGCATCTGCTTTTCAAGAAGATTTACGGGGATGGCGTCCGTAGGGGTATCAATCCTCATTAGACTGACCTAGTCTAGCTATCGCGCCACACCCCCCTAGAGTAGACACATTTTACACCAGCAAAGGCACCCTACAGATGCATCTTATCCTAGTTCTACAAATAAATTATGTAATCACCAAAAGCGCTTTTATGTTGGTAGAAATGCATCTTAGGTAGAGTTTTATAAAAATGTCATAAAAATCACACTGCCATTACGATAGCTATACCAGCAAAAAATAATACCACGCTGAAAATAATGGCCTAGATCCCAAATGAACAGTAAACGATTATGCTAGTGAAGGGGATCCCTCAGCTGATATAATGCCAGTGTAGTCAGTTCTATGCCAACTTCCAGCTCAACTCCGAAGTGCAGACACCTTGCTGGTGTGGGAAAGGCTCGGGCCAGAATGCATTGCAATATGGCAGGCCTGGCCAGAGTAATGGCATTATAATCTGGCTCAAATTAGAGAGTTCTTTGGTTCTTTAATTTGCACTGGCTCCCACTCAGAATTGAAAAAGAGGAAAAGGTGTCTTACAGCAAACGTTACCTCCCCCTCACCAGCTGTACTAAATTCTAATCTGATGTATCTGAGGGTTTGGCCCAGTGTTTCTGACTTTTGGTAGTGTGAAACTGGTGCTTCTACTGCCTTTTTAAAGGCATGATCTTGAAAGTGTTTTACAAGCCAGGTGTATTAGTGATCATAGTTGTATGGGTCTGTTGAGGTTTAATCAATCAGCTTCATTTCAAAAGACTTTAATTATGCTCTCATTAAGTATGTGTGTGTTTGTGTGAGTGGTCACATATATTTGTCCTTGTCAGCGGACAATTGTGTGCTCTTTAGTTCACATATTGTACAGTACTATAAAGTCTAATGAATATCACTTATGGCCAGGAAAAGAGCTTCTGACCCCGCCTACCAAATGAGTATTTTGAAACAAATCACCTCTGCTAAATATCTATATAAATATATGTAATAGTAAAATTACATATAACATATATCTATATATATGATATTATTGTGTTTGATTATCATTGTACATCTTGCTTGTAAGGCATGTTTGAGAGCATCATCACTATTCCTGTAGTTCAAGGGAGAGTCCTGCTTTAGGCAGGACCACTGCACATCATACAGGACATTAAAACAATTCCAAAATGTGTTTAAGCCTGACACACACCACAGTGTGGCAACATTACAACATAAATCTCATAATACAACAACTTTGTCCCAGAGGATAGTATTAGTGTGTCCAGAAGTTGTCAGCTGATTATTTTAATTAAAATAAAAATATGGTGGCTCCTTATAGAACATAAGGCAAATTATAGGCTCTGGATCTATTTAATTTCTCTAAGCAAGATTTCATATATGTTTCCATTCATCAGGAGAGCACTGCCTGTACTGCAGTAACTTATTTCACTATACAGAAAAATGCCACCAGCAAAAAAAAAAAAATTCTTTTTTTTCTTTTTCTTCAGGACCACTTTGTAACCTTTAGTCCTTTCATTCCTACTTTGGGTTACCAGGGTATAAAAACTGTAATTAACAACTTCTTTATTGCCTCCGCAATAGTAATTGTCGTGTATAGCCTTGAGGTACTAAGAATAAAAAATCATTTTCCTCCCCCCGCCCCCCATATTTAACTAGCACTCTGTAGTTATTATTAGGATCTTGCCAACACGTCACCTTTCACAAGACCCTTGTGATAAAAGTGTAATCCCCACACAGTGACCTCTGCATGCAGCAATCAATACTTATGCTGTAATATTTCCCCTTCTTGCTGTTTCAGAGCAGCCTAAAAAAAAAGCCCTACAAACACAGGCTGGGAAGAGATTAGATTATCAATTATCATGAAACTGTCTGCAACTTCAAAGGACTGCAGAGCAGGGGAAACCATAGTTTATCAGGACTGTAAGCGTCCTGCAATTATCTCTCATGTCACCCAGATGTAGAGCAGTAGTTGGGGGAATAACTAGAGTCTGTGGTGAGAGACTGGGCTGGTGGAAAAATATAAAAGCAGCATTTTCTTTGGAACATGAATCATTGGTTTTGGGTCAGATATTGACAATAAGTTGGATCATGAATGTGTTAACCACGAGCCGCTCAATCCAATATACTCATGTATCTATGCAGCGTGAGCATTTTATCGATAAGTAGACATGGGATGCTTTCTTTTTCCCTGAAACTCCAGTTTTTACATAGGTCAACAGATTGTTAATAGTCTGTCAAAGAATGATGCATTGATAGTCAGTAAAACTGCAAGATGTTTGTGCTCAGTCATTCCCACAAGCATCACGCCTGTGGGTTCACACAGGAAAACAGCTTCACAAGTCAAACCAAACACAGAAGTTTGGAAGCAAAACTCCAGCTTCTCGTTGATGCAACGTCGTTTGGTCCTGTTTTAAAGTGGGATCAATGAGACTGGTGTGACCCCTGATATCGTTAGGCCAGGAACAATGGAAAATTAATGTAATGTTTATTAATACACAGAAAAGGCCTCTGGCTATAAAGAAAGCTAAATAAAAACAATTGAAGTACCATGTAGTCACAAGTCTGGTTAATGAACAACTTTCTGTGTCAGGATATAATATACTTTACCAAAATACATTCATACAGGAGTTCTGTTAAGTTAGATTCCACCCAGTTATCCCTCACACACAGTGTAAATATTGTACATTTACTCTTGAACATGACCACACAAGCACAAAAAGGTAATATTAGCAAAGCTGGACAATTTTACTAACCATAAATAAGACTGTTTTTTCATACTTAAAACAAGGATGAGGAAGCATAATAATAATGCTGTTAGCTTTTATAGCAGGCAAGGATCTCCAGCTGCTTCCCAACCATTCATGAAGGGAAATGTTTTTATTTATTTGTATAGTAGTGCCAGTGTTCTGGGCACATCACAGAAAAGATGATCCCTACTCCAAAAAGCTGAGCTTATTAAAGACAAGATACAACAGGAGAAAGAAAGAGAGAAATGGGCAATGGATAGGAGGATGGGGTAGCAAAAACTGTTTTCTACCTCCCTTACTCTTTTTTTTTTCCCCCCATCTAGTTTTTCTCTGTTATAAAATACTGACCTCAGGCCAAGCCTCACACCTGGGCTTTATCATAGTGTTAGCCACTCCAAGCATAACAGCGAGAAGAGCTAACCCTCAATGGAACCATGAATAATACAAAATTGCCAATAGCCAGTTGACCTGCACTTTTGAGATATCTAACCCTCATTTCTTTTGTAAGGTCAGAAGAGGGCTGCACCCTGAGACTAATATTTGTAATTGGATTTTTGATACAAAATCTGGATGTGTTTAGATATGTCTGACCCCCCTCGTAGGGCTCAGATGGAGAAAAATTATTTAAAACCATTCTCCAAGAGGGTCCTTGTCCCATCTCTCTGAGTTTGGTATCTGGGCAATGTACCTGTACCTCAACAGTTTGACTTAAGGAAACATATGGGCCTGGAACAATTTAAAATAAATAAATAAAACCTTTTTTGAAGAGATTTCCCACTAGCTCCTAAAATATCTGAAATCCTTTCTACAATTCCCTCATTGTCCATTGCTCCGTCCCTAAGTGGGAGCTCGAAGGGCCAGAGCATAAAGGAAAATATAAAAGCAAATGAAACTCTTGTGGAGATCCCTGCAGTTCCTACTCCTGCAGCTGTCATTTCATCACCTTCCAAGGCTATATCTACACTACAGAACCTATGCCAGTATAACCCCCCATCATACACACAGTGTATGCCACCATGAGTTTTTATGCCAGTATAGGAATACCAGCTTCCCGAACAACATTGACTATGCCGCCAGGTGCCCTCTTCTGTCCCCATAGCTGCATCTATATTGGGAGTGTTTTATTGACCTAGCTATGTCACTGGGTGTGTGCTTTTTCACACTCCTGACCAATGTAGCTATGGTAATATAAGTTTTAAATGTAGACCAGGCCCATGTTTCCACCTTTTTCTCTCCAAATAAAGTGAACTGGGGCTGAAATCTAATTAAGTAAGTTGTCTTGGACTTTAAGGGAAAAAGCCAGCCTGGTATAAGCAGGTTACAGCTCTCTTGAACACATACGGTTGAATTTGGTCCATCGTCAATGTCTTCTGGGTCATCTCATGAGAGGAAAGGATACTTATCTGAGTGGTCTTCCCAAAGTAAGGAGCTTGAGATGTTCTAGAATAACATTTGGTCTGGGTTGTAAGGTCCCAGCCAATGTTTGTTTGTTTTGTTTGTTTAGATCTTCTTGGCTGCAAGGGAAATGCAAGGTTTCAAAGGACTCCAGCTCAAAGTGTAGAACATCTCTATGAATGGGTTTTGTATTTTATCCCTATCCAGGTCTACTACAAATAGGATTGATATTTTTCTCTGACAGTTCAGGAGACAAAATCTTTTTCAAGGGTATTTGCATTCAAGCCCAAATATAAAATAAAGCATATCTATCCCCATATTCAGAAGTACCTTTTGACTAAAAATTCATACTCCTACTATATTTTATACTAATGAAACAATTTAAGATGGGCCAAGATTAAAAATGTTTGTTTTGCTACAAATTTGTAATATGATCCTGAACCTATTCATCAATGATGTCATGATGTGTGATGATGTAATTTCCTGGAGAAAAAAGTCCCCAGCTAATCAGTTAAACCCATTTAGGAATTAACCAGAGCATTTTATTGTCAGATTAAGCTCTTTAAAGCCTGTCTGTTCATTTGCTCATGTTAACACAAGGATGTATACTCAATCTTTCATGTGTATTTAAGATGGAAATAGGGAAAGAGTTCTCATTTGTAAAACATTATTCCACATTGTTTCTCTTATGGAAACACAGTCTGATTGGGGTAAATTTCCTTTGCCTTCCTGTTGTGTAAGGACCCTCATTGGGGCAGCAAGATAGCATTTACATGCATGCAGACACATGACTGGGTGCTCTTTTCTGTGGCATATAGCTAAACATTTTATGTTTAACATTTGCATGACACATAAGGGTCAGCTCCCTGCACTGTTTCTTAGAATGTGATTAAGAAAAGAGAAGGGGAATCAGGATAAAGGATCAGATTCTGCCAGACAGGCACAGACAAGGCTAGGGATGATCAGAGCCACAATGCGCCATGGGAGTGCAGGGAGGTACTGCGCCTTGGGAAAGACAATCTCGCTCCCCGTTTCCTGGTCCATGGCCAGGATGTCCTAAGCATGCACATGCTGTGTGGTCTCATGCTGAGTGGGACAGGGCCATGGCCCAGCTCCTTGCTCCTTTGCTAAGAATACAGTGAAAATTAATAATGTTATTGCATCACTGTGGAACAAGGCTACCTTGTCAATAGTAGCAAATATTTATGGTCTTATAGTGCCCAAAGGACCTAGTCAGGATTGGAAGCTCTTTAAAGCAGGGATCATCTGCTTGTTAGCCATTTGTACAGTGTGTACCACAATAGGGCCTGATCTATGGCTGGGACACCTAGATGTTGCTATAATACAAATAACAATCATAATTGTGCTGGGCACTGTACTAATATAGAAGAGAGACAGTCCCTGCCCTGAAAAGCTGTCTGAGCAATAAAGAAAAGGATACTTCATACATAGACAGATTTGTTTAGGTATCAAGAAACCAGTAATGTTTCCCTCAATTAGAGACTTCATGATCGTCATCCTTGGTAATGAAATGATCATTTAGCAGCTAAAAGTTTATTAAGATGAAGAACCCAAGCCAGAAACAAGTAACTGTTTTCAGTATTCTCGACAATGAGGAGAATGTAAAGGGGGAAAAGAAAATGTAAATCTAGGGCCAGTTGCCCAGCTGGTAGACGTTGGCATAAGACCCCTACAAGCAATGGAGCAATGTAAGTATACACTAGCTGGAGAATCTGACCCACAGACTTTTGCTCAGATAGCTACCCTATGCCTTGGTAAACATGGAGAATACTGGAAATTGTTTGGTTTAGAAACAGTTCTGCTTATAGATGAACATTTTATGTTTAACATTTGCATGACACATAAGGGTCAGCTCCCTGCACTCATGAAAGAGCTGAGCTGAGACTGCTGCAAAACAGTAGATGGTGCAGAGCTGAAGTAATTGCAGGGCAGTGGCTGGGTCAGAGCCACGGTGGCTTGGGCTGAAACTTCAGAAAAGAGCAGCAGCCTACCTAAGGGACCCTGCTGCGGACCTTCCTACTCACCAATTAGCTGAAATCACCGTAACTGGGTTAGGTGGTAAAAGCCTAGAGCAAGCCATGCAGTAGTGACCTGTCAGAATCCTTAGATTTCCCCAACCCAGGACAACAAATTGTGAAAGGGGAGCTGGGGAAGAGGGAAGTGGCTAGAACACATTAGTCAGTCTCAATTACCAAAGGAGGACTGAGGTTAAGACACCTTGGAGGATGTGAGTTTTATTTCATAGAATTTGTTAATTTATTTATTACTGGTTTTCCCGTCTTCACTCTGTTGCTCCCCTTCACCCCCATAAAGTTGTTTTTGTTTTAAACCACTGGACTCAGTGTTTGCAAGTGGAGAATTATTGCCCATGAAGGCCACCTACAGTGGTATATATAGTGGAGACTCAAGCCAGGGTTTTTTAGTCTTTAGAAGGATCTCCTAGAACATTGAAGCCAACCCTTTTGGTTGTCAGCCACACGTGGTAGAAAGGTTATATATATTATGTTTTCAATGGATCTCTTCTCTTGCTCCAAAACAGTTATAACGTTAGCATGAAAATGAGTCCATGTTTTAGAGTTTGGGCCACATTTTGAAACTGAGTTTCTGAGATGCATCTGCAGAATTTAATTGTGCACCCTGATGCACATGCAAACCCCTGATCTGTGTTTGATTTTAAAATTATAAGCCCCATTTTTCTGTTGCACTATTGTCCATTTGCACCAATCCAGTTGTGCAAAGGGACCATAAACATGGGAGATCTGGCCAATTTATACTTCCTCAAAAGTAGGAGAAATTCCTGGATAGTTTAATGACGTACCCTAATAGCCCAACAATGTAAGGAGCATGCCCTGGAAAAGAGGGTGTGGTCAGAATGCCTCTCTACTCTGGTTATTCCTGGCTTCAGAAATGGGACTAGGTAGCTTCTTTGGGGCCATAAACATCTGAGTATAATTTGCAGCAACCCTGGGGTGCTCTAACTTTTACTGGATATGAAACTGATCCCCCAGCCAGCTCCAGAACCAGGGCAATGCAAGAATGAGGTAAAGCTGCCTTTGTCCCTCTCTTAGGTCCTCTATTTAGCAGAGCTCAGTCACGCCCAAAAAGGGGACCCTCTGCACAGAAATAACTATTCACATGTACTTAAGGGTGATCCAGCGGATATAGTATAATTGGATTTTCAGAAAGCCTTTGACAAGATCCCTCACCAAAGGTTCATAAAGAAAAAAGTAGCAATGGGATAAGAGAGAAGGTCCTCTCATGGATCAGTAACTGTTTGAAATATAGGAAACAAAGAGTAAGAATAAATGGTCAGTTCCCACAATGGAGAAAGGTGAATGAACAGGTTTCTCCAAGGATCTGTATTGGGACTGTAATTTTTCACCATATTTATTAATGATCTGGAAAAGGCAGCAGAACAGTGAAGTGGCAAAGTTTGCAGATGATACAGAATTATTCTAGACAGTTAAGTACAAAGCCAATGTGCAATGTTATAGAGGGATCCCAAAAAACTAGGTGATGGCAACAAAATGGCAGATAAAATTCAATGTTGATAAAAACCAAGTAAAGTACGCTGGAAAAAATAACCCAACAACACATACCAAATTAGCTGTTGCCGCCCAAGACAGAAATCTTGGATTCACCGTGGATAGTTCTCTTAAAACTTCCACTCAGTGGGCAGCAGAAGTTAGAAAAGCTAACAGAATGTTAGGAGTTATTAGGAAAGGAATAGAAGATGAGACAGAAAATATCACAGTGCCACTGGGACCCTTCAGCAGCATTCAGCCCCTCTCACTGTAGTACCGTACTCAAATTGTATCAAGTTCACTGCTCCTTTAAAGAGACAATACGCAGCAGAATCCTGTAGTTTGACTGAAGATTTTACTCTTAAGTTTGAAACATTGCACTGAGATGGTTGTGTAATAAAACAAGATAAAGTTTACTAACAAAAAATGGATATTTAAGAAATACCAAGTAGAAATAATGGGGATATAAATGGTTACAAACAAATAAAAACAAAAATATGTCTCTAAGACTAAAACCTAACAACAACCTAACCCAATAACTAGAGGCTTTTGGTCAAAGTAGTTTTCTTACCACACTTGTTCTTTCAGCATGGCTGACCAGTTCTTAGCCAGGATCCAACACAGAGCTCAAAGTGCTTGGTTTCTTTGTCTCTTCAAGTGAAGAATGCCCAAATGGCTCTCTCTCTGCTTATATCCTCAAAGTTTATCTTTCTTTTCAAAGTCAGAAAGCCCCCTTGAGGGCTCAGCTTACTATATCCACCATGTTCATTTTTGCAGTCTCCTTCCACCAGTGGGTTAGTTAAGTTATTATCTTCCCCTCTTGCTAGTTGGATGGCTAGATATGTACATTTACTTCCATTATCTCTCCTTGCTCAGTTAAGTTTGGAGATGCATTCAAGCAGACGGGGACCACATTCCTTTGTCTAGGGCTGGATGCATTAAAAATATAATTCCAGCACATATTTATCATGTTTGTTATATCACCTGTACATACACCACACAATAATATTGATGGCCAGCATGTTACCAGTTCACAGATGACACCCTACATGACACCTTTTAGCCCTAGTTTACACTTACCTGGCGATTCAGCGGCAGTCGACGGGATTACGCAAGCTACGCAGAGTAGCTTTCATGACTCCCGTCGACTGCTGTGCTTCCCTTCTGTGCAGTGTCTCCACTGCACTGTGCTGACGGGAGCCGTGTTCCCTTTGACGCAGTGCTATGCCACTTGAGGGGGTGGT
The DNA here is from genome assembly GCA_007922155.1 of Mesoclemmys tuberculata. Taxonomy (NCBI): domain Eukaryota; kingdom Metazoa; phylum Chordata; order Testudines; family Chelidae; genus Mesoclemmys; species Mesoclemmys tuberculata. Next base: position 37,883,868 of record ML675601.1, on the reverse strand, counting down.
TTTACTGCGTCGACTTCTGACGCCTTCTGGATCAATTAAGCGGGTCTTCACTGACCACTCAATCAATCCAGACAGATTGATCTGATGGCGGCAACTTTGCCACGATCAGTGTAGATGTACCCTCAGATACAGATTATGACAACAGTAAATTGAGGTACACTGAGCTGGTCAGGCCAGCTAGACACCAGGGAGCTTCTTGCCCTCTGGTATTGGGATGTTCTTAGGGTCACAGCCATTATAGAAATCCATGGTGAACCCATGCCTTAAATTCTGTGTCCAGTTCTGGTCACCCCATCTCAAAAAAGATATAGTGGAACTGGAAATGGTTCAGAGAAGGGCAGCAAAGGTGAGCAAAGGTATGGAACAGCTGCCATTTGAAGCAAAACTAAAAAGATTAGAGCTGTTCAACTAAGAAGAGACAAGGGGGGATATGGTACAGGTCTATAAAATCATGAATGGTATGGGGAAAGTGAACAGAGAAGTGTTATTTATGCTCTCACACAACACGAAAACCACTGGACACCCAATGAAATTAATAGGCAGCAAATTTAATACACACAAAAGGAAATACTTTTTCTCACAGTGCACGGTTAACCTGGGGAACTCATTGCCACAGGATATTGTGATGGCCAAAAATATAACTGGGTTAAAAAAAAAAACTGGACAAGTTCATGGAAGATAGGTCCATAAATGGCTATTAGCCAAGATGGTCAGGGACACAATCCCAGGCTTGGGATGACCCTAAACCTCTGGTTGCCAGAAGCCAGGAGTGGAAGACAAGGGAGGACAAGACAAGAATTGCCTTGTTCTATATGCTCCCCCTCAACCTCTGCTATGGTCACTGACAGAGACAGGATATTGGGTAAGATTGGCTATGATTTGACCCAATATAGCAGATCTTATGTTCTTATTATTTCCATTTTATAGATGGGCAAAAAGAGACCAAGTGACTCGCCAAGGTCACACAGGGTTTTTAGGGTTGTTGTGTGTTCTTAGGATTCTAGTGTGCAATATGTATAGGAGCTTTCAGTGTACGGGCTTTACTGTTTGACTCTATTTTAAAAGTATTTATTTAGCCAGTGTTATTTATATATGCTTCACCATACTATCTCCAAGTACATTTGTATAAATTTCTCTACGTTAAGGAATGTAGAAATCAACATCATAATTAGTACAGAATTAAGCACAGTGAGTACAGAACAATAAGGCAATAATGTTTATGAGCAGAAAATGCTAGGTTGTAGCAGACTGATATATTTACACCTGTTCACTGAAATGTCACATTTACATATTTCTATTTTTAATTATATTTATTGTACAGTATTTACACTGCATGGATTCAAAGTAACGGATGGGAGCTTTAAATATAAAAGGATAGACTAAATCAAATAAATAAAGTACGATTTTATGATTGGGGAAAAGGTAAATTGAATAATAGTTTCTGAAATTATGCATAATCTTCACAGGTTAATAATTCAGACAAATAAGAACCTTCTTAGTTAATGAGCATCAAAACCCTATGAACTGGCTCATTAAGGGCCAAATCCTCCTCACCTTCCTCTCATATTCAGGTCCCTATTTGAAATCTTGGCTTCGCTGATGTCAGTGGCAAAATTCCCATTGACTTCAGTGGGGGCAGGATTATCCCGTACCGAGAGCAATGTCAGTTAAAGCTTTGGACCGTATTATCAATTGCCTTACATCTTATTCAATCATTCTCACCAGTGAAAAGGAGGTATAAAGTGCTACCATTCTGATTTAGTAGTGTTTTACACTCACTCCGAACTGGCACCAATAGCTACACCAAGTGCAGGGTAAGAGAGTATAGGATCTTTTTGCCATAAAAGGTGGGTGATGGATCTGCTAAGCAGGGGACAACCGCTCCTATCGGCCCCCTCCCCACCACGGGAGCAGCAGCTGCATTGCTATCCAGAAGCTGGATGCAGAAAGGCCCTACCTCCCTTCAGGAACTGTGTTTAGAGCTGTGTGGGGAACAAGCTGTGACTGCTGGATATTACAAGTCTGAGTGGGTCTTGTGGGGGACAAATGGCTGGGCAAGGAGCCAGTGCACAGGGGTCCCAATGAGAGACGCTAACTGAGCCTGGAATGGAAAACTGCAAGCGCCTGTTTGCTGAAATAGAGACTGGACAGGAGTGTGCACCGCAGGCACCAAGTCTGTGAAGCCCTGACTCTAAATTGGACTGCCCCAGGAGCCCAAACCTGAACCACTATTGCTCACTTTAACTGTAACTGTTTAAATACCTAGGGTATTTGCAAACATTTCCTTTCCTGCCAGCCCTAGTAAAATACCTTTCCAGTGGTATCTGGGAGCCACCAAGACTAGCTCCTCCATGGCCTAGCTGGTGAAGAACATATATTGTCTTCAACTCAGGGTGCACCGGGCACGCTATTGGCACTTTAGGTGTTTGGTGCACTCCAGCACTGAGTGGCCCCAATAATTATAGGGGGAAGAAAATATTAAACAAGCTCTATTTGCAACTAAGGGTGCCAACATTTAGATTTTGCTTGTGACACTTGGACTTACCCTTGGGGTGAGATTCCTGTTCCAGGGATGAGGAAACATGATGTAGGTTGGGATTTTACATCTATACAATCAGTACAAGAACGTTAGCTTCCCTATTCTAGCTGGATCTTGGCTAGTCTCCCTGGAGGCAAAGAGGTTCCCTAAACTTCCTTCTCTTCTTGTCCTCCTGCCCATCGCTGCAGCAATAGCCAGAACATAGTCCTAAATGTTCTAGTTACATTTAGAGCAACACTTTGTATTTGCTGCTAGACTTTAGCACAGCATGGCACGAATACACAGTGTATTCAGAGTCACAAAAACTCATCAAAAAGCTTTGCTCTTCTACTTCTGTTATTAAAGTAATACTGATAGATTGTTCAAAGTTAAAAACCAAGTCTTTTCTTTATTTTTTTAAAGAGGGAGTAAAGTCCATATCAGAGCTATTTTCATTCCAGGCTATGTTGGTGTGAACATTATCAATTGATCTAGGATTTAAGTGACCTGTCTGGAATGCTTGACAAACAAATTTTTCTCATGAATTATACATATTACTGAAAACCATACTTAATGGGAGACTGGAAAGAGGGCAGGTATTTCCATCACCTAGGGGTGAAAGCCCTGCAAATTAACAACAAGACGGTTCATTGAAGCAGGTAATGGATTGGTCTGTGAAAACAAGAAATCTTTGTGGGAATGAGTGTGATTATTCATATAGTCTGTCTGCTAATTATTGCTAGTATGAACATTATCTTTAACTGCTTTTAAGAACCCTGAAACTGATAGGCCTAGTCAACAATGTAGTGAAATACTGTAATATGTGCCATAAAATTAAGCAGCGCAGGTTCAGTGCGTAGAAAACATTGTGTTAATTTGTGAAATAACAAAAAAGTATTTCTATATTTCTCTATACAAAACGAGTGTATCTGTGCCTAGTGAAGGAGAGAGACAGAGAAAATCCTTCATGCACTGAAGGTGCCCAAAACAATACGATGGTGCCTGAACATTCAGCTACAGGAGAAGTCAATCCCCTTTGGCATAGCGCACAAGAAGAAATGTTCTGTATTTCCATTGTAAACATTTATCCTTTTTCTTTAAGAATTGCCATTCAGACTCTGAAGGCAAATTCAGTATTTGAGTCTTCTGGATCTAGAAAAGTTCCATTCCTTCTCCTCTGTTTTGTGACCATTTCTTTCAAAAACCAAACCTAGCATCCACTATGATGCCGCTCCGTTTTTGGTTATTACTTTCAGCCATTCCAATAGCTTGTTGAACTTAACTTTTACTTTGCAACGTGGTTCGTTGTACTCTGAATTTCCAATATTTGTTGGATTTTGCCAGAACGTTTTTAGACTAGCTATCTTTAATATGTCCATCACCACAGTATCTCTTTCCTCTAATGTAACCTCAATCTTGCAGCTAGACATTCTTTCATAGATTCATAACTTTAAAGTCAGAAAGGCATCATAATGACAATCTTTTCTGACCTCCTAGATAGGGCCCCCACATGGGGGGAAAAGGGTACATTTTATTGGGGCCCGGAGGCCCTGAGGGGCCCAGCCCAGGCTGCAACCCCCATTACCTCAATTACTTGAGCAGGCCTGTGTTAAAAGTTGGTACTAGGCCCAAAAAAATTATGCTTTGGCCCTGTTCCTAGATAACACAGACCATAGAATTTCACCCAGTAATTCCTACAGCTAGCCATAACTTTTAGTTGAACTAGAGTATATCTTTTAGAAAGACATCCAGTCTTGATTTAAAGACTTCAAGTGATGGAGAATACATCAGACCAAGTTGGGGAGGAGGGGAAGTATTCCATAAGTAAAGACAGAGTAAAAAAAAGCACTGGGACATTAGTAGAAGAAGCAGGCAAACACTATGTCAAGCTTGGCATCACTGGGGTGGAGTGGTGGGGCGATAAGATGATATGAAAAGAGACAAGGGCAGAAAAATAGGAAGGGGCAAAATTATGCAGCTTGAGCTTGAACTGCATGTACCAAATTTGTAGTATAGTCTCACATATTAAATAGCTGCAGAATATCTGAGTGAATTAGAAAGTAGTAATAGAAATTGCTTCTAATCATCTTATACTTCCTAATATTTCTGTTTACATCTAAAGTGTATTTGACTGGCAACCATTTCTCCTTAGAGAGTGCTTCTAAACCAGAATGAGGGGATGGATCCTTTTGTCTTAGAACTGTAATTATTCTATCTGGCGCCATCTGTCCTTAGCTTCCTATTCACATTCTGTAGCTTATTTGATAGGGAATCTAACATGCACTACCAGGAAATCCTTCTCTACATTTGAGAAAAATAAAATTTCCATCTATTTCAGTCTCTTGATATCACTTGCCACTCACAGACTTCTTACCGTGTCAACCAAAATAGATGAACATTGTGTGATATTCTTTGCTGGGACACAGACACTAAGATGAGGGCTACATAAGAACCTAGATCAACAGACTAACTCTATATGGTACTGCTGTTGATAAAAAATAATACACTTAGGAAGATGCACATTTTCACTGTATCTTTTTTTCCCCTGATTGAGAAGAGGAGTGTGTTCTAACAGAGGGAAGACATTAAACTCCCTTATTTTGACAACCTCTGCATGAAATGTAATCCCTAAAGCACTGATACAGCAAAGCAATTGAGCACATGCTTAACTTTAAACATGTGAGTAGTCCTACTGACTTCTTACAGGAGACTTCAGTTAGTTAGGCACATGCTTCAGTGCTTTGCTGGATGGGGGCCAAGTACTTAAAATCATTTTCTATCTAAGCAAAGCCTAAGCCACCGACCACCTCCTTAGAAGAACTAGTGCTCCCAAGCATTTTTTTTCTTCTGATGTTGCAACATTTGTAGTGAACCCTGTCCAGTGGTCCAGGCTTCGAGAATGGGGCACAGACTTCTTTTTTTTTGAGTCCACAGCTGTGAGCAGCAAATTGCTTGAATATATATGTTTCATTTGATTTCGTCTTCCTTGAAATTTACCACAGGCATTCTTTTCTGGTATTTGGTGAGCTAGTGGCCGTTGTAAGTAGTGTCATCTTTTCTATAGCAGTTCCATTTTTGCCTTGAGCATTTGTAATGTTAAATCTATGGAGGCGCTGCAAATGCAAGTGAAAAGGGAACCCAGAATGACAAATTTGGGGAATAAAGTCACGAAGACTTTCTGACAACCCTGACAATGTGCGATGCAATTCAGTGTATAGCACCCGCACGTTCTTCACATTTAGTATTGTAGTCAATTATATTCATTGAACCATAGGCACTTGTGTTAACTCTTGTAAGTTACTTGCATGAATACCAAATGTCATACTGTTATTGTTGACTGTTATATTGCATGTACGTTTGTGGGATAACATTACATTTCTCCTCTTCTGAAAATACTAAAACCGAAGATTAAAAGAAATTGGGCTATAGCACGTAAACCTGATATGCTTCCCTCCCCGTTGCAAATCGTCCTGATTGTTTGTAAAACCTAATTTCTTCTGTGGCCCTGTATAAAAATTTTACCAACTTAAATTTTTTTGATTTTACTCCTAAAATGTGTATCGTGGTATATAGGAAACCCCAAGTTTTTTTTGTCAATGGCCTTTATATCATTGATTGCAAAGGCTGCCAAGGTTTCTGCATGCCACTAGCTTTTTAGATAATATTCAGTATTTTCATTGTAGTTCTCAATTTGTAGTCATTCATTTACAAACCTTACTTGATCTGGGCTAATAATCTTACAGATCATATCCTGCAGCCTGACTGCTATAATTTTTGCTAGCAGTTTACAACCCCATTAATTAGTGACAGGGCATAACCTCCGACTAGCTTTGAGAACCCTATCCTGAATTCTATCCCACCATTCCTAGTTTCTTGAGTGTGGTAAATATATGTTTTTATCCAACTGACCATGCAATGATGTAAATTCAGCCTTCGCCCCTACCATCTGGATACTTACAATGAAAGGATTTTCACAGCCAAACTTCATGTCTTTACTTGCGCATTTTCAGTTGCCTGGAAAATACAGAAGCAATCTGACTCTGTCTGTGTCCTTCTCAGTGTACACATACATTTATGAGTCCCTAGAATATGGCAGCAAGTTATCAATGCAAACCAAAACTACTGTAATGCAACAAAAGTCTCCATTGAGACAACAACATTTTACCAGGTCCCTAAATGTTTGGCTAAACCAAGATTCAGGTCTATACAGTATATTGTTAACAACCAGGTAATAACTGGTGAATCTTAACCATGTACTGTGCCTGCTAGTGGCCTGGTCAGGCATGTGGCCTGGTCCTTTAATTGGCTAGAGATATTATTCAATGCCAATAACTATTTAGACGTCTTGCTGTCTCAGTGAGCATACTTAACCATGCCACTGTAAATCTAATCTGTCACCTCCATCCCCAGTGCAGAGGGACACAATGCACTTTTCAATGGGTCTGACCGCTGAAGAGTCTCTCCCGTATGTGTAAGCTACCCCAGAAGGCTTTCCTGGCTACATCACTTGAAAGCCATGGCTTAATTTGAAATACCTGTTGCCTGTTTTGCTGGATGTACCATTTATGCCATTGAGCATCATATATATCAGAGAAGTTATACCAAGTCTGAGGGAGAGACCAAGGCCTTGCTCTCCATCTGGAGTGAGCAGAATATCCATATCAATTTGAATGTATTCAAAAGAGGTATCAGAGCATCCAACTGCCTTGTAGACAGCCAAGTGGGGCCAAGATAAAATAGTCTATTAAAGTTAAATACAACCATTTGAAGGACTTGAACAATGTATCCAGCAACCAGTAGACAACCCATCCCTATTTTGAAGTGATGGACCTTGTAGTAGCAACTAAGCCAACCATAAAACTAGTGAATCCCATGAATACTGGAGGACTCAAACTGGGAGCGCTGGTGAAAGAACAAAAAAGACAATATTGATCAAGCAGTCTGGCAACAGGACAAGGACATGCCTGATTCAGGTACAGTGTGAGTGTTGGACAAACCAGGGGAGGGGATGGTAATAGACCCATGGCTCCTGATTCATGGATGCTACTTTTGTTAATGTATTGGCAAACTTTCCTCTGGTGAGGGCAGAAAATCTCTTCCAGCTATTTCTGCCCTGCAATATGCCCCGTTCAGCAAACTGTTTCAGATTGAGCTACAGGAATATACCCCCAACTCCCTTCAAAAAGCTCACTGAATTATGACAATGAATATTGAGCACCTCTGGTTCCCCCTTCTTGTGCAAGCAGGAGCAGGGCTAAATAAGGGTAAGGGCTAAATAATCTGAGGCTATATTCAGTTAAGAAATTCAAAATCTCAGTGGTTTGGTGAAGCTTATGTGATCATTTCCCATGAACAATAGATTGTGTCATGATTTAATCCATCTCTAATTTATTGGAAGGAAAGTAGATAATGTGATTAAGTTTACTATCTCCAGTGTGAGAATTATTATTGTTCAACTCAGGGCTAACCAGCTAAACAGATCTACATTGACCAACAACCATAGCTTTTAAACATCACTTTTTAGGAAAGAAATAATTGCTAAAACCCCAAGGCAAGCAGAAACCATAGTTGATGGACACTTCCAAGAGAAACTCAGTGCTACAGCACATAATAAACATATAATTCATTAGCTAATACAGGCTTGGAAGCAAGCAGGTCCCATATTACAAAAATTCATATAGTAACTAAAAAGTTCAATTCCAGCAGCACTCTTTAATCAGAATAGAAGAAAATATTTCATTGATTTTTCTGGACCAATACACATGTGAAAAAAAAGCATCTCCATTTTATTTAGAGACGTGAAATTTTAGATATTGTACATTCCACTGCTGTTCTCTCCTCCCCACTCTCCTCTTTTTGCAGTCTCTGCTTTTCATTCTGCCACACTCTAGTCCTGTTTTTCACCCTATGTTTTCATCTTTTGAAGAGTCTTTGCTTAGCAGAATACTAACAATGAAGTTCAAGTCAGGCTTTCAAAAGAACAGTGTCAATGCAGGTTTGAAATTAGGCAAAATGAATTCCCTCTTCCTAGATTGAAATAATAACTAATGGATGATACATGAATTATATAATGGTCTCACCACTACTACATGAATACAAATAATGTTGTTTTTGGAGACAGAGCTAAATCAAAACCTGAGATTTCAAATTCCCTCAGTTTTGGGGAGAAGGAGGCTTGAATATTGAGGACAGGCCTGATTCTACAGTGAGCCAAACCTGAAATCTAAAACTGCATAGATGTTGGGAGGGAGGGGTGAAATCCTGAGCTTTGCAGCTTCAGTGTTTTCCGGGTCAGGACAAACAAGCTTCTGAGTCAGATTTTGAACTCCAAGTCAGAAATGTTTGGCAAAACAGGGAGCACAGAGATACACATTTGGTTACAGTGAGGAGTGATAATTATTACACTTATCTAATTTCTACAATTATCTAATTTCTCTTGAAGATGGCTGGATGTCACTGATGAAAATGCTGAGTGCTTTAGAATAATTGTCAGGTTTCTCTAAAATGTAAGTTTGTTCACATTTAATCATTTTCCAGCCCCAGAGATATTCCAGAAATACTTTAGTTTATTTTTACATACTATTGAGAAATTCCATAATCTCATATTTAAATGCTTAGATGCTACTGTGAGATAGTACAGTGATGGGCAATATAGAAATGCCACAGATATATAAAGGTCTTGATTCTTCACTTCATCCAAGCAGTGCTCAGATGACATGGAAGGGGAGGGGCTTCAGGATATCAGCTGAGGGTCCCTGATTCAGGGCCATGCTGCATCAGGACAACCCTAACTTTTGCCACTGGCACAAAGTCCTTCAGGGATCTTCCACTAGTGCAGGAATTGGAATTAGGCAAGGTCAACTTCACTCCACTACACCCATCTCCTCCCTTTCCTGCCATGGCCTTGCCACACCTTCTGCATGCCCCTTTTTTCTCTTTCACTGGGGGGTGATGTTTCTGGTTTACAGGAGAAGGGGGAGCCACCTCCACAAGATCTCTGACAGCAGAGAGTTCCCCTTCAGAGGGCAATTTTCCGGTTGCTGCCTCTGGGTGGTTTGAGGCCTCTGCGCTGTTTTCATGGCACAAAATAGCCTTAATGGATTGGAGAATCCAACCAAGACAATGAAGTCCTTCTACAGAAAAGTGGATTCCTTCTTTTCTCTATCTTGCTTGTTCAGAGCAGCGAGGGCTGGGAGGAATGCAGCTAACTGATAATAGCATGAAGAGGTTTTTTCCCCCTCCAGGACAACCTATACAATTTTCAATCCTACCAAGAAAAGTTATGGGCCTGGGTCACCTGAATCAGATGAGTTTTACTAAAACATCTTTGAAATATCAGGATGAGCTTTTCTCAGAAGGTCATCAAGACACATGAGGCAGGAAGGGTTATAGTTATGTTAGTTATGGAAGAAGGTAAATATTCAGGGATAACTAGGTAGTAAACTTTTGTCTAAGTACCAACACATTCAAGGCAGAAGTGGTGGCCACTCTACCTTTAGAGGATCCCAAGGTGGGGAGTTCCTGGAGTTGTCAGACATCAGGCTGCTATATGAGACTTAATCCTTGGGTCCTGTAAGGACCAGTCCTAGAACAAATGGTGCCCCACATGAGGAGCATCTTCGGCACCCTCCTCCCCCCTCCATTTGGTAAACTTTTGAATACATCGTTTTAATTGCATTTGTAGCCCATTTCATGACTTTGATGCACAATTTCCATGCACGATTTATCCCTGTCATATAAGAGAATAAATTTGCACACTAGGATCTGTAAATCTGTATTCATTCATGCCATATATAAGCAAATAAAAAAAATTCCTCTACGCTTACAGAAACGTTTTAATTTTAAGAATTACTGAAATGTACTAATATCAAGAAATTGAACTGTACACCAACATTGGGTGGACAAATATTAAATAGTGTTACAGTAGGTCACAGCCCATGTCCTTTAGTTCAAAAGGTCTCTTCTCTTACTTTTGCACTTGCAAACTGAATCACAGCATTAAAGAGATCCAAAGACTGGCCAATGGTATTTTCAAGCAATAAAATAGCAAGCGATGTCAGTCTCTCATCAGCTATTGTTGATTGAAGATATGTTTTAGTGAGCCTGAGCTTCAAAAAGCTGTGCTCACCACTTGTATCTGTGACCGGCAGCATGAATCCTGAAAGTTATCCACACATTAGGAAAAGCGTCCTTCAGCTCTGCATAATGAATTAATTGGAAAACTTGGAATGAAAAGTGCTTCCTGTGTGGCAAAATGTGATAGATGTTGTCCAATTCGACATAGTTCAATTCATCAATTATCATTGATGTTCAAACATTCCCCATGTGTCCAGTGAAGGTCCATACAATTGTTCAAGAGTGTTTTCCTGTCTGCCAGCAGCTTTGTAAGGTCATACAAAAAAAAACCTTAGGTCTTTTCGTAGTGCTTCATTTATCTGAACATTTCTTTGATGGACACTCAAGCAGTGTCAATGAGTGAGCAAAATAACTCCCTCTTGAATTTTTTTTCTATGTTCCACAGTTTTAGAGAGCCATCAAACATTATGTGTTAAGCGTGGCAAAAGAAATAACAATATTTCTTTTATATTGTTGCATAGATAGGGGTTCGATAGATATCTCTGGTGTCTCATTAAATACGTCCTTTATTAAGCGCTGCTTACACTCTTCAAGTAGACAAGGTTCACGGTATCGCATCTGGGCTCACTTCACTTCAGTTCATTTTATATCTCACTGACTGACTGGCAATGCCCCGCCCCTTATATACCCATGAGGATATGTCTGAAACATTCTACAAGATTCGAGGAAAATGTAGTTCTCAGAAGGTCTAGAATGTTCCACAAGTTACTACAAAGGTCCAGAACATTCTAAAAGGTGAGTGAAAAATGAACCCATATACAGAATACATGAAACATTTTACTTCAAACATTCTATTTTCCCTTTTGTTGCGAACAATAAAAACAGCACCCTGAGCATGGTACTCCCTGAGCCTGGTACCCCAGCTGGTCCAGCCTAAATCCAGCCCTCGGTCCTACATACTTTTAAGTCTACTGGGCCTCAGCAGCATCCAGACACTTCCTCTTACTCCAGCCTCTCTGATACACACCTGGGGAACAGAGCCCTGTCTAATATCTCCTTCTTAGCCACAGCCCCACTGCCCTAAACCCCAAGAGCACTCCTGACCCTCAAGTCTCCCCAGATGCTTAAATATGCCTTACCCAGAACTCCACACATGTGGGCACTTTTATTTATTTTTTAACCTTTCTGAGACCTAATCATGACAGTTAAAATATGAAATGCACACACTTTGCAAAGGCACTTCTAAACCAAACACATTTTACTCATAGACAAATCAGAAGAGTTACAGGTCAAGGCAAACATCACACACCAGTACACACATCCCTTTCCTCCAGTCTTCTCATCACAGTAAGATTTTTTTGAGTTTTCGTTAATGTCATTTCAGGAGCTCAAGACCTCCTGCATCCTGGTCTTCCCACTCAGTCGTCTTGTTTGTGTTGCTGGGTGGCCAGAAAGAGAGAGATACACCTCAAGAAGATCTGGCCCTTAAATAGAGTTCTGGACTCCTCCATCAGGTGACCTCCTGAGCAGCTTCAAAACCCCTCTCAGGTGATAAATTATTTAGATCAGGTCCCCACACCACATCCCTTAGAGTGATTGGAGAAAAATGATTCCTGTGGATTGCAGCCAGACTATTGTTCTAGGGTGGCCCCTTTTAAATTAAGAACCATCAAAGTGGAGGACTATAAATGGCTTTCCCATTGTTAGCCCCGCTGCTGGATATAATAAATTCTCCTAACATCTCCTAAGTGTCTCAGGCCAAGATGGAGGCTAAAGTGCAAAAGTGAAGGACATGGTACAGTTTATAATCAAAATGACATTCTCAAAAGAGAATGGAGTTTGCAGACTAATGTAGACACATATAGACATAGTGATCCATCACAAGGTCTCTTTCATGTCTTTTCTTAGAGGAAAGAAGGGGTTGTTTAGGAACCCACACTATTAAGGGGTTTGTATGTTAGCTTTAGGTGGTAACATGTGCTTGCCATTCACCTTGTATAAATGTCTCTTCTTCTATTTCTTTTCTGTAAAAGTGGATGATAATTTTCCTTTGTATGATTACAGTGATCTTTTAACTGTATGTGCAGCAACCAAAAATAGGACTATAGCAATGTATCTTTAAAGCAGCAAAGTCTCATGGGATACCTTCTATACTTATAAACTTTACGTGCTCAAGTATGTTCATGGAAGTATGGGCTGTTAATCAGTGTAAGCCAAAAAGTATTCAAGGAGGGATCTTGGAATGGAAATACTGATATCAGGGGAAAACTGGAATTTCATTTGTACTTATTTGTTTGGTGTATTTTGGATTTGGATTTTTTTATTTGTTTTTGTTTTTTTGTTTTTGTTTTGTTTACAAAAATAGAATTTTTGCTTTTGGTGTAAAAATTCTTTCTTCTTCCTGAGTTGCTGATCTGATCTTTCCAGCAGCTTGACCTGAACCTCCATACAGATGGATAAGCATTGAGGGCGTGGGGGGGGGGGAGTGGAGACATGCATACTAGTAGTTGGCTATACCTATTGGGAAGTGATCAGTATCTGTGATGACTTTGGACTAGTTGACTTTTAGTTCTATCTCACCATGTTGACGGATACTTAATGCTGTGTTACGTTTAAATTAATTTAATTTTGGCTCACCCTTTATCAACTAACTCACAATGCTAAGCTTTCACACTGTGTCATCTATTGTCACCTGCTAGCCATGTGATCAGTTTGAGGAAGCTGCATGCAGTGACAGTGGCTGCCTATTCCTTCTCATTATACATTGTGTCTAAAATCCCCTGGCTACTTGCATTCATAACTGCAGAGAATTTTAAAGAATGAATTTACAGCTATTAGGAAAGGGGTTTTTTATTAACAGGACACTTTTTCTATTTTTTTCCCCTAAAGTGACCAATTTTGAATTGTAATAACTGTATTCCAATAATGCTTTATTCTGACAAAATGGAAAGCTCTCCCCCAGGGCCACATTAGTATCTTCTTCTGTCTAGGAATGCAGCTGTTCCAGGGCATGTTCTGAGTAATGTCTCTAATCGGCAGATATACAGATATTCAGAGTGCTTAGGCTAATTATGTAATAAGGGAATCACTCCTAAAATTTTATAAACGTTAATATAGACATTTAGCTTCAATTTCTTTGGAAGTTGAACAGGAAATGAGAATTCTACTGGTACTAGTACCAAATGCTCATTTTTACACTGAGGTTTTAAAATGTAGGGTATTGCAGATCTAAGGCTGTATTCAAGCTGCAAATGACTCTCTTTGGCATTGAAATATTGCTGCAATTAAACCTGCAGTAAAGTATTAAAAGGAGAAAAAGAAAGAAAGGGGGAAAAAAAGCTTTTACTGCTTTTACACAAACCTATGGGGAATCTTGAAAGATGGACCACTGAATTCCATAACTTAATTTTTCATACACAGTCTTCAACAGTTCTCAGATATCTTTCATTGCTTATTATGATTTCAGTGGTTTCAAATGCAAGTTAATGCTGTGAGACCTATCTAAGGCAGCTTCTTTAACGCTGTTTGTAATGTATATCTCTGCCTTGTGCTTATTCATTTGTCTAGGTGTATGTCTTTGTTTCTACATTTGTGTAACCCAGTGAACCACTCATTTTAATGAGAGTCTTGTTTCAAGTATTTGGTAAACAAGCCAAATTTGTTTTCAGTTGAAGTATCTGGGGAGGAAGGACAGTTGGCAAATGGCTTAGACCAAACACACATACTTGCTTTCTAGCTGTCTCCTGGGAAGTATCCACGTTGCAGACTGATGGAGGTCCATATGCAAGGGAGACAAATTCCAACAGGTTGTAAGGTTCATCACAAACCTGACCATCTTCCACACACAGGGCACACTTCTTCAACCTTGCCTTCTCTAACAAATGCACAGCAGTGTGTGTACATTTTAAAAATGCACAATTGTTCCCCTGTGGAGAGGATGAGAAAGGGAACAAACCACACAGGACAGATGCTAGTCATGTTGCTTAATGCACAGCTGGAAGGCATTCAAAGACCAGAATAATGAGGGCTGTATAAGACCCTATATAGATAAGAATAGAATGTAGAACAGCGGTCCCCAAACTGTGGGGGCCACTCTTTAAGAGGGTGTAGAAAAACATATGGGGAGACACAACAGGGCCCAGGCCAGCCCCCACGTGGGGTGGGGAAGGAGCACCACCCTGTCTCACTGTCCCCCTAGCATGACACTAGGTCTCTAGCTCCTGGCTCCACTCCAGCTCCTGGCTGTGGGTGCACTCCTGGCCCTGTCTGCACTCCAGGCCCCGACCACACTCTGGGCCCTGGCCCCAGTCGCACTCCTCACCCTGCTCCTGCCTCTGGCTGCATCCCCCGTCCCCAGCCATGCTCCTCACCCCACTTTTACCCCTGGCCTTGACTGCACTCCTGGCCCCAACTGCACTCCCAACTCTGGACCCTGGCTTCTTTTCCTCACCCACTCCTGGCCCCAGCCGTGGCACTGATCCCCACCCCAGCTGCGCTCCTGCCCCAGCTACAGCTCCTGAGGGGCATGGACCAGCTGGGGGGGGACACAGAGCAAAAAGGTTTGGGAACCACTGATATAGAGGAATTAATACAGGATCACTATTGGAGTGTTTGGTGTTTCAAGTAAAACCCAGGAAAGTGTTGAATAAAGTACAGAGAAAACAGAAATTATCTCTCTTTTGAAATGTGCCTTTTCTGGAAAGGGGCAAGTAAGTTTCCAGTGGAGTGTGTGAGGTGTAGCTGGACAAGTTCCATGTACTCCATGCAGCTGTGCCATGGCAAAGCAGTTGTGTCAGGAGGAGGCAGCAGCAGTCTGGAAGGAAGTGGAGTTCTAAGTGATGTGCTACCTATTGAAGAGGCTGGCCAAAGAAAATAAAAGAGTGACTTTTTCCCTGCAGCTGCAGGAATCCAAGTAGAGGAGGTTAGAGACAAATTGGATTTTCTACAGAAAATGCCATCCTTGCTCAGTGTGTCACAGGAACACCAAGGACAAGGCCTTGCAACAAAGAGGTGGTGCTGTCCCAACAAGCATCAGCTGGCAAACTTCCATTCCCCACACTTCCAACATCAGTTCACCTCCAACTCCTTATTTCAAATGGTCTGCTTTTCAAAAGTGCGGCACATTGACTTCCCTGGGAATTGAGCAACTCACAGGAAGTTCTTAACACTTTGCAAGAAAGGAAAACTGGGCATATAACCTTATATTTCAAAGCAAAGTACATTCCAGGCAAGGATAACGGTCTCCCTCAAATTCAGAGAACAAATTACTAGTGTTACCAGTTGATCTCAATGAAATGCAGCGAGCTACAGACTGTCCAGTGCTGAAGTGAGCTTTAAGTTTCGTTTTTAGTATTTCTCCACAGCCTTTTCAGCAGCATTTCCTCTTATATTAATCAACTTGGGTTACTCTATGAATATTTGATTAGACTTTAATAATCAACATAAAACTTTTGATTGAAAAATCAAATGACTCAGTTAACCATGGAAGCTCAAAAGGACAGCCTTAGAGACTCAGAAAGAAAGCCTTACCTTTCGAAGAAAGAACACATTACGTGATGAATGCTAACTTGCCCTACTGTTTTCTTCTCCTTTTTATTACTTGAGATGCTACAGATTGTATTTTGACTATACAAGTTACAAACATAGCTGGGCATTGATCAAGTATAGGACTGTATGGAGGTGACCATTCAGTTGGGAGCACTAGCCGCTCCCAGATGCGCAGGGGAGCACAGACATGTAAGATGAGAATGTAAAGATTGCAGTTGTAACCAGCTTCTGCATGAGAGTATAAATTGAGAAAGATTCCTTCCACTCTAAGCCCCTTATGCGTCATTCACACTTTGTCCAGGCAGATTCTCCATTGTCTTAAGTCTCCTGCAGTCGAAACAGTAGTAAATCGGAACGTTAGAATTTTGCACCCACAATGCACTAGGGTAAACAAGTGCATGAGGGGCAGGGCAAAGAAGCATCTGGCCCTGGGCTCTATTTTCAAAATGATGGCTACATAGCAATACGTCCATGAAGCAAAAACTATCCTGTCTTTATTACGTGACAATATGCTAAGTGTTTCTTATTGTCTTCAAGACAGCAAGTGAGCCTGGACTGAGTGGTGAGGTTTCCCACCTCTGTTGAACTTCTATTCATATTTCTAAATGTGCTGCTCTGAAATGTAGTTTCAGAATAAGTCCTTCTGCTGAGTTTCTTGTTCTTGGGTCCTGCACAATTACATACAATTAATCCTGGATCACCATATAAAGAGCCTACTTGAACAGCTTCTCGCATCGATAATCTTCTCAAGATTTACAACCCAACAAGGACTGAGGCTGCTCCCCTGTTTAAGGGAGAATGTCTGTCTTTAATTTCTTCAGTTTACAATCTCAGGCTCTTGCTGGATGCATCATTGCTTCTGGATGAGTGGGTGACAGAGGTGGTCTGAAGTGCCTTTTATTATCTTGGGTTGGCCTAGAGATTACGACCTTACCTCTCTGAGGACCTTGACCCAGTTACCAATGCCTTTGTTACCTCCAGCCTGGACTCTCTCAGTGCACTTTTCTCGAGGCTACCTTCAAAGAACACATCAAAACCTCATGCCAAATAGGTAAGTCTACTCAGAGAAATTAACCAAGATGCATGGACAAAAAGCAGTTTTAGGGGGCAAATGCAGATTTTTTTGGCTCATGGACTTTTTCTACATCCAGTTATCAGTGTCTACCTTTTAAAAATGTAGAATAATGGTAATTTATATAACACCTTTCATCTGGTGATCTCACAGCATTTTGAAAACATGGATTAAGTCTCACAGCATCCCTGTGAGGTAGGTATTTTAATCCCCAATTTACAGATGGTTAGATAATGTGACCCACGGAAAGGTTAACTAACTTTGTCAAGGTCACACAATAAATTAGTGGTAGTCTATCAGAGCCAGGAATGGATCCCAGGGGTCTTGATTTCTTTTTCTTTTCCTCTACCCTACCCAGTACTCAAGCCAAACTCCCTCAGATTTGGCCCATGGTGTTTGTAAAAACTTTATATAGAGAACCAATTAGAGATTTAGCTATATCTTAGAAATGTTTTATCTTTGTGTGATCTTTTTAGATTACTGTCTTTTATTATTTCATCAATAAAACAAATAGAACAGTCTTCTTAAATTACTGTCCAAATGTAGCAGCAGCACAAAACACCAGTACTGAAGTTGTACTTACTGAAATCAGAAACTAATCAAAACCATATTACATTTCCTGTATATGAGAGAGAGCATAAAATGTGTTAAGGGTTAGAACCTTGGGCAGGATCTCCCACACAAATCCAGGCCCCTGTTCCATTTCTGTGTTACTAAACTAGCATGAATGCTATGAACTTCAAACCATAATGTCAATCGTCTTTAGTGATTTCTTTTATCAAGCAATTACAGTGTTTATAGGTTTCATGTGTTGGCTAAACCAAAGGCCTGATCAGTGTAGAAATGGTTAAGGATTGGAGAAATCATGTCTTTTTAAAAAGAATCAAAGGGAGGCTGAGAACATACAAGCCCTGCGGGTTAATACACATAAGTAAACAAATAAATAAACTAATGTTGCTTGCAGCATATGATCTTTATAACCGATATGCCATCATCCTTTCCTTACTTTGAGACGTTATACTTAAGGGCCAACTTAGAGCAGGACTCACTGGAAAAGACAGTCAATATTCCCACTATATTCCCCAGTTTTTAGGGATTTATCACTTGGCTGTAAAATTGCATTCTAGAGTTAGCCTTGGCAGCCAAGGTCTCAACCTGACAGCAGTGTTTTTATTACATTATTTTAAAATGAAATGGCCCTTTTAACCTAAGAAGGATGCAAGATGCATGTAAGTTAATCAGTTACAGGTGTGTTTCTTCTGCTTCTATAACTCAAAACACAGGCTGCTTGGTTTCTGTTGTTCTAAAACTTGTGTGTGTGTGCCTGTGTGTGCTCGCATGCGTGTGAGTTCAGTAAAAGGCCCACTGGATTGACAGGTCTGGTTACTGAAGTCTTCTGTCTACTCATAAAAGAGGAATAGACTAGAGAACACTAAAGCAGATTTCCATACCCCACTCTGGCAATGCACATCAAAACTAGAGTATTGCACAGCATAAAACAATGAAAAGCATAATTAAAAATAACATAAATTTTTAAAAATCCCATCTTCTTAATTTATGCAAATAAAATCAAATTGACATAATAAATAGGGAGCAAGAGCTGACTTCCTAAGAAAGACCTATGAAAAAAATTTTTATTCTTAGGCCTTTACGAAAAAAGGGTAGCGGTGGACATAGACACAAGATAGTCTGGGGGATAGATATGTACATTCTACGGCTCACCACAGCAACGTGATACCTGATAGATGAGTGGTGTGTGACCCCAAACCCAAACAGGATAAAGCTTAAAGAGGATCTCCTAAATATACCCAAGACCTACACCAATGAGGATTTTAAAAAATATGGTACCAATTCTATAGCCACTATATAAGCAGCTATTGTGAAGGATTTCGGCAACATAATACACTTCTATACAACATGTGATAGCACATCTTAAAAGCTATGAAAAATAGTCTGTATTCAGAGATATTTTTAATAATGGACCAAATCTTAGCGTCCTTACTAAGCTACAATTTCTGTCAACTGAATTTTCAAAAGTGATTAGGGTTTCTGGGGCCTCAGTTTTTTGGGGGCCAGCCTTAGACACTTTAAGGAGCCCTGACTGCCAGTACATTCTGAAAATCAGACCCCCTTTAAGATATCTCAGGTTGGACACCCAAAAACGGAGGCACCTACAATCACTAATTTCTTCTGAAAATTTAAGTCGGAGTGGTTACACCATGTTGAGCACACTGCAGGAAATGATAGTCAGGACATCGGTATGAGGTCTATGTTGAAACAAAAGGCCTCCTAGCTAAGTACAGGTGATAACAAATGTGATGTGTTTGAAATGTAACATTAAGGAAGAAAGGAAAGAATTTATAAATGTGTGTCTCATTTATTCTGGCCCTCCTTTATAAGAATAGATGCACACTCACACAAGATTTTTGTGAACTAAGCTAATACTCAGAGTTTAGTCCACACAAACCCAGCACATAGAGGCTTCTGAGGAGGTAGGCTGAACCATTGGCCTAGTTCCTATCCCTACCCTAGCCTGACTTTAGCCTCCCCCAAAAAATAGCACCAATCCAAAACAGCTGACATCCAAGATATTCACAAGCAGCTAGCTCCCTTTCTTTAATTTTGTGCACAAGATACACAGGTTTTTAAAATAAATCTCAGACAATATAAAATTTTGGAAGTGTGCATGTGCACACATGCAATATGTGTGTGCGTGTACGTGTGAAGCCTGCCTGAAATGTTGCAACTCAATTGGCACTCTGATTATTGGCCAAACTTGCAAGGCCTTGCACTTGACTTGATGGCCTTTCTCTGCCTATGACGCAATAACTTTTGAACACCACATCTAAACAATTCCAAAATTTCAGGGAATGATCTAGGCATCAGTGGACAGAGCCCCATTGGTTTTTGGTGAAAATTGGAAAACCCGAATATGGAAATGGGGGACACACAGAGCCCCTGGCATGTGGGGAGAACAGAGGAGCACACATAGCCCTTCATATTTGAGGATAAAGGGTTAATGTGGGAGTCACACAGAGCCCTTGGCATGCATAAAGAATAGAGGGCCTTCATATGCATCGTATGGAGAGACAATAGCCCCCTGCATCACTTAGGCAGGCTAAGGAGCTGCTCTAGATTGTGGTTTCTCTGCCAGAACAGCTACAGCACCATACTAGAGCAGTTATGAAACTCCTTGCCCATCCTGTATCACACATCTACTCATTCACTCACCTCTGTTAAACACCCTGGGCCTTCTCCAGCTCCCATTAAAGTCTATGGAAAAACTCCTATTGTCTTCAGTGTGTACAGGATTGGGTTCTCCATTAGCTACCATAGCAAAAGAATACACACCAGAGAAATGCAAGCAGAGCAATAAAATAATTGCCTGATCCAGCTATGACATGAATCCACATCAGTTTTACCTAACTAGATTGCCCAGCTTCTCAGGCGTGACTAAACGGTTTAGTCCCCTCACTCTGCTGGATGCTGATCTAAACTGTCTCCGTGTATTTTAATGTCCTCTTCATTTCTTCTTTAGCATGTCTAGAAAAAGTACAGACAAACAAGGAACCTGAGTAACACCAGGATCGCAAGTGTGGGACATTTCAAGGCTTGGCCACAATCGTGAACAAAGCTATCTCAAGACAGTCCACAAAGTCTGCGCTATTTAGTAATAACAACGTGATGTAGCACGTGGAGCATTCCAACAGAAAGAACTTTCTAGTGCATATTCCCCGAAAGGAGGCCCACTCTGAAGGGAAAAAGGAGTTGAGGTATACAAAGATCTCTAGCTGGTTGCTAGCGCTAGGAGGACAGGGGATACCTCTTCTTTCTCTTGTTGGATCCTGGCTGTTAAAGAGCTGGAGACGACATCGTTTGGAAGGACATCGGACTGAAATCCAGATGCTGGGATGGTGAAGGCACTGCTGGTAGTGCAATCATTGCTGTAGATGCTTGTGTTTACGCTTTTACTGTTATCTCTAGTGACGCAAGCCAGCATCACACGAGGAGCTTCGCGATTTTCCTAGTGGTGCCATCACATTCGAGTATAAAGAGCTCTGTATACAGAAGCGGACTTCTCAGCATTTCACAAAGAATCATTGTGCTTCTCCATCTAAAAACATATCCCCATGGGAGTGAGTCTGCACTGACTTGTGGGTACTCAGCAGCACCTCAGAGGATCGAGCCCCAAAGGCTCCTGGTGCTCCTGCCTGGCCAGCACAACCTCCCTTTGCTCTGTCCCCATTGTGGACCCCAACATTCTCTGACAGTGCCCCCCACCATTAATCCAAACTTTATGGAGCTAAGGGCCTCCTCCTAGCTCCAGCGCATGGATCTACTGATCTAGAGATCCTGGCATAATGCCGTCCACCAGCAAGGGTCCGAACACACTCTGATGGCTGAAGCTATGTGCTGCAAAAAGAGTATTTTATAATAATTATTATTATTTAAAGTAATGTCGTTAAAATAAAGCATGAGATAGAGGCCAGCTAGAAAACCAGCCAGTGAAAACAGCAGGGCCCAAGAACATAGAAAAGAAACGCTGGACTTATAGGTACCAGCAGATAGACGACTCATAGACTCATAGACTCATAGGTCAGAAGGGACCAATATGAT
>ML675601.1:37793517-37861638 GCA_007922155.1 Mesoclemmys tuberculata | reverse complement strand
CAGAACTTCACTCCCCTAATGGTTAGAAACCTTCGTCTAATTTCTAAAAAACAATTGCTGCACACAAGACATGGGCAAAATTTTTAAATTAATAGATCGCTCTGAAAATGTTATCTAAGTCACTTTGCGTATCCTCTTCCTTGTTCAGACCAGAATTGTTTCTGTCCTGTTTTTGTGACACATGGCTAGCAGTAGGTGCTTCGGAAGAACAAGGAACCCTGGTTGCTTTTAACTGATTCATCTCTTGTGATATGTCACATGCAGATTTTTTTTTACACCTAACATTGTGGAACCTAAAAAAATAGTCAGGAAGGCTGTGAACTTGCGTGCTAACCTTTTCATAAACAATATAATCGGCACAGACTGTCCATGTTTGCCAAAAGGATTAGTTCAATAAACCATTAGGAGACAGCATGTGATATTAATTATTATTTGTATTGTGGCAGAGTCTAGAGGCCCCTGTCATGGGTCAGGGCCCCACTGTGTTATGCACTGTTCAAACATAACAAAAATAGTCCTTGCCCCAAAGAGTTTACAATCTACATATAAGATAAGAGATAACAGGTGAATACAATGAGACGATACTGGTCAGCGTGATAAACAATAGTCACACAGGACTCTAGCAAAAGAAAAGAAATGTAAACGAAACCCCTGGGTCAAAAATAAGAGCACAGCTTTCTGTATGGTATAATGGTCAAAATGGAAAAAACACTTAAAAATGTAAAGATTGTCCCAAGCTGCAACTTTCAGATAGAGGATTTTGAACAATCTTATGTATGGGGATGTTCAGTTTCCAGGTTTTGGTTCAGCATGTAAAAGCGGTAGAGGTAAAGGTCAGATTTTCTAGATATTTTTGCCCAAAGTTCAAGGATGTTTGTGTCTGGGATGTGGTATGACTCTTAAAGAAAAGTGCATCCAACAACAGAGCCCATACATCTGTTGTGAATTATACCAACCAGATATCTTGCATAAATTCTTTCTTCCCTATTTAAGTCACACCACAACTGACATCACTTCCTGTTGTGGCAAGTATTCCATTCTGCTAAAAACCTGAAAGAGGGCCTGTTTTGTTTTAAACCTGTTCACACGTTATCAGTGAACCATGTTTGGTTATACTTGCAATGGGAAATATGCAGATTAAGATTATTTTCTAAAGTTTGGGAAGTGATGTAATAAATTATATTATTATAACAGATAAAATGTAGTTTATATTAATGCCCAGCAAGGAAAAGGGATTGAAGTATTTCTTTCTAAGTATATTCAGATAATTGATATCAAAATACTGTAGACAGGATTCTACACTCATTTCACCAACTTAAATCAGGAGTAACTCTGCAGAAGTGAATGAAATTGCCCTGGTGTAGAGCTGGAGTGGGAAGAGAATCAGGTCCAATAAGCCTGATTCTCCACTCAGTTAAATTTGGACAAATCAGAAGAAATGCCATTGAAGTCCACAAACTTAACATGGGTGTAAAACCAGTTTGAGCAAGAAGAGAATTGGAGCCTATGTTTAATAAATAGCACACGCTCGTTTAGATGTTATTAAAGAGAATCACCAGCATCGGCACTGATAAGGTGTATTGCCCCTCCATGACAAATCTGTAGCTTGCAAGATTCCAGAGACTCTTCCCCTGATGATCGCATAGTAAGGGATTTCTGCACTAACCGAGGCACATTCTCCTCACATCAGTAATGAAACAACGCAAGATGTCTGAAAAGCTGCACAGCAGCCATGTTGTATAGGTTAATAGGTTAAGACATTTTGATTCACTGCCCACCTGTGTTCAGTGTAGCTTGTCAGCTGCTTTATTTTTATTGTATGTGAGCTGTCAATCTAGCATCCATCTTTCCTTTATTTCAAATGGCATTTCTCCAAGACAATGAATAACCAAAGTGTTGCACAATTCAAAATCCTCTTTTATTGAACTGCAGCAAAATCCACCGGTACAATACATCCTCACTATGATGCTTTTCTGCTAAACAGCAGCCTCCATAGAGAAGGAAACTGAAACAAAATGCTTCCCAGCTCCAATGAAGTCTATTTCCACTTTCCCCACTCCTCACTATTTATGTCTATTATTCTCCCCTTTTGAGCACATAACTCCCATTGACATTAACAGGAGCTCTGCACGTGCAAGGAGAGAGGACAAACAGCCCCTAAACATGCTCTTATTTTGACAGCCAAATCAGGAAACACTGCATTTTCTGCAAACATTCTAAAATATTTTTATCACCTTTATTCATAAACAATTCCAGAGTTTACCATTATTACTCTGTCATGTACAACTGAATCTCTTACATACATTCAATATTAAGTATATGCTGCATATATATATAGATGGAAGGAGAGCATAATATAAGTCTTACCCTGAAAAAAAGTCTCAGTGTAAACCTCTCTCTCTCCCTCTCACACACACACACACACACACACACACACGAGTAGTTGTGTTGACCTTATTGATTTTGATAAACACAAAACTAATTGAATTATATGTTCATTTCTACTAGACTGTTGCATGCGTGTGTGGGAAAGGGGTAGAAAATTAGGCTCTCCATTTTCAAATTTAGTTTCCAAATCTAAATGGTCAGAACCCCAGGTACATTGGAGACCTCCCCTCCCCCCCCAACTGCAAGACAGGTGATATTTGTTGGGGTGATCTTTTCAGGAGCATGGTTTGAACCTGTAATAAGGAGAGAGGAGATCTGTGGTTTATTCCCAGTAATCACTCTACCTCAGTTTCTCTATCTGTAAAACAGGGATACTATAAATGCTTACCTACTATAGCTAACATAGGAGTTGTGAGTCTTAATCCATCCAGGCTTGTAAAGCACTTTAAGATGACTATTGGAAGGCACTATAGAAGTGCAAAAAATTGCTGGGCAAATCCTGTATGCCTAATTCAGCTCTTTAATAGCAAAAACTCCTATCACATTCTATTACACTTCTGTCTAAGTAAGGGCCTTAAGATTTGGCCTTTAATTATTAATAGTGTAACTGGAAGATTCTAACTGGAAAAAAGCTTTAAATCAAAATTTGCCCCCTTTCAGCTTTACATAGCTCCTGGGAAAATGCATTGCTCCCTGCCAAGTTTCTTTTCATTAATGAAAATTTTTCTCATGTCATCACCTGTTTTTCTTTATAGGTGATGTCAGTGCAAATTTCAATCCAATTTTCATAGGGAATTATTGGGTTGGGTTAGAGTTTGCAGATCTGTCACATGGAAGTTTATTAGCATCCCTCATTGGCTGAGCTTTTCTTATACTCCAAGGGTCAGCAGAAGCTATTTTGATCTGTTTGCTCAGGCCTCTGTAGAAGGAAGGAAGTATGGCAGAGAGGGTAGCAGTTTGGTCATCTACCAGAGATAGGCAGCAGGGCCAGCATTAGGCACAGAATACACAGGCAGTTGTCTGGGGTGCCTGTGCCTCTAGCAAACCCACACGCCCACAACTCGGGTCGGGTCGGGTCTGGCCTGGCCTGGCCTATCTCCCTCTTCTTCCCACCCCACCCACAATTTCGTGGTCTCTGCTCCTTTAAGAGCTTCCTCCACCCCACACCAGCAGCTAGAAATCATTGTGACCAGTGACCACACCCTGCCCATTCAGCTTTGAGGGAGGAGAGATACCAAAGGCAGCAAAATATCTGGTGCTGGCCCAGGACGGTGCAGGTCACCAGATTTCCTCCCAATAAGATGCCACCAGGTAGGGAAATGCAGAGATCAAGGGGGAGGATTTGTCATGGAACAATGAAATCGGACTGGGAAAGAAACTAAGGGATATTTAGTGAGGGTCTTCATTAATCTGGATAATTCAGAGAAGCATCCAGATCATGGGGCTGCATATCTGAACCAAACTCAGTACCTTTTGAGGTTCCCACTTCACTAGCCTTGCGTTTAGTTTTCCAATGTGGAAGCATATATCTGTGTTGTTTTACTTTGGGAAGGCTGCTTTCTTGAGTGCTCTGACATACTTGTGCTGTGGTAAAATGCTGGTGTGCTCCATGTTATGATGTGTAACTTTGCAATTGGAAGCTTATTTACGGAGTGTTTTCATGTGTACAGTGACACTGGTTTGCTGGGTGCTGTCATATGTAGTTTTGCTATTAATAGCCTTCTGGCTCTAGAAGCAGGACCAGGGCAAGAATAGGATATTATTTTAGTTTGGGAGTCACAATTAAGCAGGGGAACGCTGGACAATGTAAAATTGCCCCTATTTTCATTGGTGGAGAGGATGTAGCTTTGTGCCAGTTCCATGTTTTATGTAACTGAACAGTTATATTTAGCTGCTCCTTTACATTGTTATATGGGTGAGTAAGTGCAGCCCCATTTAATTTTATATGCTAAATGTATAGTATGTCATACACCTTACTTTATCTTCTGAAATACCTGTGATGTGGAGAAGATCAGTTTATCTGCTCCTGCCTGTTGTTGTTTTATTGCGCATTCATTTGCTAATCTTCAATGCTGTGGGGAGAATACATGGCCTGCAGAGATGACAACCAGCAATTCTATGGCTATCTGTTAAAATAGCAGGAAGGGATTTTGATTGGGGACCAGGCCTTGAGGTCTGTCTACCTCTGACCCTGCATTCCTAACTCAGCACTTTCCCAGCCAAACCTCCCATCCCATGTGCACCCGTCTACTAGCATTTGGACTTAAAACTCACATCTGTTGCTGGAACACAAAGTTGGGAACTTAAACCACCCAGCTAAATTCATCTCTTTGTGGGTGTTTGAGGTATTACTATGTTCTGATGGCTTAGTACCTTCAGCTGTTAGTACCTTCCCACAGCCTGTGAATTTAGCATAAGATTTTAAGAATCTTTTCTCCGTCAGGGAAGAGCATGTCCAGACTCTCTGACTCCTTGTATTCCGCCATCAGCAACTGTTTTAGCTTTTTCTCTGTTGTTGTTCTCCTGCTCTCTGCACGCCCTCATCTCTTCTGATCATGACTCTCACAAAAGCAATGTGTAATCGTGTGTAAACAGGTTTTTTCTTTCTTGATTCAAATACCCCCAAGCTTTGGGAAAGTTCAGCTCCAAAACCAAACATTGGCCCTGTGCCTTAGCTCCACACAAACCCTGGATCCAACCACCTTAGTGTGGGGATAGTTTGAAGGTGTAACCAGGTCCACACTTTATATACCAGGCCCATCTCAACTCCTTTATCAGCCAAACGTTTTAACATTGTAACATTTTCATCACTGTTCCTAGGATGACTTAACTTGTGACATTCAAAAATAAGTACAGTTTCTGTCCTGTTAAAGACTGATTCTGGGTCAGTTGTATATTTATGCAATGTAATACAATCACCTGCTTCAATGCAAACGTCAAATGAAACAATGGCTGAGTTGAACTAATAAAGGAGAACGTGAATTAATAAAGGTGAACATAAAGCCAAATGGAAATTTAGAGACAAGCGAAGTTAAACAAAACAGGAAAGACGTACGTGACTTCAAATTATACGTTGAAAATATTTAGTGAGGCAAAATGCTATGAAGTCTGAACTCTGCTGGATTTGACACACTTCAAAGAATAATTTTTGGACGCTGTTCCACCTTCTCCCCATTTTCCACCCAGTTCAGCCTGTCTGGTAAATTAAACAAGAAGACTGTGCTATAGAGTAACATTTAAAAATCAATATTCTGTCAGGCCAACAACATTCCTGGGTCTCTTTAGCCATGTTATCATTACAAGCGCCTTCTCCAAATGCAGTATGAATCAAGAGGCACAATTTTCCTAAGTCTATGTAGGTGCTTATCGCCTCCCAATCATTAACAGATTTTGGAT
Source organism: Mesoclemmys tuberculata (assembly GCA_007922155.1). NCBI lineage: Eukaryota > Metazoa > Chordata > Testudines > Chelidae > Mesoclemmys > Mesoclemmys tuberculata. The sequence goes on along the minus strand of ML675601.1, from coordinate 37,855,854 downwards.
TGGAACACTCCTGTCAGGTAGGGAAATCTTATTCTCATATTACAAATGGGAAAACTAAGATATGGGTAAATTAAGTGACTTTTCCAGGGATAGACAAGGACTGGAAGAGGCTGGAACTGAACCCAGTTCTCTTTCGTCTCAGGCTGGTGGCCTAGCCACCACACCACCTTTCGTTCCTGGGGTAGGTGTACACTTATCCAATCTGTACAATATTGTTTTCCAGTAAACCTGGTCTGCTATTCAGGGGCCCTTTAGCAGTTTTAATTTAGTGTTGAGGCACTTACCTTGAGCCCCATTCATTCCCTTGTATGAGCACCAAAAACATTAGAAATACTTTGAAACTGGATGTGATGTTATATTATCATGCAATCATGTAACTAGAGAGAGCCCTACCGGATCAAATTTTCCTCTTACTTACACCTGCATAGGACAGCTTACCGCCACTAAGTCAAAGTGCGTATGCCAATCTAGAAGTGTTATAAGTGGGAACAGAATCAGACCCACCACGTTTAAAAATGCCTGTGGACACAAAGGGGCTAGAGAGTTGTGCAAGGTTGCTGGAGTGTTGAGCTACCCACAGCACTCTCTGAACCAGGGTACAGTGATATTTTCAGTGACTCCTCTCGCGGGGGGGCTATGACTACATTCTATGAAATCAGGACTGGTGTGGAGAAAGTGAATAGGGAAGTGTTATTTACCCTTTCACATGACACAGGGCTTGTGAACTAGGGGTCACTCGATGAAATTAATAGGCAGCAGGTTTAAAACAAACAAAAGGAAGTACTTCACACAATCAACCTGTGGAACTCATTGCCAGGGGGATGTTGTGAAGCCCAAAACTGTAATTGGTTCAGAAAATAATTAGATAAGTTCCTGGAGGGTAGGTCCATAAATGTCTATTAGCCAAGATGGGCTGGGACGCAACACCATGCTCCAGGTGTCCCTAAATCTCCACCTGCCATAAGCTGAATGACGGGATGGATGACTCTACATTACCCTATTCTGTTCATTCCCTTTGCAGCATCTGGCACTGGCCACTGTCAGAGGACAGGATACTGGTCTAGGTGGACCACTGGTCTGACCCGGTATGGCTTTCCTTATGTTCTTATTAAGTACAGGACTTTTCACCTAGGAGAGACATTCCAGCCTTAGGTCCTGAGCCTACATCAACCTTTAAGCCCTTGCAGAGCCCTATTGACATCAGAGGGGACCCTCACACATGCCAGAGTACATGCTCAGTGGCTCTCAGTGCAGGGACCACAGGGGGTTTTGTTTTGCTATGTGAAAGGAGAATTGGTGGAAAAGGATCAAGTGAATTTAGGAGTCATGAAAACTGAAATATCTAGCTGCCAGCCCTAAAGGCTACATTTTTGTATCTATTCATAGAAAAGGTACAGAACAGGCAGCAATAGTGCAAGATTCTCTGCCAAGGTGCCTGAATCCTTTTATAAAAGCATCACCTCTAGGACTCAGAGGGTAGTTCTGCTTCCATTCAGTCCTGTGAATTTCTGCTAAAACTATCAACAACCGATTGTGATAGTGTGTTTTGTTATAGTCAGCACTGGTCCACTAGGAAGTGAACTGAGACCACCAAATTCATCCTACACAGCTTTTGTCATTGATTCTAGCCCACAGATCAGGCTTTTGCTCATATAAAGCCCTGCTAGTGTGATAGTGAACATATGCTGTTAGTGTGCAGTAATTGTCCTTTAGCGCCTTGTTGGCTGGATTTATTATCTCAAACAATCACACTGCAACAGAGGAAAAAGTAAATAAAATGTTTATGAATGTGACAAATCTTCCTTCATCTTTAAACCTTGAAAAGGCTGAATGATCTAGATGGCTAAAAATGACCTAAAAATGTGTGTGTTTACCTTGGGTTGGCCAACTTGATATGATTTTCACCAAAAGCTTTGTCTTGAGCCAAAAACCACAGCACATGAGCCAAGGCAGATAACAAACACATACATCTCTGAGGTCATCAATGCTTGAATTATTGAACAGTTTTCTGCCTCTTCTGGGCAGACATCTGGACTATAGCTTGCCAGTAGCATCTCCTCCTTCTAACATACACTACACATCCAAACATGTACAACACAGTGTTGTAAACCAAATAAAATAAATCATATTACTTCTAAAGATTCCCCCCCCGCACTTCCTGCCTAGTAAAAACTAAACAATGAACACACAGCTCTTCTGAGTTTTCTGTTTGACAAACAACTGTGTCATGTCCTGAAAAGCTAATCCAAACTTTAGACTCTAATCAGTCATCTTAAAGTACGTGTATTTTCTGTGTGGGAAAACACATTTTTCCGTAATAACTATTAAAAAACTAACACTGTCCAATGAATGTTTTGCCAGCTCCATGCCTATTCTGTAAAGAAATGCCATAAAGTTATTTTAAAGGTCTAGGTGATAAATGAACAACCCTGTCAAAGGCTGTATTTCCAGTGCGTATGTATGTAAGATGCTACAGAAAATTGACCCATTATAGGACTGATCTGGCAACATGCTGGCCAAGACCCAATCCCCAACCAAGGCCCTGATCCAGCAAATCGATTAGAATTAAAGTTGAGAACACACTTAAGAGTAGTCCTATGGCCATCAGTGGGACTACTCTTAGAATTAACGATGAGAACAGGGCCAAGTTTTTGACTCATCTGGGGGCTGTAAGTGACTAACACCAATTAAAATTGAACAGCTATATGTACTAAACCATAGCTCTGAACACCTTACACAAGGGAATACCTTTCCTTGAAGGAATAGACCTACTTCGACTATTTTTGTGTCTAGGACGGGGATGTGTGTAAGGGGGTCCTACTATATTTTTGTCTGAGATGCCTACTGGGTAAGAGAATTCTGTCTTCCTTGCGGAGTCAAGAGCCACTGTGAACGCTTTCCACCCGTTGCTCTTCTTAGATGCACTTCCAACTGACCTTCCTCCCATTAAAAATATAAAAGATTTAGACAACAGGATTAAAATAAAAGATTAAAGAATATATAGAATGTCACACCTGCTGCACTTGTGAATTATTGGTCTCTTAAACTTCTATAACCCAACACTGTCGGTGATATCCTTTATTTACCCTTAAGGCGCTTGGCAGCTGCTAAATGGCTGTCTGTGGCAGTTTGGTGGAAACAATAATAATACTTTATAAATCAATGAAAATGAAGTTTTTGCTGTGATAATCTGATATAGATTTGCTAACATTTGTATGAAATTCAATTCTGTTTGATTGCATCAGCATATGTTTCATTTCTTCCAGCAATATTGATTTTGAAGGTTCTTATCCATATGTCTAAATTATTTCTGTTACATCTTTGCATTACTGTTTGGAAATAACCTGGATTAGCTGAAGCCATTTATTCAATTTTCAGCTTTTTTAAAATCTGATTAGTCAACTAATGTAATCTGGCTTGTATTTTTGATAGGCAAAAGGTGTTCTGAAAAACATCTCCTGTATCATAGCAATACCTGCTAAGCTTACTCTGTAGTTAAAGGTGTGTTGATATTTCCAGCATGAGCCACTGATTTACAAAACCAAATTTTAAAATGCAGGCACAATAGTTGTGCCAACCAATACGCTCGCATGACTGTATAAACCAACCTTTGCGTGCTTAGATGGGTATTTATGAATGCGGATGAAGCAATTGCATACTTAACTGCCACTTTTAACATTCAGCTATATAATATGCTTATATAAATAGCTGCTTTTAGCCTGATTTTCAGATGTCAAGCATCTGCATTTCCTATCACCTTGCCTAGTAGATGTGTGATAGGCATTCTAACAAAGTACAATGCAGACTCCAGGACAGGCAGACAGAAGAGCTGTCTAGTGGCCATAAGTAGAGCTGGCTGGAAACATTTAAATGGAACCATTTTCTGTCAGAGACCGTAGTCCTTTCAAAATCTAAACACTTTGCAAAACTGTTTGTTTTGCCAAGTGTTATCTGGCAGACTATTATTTTCCAAATGTTGTTTTCAAAATTATGTCAGTTTTGCCAACTGTTTTTGGTTATTTCACTTGGGAGAAAAACTGGGGGGGGGAATGGGATCTGATGTTTTCAATAGGAGTTGTTTTGACAGTTTCAGAACAAAATGTTTTGATTTTTTCATTCAATGGCTTCTTTTCTATTTTTTTATTTAATCTTAATTATACTATTTTGCTCCATCCAAAACTAAATGTTTTTCGCATTTTCTTCAGAGAATTTCAAAATGTTCTGGTTTGGTTCCTAATCAGAACAAAGACAAATGTAAAAATCTCAAAAGGCTTTAAAACAGAATTTCTATCCTCCACACAGCTCTAGCCATAAGCAAACATAGCCACAGCCTGTGACTCATTGATAAAACTGTGGTAGCTTCTTTCCCTCTGCACACATTTGGCATTCTGATTCTCTATTACCATCATCTAGGGTACAGCTCATCTTCCTTCACAAATACCTTTGCCAACACAGTAGCGATATGACCACTTAAAATGTGCTGCAAGTGACAGCTCAATGTGGAAAGTGGAGTAGTGAGATTCAGCATTTCTGACCAAACAGATTTTCTGTGTGTGCATAAGACATGCTGATAGAGAAACTCCAGACGTAAGTTTGCTTGCCACTGTAATACCATAGTTGTAAATTGGTCTGCATAGTTTCTGAGTAAGAAAAATTGTTTGTTTGTTGGATCAAAAGCAGAATAGTTCAACATAGTTTGCATCTGCTTAACTTGCCACTACCGTCTAGCTACTTTTGCACCTCTACAAGATCAAGTCCTAATATTAGACAAAGAACAAGGGACTAATCTATTGAGGTGCTGGTCAAAGGGTATTAAGGGCACTTCCCAGTTTGATGGATCACATCCAAAGTAGTTTAAAATTTGTCTGTCTAGAAATTTGCCTATAATTGACCTAACAATTCCCATGCAAGGGCCAAATTCTCCTCTTGAATGCTCAAACATGGATCCCTCCTCATCCTAGTTGATGCTGCCAGGAATTTGCGTGCACACATGTTGAGTGTCAGCCCCAGAAATTCTCTACTGTTGATGGGAATTCTTCCATTGGTTTTCTTTTTATTAAAAAAAGTTACTACAAAAATAATTAAACAACTTGAATTAACTTTACATTTAACAAAAGACAGGAAAGTAAGAATGAAGGCAGGAGTTTCCCACGTCAATGGTACATTAAAACAGCTCATTTTTCTGAAATCTTGCAATATCAAAAAACAGTAGAAACCTACTGTTAAAAACAGTTTCATTTTCAGTTCTGAATTCCATGATTGTTCAAGCCAAACCTTTAACATTATTTTAATTAGGGCTGGTCAAGATATTAATTATGGCTGCATTATATTTGAGTTAACAAAGCCCCCTTTAGTGTGGAAGCTAGTATAATCTTCTGAAGCAAAAATCACCGTCTGTGCCCAAAAAAAAAAGCATTTTTACCTGAAGTATCCTTGATCAAATTAAATTTCTTGCTATGAGAAATATACACACTATGGTCTATTCTACCTGCAGAACACAGACAAAAGGCTTGCTTCTGTTACACTTACACTAGCTTTGCACCGGTGTAACCAATTGATTTCATTGGCCTTAGTGTTGCGTTAAAGCAGAATCAAGCCCAGAAATTCTGTATGCATTACTGGGAATTACCCACGCATATTTAATACAAAATAGTTTCCATTTTAACTAGGGTAAGAAAAATATATAATATATTTGGGTACCAAAAATATGGAAGTAGCCCATTTCTCTGGACACTAGGGATCCGATCCTCCACCGTGTTGGAGAGCAGCTCGGATGGAGTGGCAAAAAGGGTTGCAGAAAACTGGTGGCTGCTCCCTGGTCCAGGGCCACACGGAACAACGAACAAGAACCTTACACAAGTGGAGGAATAGGCATACTGGATTTTCTCTCCACCATGCCTCTTCCCACCCAACTTCTATCCCTCCCCCAGAACACCCTAGATACACACCTTTAGTCCCCTTATGCTGCGGGGCTTGCATAAGAGATGGCACAGCTGCTTCTGCCAGCTTCATACCTGTGGAGAGTTCCCTGGCACTGACCATCTCTGGATGCTTTAAAGCTACTTTGTACCAGGTAAACATGTACATGGTGTAAAATGGCCTTACTGGCCAGGAGGCTCTGGCCCTCAATCAGCAAATAGCCATTACACACATCCAGTTTACTTCAGTGAATCTACTTTCATGAGTCAGGATTGTTCACATGGGCAAGGCTGTAGAATCAGTCTGTATATTTCCATACCACATAATTTTGTTTGTCACCAATGCATAGTAACTGCCCACACCTTTACTATAGTAAAATCACCTTTGTATAGTACCAGTGTCTTTGCTATGAACCTTTACTATAAAAGCTGCAGGACAAAAATAATCCAGTTTAATAGAACAATACCTCTAGTTTGAAGCCACCCTCATTTTAAAGCCCTGAGCTAAACTAATTACATTTCATACAAGACTCTACTTCTAAACAGAGATATGTGATCTTGAAAAATGAACAGCAAAATTCTCCTTTCTGATCTACCTTGCAGATCACTGTAGATCATTTCAGTCCAGCTCGTTCTATTGCCTCTTTTGCATTCAGTCTGTTTGTGCAACTCCCAACAATGTCAATGTGAACTCCATGCATTGCATGGTTTAGTATTAAGGAACAGAACAGAGGTCTGCAGTGTGAATCAGTAAAGGAAATATTGTCTGAAATATAAGGCATTCTTGATTAACAAATCCAAATTATTCCCCTCTAACTGTTGTTAATAAACTATAGTTCTCTGGTGGCAGTGCTCAAGAGAGTAAATAAAATGCTAAACAATGTCCTGGAAGATGATGGTTGAAAAAAACCACAGGGGAATTCAGAATCTGCAAAAGATTAGGACCACATTCTAAACTGGATGCAAAAGAGAAATCCATCTATCCATCCATTTGCAATAAACCAATAACTCATTCAGGAAAGAAAAACAATAATATCAACCTTCAGCATTTTTTCTTTGGTTTTCTGTTTGTTGTGTAAAAATAATAATAATAAAAAAACATAAAGACCACTGTTTCTCTTACTTCACCATTCTATAGGCTTTACATTTTCGCTGTTAGCTGAAAAGCTGTCATGGGTGGTTATAGCTACTTTAAAGGAATGCACTTATCAAGCTCCCTACACCTAGAACACTTTTTCTCAACCTCCACTTTTTTCCCCCCCTATTTCTCACATTCACTTTCTTACTTTGCTGCCTCTTTCTCCTTTTTCAATCTTTCTCATCTAGCCCTTCCATTGTTATTCACCCTGTTTATTGCTTCAAGCAACCCTGACATACTGGACATCATCTGAAACTACAAACGACAGGATGCAATAAGCTAGAGAATAGCAGTAATCTGAGGAAAGTTCTTCATTCACTCTTGCTCCTAACTCTCTGTCTTCTTATCCTACATAGAAAATAAAAAAATCAATACCACCTCACAGAGCTTGATAAAAGTGCTGGACGAGTACAGCAGGCATGCTGGATATAGTAAATTAAAGTGATCAAAATTTTCCAGTCGACTCTGCCTATAGCCTACATAAACTAACAACCCTGTCTGCACAATGTCTGCCATTCTGGAAGCTTTATTTTATCTGTGTCTCTGATTATCTAGAGAATGAATACATATAGTATATATGTGTGCACATATATCTGTATGATTGTATGTGTGACATAGATGGGGGTATACACGTGCACATGTTTAATATAAACACATTTCAGTATATATGTGTAGCAATTTGTGAGTAATTTGTACTCCCATTTGTACACGCACATAAATAAGCATGAAAATAAACTTATGCCCATCATTTTGAGGTGTGTTACAGTCAATATCAAAAGACATGTTTTATTTTAAATGTTCAGAACATTCCAGACAAGACCAGACAGCAGCTGGTGTAAATAGCTATTTGGAGCTATACTATTCACACCAGCTGAGGATTTGGCCTATTATAGTTAATGTTTTGCTTTTTTTTTTTTAAGACTGGACATGGCTTAATGGCTTCTAATCAATGTCTAAGTAATGTATGAGCATTAGAGAACAAGTAGGCAGCAGAGAGATATGGTAGCAGCAAGATATTAAGATTAGGCACAAAATGAGGAATCAAATTCTTCCCTCAAATGCACCAGTGCATAAATGCAATTGATTTCAATGGAAGTTATAGACACGCACACCAGGACAAGATTTGGCCTCATCATTTTATGGTAAAACTTGAAAATCTCAGTGGATGTCTGCGTGACTTCAGAATATAGCACTGCAAGTGAAAACCAGGCCCCATTGAAGCTATACGGCAAAACTCCCACTGACTTTGGGAGAGTCAGAATTTTACCCTACGAATGTATGTGGCTATGTATCTTAATCATAGGGACAGTTTCTGCCTTTAGTGCTAGTGAGCATGTGTTTACCAGTCTGTATTGGCGGGTGAGTCTAGTCTGCACTTCTTCCAAGCAAAGGGCCTGATCTTATGTGGGACTCCTAAAATATAGTTTCTGTGGGGCCCTTATACAACCTACTCTTCTCCCCTCTCACAGCTGGCAAAAGGTGGAGGCAACTTCTCTAAGGATGCATCTTCAGGCCCTGCCCCAGGCATAATCTACGCTCTCTTACCTCTTCTGCCAGGAGCTTGTGCAAAGAATGGTTCGGTGCTGTACTGGGTGGGGAAAAGCCCCACTATATTTATTTAGATGTTTATTCCTCCATAGGAATAACAAGAATCTGTCCAAATGCTCTGAGTCACCTTGACAAATCTTTTAAAAGTAGACCTGTCACTCACTGCAGGATCAAAGCAAATAGGCCCTCACTGACTCACATAGGAAAAAAAAAACCCACCACCCCACACAATCCCTGTTGGAATTCCACATCTCCTCTACCCAGCCTGGCCCTTCACTCATCTCCTTTTGACTAAAGGGAGAAGATGGGCTGTAGAGTGTGCCCAGACAACTAACAGACTCGGCTTGTTTTAAGAGCAAAGGGGGAAGGGCGTTCCAAAGACACAGAGCCCAAATGGAGGGTGCCTTGACATCAATAGAGATTCAGCTCAGGTGCCACTACTGGCCACGCTGCCTCCACTGTGGCAGTATGCCTGAGGGAAAGAACCAGTCTCCTAAGCAGAGGCTACATCTGTTAGGGCTTCACAGGGCAAAAGCAGCATGGGAAAGTCACCCCGGAAACCAGTTAGCTGAGAACACAGGCTATAGAGCAAAGGCTTAATGTACCCATGAATAGAAATGCCCCTTAGCAAGCAGGCTGCTGCATTCTACCCCAGCTGCAGTTTTCAAATAGCAGTAAGGTGTAGCCCCCTGCAGAGCACCTTCCAACCATCTAGTCTTGAGGTGCCAAATGCATGGATGGTAGTTTCAATGTTCACACCCAAAGAAATGGCACAATCTCCTAGTCATCAGCATATGGAAAATAGCCAACTTGGCTGTAACTGCTACTTGCTCTTCTAGTAGCAGCTGGATTCTCTCAATACCTTCCGATAACAAACCCAGTCAACGTGAAGTAGGTGCTTGCCCTCAATCCAGGAGGCAGAAATTACCTGCTCCCCCCAACCAGCATCCCCTCAGTCTTATCTGAACTCAACCTCAGCTACCTAGGCCCTCATCAATGCCCCAGTCTCCCCAAGATGCTAAGTAATGTATCCACTGCTCCAGCTGTGAGTCAGCAGAGATGGAGCTACACCACTGCATGGTACCAGCATAGTGAAGACTCTGCAACCCGTGCCTCCTCACCATCCTTCCCAACAGCCTCATGTACGTATTAAATAAAAGAAGTGACCAGATGGAACCCTGCAGAACCCCACAAGAGAGTATTTGAGGGAGGGGTGTGGGGAGTAATTGCTCAGTACCACCCTCTGAGTGCTCATCCAGCTAAGGTAAAAGGTAAAGTATCAGGTGTCCACATGCTAGCTCCTTCACCATGAGTAGAACAACACTGGTTCCACTGTCTGCAACATCTTTGTGGCTATGGGAAGAGGGCTGGATTACGTCCTGAAGGATGAATAAACTATCCAAAGCTAAAATGGTATAGTCCAAGTTGCTTAGGCAACAGGGAATCTATATGGGCCAAATTTCCAAAGGAGTGTCAGCCCAGGCTACCAAATAATGACCACAACTGTGTGCACAAAAGTTTGTGCAGACAACTTTTTCCATGTTAATTTTTACACATGTAAAATCTTGAATTTGGGTGCACAGGTTCTGTTTACATCTGCAAATCACTCATCCAGCATTGGTCTTGAAAGAGTATTTTGTGGCAAAGCTATGAAATATTTACAATGGAACACTTTTATAATGGGGGGGGGGTTCTCATAGAACAGCTATGTTCTCTTCACCACTCCCCATGCATGCACAATTCCCATTAAGGTAAATAAGAATTACACGTGTAGGGAAAAGAGAATAGTATAAAGCAGATGGTTATGAGAATTAGAATTTGCACTTTGCAATTAGCTGAAAGCCAAATCTTTCCATTCCTAATTGGTCAAACCCCCAGGAAGTCACTGGGTGTTCTGTCTGAGTGAGGATTGCAGTGTTTTACCCTGAAGGAATTCAGGATTTTCATTCTCCCATCCCTTTAGTCTTCCTCTCACTCAATGTTTTGTTTTCCTCTCTCTTCCCCTTTCAGATCTATTGTTTTCCACAGTCTTTCAATCTCTCTATTTGTATTTGCTGCCCCCTCAGCTCCACTTTTCTTCCTTTTTGTTTACTCCAGATTCCCTTCAAACCATTACAGTCAGTGTTTTCTCAATCAGCCCAGGAGACAGGAAGCACTATTTGCCCTGTCTAAGAACCAGGCTTCATATTTTGATGGTCCTAAATGAAACTCAACCCGGGAAAAGTCTGAGGTCAGTTTGGTATTTAGAACCCACCAGTTGGTGGTGGCTTCTCAAGCTGGCCAAACAAATCTCTCATCCCTAGTTTAGATCATTTTTAAATCATGTTTTCTGTAACTAGTACACCAGCAGGATTCAGTGGAAGCTATCATGGTCCTTCACATAATTAATCAGGACCTAACTCTGCTACCCTTACACATGCTTAGTAATACCTTACTGCCTAAGTAGTCCTGTTGATTTCATTGAGACTACTTATGGGGTTAAGTATTGCACAATGGAGGTAAAGGGGATAGAAACAGAGTTCAGTTTGGAATGTGGCATGATTTCTACTGCAAATCATGGACAAAGCTCACGCTGAGTTACAGGATAGATGTTTCTAACTTACATCTTGTCTGGTTTTGTGTTTTGTTTTATTTGTTTGTTCTAAATATCCCAAGTAATTACACCCAGGCTTATTTCATTTTTTTCATTACACTTTTTTCATTTTTTTTAATTCAAAGCCATTTTAAGTTATTTGAGCACTAAAATTATATTTATGCCACTATAATTTAACAGTCAAATGGGTGACTACAAAAAAATAGTCGTAGGCTGAGACCCATTTGCCAAGTTTCATTCCAGAGTGAATGTTTAGAGTAGCAGTGGATTAGTAATGAAAATGCTGGCACAGGCTTTGTTATGGCAGTGCAAGTGCTGCTGCTGTAATAAATGTCTGTGTGCATTACTCTAGCATGTAAGCATGTATATATGCTGACATTAATATATTTGTTTGTTCTTTGTGTATATTTATACCACAAATGTGCATACAGGCACATGACCTTTTTCTCACTATCATGCTTTATTTTGCAACATCATTTCGGGAGCAAAAAGACACAAATGATTCAGCCAGAAAAAATAGATAAAATAAATATTCCATAATTGAAAATCTAATTTACCATTGAAAAGAGTTTGGTGCATGATTAAAAATTACATGGGGTTTCTCCTCATGTAGTTTTCTTTGCAAACTTTCTCCAAAGCAGAAGTGTTCAGATGAGAAGGGGAAGAAGAGGGGACAGAGGGCACAAGTGGGGGAGTACTGAAAAGACATGAGAAACCATTTCCCTGTTCTCCCTTTTTGGTGCTTGGCACCCCAGTGACTCTCACCCCGTAGCCATGAGAAGTAATTTCAAGGAAAGTTTTGCTCAGATCCTGAAGATGTGATCTGAAGCCAACTCAGTGCAGATGGAATCTTTGGAGAATTTAGCTGCCAAATGCCAACAACCTTTAATTGAGCATGCGCAAATGGCAACTTTCAGAAGGTTATAAATCAGCCAAGTGTAGGTGAATTTTCAGAGACTGCGAAAGGCAGCTCTCTGATCAAAGGGTGAACTTGCCCTTCACTTCTCCACCTCCCCCCCAGTGAAACTGCAAGGTACTATTCCACAGCATGGAAACGCTAAAGCTTCTCAATGCAACAGTTGTAAAAACATTTAACAATGTCAAAAAGAAGTATTTTCCTTTACACCTATCACAAATGGGCTCAACCTTTTTTTGTTGAAATTTAAAAATCAGCCTGAGGCCAATATCTGGCATGAAAAAGTTCAGCCTGAACAGTAGGGCAACATTATAAAAACTGAAAAATAGGGTCTTATATTGGGAAGTTATAGGCAGCTTTAACTAGAGACTATGCTTCCAATTCCACTTATAATTAATCCAAATTAAGAATTCACAGTTGGCCAGTTCAGTGGCCTAGATGTAGCATTGCACATTATTAACAAGGAGACTCACAACTGACTCCCAGCCTCACAGCTGACTCCTAGACTCACTCTTACCTTTCACAAGCTGACGTAGTCTGGAAGCACTGCAGAAGTCATGGTCCTAAGGAAAGTGACAGGAGAACTCATGATGCTTATCAGCAGAGCTGGACAAATAGTGCCCAATATTTCCTATGACTATTTGCTTGTGTTGTAATGCATTTACTTCAGCCATGCTTCTGCCCCTTTCGCATTTGCTCTCTGCAAACTTTTGTGCAATGACATTTTACGGATTGGAATGTTTGCCAGAAGCCAAGTTCAAAATAATGAGTTGTATTTTATAATAACTATAATCATTCAAGATGTACATGCATGAGCGCTTACACCAGAAGTGCTCCACACACAGCCAGGCAGAGAACAGAAGATGCACCAGGCGACTTACCTAGCTCAGTAGTTGGGAGAAGTGTGGCCCAGTAAGTGGCAATAAGCTGGGACTATGCCTTCTTGGATTCTATACCTTGCTTTGCCAACCGCCTGCTGCTGACTTTGGGCAAGGCCCTCAGTTTCCTCCATCAATATCTCTGTATTCTAGATATCTGTGTCTTTAGTGAGCCACTTTGAAATGTACAAACGAAAAATGCTATATTAAAAAAACTACATACAATTACGATTCTGAGCTATTATATTCACAGAGAACTGTTTACAAACAGCATTTTCCGATGGAAAGCTGCTTTCCCAAAAATGTTCCAACCAGCTCACGTTGCAATCCAGACCCTGTAGTGTTGTGCTATTGCATGAGAACCAGAGAGTGAAACTGACCTGAAACAGAAATATTCTTTGCTTTTTTTTTAGGCCCCATTCCTCCTGCCATCACACTACCAATCTTTTCTTCCTCTGTCTTCACACACACACACACCACTCCCCTCTCTTACATACAGACCCTTCTCCTTACCCGCAACAGCACAGGTACCAAGAAACAAGGGACAATGAGCTGACAGGGAAATCCAACCAACTCTGGTACTCAGGTGCATCTTATAAAACAGTCAGACAGGAGCAGTAACATGAGAAAGGAACCAGCCCCACTTCTCTTACCCTGTCTTAGGGTAAGGTCCAAAGGAAAGGCATGCAAGCCCGCTAACATAGGCGTGATAGTAGGCTTTCTACATTTAGGCTGGTGAAGAGAGAATGGATGGATGTCACCTGTAAAATGCAAGTGAATTGACAGCCCTTTGCAATGAGATCTGTAATGGCCACAAGCAATTGTGAGGACCTCTGTTTTTATGTCTCATCCAATAGGTGACAACTCAGAACATTGACCAAACCCACTCTGTGCAGCTTGTTAGATTTGATGTGTTCTCACAGCCAGAGGGGTGTAATGAAATGCTAAACTATATTATACCATTCAGCTATTATTAAGTGGCACTGTGCATAAAATACCTTATTTAAATGAGCCTCAGCCGTATCTGGCAGAGTGTTAAAGGATCTTACGATGAACACGTCTGGTGTGTATAATCAAGCTCTGTGACTAGTCCATATCTGGTATAGAAATACATGACGTGTGCTAGGCGTGGGATAAAGAACAGAAACGGAAGGAAAATAGCAACAAAGGTTGCAAACAGAAGGAACAAAGCAACAAAGGTTGCAGGATCTCATCAACATGCCACCCTTCAATACCCCAGAGAACTTCAGCTTTGACAAACCTTCACAATGGACAGACTGAAAGCAGTATTTTGCAAGATTCTGAATTTCAAACAAACTCCACAAAGAAACTGGAGATATACAGATATCTTCTGTAATTTATACTATGGGGAAGCCACAAAGATGACTATGAAAGGTTCTGGCTATGTGTACTTTACACAGCCCCCACCCCCCCAAAATGTGGTTTATGAAAGACCATGTTTTCACCAGGGAATTGAAGAACCAGGGGGAAATGTTGAATGTTTTATAAGATTGTCTTATAAACTGTGATATCGGGAAAGCAGAATTGAAGAGAGATTTAACCCTAGCCGCAGCTATTCAGAGAGAAGAACAGTCTGCAAAACCTAGAGAAACCTGACAAACTTGAAAAACTGAAACTAGCTTAGAAACTGTAAACAGACACCTGAGTGTTAAAAGTCATTACTATAAAACCCCTGAGGCAAGGAAACAGAGCTCCCAGGCTAAGAAGGACAAATTCCATTTTATGTGAACAAGGTGTGGAAAGTCATATTCCAAGAGATGATGTATGTCCAGCCAGAGGCACAGTGTAATAAATGCGTGAAATATGGATATTTTACAGCTGTTTGCTGCACCAAAGCTGTCAGGGAGTTGTCTCGTATTACAGACAATGAAGAGCCATTGTTTCTGGGATCTATCACTTTGTGATGATATACAGCCTGCTTGGAGATGGAAATTGAATATTCATGGTGAGTTTATTGACTTTAAAAGTGATTTAGGAACTGACATCACAGTCATCTCAGAAGGGATGTGCAATTACCTTTAACAACCACCACCCCACCCTCTCCCGGAGCTGAAGTCACTTGACACAGCTCTCTCTAGCCCTGGAGTTATTCTGAACTGCATGGGCCAATTCACCACTGAAACAGCTTATAAAGACAAAAGCTTTACTTTCAGAGTGCATGTGATCAAAGGACCACAGACCAACAAACTTCTCTGCTTCAGTGTGGCAACCATGATAGGCTAGTGAGATAGGTGAAAGAACTCAGTGGAGGATTTGATGATATTTTGACCTTTGAAAGAAAAATCAGCACAAATCAACTTAAGAGATAATGCTGAACCATACACTGTACATACACCTCTACCAAACAGACCCTGGAAAAGACTAGCTGCAAATTTATGCACATTCAGAAGATGTCTTTACCTGTTCATAGTGGGCTATTTTTCCAGATATATAGAAATAATGTACTTGAAAGACATAACATGTTGCAGTGTCATTGAGAAACTGAAGTACATTTTTGCTCACTTTGTTAGTCCAGAACAACTACTGACTGGCAAAAGACCACAATTTACTGCAGCAGAATTTGCCATTCCAAATGAAATATGATTTTGATCATATAACTACCAACCCACATTACCCACAAGTTAATGGAGAGGTTGAGAGAGCTGTACAGACAGTCAAGAAGATCCTACAGCCGGAAGATCCATTCCTTGCTCTTCTGAGTTATAGATCAACATCAATAGCAGCTACTGGATATAGTCCAGCACAACTGCTGATGGGAAGACAACTCAGAACTACTGTTCCAACTTTGGAAAAGAATCTATCTCCAAAACAGCCAGACGTGAAGAAAGCAGCCAAATCCACTAAAAAGGCTGAAAGAACTTATGAACACTTTTACAACAGATGTCACTCATTTAGACAACTGCTGTGTCTAGAACTTAACGATTGTGTTTATGTCGAATTGGATGGAGAAAAGGGCTGGACAACTGCAACTGTTGTAAAGAAAAAGAATTCAGCACCCAGGTCGTATGTGATCGAGACCAACAGGGAAGAGTTCAACAGAAACCGTCAACATCTATGTTTGTTCCTCAGAAAGAACAATCAACAGAGCAAATTCTACAGATTGTGGCTGCAGAACAAGAAAAAGACAGCTCAAGGATTCCAAACCAATCACAGCCAGTTATTGCAGCAAATGAACAGCCAAATGACTACATTTTTACGTGTTCAGGTTGTGTAATTAGAAAGCCGGTAGAATTCAGAGACACGTAACAGACTAATACGTACTGAACTTCGGACAGGAATATTGTAAATAGTAGGCATGTAGAACTAAAAAGGGGAGATGTAATGGAATGCTGAACTGTATTATACTGTTCAGCCACTGGGTGGCATGATGTAAAATACCTTATTTGAATAAATCTCAGCCATACCTGGCAGAGCAGTCAAGGCTCATAGGAGGAACACATCTGGTGCGTAAAAGCAAGCTCAGTGATCAGTCCACATCTGGTACAGATACATTACAGTGGGGTATCACAGTGTTATATATGTAACCAGGAAGCCCACATCCTCTTTCAGCTAATTTCTCTTATATACACAATGGACCAAGTTTACCACTAGCATAAGAAGGTGGAGTTCTACTGAATGTAATGGACTTGCGTCCACTTATGCCAGAATTTAATTTGACACCATGTGTACATTTCAATGCGGGATATAGTCACACACTAAGAAAGTTTCATTAGGGCTTTTAATTCTTGGTGGTGGTGACAGAGCGTTTTCTACAGGAAAGAAAGGGGGTGTGGGTTTACTGCTGTTGAGGGGTTGTTGACTGTTTTAAAAATAATATAGAAAAGAGGTATAATGCCCCCTTTGGTATATTGCTGTCTTAGCAGCATTAGTCAGAGCCTTAATTTATGGACATTATAAAAACATTCTTGGACAAATAAGTTTAATGTGCTAAATTGTTTTTAATGCCCATGACTCAACTTTTTCTCTCCTTGTAACACAGTCAGACAACAAAACATTTGAATAACGGCGTCTTGGAAAATTGCTGTCGTCGGGGGACCTCTTCAGAAAAAAACAGGAAATCGGACCATGCTAACAGAACATACTGGGCTTTATAAAAGTCAAACGAATTGCTGCGATACTGTCCAGGAAGTATAGAGTGAAATTGTTGCTCTCACAGAAGAAAGGAGGTTACTCTCATACACATTCTTTTAAAAAATTGTGTGCAATATGATTGATCACTGACAGGCATGCAAATACCATAGTGACGGCTGGGATAGAAAAACCTGCACCGCACAGAATTCATAGTTCATATAGATAATGAAATAGAAGCCTTTTTAAGGTTCCACAGGAATGTTCAGAAAGATATCACGCTGATAATTAGCTCCAAAACCATAGATGAAGAGACTACAAAGGGAGGTCCAGGGTTCTGCTAAACTTGTATATTCTTCATTCTTTTTTAACAGAATGAAATGTAACTGTTGGTGTTTACATACAGACTCAGAGAGTTACAAAGGAAAAGTTTACACATTCAAAAGATTGAAAAGTAAAACCAATGCTGTTAAGTGCAGCTCCCATTAATTACAATGTGATCTATATGCATATCTAAGGTCAGAATTTGGCTCATTATATTATCTGGTCCATAGTATTTACTAGAGCTGCAGAAACACTGCAAACAGTTCCCATAAATATCCAGTCAAATTTTTAAATAAGTTTGCTTTGGAAGTATTCTCACCCCTTTTGTATTTGCTCTCAGAATATACTCTATCAAACACATTTGGTGGAATGCTCACAAAACTAGCAAATTTAAAATGAATATTGCAGAATGTTTATTAAGTTAATTTTGAATTTGTATACTTATTTGCACTGGGGATCTGATTTGATCAAACCATGTGACCCATATGTCCAATCAAAACAGCTCAAATTTCAAATACTGAATATTCAAAATGGACAGCATTTGAACAAGCTACAAATTAATGCAGGGAAGGAGTTAATCCCTCTTCACAGTTGCCAGCCTTGTTCACAGGAATCTACAGGTTAGTGGGAATGGGCCAAATGTGGGGAATTAACTAATTCCTCCTCCTCCTCTAGAGGGTTGTGGAAGAGTAAGTTGGATCTGTGGCTGGTGGGAAAGAATCAGGCAGGCTCTTCAGTAACGTGGATAGTGTTAGAAGAAAAAAGAACCAGGAGAGGGTTCTCTTACTCTTGGAATTTTGCAGAAGTGAATCATGTGTTACTGTTTCAATGTTCAGTTTGAATCATGTAACTTCACTTTGAACTTCCAGTGAAGATGACCCTGATGTTTGACCTTTAAAGGGGAAGAACGTACTTCACGCTTACTTTGGTGTTCTACAATGAAGCATAACACTCCTTCTAAGGGTGCTGAATTCAGTAATCTGACTGCCTGTCGTGGCAGCCCTGTTCAAGAGACAAGTAACTGTTTTTTTCCATTTAAATTGTGCATTTGACAGCATTTCCTTCATAGTCAGTTTTATGGTGTCCCCTCCACAGTCAGATAGCTAGTTTCCCCTGTTGTTTGTATGATTTTCCACACAGCAATGGGGAAGAGAAAAACATTCCTTTAAAAAAAAAAAAAAAAAGATAAAATGTCCTTGTAGAAATAATCACGGGGCAGATGTAGAACCTGAAACTAATTTAAACAATTTTTTTTTTAAGCTCACTAGATTTCAAGTTGACAGCACCCCTTTAATTCTGAAATTCCTGGCTTTGGTTGGTTTAAGCCCTACACTTCCCATTACTTACATGACATCTTGGTGTTGTTCAGTATGGTTACTTTGTACTCCTGGGTTTCCTTTAACTCCTTTTAACTCTTATGATTTATCAACCACCCCGATATTAGTTTTCCTTTACAAAGTACATCACTAGAATTGACAGGAAACGAACTGCATATAAAATTGAACACGATGGTTAAACAATTTCCCTGTAATGCTTTAAATCTTGCATTTAAATGTTTTGTGGTCACTTGATAAGCGCATTTTTAAATTATTACACTAGTGAATGGCACAAGCAATTATTACATCCTATCCGTCACTCAATATAGTAATAGATGCATGCTAGGCAAGGCTTAATTTCATGTCCTGAAAAGGAAAACATACTTTGTCAGCAATTATCAATATCAGACCAGATTGTTACATCAATTTTTAAGCAGGAAACCCCACTTATATTAATAGGGATTTCTGCACATTCCGTTATTATTACTGAAGCAGTTGACACAGTTATATGGTGTGGACTATTGAGCTATAAAGATATAATAGCATTGTACCTAGCAATATCAGTAACAATAATAGTAATGCAAATACAGTAGCAAAGACATCTGTTTACATAGTAAGTCCCTTGGGCAGGGATCACATCTTCTGCACTTTGCACTTTGCTGTATACACTCATGGAACTTAAATAAAAATAAATCCAAAAGACCTGTTGAGGTTTTAGTAAAGATTTGCTTTTTGTGGCAAATACTTGTCTGGTTTTTATTTTATTAGTGACAAACTTGCTTTGAAAGTTACTGTTAAGTGTATTAAAAAGAAAATACATGCATTAAAATTTGAGTGAGAGTTTAATTTGCACATATTGAAAACATAATTGGTAATTCTTTAATACTTTAATTTCAGTTTACACTCTTGCTTAAATTTAAGTAATCCAGTGTCCTTAAATAACTCTGTCTGCATACACCAAATGAAAAACAATTCAATATACTGGTTAAAAGAAATGGCTTACTAAATCAAACAGACCTTATTGGTCATCTGAGTGTAAATATGCGGAGCAAATGCAGAGAAAAGAAGGTCCAGACCTGATAAGCGAAATTTTCATAATCTGGTTTGTTGTTAATGAATGTAATTATTATTATTACTATTGCCAGTTCATATAGAATGTTATTTATTCCAGATGATTTCAATGGTTTCACTGATGTTAATTCCTATCACTGTATTTTTCTTTTCACTCTACTAGTAGAAAAAATTAGCTGCAGCTAAAACAAGAGTATAGCATAATATCCCAGTTGAGGAAAAAAATACACAGACGTGCGTACATAAAAGGTATAATTACATATAGACTGAGGGCATGGCTTCCATATCTATATCCATACAAGCATATATACACACAGTATAACAACTAACCATGAATATTGAGTATATAAAGATAGAGAAGCATACTGTATATAGAGCTCTCTATAAACATGCTTTTACAATTGTGTTTATGATGTCTGTATATAGAGAAAAAGAACGGTAACAAAAGTGATAAATTCACATATTATTTATGTTGGATGTTGTGTTAAAGTTTTACTTCTGCCCCAGCAATTAAGGAAAAACAAATGTTATCAATGTGTTAAAAAGAAATGCTTGTTAATAACTAGATAATTTTAAGATGTTAGGTTCATACCATCTGTTAATCTTAGTTGTGATTAAAGAGGTAATCCTAATGCCCATTATTCCTAATGACAAGACCAAGCAGGCTTAAAGCATTAGCCGTCGGAGGCCAAAGAGAAGAAGCAATGAAGGATATCAGCAATCTTAGCCACAATTGAAGAATTGGCCCGTCCCCCACACAACAAAAGTGATACAAAAGAATTACACCCTCACTAAAGTCTATTTCCTCGTATAATCACACAAAATGATTTTTCTTAAATATGATAATAAATCACAGCAAAAAATCAATGTGGCAGGGCCCAACTGCTATGGCCTGATAACGCATCAATCAATATTTAGTATTTAGATTTTAATTAATACATAGCAGAGCAGAGGCCTTTTAAGAGAGAAATATTATCTCAGATAAAAAATCCTGCACTGTTAGCATGCAAAAGTTGTAGCTCATATCTGTCATTGATCAATCTGCTGGAGTTGTGATTAAAAACCCTTGAAAATATCAGACAAGAGCATAAAACAGATTGAGCCAAAGCGAGTATGTCGTAGGCATCTTAGCGTGCAAAGCCACTAGCACAGGATGCTGGGTTAACTTTAGGCAGAGAACTGAGCACTGTGAGCTAAGCACAAATTCTATTAGCTGAGCAGCAATCTAACAAATGTGTGAAATTTACTGTGCTTGAGACTTGATAACAGCTAACATAAATATATTACAGGGCTGAAGAAAGAACTTTTGGTTCTAGAGAATTAACTTTTTCCTCCTTTCCCTGCAATACACACACCCTAGGTCACAGTTTGAACCTAAGAATTTGCATGATCAAAAATTAATTTAAGATCAGAACATACGTTTTTGACTAAAGATGATGTCCATGGGTTTTTGTTTCTCTGTTTATTGCTGGTTTCACTGCAAATGAGCGAAGTCAAATCAGGAAAGATGAAGTGATACATATTCTCTCTGTGTGTGTGTATGTTTTAGCCAATTTTTGGATCAATTTCCCATTTTTATTTTTATTCTGTTTGTTTCCATCATGCACATTCTTATCTTTATGGTTAATTAATTTTCAGCTTTTTTGAAAAAAATCAAAATGTAATGGATATTTGTGCTCGTTTTGAGGCCAATCCAGCTGCCTCTTAAGACAGTAGCAAAACTCCCAATGGCTTCAGTGGGAGTATGATAGGGCCTTTGATCTTTTATATTGTCTTTTCCCTCCTCCACCCCCACGTCAAGCCAGATTCTCAGATCCTTATGGCATTTTCACTCAGTGAACATTTCCCAAACAAAAATTATTTATGTGCAGCTAGATCACTGCGTTTCCTAAGTGTTCCTTGTATTCTGAAATCTCTCAGCATAGGAGGGGCAAGACGGCCAAGTGATTATTGCTAGGCCAAGTGATTCTGGGAACTTTTAGGAAAGCTGTAAGTGTTGGGAAACGTGGGTGGTATGTCTGAAATCTGGAGCAATAACTCTACAATGCTAAGATTTTCAGGCAGGCAGGAACTAAAAGGTTTAAAAGTAATTCTCAGAAGAAAAGGATGTACTGCTAGTGCTCTGATTCGGGAATCAGGCTTTTGTTCCTTGAAAAGGATTTGAGAACACTAACTGAAAGTGACTAGGAAATGACTTGGAATACTTTATGCTGCATGTACCCTAGAACATGTAAATATCCTGCAGTTATAGTTTATAGGACAAGTTCATATCAGGAACATCTATGCATGGGAGTCTCAGGATCAAATTCAGCAGTGACATGCAATGGTGGTTATATTTCTGGTGTAAATTGGTTAGAAGTCAGAGAATGGCTATATGTGTCAAAGTACAGCAGCTTACCCAAATGAAGCATTCAGTAGGTATAAAATCAGTGGAATTTATTTGCCCTGGCGGTGAAAGGTGGAGCATAGCATAGCAGGAAAAGCAACTTTCAGGAGGATAACTTCCCCATCTCCATCCTGTTGGTATATAAATTACACTTGTTTTGCACACCCACTGTTGGATGCAAGTCATGCCAGTTTGCACTTAAACTCATTTCTAATTTACTTCATTGGACATGTATCTGATGCCACTTGCTCTGTCACCGCTGAATTTGTACATATTAGGTTTAAGAACTAAGAGGTTTAGCCTCAAATTTTCAAAACTCTTCGGGTATTTTGATTGTCCTAATTTTTGGCTGCCCATCTTTAGATACCATTTGAAGCCAATGGGAGCTGCAGATAGTCAACACTTATGAAAATGTGGCTCTAAAGTTGGCCACCCAAAAACTGAGGCACCCAAAATTGAAATCACTATTGAAAACTTGATCTTTAAAGACTTTTTATCTTCTGTGGTTGCTACTCCACAGACTCTGCAGCCAGAGGCAACCCTCTATTCTAAGAGGGAAGATTCTCCTCGGGAATGACCCTTTAAAGGTTGTATAGCTGCCCATTGCTTCCCACTTTCAGTCTATGGCTCCCTGCCATCTGATGGTGGTATGTAGTAAGTAAATTCTAAAATCTAGGGAAGGAAGTCATAAGAGGCCCCACGCATGCTCAGTAACTCCCTAATGTGCAGATTGTAAACTGGTTGGGGGAAGGATTGTGCCGCCTTTTATGTTTGTACAGTGCGTACTGTATTTTGGGATGGGTTTTCCCTGGCTGAGTCAGGCAGATGTGGGAGAATTTTACAAGAGCCTTGTGTCCCAAAATTCTCTGTTCCAACCCATGATTAGAATATTTGAGCTCCCTGCCCCACCCTCCTAATCACAATTAGCTTTTTCTTTGCTTCCTCTTCCCATATCTTCCTCCATATACCTATCCCTACCTTCCCTGCTTGTAACCATAGAAAGGCGCTCTTAGCCACTCCTGTGACACTTGCTTAACCTCAGAGGGAATAAAGGAGGAGAGAAATAGACAAGGAACAGCAAATACTGGAAGCCTCCTCAGCCTCAGGGTGAGTCAGTTTGCTTGTATTTTCCCCTGTCACTACAGACTGAGCTGTTCCCTGGGTAGAGTGTTGTGGTGTATGTAGATCTGTATCTATTATGACTCTGCACCTTACGTTTTAGAGGATTCTGTTTTCTGTAGAGATTGTAGCCATTTGTATGATCCGTTCAATGCACATTGTACTAGGAGAGGCATACGCTCTCAGGGAGATTTCATTTTGCTCTTTTAATCTAACCATGAAATGGGACATCCGTGAACTGAGAAAGGAGAACACAGAAGGGGGTGGGAGGGAATAGGAGAGGGCTCCCTGTGGGCCCCACTGAGCTAGAACAGCCACCACCACAGTGATGAGCAGGGTGTTGTGAAGTTGATGCCTTGAGCCCTTTTTGCTGCCTTCACTGGCTTGTTGGTCAGATAGGAAACAAAAGCAGCAGCAGCAGCTGCTGCTTAACAGCTCTTGCTGGGGAGCCAGGGAGGGAGGAAGAAGACGACAAAACCCTGCAGCCTGAGTGGTTACTCACCTGACAAGAACCAGGACTGGTAATGTCCCAGGAAGAATTAAAGATATTCCAGGACAGGTACCTCAAAAGGGAGACAATGCTGGGAAAACCTAGACAGATAGCAACCCTACTTACAAGACGGGTTCACTGAGTAGTGGAGAGGAGGGGTTCTTCCCGCTTCCTCCCTGGCCCATAGGTTCCCTGAGTGGGTCTTCCATCTCCCTCAGCCCCGTTACCCATTTATCTCAAAAAGATGGTCTACCTAAGTAGGAGCTCTCCACTTTTCATCCTCCCTCTGTTCTGACAAGGCCGTAGGCAGCCTTGCCTAATGGCCGGGGCAGGAGACCGGCTTGATGGTTGGGACAGAGATAGCAAGGACTAGTGGCCAAGTCAGGAACCAAATGATTAAGTCCAGGCAGTGAGTCAGACACCAGGAGCCAGGGGTCCGAGCAGTGGTAAGAAGCCAAATGTGAAGTCTAGGGAGTGAGCCAAAGCTGAGAGCCAGAAACCAGGAGCCAACAGTGAGAGCCATGGTCAGAAGACTGATAGCAAATCCAGGGAGCAAGCCGGAATCAGGGGTCAAGCCAGAATAATGGCAGGAGCAGGCAAGGGAGCTGGGGGCAGGGAGCTGAGAGCAAAAACAGGACCAGAAACGCAGCTGCAGGCATGGAATGCTACTGAGCAGCCAAAGTCCCATGGCTGCTGCAGAGTTTAAGACTGTGCCTGCTGGAGTCTTCAGCCAATCAGGAATCCGGGTGCATAAGCTGAATCAGCTGAGGGCAACGAGCAGGGTCTGGTTTCCATTATGGGCTCCTGACAGCCCCCAGGGAAATTGGTTCCCTGGAGTGAGGGGGCATCTCAACCCTCTCTCTCTCTCCCCTGTTCTGGAGTCTCACCTCTATTGTGTAGCGTAGGAGCTCCAGGAAGTGTAGAGATGCCACAGTTCCTATACACTCTTTATGCTTTGGTTTTCCTGGGACCCACTTCCTGCTGTTTCCTGGAGAAACAAAGGGTACGTCTACACTGACGGTGGCAAAGTTGATCGACTTATCTGGATTGACTGAGCAGTCACTGAAGAGCCTCTCAATCGATCCAGAAGTCAACACGCTAAAACTACCCCCTCGAGTGGCGTAGAGCTACATCGACAGGAACGCGGTTCCCATCGGCACAGTGCAATGAAAACGCCGTGCAGAAGGGTTGTATTTTCAAAACTCCCATTTCACAATAGTTCATGTCACTCACAAGCCGTGAACCTCGTGAGGTCATTCATCCATCCTTAGCTTAAGCTGTTCTGCCCACAGAACTGGGATCCAGGAGCAATGTCCTGACTAGTCATTCTACCTCTGACACTAACCCTCCTCTATAGATGTGGGCACAGAACCGGCCTTTGGGACCTGACAACCCATTGCCAAGGACTTTATTTAGGGGACCTATAAATGTAAATGACAATCTCAATTCTCGTTTAAAGGTGAACTTTGCAAAAAGAAAAAAAATGACTGTGTGCTCTGCTTTGCTGCTTTGATTCATCCTCACATTAATCCCTCTGTTGCCAACTCTGGCAATTTTATCATAAGTCTTGCAAAGCTTGGTATGGGTTTTTTGGCATCCCTCCCCCCACAGAGTTCCAGCTCTTGGAGTCAAGTCATTGAGTGTGAATCTCAGATTTCATTTTAATAAATAAATTCTGAGGTCTCTTGGTTGCAGAGAAAAGCTTGAAAATGTGAACCCTAAAGGCTGAAAACCATGAAACAAACAAAACAATATTTTTAAGCCAACCCCATGGTTTTGGGGTGTTTGACTCATGGTTTTGGGGTGTTTGAGATTGGCAATCCTGGTAGTGCCACTTTTCATTGCAACATCTTAAAATATAACCTGATAAAGAAGACGAGTAGCTATGGAAGCTACTCTCAATAATTCAAAGAGAAATAGTAACATTTTCCTATGTGTGTAGTAACATTGGTTTTCCTAAATTAATTATCAGGATGATAATATTATCTAGTGCTTGGAACAAGGATCTGGAATCAGGGCACCGCTCTATGACTCAGTTTACCCAGGGGTAAAGTGGCTATTACAAGTTTAACTAATTGATTTTAATGATTGTAAACTGCTCTGACAGCTTGGCTGAAAGGTGCTATGGTATATGCCAAGTGTCATATATTCTGGCCTGACCCTCCACTGCCTTGTGTAGTCATTTGCACCTGTGCAAAATGAGTATAAGATGCTACCAGCTTGTACAAGTGAGGGAAGAATTCTGATTTCGTAGCATTTTGCACTCACTGGGCACAGCTGTTAATGACTCCATAAAGGGCAATGGACAATTGGGTCCAGTATTTCTTGTATTTTCAGAAAAAATATGAAGAGTGCATCAATATATGTCCCAGCTTTAGAGATGAGTCTGGTATAAATACTTAGGCAGACAGGTTTGTGTATGTAACAGGTTCACAAGAAGACTGATAACATGCACCTTTTAATACATTTGTTTGTTTTAAATGTTCTGGCCTTCTCCAGGCCAATACCACTTTGCCACATACCACTGTTTCACTGCTCACTTGGGTCCCCTGATGCCCTAATTCCAATCTACTGTCACTCATGGCAGCCAGTCAGTAGCGTTACAAGGTCAGCTGAGACATGGATTTCTAATAAGATTAAGGCTCATCAGTATGGCTTGAGCCCTTTCCTTTTCTGGGGCGGAGGAACAGTATTATTCATCTTAGCAAGATTTCCAGTTATATCTAAAAGCACCTGCTGCATTCCTGCATATACTAACCCCTCCCCCCTGCTTCCCCCACCAAAGAATCTGCCATTCTACTGTTTCTTCTATACCAGTCGGTATAAACAATTTGTGTACACTCTTAAATGAAAGCCAGAAGCAAATACGTTACGGGTTTGTGGCTGTTTTGAAGGGTTTTACTCTTTGGAAGTTAGCTTTTCAGCACAGTGGACTGAAATATTTCTAACTGCCAAAGGACAGAGTCAATACCAGTACTTGAAAGACTATATCAAGGAGATGCTTTCCACAGTATTTCTTCCTAACTTTCTGACATGTTACAATTCACGCACTTCATCAAATGAGTAGAGTTACAAATCCTTGTATTTTTGGATTCAATACCTTTCTTCAATACAAATTGCTTGAAATGGTCAGGCATACAGACTTCATTATCTATTCACACGTCTTCATGTTAGCATCTTACAGGAACTTTTCTTGTAAATTTTACTGTAAAGAATTGTTGCACCCTTTCTTTTGTGAAATAACCTTAGGTTTCATGCTGGTAGTTGATAGACTGGACTTGTCAAGTGGCTGCCATAGAAATCTCGGGAAGACTTTTCACCCACTTTCTATAGGAAAATCAAGCCCCCCCCGTCCCCTTTGCCACCCAAACTCCAGATACTATATCTCTGAGTGACAGCTAGATTTTGAATCCCACAGAGAGAATCTATGCCTCTTGACAGATTCATTGTGACACTGCCCAGACTGCCTGCAAACTGGCAGACAGCTCAGTTTGCCAAATGTCGACATTGTCTAATTGGCATTTCAGCCCACTTCTCATTTTTAATGGACGTGAAAAACATTCAGCCAGCAGAGTGGTGAAGCAGCAGCGTTAGCACATTGCTCTCACACTCAGGAGGCCGTGGGCTCTTGGCCAGCTGTGGGTTGACGCTAGCATCTTGTGTGAAGGCAGGTACTTGGAAGCTGCTGGATCTGTTGGGGGGAAAGTATGACCCAGGAACAAGGGGAATGGGGAAGAAATTAAATTAAGGTACCAACTGCCAAAATAAGGTGGTCACAAGGCTGTCTTAGGCCTCCTCTGATCTGGTACAGAAAGAACAACTATCCCCTTTGGAAGAAAGGCCTCACTATGAACAAGGAAAGGGTTGATATGAATGTACTGAACAATAAAAAGTCAGAAGATCCGTTTTATTCAAAGATATCGCACCTTCAAGTGAGGAATTCAGAGTAAAGCACACACAGCCGGCCATCTGCTAAAACAGCTGAGAGATGGCAACTCATGCATTACTGTGGCTGTCTATTCATTCATAATTGTTACCCACAACTCAAGAAACAGATCTGTTTCTCTTTTTCATATCTATCTGCTTGCCCTGTCAGAGCTGCAGTCCATTACTTTTTCTCACTGTACTAAACTGTGGTTTTCCAAATAAATTATTACACCACTCTTGGCTTGCAGCAATAGTGTGGCAGAATGGATAAACAATTCACGTGGCTCAGCCATCCCTCTAAATCTTCATCAGACGCTGTTTCGGTGGCTGCACCCCTTTATCTTAAACATGTCATTCCTAATTTCCTGTCACAGGGTCTCTCCACATTATTTCCTATTGTTTTAAATCGCAGCACACATGTCCATGAAAAATTGACTATACAAAACAGTGCTTACATTGACTAGACGAGGTGTGTGCGGCGGGCATGGGATGATATGGGGTGTCAGAGTTCTTGCAGCTTTACTGTAATTAGCGTCACATGAGGTTTTTAAAATCTTACCTCTCTCTAAATAAAACGTGTGATCAAAAAGAAAGTCAGTTACCAGATAAATGCACCAGGTTGCAATAACACATTATCAAGGGCTGCTTTTTTTTTTCCCCACAGCAAAATAGGGAAAAAAAAAAGTTTGAAATGATTTTTTTTAAATATAATGGTTTTACCTATTTTTATACCCCCCATTTAAATGTTATATTAATTATGTTATTTCATTGGGCTAGAGTTTGATACATTATGCCATTTCTTTTGATAAATACACTTTCACAAGTATGTTATTAACAATGGAAGATTTTTAAAAGCTTAGCATCCAGAAAGATTTTAACAGGCTGCTGTAAAGGATTTTCCTATTTTAGTGAGAATTACGACATCCATCACTCTCTAACTAACTACATGTTAAGCGAAAGCTTTTCTTCATTCTCAATAACATTTTCCATAATACCCCATTCTAACTGCATGCAGGTGCATGTTTTCAGCCACTCTCCACAGTACCTTAACAATCATTACAAATCCCACTTATCTAAACTAGTGATTAAAAACCTTTAAGGAGAAGCTGTTTAATTAAAAGTAAAGTAGACATTTATTATGTGTTTAGTGTGCCAATTTTGCTATGACCTAAGAACCATTCTCTAATTAAATTTTGTAATGCTTTCAGATATTACAACCACAATATGATCATGTAAAAGAAACATAGCAGCTAATTCAGAACTCCTCTGTGCACTTCTAAAGTATTAACAGGGCTGGATTTAAAACCTAATTCTTGATCTTGCCCCTGTTGAAGTCAGTAGAGATTTTTTTTTTCTCCCATTGATTTAAATGGAACCAGAATCGGGTCTTTATTGAGAACATAATTACATGATCCCAGACCCAACCTCATTTACACTGGTGTAAACCTGGAGTAAATTCCAGTTACTTCAGTGGAATTACTCAAGTTTTATACCAATGTCACTGTAAACATAAGACATAAATGGACTGACATCTGCTGATTAGGAACACACAACTTTTTACTACAATCTTTGAGCATTCTTCATTCTGCAATGATAATTCTTCTTACAAACACACGCACACAGAGTGGGCCTGATTTTAACCTCCCTTACCCTAGCTTGAATTGGGAATAACTAAACTGAAATTAGTAGATTTACATCAGGGGAAAAACTGGTGTCAAATCAGAATGATGCCCTGCATTAGCATATATATGTGTGTGCATGTAAATGTATTGTTATATTATAAATATGTACGATGTAATACACACACACACACACCCCAAGAAAATGTGACAAGTCCTGAGGTCAATATATTGCCTTTGTGTTGATCAGAAAAGCGTTGGTGTTCTCCCAGTAATATCTTGAAGAATCAGTCACTTAAATCATTACTATAAAACATGAGCATGGTTGCACTGCTTTTTTGAGGCACAGGACACTGCCAGTCACATGAGAACACACCTCTGTTGTTCAGTTTTTTATTGTTATTACTTTAACAGTGACATTTGACCTCTTTAGCTGCTTGTGTGTAGTGAAGTGTTCCTAGCTCACACCTGGTGTCAGTAATAAAACACAGCATGCATAAATAATGAAGATATGTTTGTGAAACTTCACTAAGTGGCAACTGCCTGTGACAGAGACCCTGTTACTCGTACATACTGCAGTAAAGGCTTGTTAATGGAGACTGCTCAGCGGATGACAAAATGACCTAATTAAAGTTTATTCTAAATGGTATCAGGGTCATAAAAAGCAACAAAAGAGGAGGAAATGGCTTTGGTGGGTTGAAAGTACGTTGTAATTTACATTATTACATCTACAAGTCTCCACTTTTTGCTATTTCCGGATAATGGTATATTCACTTGGGACAATGTATATTTTAATTAAAAGATTGACTGACTGATTGATTGATATATTGAAAAAGGACAGCTAATGGTGTGTCAAAGCCTATCTATTGAGAATGAGGGTTAGGGAGACATTTCCCCTGTCAGTTATTGGATCAGAAACACTCAGAACTAACTAGGCATTTCAAATGTAAGCAGTCAGTCCAGTTGGAGGGAAAGGACTTTCATATATGAAATGCAGTGCATCTAGTATAGGGTTTGCTGTATTCTGATTCAGATCAGGACTGAAATGGTGGACCCCATGAGGACTAGCCATGTGACACAATTTACAGAACAGTTATCTGCTCTTAGATGCTCCTTTCATAGGAAAAGAGGAAGGGCTAGATCCACAAAGGCATTTAGGTGCCTAAGTCCAAAATGTAGAGCCTCAAAATCTTTACTCAGCTGACACCTAACCATGTAGGCACCTAAAGTCCTTCAGCACCTAAGTTTCTGCCTTTAAAGTCCCCTCGGCATTTAATATCTGCCAATGGACATGTGTAATGCAACCTACGTCCTGTGGCCACTGAGCTGCTTGGCTCTTAAGCCTCCAGCAGGATCCTCAGATTAGGCATTGCCCTGCCTTTCTTGCCCTCACGGGTCAATCTAACAGGCATGCTCAGATGTCACCTACCAGGTTGGGCCCCATACAAACAGTGGTAGTGGTTTGTCCCCCCACCCTCATACCTCGGGGTTAGAGCAATCACTGGGACACGTGAGAACTGGGTTCAAATCCCAGCTCTAGGTGATTCATCTAGAACCTAGATCTTCTATCTCCTAGATGAGTGCTCTAATCACTGGACTGCAGGAGGGTATTTTGGAGTGGGTCTCTCTCAAGCTCTCCAGTTGCCATTCCTCTTTGCCTGAAATACTTAAATAGTCATTGGAGCAAGCACTGGAACCAGGCGAGTGCCCTAACCACTGGGCTGGAGAGCCACTCTCTCACAGGCCCAATGACTATTTAAGTATTTTATACAAGTGGAACAGCTTCAACAGGAAAGAATGAAAGAGAGAAAGATCCACCCCAGAATATCCTAGACCCAGCGGTTAGAGCTTTCTCTTGGGAGGTAGGAGAGAGGAGTTTACATCACTGACCCCCAATCAAACAGAATCTCTCCTACGTCTAGGTGGGTGCTCAAACCACTACCCTATAAGGGGGAGGGGTATTTTGAGTGACTGAGAGAGCTGACTGCTTCAGGCACCTATCTCCAGGCACCTGTGAGTCCTGAGTGGAGAGAAGCAGCACACTCCAGCCCAGAGTTACACATTTAATTCCTTTTGAGAGGTGGGGCGTAGGCCACACCCCTCTCCTTGGCATTTCCTAGTGGCTCTCTTAGGCAGCTCCCTACTCAGTGTGCTGGTTTTTAAGGATTTCTGTTTGGAATTATTCCTGTGTGGATTATCTCTCTGTCCCTGTGCATTGCGTAGCGAGTCTGGGCTAACACAAGGCACCTCAATGTTAGCCATTGCAGTGCTGAATCTAAGTTCCCTTTGTGGATCTAACCTGAAATGTCTGCAAATGAAAGGAGACAAAGGTGTCCCAATGAGAAATTAACAGGTAATAAAGTGCCAATGACTTTTTACAATCTTCAGCTAATTCTCCATTGGTTCCTAACATGATTCTACCTAAGGAAGAAGGGAGTACTGCCTTAAATCTCTTTTGCATCCGGTAACTCAGGCAATACCATGTGAGGTATCTAATGCATCATTTGGATCCCAAAAAATATAATTCTTTTTTCAGCAGATAGATACAGTAAGGAGACTACTGGAATAGACCATAAGTCCCACTGTGTTTGATTGTCCAAATTAAACAGAAGTAGTTCAGTTCACCTCTGGACACAAAATCCCAAACACAGCTTCAAAGCCAACTGTACAGCTTCCTTCTAGATTTCGATTTCTATGTGATGATGAACTGAAATTATCTAATGGCTGGAGCTCTGGACAAGCCATCTCAGTTCTCCTAAGAGTGGCAGAAATACAAACATTTTGCAAAACACTGAGGATTATTTTTGGAGGTCTAGGGAGCCAATGACACAAGGACTAAGTATAAATTAATATGCCTGGTAAAATTAATCCTGTTGCAGGAACTAATAATAGTAGCAGGAAGCATGAAAATGGAAATGCTAATAACTTTCAGTTATACCTTTCCCTAGCTTATTTCCAGTGCCCTCAGTCTGATAGCCCTGCTCATGCTGAAGAGTGCCTTACACCATGAGTAGTCCTGTTTAAGTTAATACAAACGAAGGTACTATTCAGCCTTAGTAAGGTGGCAGACACTGGACCTACTTAATTAAGCCTCACAGCATCCCTGATTAGACATAATTATCCCTGACTCACAGATGGGGAAACGGAAGGACAGAGAAATTAAATGACTTGCCCAGTATGTCAGTGCCAAAGTTGGGTAGAGAATCAAAAAACTGCCAGTTCCAGTCTCCTACTCTAGCCACTGTAAAACATTTCCTCCACATTCACACATAGTGTTACTCCAGTTCTTCTGAGCTTTGGGGGAGATGCCTGACTGAGAGAAGGAACCAAACAGAAAGCCAGAGAAAATCAACTGAGGCAAAACTGGAAGTGGGATAAACTCATCTTGGCTTATCGTTTAATTTTATTTCAGCATTAAAACTAAAGCAAAACGAAAGCTCTGCCAGAACTCCCCAGACAGCTAGTTTAATATGCAAACACAGCTTTCTCAATATAATTAGCTTCTTTTGTACTGATCTTGTAAAGTGCAACAATATATTAATTGAATACAGTATGACAACCTCTAATGTGAAATTTCAATTTGTTGCAGTAGAAATACTGACAAAACAAGCAAAGCCACATTTGTCATCATCAATAAAAAATCATCCCAGCATTTCAATATGAAAGTGTTTATTGGCCCTTAATAGTTAATTTATTGACCCTTAATAGTTAAATAACTTCAAATGAGAAATCAAGCAATTATATGTGTACCAATTAATCTACACTGTGCTATTGCCACTAGGAAAAGAAATTGTTGTCACACTCCAGCTGCCTTGTAGTACCACCTGGCATGTATTGCTTTATTGGAAAGGAGTGCCCCACGAGTCGGTTCTGGGATGTTTTGTTCAACATCTTCATTAATGATCTGGAGGATGTGGTGGATTGTGCTCTCAGAAAGTTTACAGTTGGCAATAAGCTGGAAGGAGTGGTAGATATACTGGAAGGTAGGGATAGGATACAGAGTGATGTAGCCAAATTGGAAGATTGGGCCAAAAGAAATCTGTTGAGGTTGAACAAGGGCAAGAGTAGAGTCCTGCACTTAGGACAGAAGAATCCTATACACTGGTACGGACTGGGGACCAATAGGCTAGGCAGCAGTTCTGCAGAAAATGACCTGGGGGTTACATGGAGAATAAGCTGGGTATGAGTCAACAGTGTGCCCTTATTGCCAAGAGGGCTAACAGTATATTCGGCTGCATTAGTAGGAACATTGCCAGCAGATCAAGAGAAGTGATTATTCCCCTCTATTTGGCACTGGTGAGGCCACATTTGGAGTATTGTGTCCAGTTTTGGGCCCTCCACTACAGAAAGGATGTGGACAAATTGGAGAATCCAGTGGAGGGCAACAAAAATGATTAGGGGGCTGGAGCACATGACTTATGAGGAGAGGCTGAGGGAACTAGGCTTGTTTAGTTTGCAGAAGAGAAGAGTGAGGAGAAATTTGATAACAGCCTTTAACTACCTGAAAGGGGGCTCCAGGGAGGATGGAGCTAGGCTGTTCTCAGTGGTAGTAGATGACAGAACTAGGAGCAACGGTCTCAAGTTGCAATGGGGGAGTACTAGGTTGGATATTAGAAAACACTTTGTCACTAGGAAGGTGGTTAAGCACTGGAATGGGTTGCCTAGGGAGGTGGTGGAATCTCCAACCTTAGAGGTTGCAACTTTAAGGTGCAGCTTGACAACCATCCTGGCTGGGATGGTTTAGTTGGGGTTAGTCCTGCTTTGAGCAGGGGGCTGGACTAGATGACCTTCTGAGGTCCCTTCCAACCCTAATCTTCCATGATTTTATGGTTCTCGCAATTGCAGAAATGAGAATGTGACCAGTCCTCCTAAACGCCAGGAAAAAAAAAAAAGTTTGCCCTGAGGTAGTGATCCTGGCTCTATTTAAATATATGACTGAGTTGCAAATCAACACTTTCTGTGAACTACTAAAAAGAAGGCAAAAGTCTTTGTCCAAATAATGCATTTTTTCCTTGACTTCCACAAAAACTGATTTTTTTTAAAAACATATGTTTGTCCTATAATCCCAGGGATGTGGATCAGCATATATATTTTTACTTGTTGAGTGTAATAAAACTATGGACCAGCTGAGGGTTCATCTAGACGAAGGGAAAGCCCAGTGCTATAGCACTCCTTCACCCGCAGCCACATTTTCTTGAGCTGTCTTGTGAGATGTTATAAGTATATAAGGTCAGGCTAGGTCAGTACTTGGCTAGGAGACATCCAAGAACTGTAGGAGTGATGCAGGTCATTTTGACTTAAGAACATGCCTAACTTTAATCATGTGAGCAGTCCCATTGGCTTCAAGTTAAACACATGATTAAAAACTTTCCTAAATTAGGACCTCAATAAGTGGTACCCTTACCCCTTTCTAGCAAGACGGTATTGAATCAACATCCCATCGTGGCGTTAAGGGACACTGTGCTGTGGAAGGTGCTATTTTTTGAAGGAAAAGTAAAATAAAGGCGCTGGCAACTTGTCATCCTTAATAATTCATTTATCTTACACAAAAGCATTGTTAGCCTTGGTATCCTGGCCAAATTCTAATATAGGTAATTATATTCTCCCTATCTATGTCTCCTCCACGCTTTCAGATGGATATAGGATTCTTCACTAGAGCGGATCGAAAATTTTACAGCTGAACATTTTTCCATCATAAATGCCATTGAATTGCAACTGAAACTTTTGAGGGGAATGTATCAATTATAAAAAGTTTTAAAATATTGAAAAATTTTAAATCAAAACAAGATGTCAATTGACCTAAAACACCAACAAATCAAAAACTTTGTTTTGCAAGCAATGCCAAAATTCTTTGTTTTTATTCTGATTCAGAACAAAATCAAATTTTACAGCTCCAGAATTTCCTGTGAAATGGAAATTCTAGTTCCCATACAGCTCTGCTATTCACTTTTAATCACAAACTGTGGTTGGTGTATTGATACTGTGCTAAGTTAATCAAAGTATTGTGTATTCCCCACAAAGGGTGTTACATTTCAATGGTGGTGGCTAAAGTCAATACATACTGGGCCAAAGTCATATTGACTTTCTTTTATTAAAATGTATAAAAGTATTGTTTGCTCTGTAAGTGCAAAACTATTTTATTAACTTTTTAAAAATAATATACATCATTTCCTGAATGTCCATATTAAAAGACAGTCAGTCACACATCCTTTAACTTTTAACAAACTGGCTATCAAAGTTGATAAGGGATTTCTCTGACTGTATTATCATTTCTTAATAATGCTAGGAAGTTTTGCTAAATCATTACAAAACCTGTGCTCAGAACACATGGCTTAGGCTTCAGTTTTTATGGGAGAGCAGTTCCTATTAAATTACTGCTGTCATCTCAGATAAAAACATTATTTTGCCACCTTTCACCTTCATCACTGCAGTTTACAGGTATTCTGAATCACCTTGATGATTTACATAAAAAGATTATTATTTTTCATCTCTTGTGCTCTGTGTAAATGTCTAATTACTAACCAGGAATGAACTTGGGCAGAGAAGAAAATGTCTTTTTTCAGTCAAAATTATGAAGAAGCATATTTCCAGAGGAACCAAGTAATATGCAAGTCATGGCAAAGTATTGATTGTATAATAATGTGATGTCAACAGTGCAGAATAATCATGTTTGCAGGTTGGGCACAGAAGCCTTCAATACATTATACAACACAGGTTTACTACTGGTTTAGAAATTATAAATTTAGTATGTAATTTTATAAAACAAAGCATTTTTCACGCACTAAAACCATTATATCAAATCATGATAAAATGTTATGGTATTTTTCTTAGACTAACAAAAAATACAGTCACTAGTATTAAATCTGAAGTGAATGACATTTAAGGTCATGAAAGGCAATCTTAGTGGCATCAAAATCTTTTAATCTTATTTGCAGATTATTTCATCAGTGGTTCCCCAGAGCTGGAAGAGGATTTTATTCTCATATCTTTATTATTTAATTGAATATTGAGAGTTGCAACATACCATAAATTGCTCTTAATTCTAAAAAGTACATTTTCCTCTCTATCTCAGCACACAGGGAATGAATAAGATTACATGAATAAGATTAATACGGATCCATAACTATGCAGAGCCAAATTCAGTAGTGGTGTAAAGATTTGGGTAATGTCATGGTTGGGTGTAATGAGGGAAAAAATGGCTGTAAATGGTAAAATCATGTAACTTTTATGAATTTCAGATTCAGTTGAGGTGCAAAATGAGTGTAACTTGCACCAATTTGGTTTTGTGCAAAAATCAAATTCAGCCCTGACATAAGTGGATGCAATTCTGGTGAAAGTCAGAAGGTCAAATTCATCAATGGGGAAAAGCCAATGAGTTCAATTAGGTTATGTCAGAAATACATTTGGCACAGTGGGAAAGTTATGGAAAATACCAACATAAGGCAAACCAGAAGAGGTCTGTTTTACCTTATATTATCCTGTCACTTGTTTTGTGTGCAACATCCTGTCCCCTGGCTCCTTTTAGGATGTAAGATACTTTTGTTTTTCACATCCACTCAACGAAAAGCCAGTGCAAGTTACATTACTCTGCCAATTACTGCCACCTTGTTTATGGCTACCTTACCCTAGACATCTAAACCTGAGTCAGGTTTCATAGCAGTGGCTCCAACAGGGAACCCAGAAACAGCTTCACACATGGGTCCTCACAGCACCATTGCCCAACATGCACAAGTCATTTATGTGGGAAAGTAGGTGTAAGTCAGAGTAGGAGAGGCTAGGGATGAGTGGAAAATGCACTTCATCAAACAACCTGTAGGGAATCCATGGGCGAGGTAGTTAACTCAGTCGTTTAACTTTTCTGCGAAGCCTTCTTTTCCTGTGGAAACTCCCTCTGAAATTGGTTTAGGGGGTAGCAGCCAATGGGGAAGACCACAACTGTGCAATTGAAGCTGCACCACCAAGGAGCTAGAGGAAGTGGCAGGAGGCTTTGGAGCTAATGTGCAGGAATAGGGACTCAGTGAATCCCCGTGATTCACAAATTCTGGAGACCAAGCCCCCTGTATATGCAAACCCAAAAGTTTCTGGCAAAATGATCTAGAGTAAACTCTGCAAAGGAAACTCATAACATGATCCTAACCCACTGCCTCTTTCCATGGGTTTTATCCACAGGACTTACAACCTGGTCCATTTATTTACTGGCCATTCTATAGCTATCTCCAGTAGGTATTTACAGAGCACCAACCACACACAGTCTAGCCTAATGACTACTATTAGCATGATGTGACAAATACAAAATGTTTCTCTGAAACAGAAGAGTCCAAACAGCTCAGCTAATATGAAATAGGGAACAAAATACATTGGTGTGCTACCTGTTCTCCTAGCCTATTTGTAATTATTACAATGATATGTATCTCAAAAACACACACGACTCCCTAATCCTACACGTTATATGCATTACAACATCTTTCAATGAGGCTTACAGCATTTTGTGGCATGCCTCTTGACAAAAGTAAATACCCACCACAAGTTGGGTCTTTGGCTGTGATGTACTACACAGGCTGTGGTCTGGCTCTATGAACAAAACAGTGTGTCCTAGCTTTCACTGCACTGACAGAAATGCCTGAGTTTGCAAAATGCTGCAGGCCATATTCAGAAATTATATAAATAATTTTTGTTCACTTTTTTTATTCAGTGGCTTTTCTATGGTCCCCACTGCTGTAGTATCTGAGAACCTTACAGTAAACATTAATGAATGTATCCCCATTTTACAACTGTGGAGAGTTGGGCACAGAAGAGTTAAGTGACTTGCCCCAGAAGGAGTCTGTAGCACAGACAGAAAGCAATCCATAACCCCCATTCTCAGGACAGTGCCTTAACCACAAAAACCAGCCTTCCTTTCACAGCACAGTTTTCTTTCTGCCCGCAAGTAGTGTCCTGAACAAATAAATAAAATGAAGAATATTTCTAAAACAATAATTTACATTGATTTGTACTCAGATGAGTTACTACATTAAAATATTATTGATACTATGTTGCTAGAGAGGAAAAGTTGTATAGATGTAATCCACACTCCTCTAGATATCAAAGAGGAAAATATAAATTGTTCCGTTGGATCAGAACAGTGGTCCATTTAGTTTGGTGTCCTGTCTATGACTGTGTTCAGCATCAGATGCTTCAGAGGAATGCAAGAAACTCCACTAAGGACATTTATAGAGGTTGGGTCCACACTGATGTCCTATCGATTGCTCTGGATCGACTGAGCGGTCTGTGTAGACCCGCACAGTCGATCCAGCAATCTATGCAGGAAAACCACCCGGTAAGTGGTGTAGCGCTGCATTGAAGCAGCGCAGTGTGGACGACGTGCGAAAGAGACACAGCAAAGTCGACGGGAGATATGCAAGTGATTTACATCACTTGTGTATCTCCGGTTGACTGCCGCTGAATCCCAAAAGTAAGTGTAGACTGGGTCAGAATAACCTGCCTACAACTAAAACTACTTCTTAACCCAAGGTGGTTAGTGATTGTCTCTGACCTGAAGCATGAATGTTTACATCCCTTATCATTTTTATTAATCCTATCTAATGTGACTGTGAATGTTCCTGTTATTTATGTGAGAGGTTGGAAATAAATCACAGATCCACATAGTGGACTAGATTCAGATCTAAGTTACAGAGTTCTGATTTCAGAATCTGGCCCAATGTCTCTGGAGGCTAGATTTTGCATTTGGAAATAGTGGTCATGAAATTTGGTACAGTTGCATTTGTTTTCTTTAGGAAAATACCAAAAAAAAATAATTGTTGGGTTGAAATCTCCCACTGTGGGGAAGAACCTCACCTCTTCTATTCAACCACTGATACCTTATTGCACCTTTAAGAGAAAAATACAGCGCAACTCCTTTTATGGGCAGAGGCTGCAACCGGTCTCTGTAATTCTTAGACTGATTGATTTTGCAGAAAGAAATTATGCATGTTTGTTCGTTTGAAATCAAGCTTTGTGTGTGTGTGTGAGAGAGAGACAGAGAGATGTCACATGCATGCTTTCTCTCTATCATGTTAGATGGAGATTAAATATAAATATCTGTAATGTGTATAGCTATGTGCATTCTATAGGTACACACACACACACTGAATATATAGATAAATGTAGATAGTACCTGCAGAGAACGTATTCCAAACTAGGAAGTCAAACCATACCTTTATCCTCACAAAGCAAAGTGAGAATAGGTTTGTTCTGCAATTCCATTCTCTGTGTAAGCAGACAGAGGCAGACAGGATGATTGACTGATCAATTGATTTTGATCACAATAATGGCAGAGATTTTGCCATAATGGCCAAAATCACAGAATGCGAGAGCATTATTGCACTGCTTAAGTAAATGTTCACACTCCAAATGTAATACTTGATCAATTTTGTCTGAAAAAGTCCACCATTTTATAGCTTTAACTGACCAAAAAAACCAGAAAGTCAATACTAGTGCTGCCATTTTGCTTTACCTTGAATGAGAGTGTTGTCAGGTAACATTAGTGAAAAAATAGAATACACGTATGTGGAAAGGTGCATTATTATGCGTTCCAAAATAAAAAAAATATTATTTGATTCACTGTCAACTGGCAGAAGAGCTTTTTCAAAGCCAGATTTTTTGTTTTCATGTTTGTTTATTTTTTACTGTCTGTATGGCTGAAGCATTTGCAAACAGCAGGAAAAACATTTCTGAAAAGGGCTCACCAAACTTTGGATGCATCAGAAAACATGGAGTCCTTTATAAAAATATTCTGTGACAAGAAATAAAAGGTAGGCCTCACAAACCTCGTTTAATTTCATTAATTTAAGGGCCTCTACCCTCTTTAACCTTTTGCAAAACACCATTCCCTTCCCCCACTATTCGCACAAGCATACTTCTTGAATTTGCTTTTTCCCCTCAGGAAGCCCAGATTTGCCCTCTGAACAGAGACCACAGGAAGATGAAGCTATACAATCTTCCTTCTGATGGTCACCCCTTCCTATTTCATCTCCAGGGGCTCCAACTTCCCTGTCCATCCCTTTGAGCTTCTTTTTTATTTTTTCTGTAGTAGGCCTTCTTTATCTATTATGTGCTACAGCTGATAGGCCAAACGTTCAGCTTCCAGATGTGGTTCACTGCATTTCTTCCTGATGTCAATACTAGTCCAGGTTACATCTATGCATTAATTCAGATCATCTCCTGGTCAAGTATTTCCTGGTGAACTAGGTATATGCAATTATGAAAATTTGCATGAGCATTGCTAACTGCCCAAGCAGTATAAAACGTGACACCACCAAAAATATAAAGGAGTTGCTTTTCATGGACCAGTGTCTTGTAAAAAAGTTCAATTCAGTTTAATCCACAAAGTTCAAGTGGTTTCAGACTGTACTCAGAAACTTTCTCCCGTTCCTGCAAAACATGACACAAGTGTTAACAGTTAAAGGCCAAAGTCCTTGTCTTCTGGTTAGATGGTCTCTCTCACATTGGACTTCAGAAAACTAATCAGGAATTAAATTTTCCTATTGCTCAGTACCTAAACTTTATTATTCTTTTTCACATCTGTAAGGCAGTACATTCCTCTGTGAGTGGGTGTACAGTCAGACCCAGCTAGCCACAATCACTGGGAAAATTCATGATTTTCAGTTTTTCAAAAGTAAGATGTAACTCAACTGTACTTAGGCCAGGCCATAATACCGAGTATCATTTAAACCTTTCAAATACTCAAACTTACAGAAAAGTCATGCACAATTTAACCAGATCTCATAGTACACAGATAGAGACTTGAGGGCCCGGGGGGATGTTAGTAAGATTTATAAAATATGTAAGTATTTTTGCAAACATTTAAATTCCAGAAATGACAACCTCTATCTAAAAGGAAGCTAGAATAGGAAGTGGGAGAAGCTATTTCTCAGTCAAGTGCTGCCTGTAACTAAGCAGAGTAATCTAATTTGCAAGTAGGTGACCTATATCTCTGGACATACCTGATTATTTATTCAACTAATCAAATTATATTGTGTCATTTGAAGATAGAATGTTCACACTGCTGACAAGATGTTATTTTTTGTTATCAGATAAGGTGAATTGATTCCAATCTATATTACTTTTGTTAGTCATCAACTCTTACACCTAGACCTGCCAAGGGAAGCATGAATGCACTTTGTTAAATTCAATAGCATACACAGCATTAGGTCATAGTAAAGATATGCACTGTTGAATAAACACAGCGACCCCCGGCACTCGATCAGCTTTGTCTACATGCTGGCAGTTCAAGTGCCAGAGTATGTTGCGGTACCTCTCTCACACAAGCAGGTCTGAGGCATTTGAACAGTTCTACCTCTTCTACTTGGTCTGCATCTGTATTAAGGAAAGCAGAGAACAGCACACATTAGCGGCAGCATCTACCTCGGCACCTCACTTTTGCCTCCATCTCAAGACCAAAAGGCATTACAATGTTAGGAATCGCTATCCCCTGTGCTTACTTGCAAATACATATTTTATAATTAAAGGAAAGTGATATGTCACCAGACCAGATGCCAGTAACTTTTTTTGATTGACTGATTTAATCCCCCAACAATATCTACTGAAAACATCAATGGACAATTATTCCGAGGGATCAGCTCAGGGGGCTCAGGGGGCTAGACCGCGGTATGTGGGTGTGTGTCCTGGAGAAGGGCCAGCACCGAAGGCCTCAAAGGACAAGGACATCGATATTTACAAGATACAGTGCGTTATTTAAGGAGGGGTGGGTGGGGAGGATAGAGTGGGAAGTACGTGAGGGGGGGCTTTGAAAATAAATAACGAGGAGAGATGCTCATCTCACCGACTAAGCCCCCACTAAGGCAAGGGATGTGAGCCTAATAACAA
This sequence comes from Mesoclemmys tuberculata, assembly GCA_007922155.1. Lineage (NCBI taxonomy): Eukaryota > Metazoa > Chordata > Testudines > Chelidae > Mesoclemmys > Mesoclemmys tuberculata. The sequence continues at coordinate 37,813,658 of ML675601.1, read as the reverse complement.
CCATTGTCTTTGTTGCTCCCCTCCTGGATGTTTGGGGGCGCTGACCTCTCCTACCTCCGAGGGGGTGGCGCTGGGCTGTTGGGGGTCTGGTCTCCGGACAGACAGACGTCTGCTTTAGCCTCCCCTTCATTGTACAAACTGCAGATCTAATCGCTTGCCATCTCTGTGACCCTTAATGAGCTGGAGCCGCGGATGAGAGCTTCCCCGGGCTTAGCGTCGCAGCCACTGGCAGGAGCGACCGCAGCTGCAGCGCGGAGCTCCCTAGCCGGGGCCAGTTCCCAGCGCTGCCGGGAACGGTGGCGGTGGGAGGGAGGCAGCGATCACGCTTCCCTCCTTGGCGGGTCCCAGTCCCTCCGCACCCCACCTCGGAGGGAGAGGGAGGCCAATCCCAGCCGTTTGCTTCGCCTGCCTCCTCTCCAAAGCGCCCAGTTTAGGCGAGGAAGCCCGCGCTGGTTCTCCGGTCTGAGCCAGCGGGAGGGAAATAGCCAGCGGGGGAAAGTTTGCTGGCGGGTCGGAGGCACGGCGAGAGGTGGCATTGGCAAAGTTGGGCGAAGTTAGCGACCGGGGGGGGCACGCTCCCCTTCTGCTGCGGGGCAATACACGAAGGGAAGCGGCAAGGAAACGTGCAGCGCGGGGGGGAGATGGACAAGGGCAGCGAGGGGGGGACACAGCCCAAGGGACAAACATGGCACAACACAATGTGGACACAAAGGAAAACGCGCTGGGGTTACGCACGTAGGGAGAGCCCCCTCTAAGGGGGATAAGAGCAGAGGGGAAAACATACGTGTGCGACACCTATTAGGGAAGGCGCCAAGGAAAAGCCTCCGAGAGAGGGACACACAGGGAACGACAGCAGGGGAAACGTGGCCGGGGAGGCAGGGACGGGACAAGTGCTTTTGCGTTGCTGTTTCGCACCTATTTGGTACGGATTCAATGAGTGATCAAGAGCAAGTTAGAGTATTTCGGGCGCCAACAGGAGGGTTTTAATCCGTCCGACTCTGTGGACCGCGACGATCTCCCTCCTCCCCCCTGACAAGCAAGAACGAAGGGATGAATGTATGGCCAGGCAAAGCTGATGTCAGTTTCCCTGCGTGCGTGTCATAACCATGGGATGATGTCCTGTTTTCACGTCGAAAACCAGAGCGCGCACACTCAATCGCAGCCGGCCGCTCCTCAGATTTGCTTTTGGTCGCTTTGTGCGTTTGAGATCTCGCGGATGGTTTGAGGAAGGGCAATGCCACGTTTCTTCCCCTCTGAAACGCGGGCGTCCCTGCCGTGAGAGAACAGCAGCCAGACGTTTAACAGCGTCTCCGGGTTGTGATAGTCTCTCTGATCAGGAGGGAATTCGCTCTTAAGAATTGGGGCTGCTGGCCGAAGTGAATGCCACTTTACTTGTTCGGACCGTTGGCACGCACACACGCCGAGAGACACCCACCCTACCAGCCTGAAAAAGCGCAAACTCGCCTCGAAATGGCCCTTCAGCTTTAATGCGAGTCTAACTAGCCCATTAAATATGATCAGCATACCGTTTGCATGGAATGAAACCTTTGCCAGTCCTGATTGCTCCAAAGGGGGATCACGTCCTACCTCCCACCTTCCCAATCTCCATTCTCCCAGTGTACACACTCTTGTAATTACTGATGATTGTGCTAATGCAACCCTGAGCAAAAGCATGCTGGTACTGTGGAGAGAGGCGCCGGGAAATACCGTTAATTTAAGGAGAATACACGTGGATTATGGTCCCTCTCTGACACGTTTGTGCCACTGCACACCCTGTAGATTCTGTGCGTTGAATACAGCACTTCATATCTGTCATCTAAAGGGCTCGTTTCCGAGTCTCGTGTTGCTTCCTTAATTTTTTGTAAATGGATCACCGGGTGATCTAGGAAGAAATGATGTTTCTCTTTGAGCAACGGCGAAAGGACAGAAAGTGGGGGAAGCGACTTGTTAGCATTGATTCTAAACAAGCAATCCGCTTCGTACAATTCCTGCCCTGATTGTTTCTTACATAATTCCCTGCAGCTAACGCAGAGCAGTTTGCTCAGAAAAGAGTAAAATATAACATCGGGCCTTCTGCGTTCTTAATTCCCCTCCCGTAATAGAACGGGTTGAGGAAAGTGATCTGTGACTTCCTTGATCATCATTTGGTTTTCTTTTTAAAAGGTTGAACGGTTCTTTTCTTAACCAAATATTTTTTTTATTTGTTCAGATGACATCCACCCTTGCACCCTCCCCCCTTTTCTTTTCATCATCAGCAAATAAAGATTAGGTGGGCAGATTATAGAAAGCATTTTCAGTCTTGTCCTGATCTTTATTCCAGAGCCTTTGTGATGATATTGATGATGATGATGGTCAAGTGGACAGTTTGATTTTTGTGTTTGGAGCTAGTTATAAAGAATCAATATTATATCAAGGGGTAACTTTCGTGATAAAGGACTTTAACCACTCTGGCTATTCATCATAAGTCTGTAGCAAGCAGATAGGTCAAAAGAAATTATATTGCACTAAAGAGTGTGTCTTCTTATCTCTCCCATACCAGGGGAATAAGGGACAAGCCGATCGATACAGTAGCTGCTGTATACTTCTTGCAATTATCAATAGCTGATTTCGTCTTTTGAGGCCTGCATCTATTAATACAAGCTAATAATAATCTTCTGTAGTCAAGATCCTAAAAGTTTTTTATTCCTGACGGCACTATTTATAGTTCCTAATGTATAAATTATGCCCTGGATATAATGTATATATAATATTCATCTCACTAGTCATTTGAAGTGATATATGGCTTTGTACAAAGATGGGTAAATATAAACGAGGTTTACATGTACATTTACATATGTTGATGGTGTATATATTAGTGTATATGAGCCTATAGCTAAATGCATACATATCATATGTATATTACATATAAACGTCCACACGGTATAAACATGCATGTCTGCATAGTATATAACCATACACACTGAATTTATGTTGCTGTGATTATATATTGATATGGTATGTCCCTTGTACATATACCAATGCCCAGGCTACTTAAATACGGTTTGTTAAATTAATATCTCATCTATTAGGGTAAAGAACAAAAACTGATAGTAGTTGGGGTTTGCTCAGTGTGAGCATGAGATTGTCTATGAATCGATGTTTATTTAGGTCTAGGAGTGACATGATATTAAATAAAAGGAAAACTAACAAATGTTTAAGGCAAAACCTTTAGCAGCGATTGTGCTCTGGACTGGTTCTATAAATCTGACGGCGGAGCTCGTTGCTTTCTACAAAAAAATTGTAATAGAAAAGAAACATCTTTATAATTGACATTTGACATGCTGTTTGGGTTAGGCTGTGGTAGACCAAGCACAGATTTCACTCTGATGGAAACATTTATCATCGTGATTGCTACAGAGTGGCAGGTGGTGTTATCAATTACCTCTTCTTACCAATAATAATATTAGTATGGTAATATCTTTGCTCAAGTGAGAACGAATTAGCGGTCAGTTGTTACAGCCTTAAGCACACAAAATAATGCTAGATTGAACCCCACTGTCCTAAAACAAAAGTTGGGGTTAGAGAGGGGGGAAGAGACTTCAGATTGAAAGAAACAATAAAAGATAAAGTCCAAATAATTGAACCTCCCTTCTGAATAAAGTTGCCGAAGCCAATTTTAAAAATAACTGGCAACAGCCGGATTGCACAAACTGTCTGATCCAGCTTATCTATATGTGGGTTTCTTTGGTAGGTTTATGAAGGCAAATCTTATATATTTATATATATGCTGAGGGAACTATGTGTACTCTCCTGGTGAAATCAATTTTGCAAATAGGCTTTTTCCCCCCTGAATAAATGGTACAAATTAAAGCAAACACCTAATTATGCGTCCCATTAATGTAAAAAATACAATACTAATTGGTAAATAATATTATTAAGCAGACAAAATAATAACGTGTTGTTTCTTAAATTGAAAACAGCATTGCAAAGGGAAAGACAATTAACAAATTAGATTTAATTATAGGGGAGAAAAGCAACTTTTGTTTTTCCATCAGTATTAAAATATTTTAATAGACCCACCAATCATGTGGCTAAGAATATGAGTGTGTACCATGTGTATTCGTACAGTCATGATTGTATATACACGTAGGTTATACACACATTTACATATTTCTGTGCTCGAGTCTACTGTATATATCTATTCACACACGTGCATAACAGAGCGAGAGGGTTAATCTGTTTTCCCTCCGAAGTGACCATATTTTTGCAGCCCAACTTCAGCAAATATGTTTTCATACTTCAGTCTGAAAGATTACATAGGAGACTCGTGAAAGAGTTTCCATCTAATAAGAGAAGGGCGGGGGGAGGGGTCCGAGAGATTAGAAGCCACTTTAGAATAACTTTAGGCTTGCATTCCGAGTCCTTTAGATGTTTAGGTTAATGTTGTTCACCCAAGTCAATCACAAAAGTTTCGCCATACGATTTGCTCGTTTACAAAAGCTAGCGATCAAAGCACTCTTCTGCCCGAGCTGAGGGACATATCCAGGTGTGGGTTAAAAGTGATCATTTCGCCAGTCTTCCCCCTCCCGAGCCACCCAACGAAATGTGAATGCAGTTTGGGCTTAAAAAGACGCAGAGCCCAGCAACTTTATCAACTGCTTAAGTGCATCGCTTCTTTAAAAAAAAAACCACCACCCTATAAAACGTGTCACTTGTTGTAACCCTAGAATATGTAAATGTCAAGAGATACAAATCTAGTAATTATGCCTTTCTTGCCTTTGTGATCTCCATTGTTCATGAAATATTAAAGACTGGCTTATTTAATTTTCCATTTAAAGTTCCTCTCGCGCCTGGCAAAATCATATGACACTGTTTGAACAAAAGACAAAAGTCCGTTCCCATAACATTCTCGAAGATGTTGGAAGCAAGGCACTGTTAAACTCCCATCATTGTGCTACCGAGGAAGCGAAAAGACCTTGAGAAATAGCAAATGCTAAAGTTTAGGAAGAAAATGTTGATTGAGCAACAACAAAATCCCTTCAGAAGATGACGGGATGAAAATTGACACATTTCTGGCGCTACTGCATCTGGGGGGAGGGAGGGAACGCCGGGGCTAGGTTAAAGTGCAGCATCTCTGATTCCAGGCGAATGTTTCAGACAGTCGGTAGCTGAGCTTTTTCACCTAAAGCAAGCCCGTGGAAGTGTACAGTGATACGCCATCTGAAAGAGAAGATGTAAAGCCGACCATTTCCTTCACCATTGCACTTTCTGAAGGTTACTTTACCACTCGCAAGCGATCGCTTTCACCTGCATTTTACATACGCGTGTGTATAGATGTGTGTACGCGGTGTATGCAATATACCCCTTCCTGTCGGGGGAAATACACTGTGTTTAATAAGGGCTTAGGTCCCCTCCACCTTCATTTTGGAAAATTACATCAGATTTCACCCATCAATGTCGTGTCCAGACATTTCAGTGTAGAAACACGCAGGGTGACAAACTTTCCGCCAAAGTGGATCTGTCGCAGGAAACAAAGTCGAATTTAGAGACGGCAAAAAGTATTTATTTGTAAATGCAGGAAGTGCTAGAAAGGGGTCGAGTTTTAAAATCAGATGAATGGAGCGTAGAAACCAGATAGACGTCTAACATCTAAAAGCCATGGATTTGCACTTTCTAGGTGGTTTTTTTAGGATGTGTTCTTTAACGAACACCCTCAAATACAAAAATCTCTAAAAGTGTGTATGGCCATAAGTGATCCATTCTGGCCTAATCTGGCGCCTCTAATTTATTTTGTTTCCCTACAAACGTCAAAGTGGAGAAGAAACCAAAAGCAGAGCGATAACATCACAATGCAAAAGATAAAAGAAACTTGCAGCAGGGGAAGTTTACAAAGGAGTCTCCCAAAGAAGCCGAGGTCCGTGTATCTTAAGGGCTACAAGGGGACGAATATTAGGAGGAAATCCCTTTCACTGGTCTTAATCTCTGTCCCCAACCCCCTGTCCGCATCTCCCTTCTGTTTCGTGCAAGGTGAGCTCTTGCCCTCGTGGTCCCAAACAAGGGGTCTGGGAGACTGTCAGAGCCACCGGAGCAAAACAAAAGGGACGGGGAGCAGATCGGAAAGGCTGAGCTGTAAGTAATATTTGAGAAAGGAAAGGAAAAAAAGGGGGCGAAAGGGGAGAAAAGAGAAGGGAAAAAACCCCAACAAATAAATGTCTGGGATGGGGGGGAGGGGGCAAAAGGGGAGTGTCCTGATCGCTGCGTGATGCTGCAGCGGCGGACGCGGAGGCATCAGTAACTATGTGGTACATCCTAGCGGTGGCTCGCTGTCATGGGAGTGCCTGCGCGTATCCCTCTCCCCTGCAGAGCCCCCCGTGCAACTTGTCACTTAAGTCTAGTAGTTGTGCACTTCCCGGGGGCTCGAGAGGAGCCGGGAGGAGACGACGCCCCTGGGCACCCGCTTGGTGGACCCCCCCCTCGTTGCCAAACACGAGCCAGCCCCAGGGGAAGGGAGCGAGGGGCTCGCTGCTGTGCAACTTGCAAAGCAACGGAGGGGCAGGGTGGGGGAACCCGGCCCTGCCCCGCCCGCCCTCGCTCAAAAAAAAAAAAAGAGAGAGGGGAGGGGAAGTGAGAAAAGCCGCTGCTGGGAAAGTGTCTGGCGAGAGGAGCGCTCCGAGGCGGCTGCTGGGAGCGGATCGGGCTGCTGCTGAGCTGGGGGAGGAGGGGGCAGGAGGAGGAGCCGCCGTGCGACCCGCACCGCTCCCAAACTTGAAAGTTTCTCTGCCCGAGAGCAGCGGCGGCCAGCGACGGCGGAGCGCGCGTGCAGCGCGCCTCCCTTGGCGCGGAGCGGCGGCACGGCGTGGGGCGAGCCCGCGCGCAAAGCCAGCCTTCGGCGCGCGGCGGGGCGGGGGGAGACCCGGACTCGCCCCCACTGAAGCACCGCCACCGGGAGAAGGGAGAGACCCGGCGCGGGCTCGCTGCAGCTCAAAGACGTGCTCGGCCCCCGCGCGAGAGACCGGTGCCGTCAGCCAACGGGGCGCAAAAACGGAGTCCGGCGGGGGAGCGGCACCGAAAAGTCATCCCAACCTGCGAGCGAGAGGGGGCCAAACTTCCCACCCATGGACAACAGGAAGTGACCGGCCGCAACGGGGAGCCTCCGCTTGGAGCAAGAGCTGAGAAGCTGCAAGACAAAGAAGGAAGGGAGGCGAGGCGAGGCGAAAGGCAAAACTGCCCAAGTTCTGCTGGTTTTGTCCCCCACCCCCCGGGGGAGAGAACAAAAGTCAGCGGGGAGGAGGAGGAGGAGAGGAGAGGCGGCGAGGAGGAGAGGCAGGGCGGAGGACGAGCAAAATACCAGCAAATGTGAAGCTCAAAGGAGCGACGAGGCAACGCGAGCCGAGCACACCCACAAAAGTTTCTGGCCTCCCGACACAAGCCGAAATTGCACGCGCGCGCGCGCCCCTCCAGAAATCAGATGCCAGCCAGACCCACTCCTGGGGAAAGAGGAGCCAGGAGAACGGGAGACGCCGAGGGGTGCGAAAGCGAGCCCGGAGAGCAGAAGAAAGCAAAGCAAAAGTAGCTGCCGGGGGCGGGGAGGAAGCGCACGAAGATCACGACCTTCCCCAACAAGTGAAGCCCGCACATATGTGGTGCACGGGGCGTGCACACCAGAGCCCCGCTGCGCGGTGTGTGCGCTTCGCTGCGGCTCTCCCTGCGGCCGCCGCCGCGGCTGGGGTCAGCGCCTCTTGCGGGAGGCGCTGCCGGAGCCGGGGAGACGCATCGTTTGGCGGAGTGAAGCGGCTAATTGCTGAGCCCCGGCCCTCATTTACATATGCAGCCTGAGTCCGCTGGAGCCGGGCCAATCCGCGCTCGCCCCCAGCACCATTAATCGCCATGCATTATTCACCATCGTAATTACCGAGCCCCATGCGCGATCCGCGCAGCCGCCCCGCATCGCAGGCAGCGCACGCCCCACAGCGCCGCGCAGCACACCCCCAGCCCGGCTGATCCCCCCCGCTCGCTCTCCTCGCCGTGCGCTTGAGCGGCTCGGCCCCCCCTCCGCCGCCACCAACTCGACTTTTTCTTTTGCGATCAATTATTTCCAGCCCCCTCCCCCCGGCTGCCCCCCTCCCGCTGATGCCTCTGCAAAAAGCAGGATCCCGAAGCCGCAGTTAGCAGCATGTCTCGGCGCAAGCAGGCGAAGCCCCAGCATCTCAAGTCGGACGAGGAGCTGCAGGCGGAGGTGGTTTCCGAGCACGGTAAGGGGCTCCGTGGGTCTCGCTCGGCGGGGGCGGGGGCCAGGGGGCAGGGTTAGGGCTGTGCTGGGAGCCGCGGATCGTTCCCCTGCCTGCGGGGCCGAGAAGCCGCTCGGGCCGAGGGGGGAGGCAGCGGGAAAAGTTAACAGTTCAGCCAAGTCCCCCCCGGGAAGCCACCCCTCCCTCGGTGCCCTGCGCTGGCTTGGCGGACCTTCGTGACCGCTGGGTTTGGTGTGTGCGGGGGAGAGTCCTCTGGCTTGCCCGGGCTGCGAGGAGGCAGGGGCTGGCACCCGGGAGGCGAGCTCTCCTCCCCCCCGCCGGGCCTCGCCGGAAAGTTGGGAGCCGCTCGGCCAGCTGCCGCCGGGGCTCTGCGAGCCCGGGGCCGGGCGGCTGCAGGAAGGAAGAGCCGCGAAGCGCGGCTCCGCCGGGCCGAGGGCGCCGAGTCCAAAGGGGGCTCGTGCGCTGCTCGCAGCCCGGCTTGAGCCGCGCTCTCGGCGAGCCGGGCCGGCGCGCTCAGCGCCCTCCTCGAGGCGGCGGGGCTGCCGAGGGGCTCCCCGTGGCCACAGTGCCCGCGCCGCCCCCCCGCCAGATTGCAAGTGAAAAGTGGTTCTAGGTGGGGAAGGCTTTGCCTTCCATGCTGCACCTCCGACGCCCCCTCCCCAGGCAGGGAGGCAGGAGGGACAGCCCCTAGGGGTAGGGGACGGTGTCATAGCTGGGCTGGGGAAGTTGGGTGCTGGGGGAGCGGAGTTTGTCTCAAGGAGCCTGGGCGCTCCTTCTGCTTCCCATCCCTGCTATCTTTGCTCCCCTTCAGTTGCTCTGGGCTCTTCTCGGGTTAGTGTTAGCCTTAGTGACTGCAAACGATCCCTGCCACCACCATCGTCTTTCACAACAGCCACATGGAATGGGGAAGGTTTATTTTTCCCATCCATCCGCCATGACCCCCCCCCTTCGCCACCCCCTACGGGCACATATGCCTGGTTTAATATTGTTAGATTGCCCAGTGTGTCCGGGTTGCAATGATCCCTTTTCCCCACCTCTGCAGTAACATTTTGAAAATGGGGTTGCAGGCTTTTAAAACAGAGAATTAACCGTGCTGATCAGAAGTAAAATTTGCAAAGGCGTCCAGCAACCCATCCTCGCTTTTCCTTGGTTAGGTTGAAGGTTTCACACTGGAAAGTTTTCTTTTCCTTCTTCCATAGTTTATTATTATTAATTATTATTATTATTGGTTTCTTGCATAACCAGTAAGTGAGACTCTCACTCCCTCACTCCTTTATTTTACCAAAACAGCAACAAACAACATGCAAAATCACACCGCTTTATCCTTGTTGTGCTTCAAAACTGGAATTACTCTACTTACAAGTTGCTCGGGGCGGGGGGGGAAGGGGAGGAGAGATTGGGAGGCATGAAAGTTGGAGTCTAAGGAGGATTTTGGCTATTGTATCAGAACTTCGCAACCTTGAAGCTTAGGGTAGTCTGAATGCATTTCATCAGGTTAAAACATCTGTCAGATAGGCAAATCTTCAAACCAAGGACTACCACCACCTTTTTCTCCTTCCCAGGGTATTTTTGGGGGTGGCAGGGAGGGTTGGTCTCCAGGCAGTAGAAAGGGCTGCTACCGCTTCTGGAAAAGCCTTTTGGATACTGACAATAAGAAACATGCAAGGAAATGCTTCTTTCTGTCACACCTGAAGAACAAAACATTGTGTATTTTTATTTTACTTTTGTTTAAGCATAGCAGTGACAGTGTACAAAAATTAAATTGAAGCAAATAGATAAGAATTATTTGTCATGGTGGAAACAAGATTAATTAAACACAGTGTATGTTGGGAGGGTTCTTGGTTTAAGAATTTCTCATTTACAAACTTTTAAATGTGCAGCCTCCATTTCAGCACAGGGGGAAAAACATGCATTACTTCATTATGTCACTTCTGGTGAGTTAATATATTGAAGAAAATTGTTAAACTATTTTTGTTTTGCTTTGTTTTGTGAGTCTTATCTATGTAGCCATGTCACCCGAGATTAGAACAGGAGATATGCTAAAAAGAAACGCTTGCATATGGTGGGTAGATTAAGGACAAAGAATCTTTTTGTCATGGAAATATTTTTTTTTTGTTTTGTTTTGTTTACTTCATCACATAGAATTTCTCACACTTGGTTTGTTTTGTATTGCCCTCAATGACTACATGATCAAATGAATGGATTTATTTCTGCCGAATGAGAAAGACAGTCTTTCCATCAAAAGGACTACATTGCATCCCAGTGAGGAATTTTAAAGCGTTATTATTGTGGTCCCTGAATAGCTCAAAATCGGCTTTCACAGCAGCCCTAAAATGCAACAATGTAAATACTTCTCAGCCTCAGAAGGCTGTTATCAAAATGTGGTGTGTCCCCTTTTATTAAAACATATTTAAATTAATGGAATGAAACCCCTCATAGTTAACAATAGAAAAGCTGGAGCAGTGTTACTGGTTTTTCACTTTCATTTCAGAAATGTGATCACGATGAACTTAGTAGTGTAAACAAGTTGAAGGATCTGTAGTGCACATTAGTGTAGTGTAAATCATTTACACGTTATAATACAAAGGACAAAAATTGCTACTTTTAAAACAATTTAAAGGGTCAACTATATTTAGATGCACAAGGATCTTAGAATTAAAACACTTCTTTCAAGTCAGTGCTTTTCATTTCCATTCACAATTGTAATCAAGATATTACCACAGTTCCTGAACGTATTTTGCAACAGGCCAAAAATAGTCTGTCCAGGACAGAACAGAGGAGGAGTCATTTTGTTGTTTTGTAGGGGGTTTTAAAAGCAAACAAAATGATTATTCTTTTATCTGTACCCTTTGACACATTTTTAGAGTGGCTGCACTCTGTGATATAAATCATTGGTAACCCAATATTAAGTTAAGGAACCTTATTTATTTAATGAAAGTGTATATATATTTAATATAATTATCAAAGTATATTTTCATTAAGTGAAAATTCTTTAGACATACTACTTGTAATTAAAATTGAACAGCACCCAAAAGAAACCTGACAGTTTGGAAAACAGAATGGAAGGTAAACAGTAAGCTGTATTTAAAGTTATATGGAGACCAGTCAACTTAGGTGGCAATGTTACAATGGAAGCTTTAGAATTGTAGTAAATAATTTCTGAAGTCAGTTTGGACGACAGCATAATGCAGTTGAGTTCAAACAACAGAACAGTCTCACTATGGGTAGTCTGGTGAGAAGGTGTTTGAAATCTGAAGATAATTGACAATGTCATGAGCTACAAATTTACATTCAGAAAATCATTTTAAATGATTTTTTAATGTGGAAAGCTAAAATATGCCTTTTGTAAATTGGAAAAGAAATGTTTGCAAACAACTAATAAAGATAGATTGCTTAACCAGATATATTGTAGAATAAAGAACAAAAAGATATTTCTTCACACAATATTTTAAGGATACCATATTGAACGAAAATGATGGAAATCATTTACAAAGAGTGACAAGAATTGAAAAAACTGTTATTGATATCAAACACAATATGCTCTTCCTTTGTGAGAAAAAATAATTGAAGAGATTAGTGTTTTAAATTTCTAGTAGCACTGTTTTTCCTAAATCAACAGATTACAGGCAATTAAAAATTATGTTCTAAAGAAAAGAGAAATATTACATGCATTTTTACTCAGATTAATTCATGTTATTAAGTGAAGAGCATGAGTTTAGCATTTTTAAAGTAGGAATAATTAAACAAAGTTTTTCAAATGTTATAAAAGTGACTTCAGTGTTGCTGAGTAAAGTTCTACTAAGGAACTATGACAATTGACGCTTTGGACTGTTTTCATTCTAAGATAATAGTTGAGATGTATTATTATTTGTTCTGAGGGGAAAGGAGTACCTTAAAGGAACTAAGTAATGGCAATCTTTGAATATGATTTTGCAACCTAGCATCTTGTTTTTTTAAAAACACTAGACATAGTTACATTAAAGTCTTTTTTACATTTGTGAAATACGTAATACATTCTAATGCATGAATTTTTTAATGCTGGTGAACTGGAATTACATTGTGTATATTTTAACATTTACTAGCTGAACTCATACAGTGTTCTTTCGAGATTAAAAAATATATCTAGAATGACATCAGTTCAGTGTAATCAATTTTCTTTAAAAAAATCTATTTGATACATTTGTGTATATACATTAAACACACATCCCACACAAGGATAAGAATTTATCTACATTAAAATACAAAATATAAACAACCAAAAAACAAAAACAAAGCCCAGAGGTTACTTCATATAATTTAGAAACACAGAATAATTTTTTCTCTAGAACATGAAAGGTGACAGTAAGCTGTCTGTTTACATGAAACTCCTATGATTTTGCAAATACTCTTTTTGAAGCAACTACCAACCAAAGATTGCTTATTTATTTCGAAAAATGATACTTTAAGGAAAAACAGAAGTATTGCTGATTAATTGCCACTTTAATGGGAAAGGACAATTGACATTATTTGCTTAAATTCTTTTGGCATTCTTGTACATACTTCATGTACAAACTTTGTGTCATAAATTTGCATCAGATAATTTTGATTCTCTTCAAAGTCAGCAAGAGAAAAATGTATGGATTAGCATCAGGAATTTCTCAACAAGTTGAATGTTGTATGCAAGATGATAGAGAAAGAAGGCAAAAGTGGGTCAGATTTCATTGTGTGGTGCTAATCTCAGAGAAATTTTACCATTGATCTCGAGGTGGTCATATGAATATTTTCTTTTCTTTGGGAAATCTTCAAAGATGTTACTCTGACTTCTGCATAATAAATATCAGCAGGATACTAATATATTTAAACGTAAATGTTGATAATAACTTGTACTTTTCAAAATATTTGAAAAAAATTCATTATCGAAGCTAGTATTCAAGTTTCTTTTTAAATATGAATTTTTTTAAAAAAAGAAAAAATTCAAACTAATGTCCATAAATTCTGCTTTTAAAAAACAGTTTTAAGTCCTGGAAGATTTTTAGGAGCAGGGTTTATTTTGTTTTTTACCTATATGATTTGTTGACTGATTGCCAAGCTGGGAAAAGCATAATCTGTAGACTATCCATTACTCAGGAGGTGAGTCAGTCAGTTTTGCTGATAATAAAACAGGTCTGGTTTGACGTTAAAATAGTTCAGTTCTGACCTATTTTATACATAAAAAAAAGCATCTATTTAACACTTCCGCTGAAATATTTCATCTGTAAGCTGACAGTCATTTTCTATAAACTTTTCAGGAGAAGTATTGTTAAATCTAGTTATAATTGTACATTTTTGTTGAACAGTCCATTTCAGTGTAGAGGGCCAAAATCCTGCTTGCTTTACCCTCCCAAAACCTCTCACTGAATTTAATAGGAGTTTTCCATGAAAAATTGAGCAGGATTTAAACTATAATGTATTTTTTGGGTCATGTTTAAGTGTCATGCTGTTAGAGATGGTTTCCTTTGGGTGGAGGGTTGGAATATTGGAAATTGGAAAAGCTAGAACAATCATGTCATGCATGAATTAAGAAAACAAAATAGTGAAGTTTTAAAATAATTATTTAGAATAACTAAGCAAAAGGACATTGGACTCGAAGTTTTTGTTTTGTTCTAATTTATTATATACAACATGAATACACACACACAAGATTCAAAACAGATTTTTTTCCCCTCATTTTCTCAGTCTTGACATTTTTACTGTTGTGTCTTCTCTCTCCTCCCCACAAAAAATCAAAACTCTCTATGGGTTGGAAAATACACTAATAAATAACACCTCTGACAATGTCAATAGAACGTCTACATATTTTACAACATATGCCTGTCTTTCAATACACACTTAAACCAGTTAAATTTTTGTGTTCAAGTCCCTTTTGTATTTTCTGTGCATTAGTGTCCACTGTACTATAGAAAGTCTGTTTGGTCTCAGTGAAAAGGTGGGATTGCACGGAGTGCCAACAAGCTTCCGAAGGACTCTCCCTGAGGGTGGGTAGTTAGAAGTGCTTTAACAAGGCTTGCTGATTTAACCTTTGCCTGCTTTGCCCTGCCAGGGGTGGCCACTAGATGTCAAGCTCATAATACAATTAGTACATCTGTGCAGTTGACCTTGGCAGCACGGCTTACCACTGTTCTGTTAAGTGTTAACACTGAATTTGAGTGTTAACTAGAGATCCCTGCGAGTTTGTTACATGCTGTACAACTTATCCAACGCCCATCTCGTTCAGGACAAGTGTTTACAGTTCTTAAAGAAGGAAAAAGATTTCCTTTTGTGCTGCCTTGCATCTTGAACTGTTTAATTAACCCTGCAGGTGCCGCAGCACTTTTGTTTCAATTAATCACAACAGCCTTATTATTCACTATTTCAAGAGGGCCCTCCAAATGGCTCTGTTTGGTAATTCTGTTTTGTGATTTTTATATCTATGTAATACGTTTCATAAACTGTAGATGACTAGTAATAATAGTTTTGTTCAGCTTTTTATGCAGCTTTAGTTATCCAACACAACACTGCAGTACAGAGAATGGTAAATGAGCAAAGTGACTGAGCTACATAATTAGCAATGAATTACTTCGAGTTTGATCCTACAGATGCTTGTGCATGTGAGTAACTTTTACTCACAGAAGTATTCCCATTGACTTAAATGTTTGTGTGTTCATTCCTCTTGTGCATAAGCCTTTGCGGGATTGGGCTCGTAATTGGCTTCTCATATTTGTGGTCCTATAAACACAGACTCGCCATTCTTTCAGTGTTTGTTCAGACATTGGCCTGTTTTGTTTTGCAGAGTTAGGCAAGTCTAAAATTACGTTTATGTAGTTTAAGACTTAGTTAACCATCAACTTTCTGAAACAAGGAAATTATGTAAAAGCCTGGTGTTTTATTTCATTTGTTAACCTTACTTGATTTTGTACTTTCTGTTTCAGAACTTGCTATGTTAATTATCAATCTTGAAATTGTAAGGACTCCTAATAAAAAAAACCTTATAGTGTTTAAAAAAAATTAGCTTGGTCATGTATGTTTAATTATGCAAATACATATTCTATATGTAACGTCATAACAACCAACTGAATAGCTTATTATAAATGGTCTTGAAAACATAACAAACGCCTTATTATTTGATACAATATCTTGCACAGATATTTGGAATAAATTGTGAATGTTGCATCCCTTCCACATCTGCATGAATACATAACAGCACCAGTGTTTTAGATACCGCTGCACAAATTAGAAACTGCAAATGTTTTAAACAGAAGACAGTTAGTGACTGTGCCACAGGTGGCTGTTGTTTAACAAATTCTGAGATTTAGGCCACTGAATAGATCAAGCTAAGTGTGCCAGGTCAATACAAGTTTTTGCATAGCAAGAGTGCCCTCCACTGTTCAAATCCATATTAACAGCTTTTGTGGTCTGTGAAAAAGGACAGAATTTTTCTATTGAGCCTGGAATTTCTTCTCTATTGTTAAACACAGTAGGGGTCTCTATTTGTCTCCTCCTGTTTCGCAGCTTGGGCTCAGTATGTGATAATTCATCTTTCTTTATGGGATTCAAGGCTATCATAAAGAGTTAAAAAGAATTAATTTGCAAGAAAATAAATGTCTTCTAACAATTTAAGAAAACTTTTTAAATGCTTTGTACATTTTAGGAGATAAAGCTAGAGCAAAAAGTAGTAATATTGTTCTCAAGGATCAATACATTATACGGTTACTGGCTCATGGGAAAGTTAATAGTTTTGGAAGAAAATCAAATTTTATTTGTTTTTCTGTTTTTTTAAGACATAAAAGTTGTTTGAAAAAATGTTTGCCGAGTCTGACAAAATTAATTATAAATATTTGTCTAACTCTATTTCACCAGTCTTCAGTAATTGGAAAGCATATTTATAAGATCTTTTGCTACAAACAAAACTGCTAAGAGCTGCTCTTTGAAATCACTTTTAGATTTGCATGTGAGAGCTTTCTACATCTAAATTCGTGATTAGAGGACATTTTTATCTTTAACTGATGTAACATTCCAGGAGGGGGAAGGGTAATATGTCTTTTGCTGAAACTTCTTTATAGTTCATATGCTGCTTCACAGAAACGATTGGTAGTTTTAACTTCATACACTAGAAATGCATATACTTTTTAAACCTATTAAAGAATTGTTGTTAAACTCTCTGTAACTGTACTGATTCACAACTCAGAGATTTTGCAGCTTTTACATTGCCATTATTTTTAACATTGCATGTGATCTGAAAAGTTTTAGAAAATGTTTTGTTTGACAAATTTCTTGGACCTTTCACAATATATTTCTTTGGTTATAAAACTGTATATATAACACATTCACGTTTGAAAGTATATGAATCCTAGACAGAAAAAAGCATTTTCTATTACTTTCATTGTTTTATCTAATTCTGTTGTGAAAGTATGTACACTTATGAAGCACACAATATAAGGCTTTTATGTTGCCACTGGAATAAAAAATGTATAGTAAAACATTGCATTGCCAGAGAACATTACTACAGATTGGAAGGACCCTTGTCTAATATAATTGAAAAGGTGCTTTACAAGTCATTTATATGCAAAACCAGAAGTGATTTTTTAAAAATAATAATAAAAACAAAACAAGAACAAAACTGACATAGTGAAAAAGTTTTGGCTTCTTTCATATTGTAAACAGTTCATCCCAAGAAAAATGGCATTTAGCTAATAGTCAGCATATATTTAGTAGTTATTCTTACTAGAATGAAAACTTAATTTAAACCCATTTCATAGCACTAAATGGCATTTAGTATCTCTGAAACATCCATTTGTTATCTTTTCTCTCACATGTATTGAAAAAACTTTAGCTTTCCAGTAGAACGTAAGAGAATGTCCTGCTGTCTACAAACCCTATGTATCTGTGCATAGGGTTCATAGCTGTGCCAGTTTTTTCCTAACTTTACACATTTCCTCATGTTAACTGAAGGAGTCACTGTATCATTTAAGCCATTTCCCCAACCTCTCTTTTTCTCAGACTGCAAGAAAGAAGATTAACATTGTATTCTATATATGTAGCTATGCTTGAAGCATGAACAGCATTTGATGTGTACAGTTAATGACACTAGCAAAGTAGATTTCTCTCCACATCAACACCTTGTCTCTCCCAAATAGTGCCAATAAAACACACAAGTAGCAAAAGATATTACAATGACAAAATGACTTCCTCAGAACATCTTCAAATAAATTAACATGCACAAATTCAAACAAAGGGCTGGATCCTCACGTGGTGCACATGGGCATCCATCTGTTGAAGTCAATGCAGCTACAGTGATATTTGCACCAGTTTAAGATCCGGCCGAAGTGTCTTTGTGGATGTGTTTGCTATACATTTTCACCAGTTTTCATATAATAACCTTTATGTACTGTACATTTATTTTGCATCCCTTCACTGTTAGGAGCTTCAGCTAAATGTTAGTTGTTGAATTACTAATGAAAAAATCAAAAAAGCTAGAGGATACTGGCTCAAACCCTGAAGTCTGAATTTAGGCAAAATTCATATTCAACTCCCGTTGCTTCAGTAAGAACTACAGGATTTAGCCCAATGTCTACAAGCTTAAGCAGCTACTCTGTTTAAAAAAAAAAGTCTTATGTAAAACTTTATTATAGTAGCACTTTCTCTATATAATCAAAATAATCATTATTTTCAGCATAAATACAAATGAAAAAACACTGCACTATTTCATTAAAATAAATCACTTTTATTTTAGGACATGGAAGAGTGAAGGCAAACTGTAAAACATAAAGTAAATGGGAAATGGTTTAAATTAATCCAAGAGCACTATATATCCAGACTCATATAAAAAATAACTTCTTGCCTTAAAATTTTGATAGATTAAAAAGGTTGAACAGCCTGGAATATGATAAAATAGTGAGATGAATTCCTTCTATCCAATATATATAAATATGATGCTAGAATTTTATCAGACAGCAAAATATACTATATCTGATAAATATGGGCAACTAGGAGCAATCTACTTTTCAACAGAAGTCCCCATTGAAATCAGCGGGGAGTTATGTTTAAAAATCAGTGACACAATATGGCACTTTTTTTTTTTTAAACTAATAATTAAAATTGAAAGTGGTGTAAGAAACTAAGTACAAAATATATCAGAATATCTTTCATTCCAGTGGCTGCTTCATTACATTTGTAACGAATATTTAGAACTCATAATTTTCTTAGTTCTTTTTCAAAATGTCTGTATGGGAGCAGATCTTAAAAGCTGTTACTTGTATACCTAACCCTATTTACTTCAGTGGAATTCTTTGCACGAGTAAGGGTTACTCACAAGAGTAAGGGCTTGCAGAATTGGGTTCATAGCCCATAATTCTATAAAGCATCTCAGCACACAGAGAAGGTGGTATACAGTCAATAAATAATGTCTGTATGTCAGATTAATCTTTCCTACAATTAATGACATCTGCTTTCTTGCCAGTATAGAAGGTGAAGCTTTGGGAAAGGGAGATGTTGGTGAGGTTCTTTGTGTGTGCAGTTTGGAGTTATTTTAAACTCCAAAACTACTTTCTACATTAATTTCTTAAACTATTAGTTTGGAAAATCACTTAATTTTTTAAAAAGATGAGTATATCTGGATCTATAGTTTAAAAAGTATTCCTGATTTTTACATTACTCTTTTTTTTATTGGAGGGGAATCTGAAAGGTAGAGATGCAGATTCCCTGTCTTTCAGGGCCAAAACCTACTGAAGTCAATGCGAGGCTTGCCATCAGTTTCAGTGGGAGCAAGATTGGGCTCCAATAGTCTGAGAAATGGCTATAATGGTGTTTTATTACATTTCATATTTTAAGTGGAGGGGTCACATATGAAATGTAAAATGTTGCTATTCTTGAGTTATGCATTAGTATAGCCGGCTGGTTATAATATTGATGTATTATAGAGATCCATGTTGATAGTATCTGGTAATAACGTGTACAGTGGTTTAGGCATCTGTTGAAAGTTCATCTACCTATGTTTCTTAGTTATCACATATCTAAATCACAAGACTGTCTCTAATTTAGAAATAAAATACGTTTTAAAATAATGAGAACACTTTCAAATTTGGATTTAATGATTAGTGTACCTTGTCTGAAATAATTATGTTTCGTATTTGAGCACTTCATTCTAGATTAGAGAACTGCCATATTTGAATGGTTATGTTACTAGTATCCGTCACAAATTATTTAAATCTGTTGTGCTAGGTTTGTCCAGAGGAAGATCTCCCTATTGGAAAGAACTAGCAATATTTAGTTAAAATGGCAGTAAGAGAAATAAACGGGTTAGACACTGTAAATAAGTATTCCACCCTGCCAAAAAAAAAAAAAGAAAGAGAGGGAGAGAGAGAGAGGGGGGGGGGGAAACCTCTGCCCAAACTCTCAGTGTGTTTGGAGATGAGCACTGGAAAACTACACAAATTAAAAACTCACAAAGGACTCAGTCCTGCAATCCTTAGTCAGGCAACACTCCCATAGAACTCAGTGGGCCCTGAGTAAGGCTACAGGATCAGGCTCCAAGACTGTAAAAATGTAAATCTGCAATGTAAATAAAGATTCGTTTGAATTGTCTTGTTCTGAGAGACTCCAGAGAAAAGTGCTACTAGAATGTGAATGTAAAACAAAAACACTGGAATGCTCTGCTTTTCTTTTACTCTGTGTGCTTTTGCGTTCCAAAAAGTCAAGAGCTTGCTTTCTAAAATTACATTGAAAGTAGGCTTTTGTAAGAATAACTTTTAAAATATGTTTATTTTAATAGTATAGGATTTTAGAATGCCTCTGGCAATAACATTTCCACACTTTTTCCACAGTGAATCATGCTGTCATGTTTCATATTGATATTTTTACAATAAAATGTTAAATTAATTTATAAAATGCCATTTTGTATGTATGTTCGCTGGTTGATGT
>ML675601.1:37768517-37788517 GCA_007922155.1 Mesoclemmys tuberculata | reverse complement strand
TATTCGTATGCATATGGGTGGACAAATTCCAAACACACCGTTACCAGAGGGCTTCCAAGATGCAATGGATTCGGAGCTTTCCTACGATGACAAGAATGTGGAAACACTGAGCAACTATGATGACGACCTTGATGAAAATTCTATGGAAGAGGACCCAGAATTAAAGGACACAGCAAGTGACTCATCCAAACCACTTATATCTTACTCTGGGTCATGTCCTCCTTCACCACCTTCTGTAATTTCCAGTATTGCTGCTCTAGAGAATCAAATGAAAATGATTGATTCTGTCATGAACTGTCAGCAGCTGACCAGTTTAAAATCCATAGAAAACGGATCAGGTGAAAGTGACCATTTGAGCAATGATTCCTCATCAGCTGTTGGTGATCTCGAAAGCCAGAGTGCAGGCAGTCCTGCGATGTCAGAATCTTCTTCCTCCATGCAAGCGTTGTCTCCTGTAAACAGCAATAGTGAAAGTTTTAGATCAAAGTCCCCAGGTCTTAGCAACCTGGGAGAACCACAGGAAATACAATTAAAGACAGAAAAACCTGATAGCCCACCACATACTACTGAAAATGGAGGTGCTTTAGATCTGACATCCACCAACCCCGGAAGGCCAATCATCAAAGAAGAGGCTCCTTTTAGCCTGCTGTTCCTGAACAGAGAACGTGGTAAGTTTAAAAGTACTGTTTGTAATATCTGTGGCAAGCCTTTTGCTTGTAAGAGTGCATTGGAAATTCACTACCGCAGCCATACTAAAGAACGTCCATTTGTTTGTACAGTCTGCAATCGTGGGTGTTCCACTATGGGTAATTTAAAACAGCACTTACTGACGCACAAATTAAAAGAGCTGCCTTCTCAGTTATTTGAACCCAACTTTACTCTAGGTCCCAGCCAAAGTACTCCTAGCCTGGTCACCAGCACTGCGCCTACCATGATCAAAATGGAAGTGAATGGTCACAGCAAGCCGATCTCACTGGGTGAGGTTCCCTCGCTGCCAGCTGGAATCCAGGTTCCTGCTGCACCACAGACAGTGATGAGTCCAGGCATCACTCCTATGCTGGCACCCCCGCCACGTCGAACTCCCAAGCAACACAACTGTCAATCGTGTGGGAAGACCTTCTCCTCAGCAAGTGCACTACAGATACATGAACGCACCCATACTGGTGAAAAGCCATTTGGTTGCACAATCTGTGGTAGAGCTTTTACCACAAAAGGGAATCTTAAGGTAAGAAGAAAAACTCTCAAATCTCAAACACAACTGTAAGGAATGTGGGGTTTAAAAATGTGCTGCATTTCAGCTTAGCAGGCTGTCATTTTGTTGTTGTCATCGAGGCCAGGAGGCAAGAGAAGCGAAAGAAAACATTTATTGTATGGTGCTGTTTAAAGAATCAGGGCTCAATCCTGCCCTCTGATTTGTGGGTGCACATTTCTGTGTACTTCAGAATCAGCTGCAAGAGCTTGCATATACATACACGACGAGACCCATGATGGTGCACACCTGAGTCTCATAGAAACGATCTGTGTTTTGCATTTGTGCCATGCTTGTGGAACAGTGGTGTGAAATATACTTGGGATGTGAAAAAGGTGCAAAGAAATAAAGCACAAAATCACTGCAAAGAGGTAGGAGTGACACAGAATCCTGTGACAGTCACTGACCAGTTTTAACCTGTATTCTATGTAATTGTGTATGTGGTTGCCGAGGAGGATGGTAGGCAGAGATGATTCCCAAACTCTTCCTAATAAAAGACCTACGCACATGTGAAAGTAATGTAAAAAAATGAAGTAATGGGAAAGTAATGTAAAAAAATGTTATGGGCACCTTTCAGTTGTTAAGGTCCAACTCTGCTGCCTTCTTTCCTCTTGCTGATATGTGGTAAGACTATAAGCAATGCTCCTGCAGTGACTCAGAGCTTAGTGGATGCCTCTATTATACAGTCCAGTTTCCACTCTGCCTGTAGTGCACGTGTCACTATGCAGGTTGGTAAACTGGTAACCCAGTGACATAAAATGAGGTATCACAGGAGCACCATTTCTTGTCCGCACATCCAGGTAAGCATCAGGAGGTTAGAGGCACCAGGGGCCATGTGCCTTAGTAAGTGTCCCAAAAATATTTTTTAAATTATGTTATGTTTGGGGAAAGAGAATAAGAACAAGTGGAATAGTGTCCAGAGAAAGATTAAGAAAACAGAGGATAGAAAGACAAGAGGATGGGAAAAGGTCAAGGGCAAAGGAAATAACGGTTAGATAAGGTAAGAGTGCTTAAGACTTCTAAGTGTCCCGGAGGCCTACTAATGTTCAAGATGGTCGTGTATTTTTATGCATGTCAGAACTTCCAGTTGGCATCTGAAATTGTCTAACCTGAAGGATTCATATTCTTTGTTGTTGTAGCATTGTATTTGTTGCCGATGAAAAGAAACATGTATAGGTTGATGACTTACATTAATGTTTTTAACAAAAGTTTTAATTTGGACTACAATTTCCATTGTCCTTGCAAGTACTGCTTAGTCAAATAATTAAAATCTAATGAATTAAATGTGAGCTGAAGGATGCCTTTTTTCACTTTAAATTATGTCTTATTTGAATTGCTATACCAAATATTCAGACCATCTAGCTTATTGGAATTTGCTAATGTGAAGACGTTTCTCATTTCTATTTTCTATACAGGTTCACATGGGAACTCATATGTGGAATAACGCTCCTGCAAGACGTGGTCGTCGACTCTCCGTGGAAAACCCAATGGCTTTGTTAGGTGGCGATGCTCTGAAGTTTTCTGAAATGTTCCAAAAGGATTTGGCAGCTCGGGCAATGAATGTTGACCCAAATTTTTGGAATCAGTATGCTGCAGCTATCACTAACGGACTTGCTATGAAGAACAATGAGATTTCTGTCATACAGAACGGAGGCATTCCCCAGCTCCCCGTAAGTCTAGGTGGAAGTGCCATTCCACCTTTAAGTAACATTACCAGTGGCATGGACAAAGCTCGCACTGGCAGCAGCCCTCCCATTGTTGGTTTGGACAAAGCAAGTTCTGAAACTGGAGCCAGTCGTCCATTCACAAGATTTATTGAGGATAATAAAGAGATTGGCATTAATTAAAAGCATTCAGTACAAATAACTGTTGGACCACTACTCAACACAACATTTGTTCTATTTCATGTACAGTTTTGAAGTTAAGATTAGTTTCCTGACCTAAATACATAGGTTCCCTTTCAAATTTTACCCATAGCAGAAATACGTAACTTTGTGGCTGCTGAAAAGTTGTGTTGCAAGATCTGCATGGTACTTCTTTCAACAGTGAGTTTGACTGTTATTGAGAACTTTAAAACCTTTTTAATTTAAGTTAACAAAACAAAACAAAATCATTGGATAACTGCATTAGGGACAGAAAGAGGCTAAACTACGTCCACTTTGCTTCTTAAAAATTAATATCAACTGAGAAAAGGGGGCTTCACTATGACATTCCTGTCAAACTTATTTGCTGTTTTTGTTCAAATTAGTTAGAAACTTGAACTATGTTTTTAGGAATCTTAATCTTAAATAAGTGATTTAGTACCCCAATGCTGTGTGTATTATTACAGTATCCTTGTCTGTAGTATTTATAAAGTTAAGATTATGCGGGTAACAGACAATATACTTGGCCCAACCTTCAATGAAGCTTTTGTACCGCAAAATACATCTGGCTATGTGATTTTTTTTTTTAAGCAAATTTTGTTTTACTATGAATAAGTGGTTTATTTCAATGCAGGCAAAATTGTGAAGTTTTATGGGAAAGATAGCATGCTTTTCATGTGCAAGTACCTGTCAGTAACAAACTTTTTTTTTTTTTAATTTAAATATTTGTAGCTGCTATGTGGACAGTTGTTCTATTAAATGAAAAATGTAGTGTGGACTTTAACTCAATGATTGGAAAACAAGTTACAGACAAACCTTATCACCATAAATTATTCACAACATTATAAACAGTTGTGAGTAAATATTTCATGTTATCAAAGCTGTACAATAAAAAGGTAATGTTTGTATAATGTGGTTGCAAACTCTTAATTTATACTATTGCACTTTTAGTATTTTGTATTAGGGAGGTTTGTCTATAATTTGAAACTGAACAAAGATGTAAACTATTTTATAAATAGTACTTTGACTTAAGGAAAATGGGGAAAAAACTGTTACAGTTTCTTGTTTTGCCATAAGGTCAAACAATATGAGAGACCTATGTTAGTTAAACAGAAAAGCCACCGAGAACTGTCAGATCCTTAAGTAAAAGGGGGCCTGCCGTTTTCAAATTGAAATGACTCATTTAACTTTTCTACAAAGCCCATTTAAAAATGTGACCATCCCCAACAGAATTTTGATAAATTCATTTTAGGAGTGTGATATCAGTGCTAAGCCTAGGATAGACTAAAGAGAACATTGTGTAGGTTTAATTTTACTGTAATCTGTTCTGTCTCTTTCTCACACACCCACAAGCGAAACGTTGACTGCCTAATAGCACTGGTATTGTGCACAACATAACGGGGAACAAAATATAAAGCGTTTGGCTGTATGATCAGTCACAACCTTAAAATATTCTGACTTGATTCCCAACTCTTCCTGATTATCTCCTCAGATTACTACAAAGCACAATGTACTCTGATAATTCTAATATAATTTTATGCTTATTACATTGTTTAAATTACACCAAGTAAATAAAGGGAATGGTTCCACTCTTAAGCTAGAAGGCTGGGGCTTAATCAAAACTTGAACAGTAAATGTTTCGTGTACTACCTCATTTTTGTGCATTACAAGTATGGTGGAGTCTGACACTATGAACTTCTGTCCGGCAAAATTGTTCAAGGGACATTATGGGTAGCTGGGTAACAGCACAAGGAGTTTTATGCCCCTGAAGAAAGAATCAGACAGTGAGGTCTTCTCAGTTGAGACTGAAAAATAGGACAATCTCTTTCTTATACAACAAAAACCATTACTGTAAGAGGATGGACTATTTCTGCCATCATGTAATTGAATGAAAAGAGTTTTGAAGACTTATTAGCCGTTTGTTTCTGTTGGAAATGAACAATGAACTATACAGCTCTGTTTTCTACAGTGATGATATATATATATATTATAGAGATAGATAGATATACAAAACATCCTTATAATGTAACATCTTTGGCCACAGTATGTGGGTTACTTGCGGATGTTTCAAAGCATTGGGAAAAAAAGAAAACTGAGGTGGCTTAATGTTGCTGTATTTCAGCAATTGAATGTTTTTATTTATCTGTGTCATTTTTGTGTGATCTTTTTGTTAGTATTTGGTACCATGTAGTATTATCTCTTCTCCCTAAAGGATGTGTATAACTTAAAAAAAGAGATGTAAAGTGTTGTAAATAAGATGGTTGATGATGGTACAGTAAGACTGACCCCTTTTGTATTCAGGGTTAGGTCATTCCTCTCTGCATGGTGAAGAGAGACACTATTTTTATACTGCGATACCATGTAGGGCTAGGAGCCTCCCTGAACCAGCTGGGAATTGTTACCTAGATCCAATATTTTTTATTATTAAATCTTGTTGGCTTGACACATCTACTGATTGAAATGGATGTCTTAGTCTAGGTTACTATTTTTGTCATATGAATTGAATAAAATGCAGGATGTAATATTATTTCTGAATTGCGTTCCTTGATTATTCTAATACCGGAGTCAGATACGAGAATAAGGTTACTTACAGCAGAATGATGTCAATGACTTTTATTTGGTGCACCTGCAAGTCAGAATAAGGTTGACACCTTATATTCAAGCACTACTTGAATGTCTCTTAATTATCCTTAAATGCAGAAATATTGGCTTACAATAAAAATTGCAGACTGCTAAAGACATTTTAATGCTGGAACAGGGAAAGAGATGTTTTGGAGAGGGAAAAACAGCACTTGGAAGCACTGCTGTGTCAAAACACTTTCAGTTTCTATCTACATTTTTAAAAAGTTCTGTTCAGGTTACTCAAATAAGCTACCTGTTACCCAAGCAATATTGCATATGAGATTTGGAAACAAATTTATTAGCAGTAATTCAAATAATAAACACGTTGAGGTTCATCTATATTATAGCCCCCGTCAGTTAATTCAAACCAGTTGGTGCTCAATGTTGAAATCTGTACATTTTTGTGACTCTGATCTAACAAAGCATTTAAGCACAAGAATATGTCCATTGACTTCAATAAGACTACACCCCTGCTTACAGTTAAGTGCATACTTAAATACATGGCTGAATCGGAAACTAAGACTCCACATTAGACCAACCTTTAGACTGCTATAGTCTGGTGGTGATGACTGTCTGCTGCATTTAAAAACAAATGCACTAATCAGCTTCCAAAATCTTGATATAAAGATCCTCTATTTTCTAGGACCTACACAAATAAGGTGTGAGCTCCCTCTGTTGATCAGCAACAGCAGTAAGCTCTAAAAGCATGAGCTGTGCTGTCAGTAGATGATGTGATGTGCAAATGAAGAAGAAAACTAAAAGAGCTATGCTATATCACAGCTCCATTCAAAAAATAAGGGAAGAAATATTAGTATTCCAAATAAAAAAGGACAAAATCAGAAGGCTTAGCCATTTCATTTTTAAACGTATAAGAATATACTTTAGGAAGATATTAAACAATGAATAATAAAAGAATTCAGATATAATTGACACTCTTTCTGGCTGCTGTGCAATATATATATTTAAAAATAGACCCATATGGAATTGGCATGGACAAATCAAAGGCTGCCTGTGGATTTTGTTTTATAAAACAAGGCAAAAAATATACCAGTAACCCTTTAAAAACATTGTTTTGCACTTGTAATCCTACATTATAAAAGCCATTAACGCTTCCAACAAATCAAATGACTCTTTAACTACTTTTACATGTATTAAAAAAAATCTTTTGTATTTGTTATCCCTCTAAAGCTTAAATATAAAAGATACTCCCCTACCTACTTTGTCCTTCCTCAGCAAATATTTTGTCCTTCTAAAGCTACAGAAGCCATTTTGGTTGCCTTGTTTTTGTTTCTCTGCATTTGTGGTGTCATCTGGAGGATATTGTGTTTTTATTTTTTCCTTTTTCTCTAATTCTGCAGAAGTCAAAAGAGTTGCCTGCTATTTACATCTGTGTGTAACACTAACATAATGAATGGCAAAGTCATCAGTGATATAATCAGGTATGTGCATGGCTCCAGGGGTACACTAACAACCATGTCATTTAGGGTCTTTCCTTTATATGAAAGTTGGCATTTTTTAGTTATTTACAGAGGTAAAGCAGCCACAAATGTTGTAACAGGCATAAGGCCTGATCCTGACTTCACTTACACCAGTTTTACACCACTGTATCCCCATTAACTTCACTGGAGTTATTCCTGATTTACACTGGTGTGAGAGAGAGCAGAATTAGGCCCTTTTATTTTGTAGATACCATCAAAAAGACAGCTATATATATTTTTAGAAAAGTTCTGGGCAATGGAGTGCTGGACTTAAAAAAACCCTAAACAAACAAAAAAAACCCAAAACAGCTCTCTACCAGATTATTCCAATTTAAAGAAGGCCTAATTTTGGACATAAACAAAACGGCTGTATCCTTTAATCCATACTTTATATTAACAAAACTTGATCATGATTATGATCATGTACATAATCGATGCTTTTTTCAGTTGAGTAGAGAGTCCCTAGATTTTGAATATAAGACCTTGAAAATGAAAGCTTTTCAATTATTACCCTGGAACACAGTGCATCTTGTGAGGATTTTGCTATAATGTTACTGAACAAGGTAATCTAGCTAAGAGTCAAATACTGTTCCTTCTTCTCAAATACCAAAGGTGTCGGCAACCTTATGCAAAGAAAAAACTGTATTGCAGGTCTGATGTGCGGTACCTTTATTTTTTTCATGAGGCTGCCTGGCTCACACCTTTGGGGCAATTCAGGCAGCTGGAAACTCCCTGAGTTCTACTCCTGGCTCTAGGTGTCATGCTGGAGTAGGGCTATGGGTAAGTCACTTAGGATCTGAATCTGCAAGGGGCTGAATGCCCTCAGCTTCAGTGGGGATTGAAGATGGAAAGTGTTAAGTATTATTGCTCATTTTAAAGAGTTTGTAGTACATGTATTATTTATTTGTATTCTGGTAGGGCCTAAAGGTCCCAAGCAGAATTATGCTAAGTGTTGTACACTCATATAGTTAGAATTGATATGAAATTATACCCAATACCATTTTTCCACAGCTGTATTCCATTATCAAGTATTCGTTTCATAATTCTAGTGGGTTTCACTCAATGATTTAGGTTTTCTAAACTGATTATTAGTCTTAGACTGTGGCAGAGATTTATCTGGCATGTCAATTTATTTTGAGCTTACATTGATTACCATTTGAAAAAAAAAAAGTAAAAGGCGCAGCAATTTTCTATGGCTAATCAAGAATCAAGTTGTTATCAGTGGTACTCTACTGTACTTCTGCTGTTAAGTGTGTGTGTATGTAATATACACACACACAAATATAATACACATGAACACATATATACTTTTTTAAAGTTTCTTGAATTGCATAGAATTAAATTCCGAAATGTGTTAATATTTTTGTTCAATTCTCATCAGTTTCAGATGCTACTAAAAATATTACGAGTCAGTCTCAATCCTCAATAAAGGAAGATAGACTGGGAATCATGACAAGAGATACGGCATATTGTTATAAAACGGTTATATTTATATTCATTGGTGTTCCTAAATCACAAATGTTAAAAGCTTTTACTGAGTCATAAAGGTCATAACCTGAGTTATGTTGAAACAATTTATTATATCAGATGAGTCATACATTGTGCAAAATAGAAATGTTAAAATAAATATTTAATTAAATCATTCCAAATACAATTGCTTGTGATCATTTGGATGTAATACAGAAAACAATCTGCTTCCCAAATGGCATGATATATTTAATAATTTTGTAGTAGATAAGATAGCACACGTTAATGATCTTATTCAAAATATTATGCTGTCACTCTCTCACTGTTCACTGACTAAAGGTATTAGCCCAGTTATATATACTTTTACTTTCCTGGCCTTCTCTGAGTAATTTTTGTCTTGTTTGAGAAACCCTCCTAGGACTAGATTCTATCATCTTTATTCATGCTGAGAATTGCCGTACTTTGTCAGTCCCATGGGACTAGTTATGGAATCAGGTAATACTCAGTGTGAGCAATGATGGCAAAATCTGGTCTCTAGGATTTAAAAAATTCCTTTCCTTGATGCCTATTTTGCCCTTTGGAAAATACTGATATTTTCACTTGTCTGTTTCTTATAGAGTACAAGCTAACATGTCTCTATTTTGCTTGCTTCCTTGTTTGTGGAACAGCATTGCTGATTATTTCAGTAGAGCTGTTAACTGATACTTGTTCTTTAACAATAACACTTTTCATCTGGTTTCCATAAATACACTCATAAATTAGTGGGTGTATGCTTCTGTGTAGGCAAAATGAGTAACTGAACACCTCTGCTGGTATTTGCTTGCTGTTACCTGTTTTGCATGAGCCTCTCTTAGGAGGATTGCACAAAAATGGATATGCCCACAGATAGATGTGGGTGCATTTCCAGCTGGTTTCCTTAAATATCCAATAAGTATTATATAAAAAAATTGTTTTTAAAAATATTCTCAGTGAGCATAGTGGGCACTTATAAATAAATAGATATTTCAAATGGAGAGAACGTGCCCTTACGGATTATAACAATTCTGCAGTAAAACAGATTTTTGGTCTCAATTTTCACCTGACAATTGTCTATTAAATGGATGCTGATGTTCCTTCCAGATTGCTTAACAGTTAGAAGCTCTCTTTTATTTATTCATTTGTTCATTTAGGGTCCAGTTCTGCCATAATTATGCTGAGTAGTACTTTACTCTGCAAGGTTATTGAAATCAGTCAGTTTTCTCTTAAACATGAATAAAGGCTAGCAGACTTGGGCCATCAACGGGTTCAAAATATTTCAGAAACGCTTTAAAAATATTTCTAAATCTTGAAGCAGTTTCTGTACATTTTGTGCCTTTGAGTTTTCCGGTGACATCTGTTACAACATTCCACAGCAGTCCATGGCTAATACTACTTATGGGGCCAGATATGGATATCGTTAACTAACTGTGGATAGCAAAATACTACAAAATACAGATAATCCAAATAAAATCAGTGGAGCTACTCTCAAAGAACTACTATTCCGTGTGAGTAAGGCCAACAGAATCTGGCTGTGTGTTTATAAATATGTATGTGTTTGTATTGTATGATCTTTAGTCCTGTTTCAGAATCAGCATCCCAAGGATAGATTGTGGATAGCCTTTACATGGGGTAGGGGAAGGAGTCAGGGGGAGTCTCGTTCCTTTCTTCCACTGCACAAATCTATAAATGAACCAGCCAGGATTTCAAGCCCTGTTTTCGGGGACATACAGGAGATGCTACCAAGTTGCCCCCCTATGGAAGCAGCTTGTCCAAAAAGGGGAAGGCTAGGAAGTAGACAGAACTATGGATCCCCTTCGCCTGAGACATGGCTGAACGCCCCCAGCAATTGGTAGCCAGCCACAGAGGAGACTATGTTGCACTCTTTAAAAGGGTTTATAAAATGCAGTTTATGCATTCCCACAGACATTAGAACGCTCCTGGAAGCATTTTCCAAGTGCTCTGTCTGAGGCAATGGAACGCCACATCACTTCCATGTTTAGCTCTCAGACACTTAAGTTTTTTTATTGCATTTTGTGCAAGTACATATGTATTCTCTTCATTGGTTCATTTTAGAAAGTTTTAGGTTTACGTGGCACACACATCTGGTTTTGTATTCTGGTTGGAATCATTTTTATTCTTAGGGTCAGGTTGTGCCACCATTACTTACATCTAGTACCTTGCTCCAGGAGTAACCCCACTGATTTCAATAGAATTGTTCATGGAGTAAAGGCTCACTCAGCAAGAGACACGGTGGCGGAATTATTATGACTAATAGGTAGAGATTTTGAAGTATTTGTCCAATTTGAATTCAACCCTCAGACAGTTGTGCAAATGAATGCACAAGAAGTTACACTGAGTCTAATCCAACAAGTATTATCCATGCAAGCAGTTCTCTCTTCCTGGAGCTTTCACAACGAGGGGTTATTGGCAGATTTTTCAGACTGACATATTTCCAGATTAATTTTGAATCTTTCACACTTAGATTTTTTTTTAAATGGTCACTTATTTGATTTACCAAAATCACATTTCCAAGTTAAGATTACCGAGCCAAAAGGTTTTTTCATATCACATGCAACAAGCAAATGGGGACAAAGAATAAATTTAAACATGATCATGGCTTCAGTGGAACTACTTGCACAAGAAAAAGTTTGCTGGAGTAAGCACTGAAGGATTGGGCCCCTTTTCTACAAATGTTCTTTAACAAATAGAGGGAACAGTTCTTTTACCAGAAATAAATTATTAAAGACATGGATATGTCCTGGTAAGGAACTGGTTCTGTATATATCCACAGTGCTAGAGAAGAGCCAAAGAGACAACTACCAAATGAAAAGCATGTGATGCCAGTACTGTGTGCACAATAAGAATGCACTGCACGAACAGAGACACTATACTGTAATCAAAGGCAAGAGAAAATGTAACAGTTTAGGATGCTAACACAATATTTAAAAAACAATTTGAGAGTAAATTATAACATAGAAGGAATAATGAACTCCTAACCTAACCTGACAGCCTCACATGCCTGTATTTCCCACTGAAGTTAGCCTGTGTTTTGAGAGGACAAAGACTGCAGGCATAATACATTTAGGTAGTGGTTTTTTCACCTCACTAGAGCTATGACAGTATCATCCAGTTACAGCCCTGGGGCCTGATTTTGCAAAGTTTTAGGCAAATTGAGTAAAATTTTCAAAAGTGCCTAAATGATTTAGGACTTACACCCTGTTTTCAAATGTTCCTAAGTCTCGTTGGAAGTAGGAATTTAAAGTGTGGTCCACAAAGCAACTTAGGTGCCTAAACTCCAGAGTTAGATGCCTAAGTCCTTTTGTGGATCACAAAGATGCCATACACAACTCTCCCCTGGCTCTACCCTGTGGGCATACATTAAACTCACTTGGTGTCTACATTTCTGCTGAAAAATGTCCCTGTGCACTTAAGCTTTAGACCCTGGAACATGCCCACTGCTGCTCCCTCTAGGCACCCAGGTAGCTATCTTCTGGCTAAGTCCTAGAGCAATTCATGAACCAGGGGAAGACCAGGCCTTTGTCGGCCTCTGTCACACATGGCCAACACATCTAGTTGGTGGCCTCTGATCATGGCTACAGAATGGGGTCCCATTCAAAATCCAGCCATAGGAAGCGGGGTTTCCCACCTTCTGACAGGGGACTCCCTCTGTCTCTCTTGTTGAAGCTGTTTCACTATGGATAAATAAAGAGTGATTGGATCTAGAGATTTCCACCTTCCAGGTGGATGCCCTAACCACCATACCTGCAGAATCATTCTTGCTCCCCCTTTCTGGCCCAGTGACCATTCCACTGTGGATAAATCCTTTGATAGTCTTTGAGCCAGATGGAGAGAGGGAGAATGTGGCTCTACAGCTGAGTGATCAAGGCACCTACCTGGAAGGTGGCAGACCCAGGGTCCCGTCTCCCCATTCCAGTTACTCTTATTATTTATCTAGAGTGGAACTCCTGCAACAAGAGAGACCGAGGGTGCCCCACATCAGAATATCCCACAGCTCAGTGCTTAGATCCCTTTCTTGAATAGTGGCAAACTCATGTTCAAATTATTTCTCTCCCTCAGGCAGCAAAGCGGGGATTAAACCGCTGTCTCCCACATCCCAGGCAAGTGTTCGAACTAGTGAGATAAAAACTGGCACCAGCTCCAGCTCCAGCCCCAACCCCAGCCCCATTTTGCATGGCATGAGACAGGCACCTAACTCATTCCCACAAGAAACACCGTAGGCACTTAAACTGCCTGACAGCAGGCAGCAGATTCCTATTCGTGGATCACTAGCAGAGATAATCACCTCTAGCAGCCCAGACATAGGCACCTATTTCTGTGAGTGGGTGTGGCTTAAGACATTCTCTCTTCATCAGTATCTCCCATTGGCTCTTGTAGGCAGTTCCCCACTGGGGGTTCCTCTTAATGGCTTTTGTGGAGATCGCATTCTTAGGTACTTATCTGTCCCCATTCTTTGTATAGGGAGCCTCATCACCTAACTCTGGCTTTGTGGATCTTCAGTATTGTCTTTTGATTTTCTAGACACCTAACTTTTAGGTGCCACAACATTCAGTGTTGAAACACCTAAGTCCTCATAAATCCCACCCTGTAGGATTGAGGCATTTTTGAAAATGTTACCCATGTTTAGTCCCATAAATAGTCCTGCTCTCCTAACTAAAGTTTGCAGATTTGGGTCCATATTTTGAGGAATACTATTTAACGTAATGCAATGTACACCAAAACATTTTTCCCTTTCTGTTTTCCCTCCTCCAACATCTGTGTTTCTTTTTATCCTGTATATAATTTCTCCCCTCTTTTTCTACCTGTGTCTGTAATCTCCCTCCTATGTCTTCAAAACACCTCTTTATTCGCTCTGTTTATCTTATTGCCCACCCATTCACCTTACGCTATGTGCAGGGAAATGGATGTCAATCACACTTCACAAGTGACCAGGCACCAGTATATATGGAGTTAGATTGAGTCTTGAGTTTATGTCTAACCTGTTGGGTGGCAAATAGATGCTCCACCCTAGGACAAGCCCCAGGAAGGAATCATGCCACAATTAAGCCAAGTGTACAGTACAGACCTAAGTTGCTCAGGGGTGTGGAAAATGTGT
The DNA here is from genome assembly GCA_007922155.1 of Mesoclemmys tuberculata. Lineage (NCBI taxonomy): Eukaryota > Metazoa > Chordata > Testudines > Chelidae > Mesoclemmys > Mesoclemmys tuberculata. The sequence continues at coordinate 37,774,708 of ML675601.1, read as the reverse complement.
GATGTAATTATACCGACCTAACCCCCCATGTAGAAAGCACTATATCAGTGGGAGAGCTCCTGCAGAGAGTTTCTCTTGTTAACATAGCTACTGCCTCTCAGGGAGGTGGATTAAATACACCAGAAGCTCTCCCACTGGGGAAGGAGTGTCTTCACTTAAGTGTTATGTCTGTGTAGCTGCAGTAATGCACTGTTTTAAGTGTAGACCTGCCCTTAGATTCCATCCTTGTGCCTCACTCACCTTGCTGCACAAGGGGATGGGGAGGAGAAGCTTTTTACAGTAGTCCTGAAAAGGGTGTTGCTTACTTCTCCCCTACATGGGCTCAGCATTGCTGGCTCTAGTACATTGTGGGGTCAGGCCAATGTTCAGGCCTTCCCCATCCACTTGCTCCATGATGAGTACTGGCCAAACAGCCCCAATTCCTGGTTCCCTCCCTTGCTGCCTCCACCAAACCATGGTGCAGGGAACCCTAATGTGCCCACGCACAGAGGTTTGAAGAGCTGAGTTAGGACAAATCAAAATCAGACCCTGAAAAAATATGCGTTGTGCCGCTAATCATGGTTATAAGTTAAAATATCCCCCTGGATCTAGACCAGCTTGCGAAAACCTTGCTCGAGTTTAAAAAGTTTCGTTGCGGCATTAATTTTATTGAGATGGGAGTTCTAGAAACAAAGATGGGTGTTTGGTGATGGGTGCTTGATGGCATGACAATAGTCGGGTTGTTTTGCCAGTTCACAGCTGAGATGCTGGGAATAAATGGAAACATGTCAGCATTTCTGAATTTGAACCCCTGCCTCCAAAAATACAAATGAGGGTTGCATCTGTCGGCATCGAATGAAGTTTTCCAGCCAGGCGGGAAGCTAACTATTTGAAATGTAGACATATAGGGCTTGAGTCTGATCTCTCTTCCCCCATCATTACACAGGTGAGCCTCCTGATTTATACAGGTGTAAGTGATATCAGAATGAAGTCCAGAGTGGCTAATTCATTATTCACTTACCTGAGCATCAGACTTTGTCTTTATACTTGCCTGTAAACCATCTAGTGCTCTTGCTGAACCGTATAAGTAACAATGATCTACTACAGTAGACATATTGCTATGTTCTAAAGATCCAAACTCTTCTCATGTACAACAATGTAACTCCCTCAAGTTAAGTGGAATTATATCCTATTTACACTGATAATATATACACAAGTAACTCATTCTACACAAACACTATGTTTTATCACTACCTGCCTCCTATTAACTCACCACAGTGTAGGGTTGCCCTCCTATATGAATTCTTTCCTGAGCATGCCTTCCTGGGGTTGGCCCTTTAAATTTTGCAAGGCCAAACTTCTGTAGCTTTACTAGGGTCATTTTGTATCTAGCTGCTGTTGGTGCACCTCTGACTTCTCTAGGTGGTATGTATTTCATTTCTGTTGTACTTCTTTCTTTTCTTATTCCTGGTAGATTGGAGCATTGTCTCCTATTTAATTCACATCAACATGAGAGGTAAATCACGCACAGTTGGTTCACTAAAGGCTTGCTCAAGATTCACTGAAGTCAATAGAAAGACTCATTGACTTCAGTAGGGGCTTGATTGGACTCTGATCTAGTGGGCTCAATTATGTAGCAATGCAATTACAAAAATCTCAAGGGGAGTAGGGAGAATGCTCTTGCCAGTTGTCATAGCATACACTGTCTGTAGGCAAATCAAAATGTTATGCTTTGTCATATTTGGTACATGCCTGCCTTCAGTTATGGCTTGTTAGTCCCGTGTTTTAGATAATGTTGAAGTCATCTGCTGAGCTTTCATTCAAAAGGGGGAGACTGTCTGCAAACTGCTAAGGCAACCTGCTCCACTTGAAAGCTTGTTGAACATTCAAGATAACAGAATTTCAAAATCTGATTGTAATCCTCTTATTTTCTGTTTTTACTTGGCATCCCATAATTGTGTTGCCCAGTCTGCTCATCTGAAATTTATAATAGGCTTTTGGGCTAAATTCAATTGAAATTTTAAAATGAGCACAATTTCACAGGCATGACTTCCAAATCACTGTGTGTTCAACATTTAGTTCGTATTTTTTCAGCTTTTGTAATTAAAGAGATTTCAGCATTTCTTCTGATGTATTGAATTCCATTAGCAGTATCTTTAAATGGTCTAGAAGTAATTCCAACACATCTGAAACACTAATGTGAGTACAACAGTCATCATGTTCTCTTTCATGATGAGGATATATTGCATAAATGTTTAGTAACATTCTTTTTACCTTTCCCTAGCCCAAAGAAATCGCTTCTTCCCTACTTTTTAATAAGTGCTGTTGATGGTTACTCTCAATTCCCATGTCTACCATAATCTGTTTCTAAGGTATTAATTTACCTTTTAAAACACAAAAAAGTATGTTTTTACAAGGAAATCCTTTCCAACATTTAAAATGCCTGCCCAGTCATTACCATGACCATCAAATGAAAAAACATAACACTAAAATAATACAAAAGTTAAAAGACTGTGATGCCATTTCCTCAGAGTCATCCATTTCTCAAGACTCAATGTGTTTGTGGTGGCAGCGGGATTCTGGCCGTTAGAGCACTAAACATTCTGCTTTTGTTTCCAAGAGCTGGCTGCCAATTGAGGTACTGGCATTAAGCCTTTGAGGTTGTGGAACACTGATACAGTCTCCTTAGCATTGATTTATCTGGAAAATGCTTGAGTGCATTTCACTCAGGATCTTCAGAGGAGCTGGTGTTTTTAAGCTTTCCTGAATCTCCGATTCAGCAAGCCATAGAAAAACAGACCAACTGAATAGGAGGCATAATCAGAGTATGGCTGCTGAAATCCTGCTGGGGAAGCTGTACTGAGGTGCCATTCTTGGGCTAATGAGGTAGGAACTTGCTATCTGGATTAGGATGCACAAGCCATACTGCACTTGGTTGCCGGACTTCACAGCAGAGATTTGGCAAAGAAGCCAAAACAAGACCTTGCTGAAAGGCCAGAAAGCAGGGAAAAGATCATGATACTGTATTGCCAAACTGAGACAGGGCTATTCCTTGGAGGCAGAGCTGAGGTGAAAATTTTATACTGAATTACTACTGTTTTCAAAATGAGAATTTAACAGCATGGCTGACGCTCTTGTAAGAGATCTCACTATCTATCCACAAGACAGATGAATAATTTAGGGCATATTTTTCATAACTCTTTTATTTCTGTCCACCTGTATACCACCAATAGGTAATTGGCTTCCTTGGAATGTTGTTCTATGCATTAAGAATCTATTTTTATCCCTTTACAGTGATGAATTACTGAATGATTAGAAGCCGTGTATGTAATTAATATGAATATGAGGTCATGGCCTTGCTTAATGCACCCCAAAATATGCTTGTGCACCTTCTTGGTCTTCTATAGTTCCAATGCTGTGCTGATACCACAAGGTACTCAGTGAAACACAATCTGCCTAAAAGTGGATTATCTGAACCTCTCCATCTTGGCACACTCATTGTCAAGCTTCAGCAGACAGCTCTTCGCGAAAGATACGTTTTAGAAAAATACCAAGCACCTACCATTCTATTGACTCTTTCTGTTCAGTTAGACATCTGACACTCTTCTCTCTGATACGGTAACATTCAGATTCTTAGAAAGATACAGATCATGCACCATGCAGACCATGCACACACCGTTAGATTCAGCCAGTACCCGAGTTCCTTGGTCTATTTTACCATATTTGGTAACTGATCCTCTAAGCCTAAATCAGACAAAATTCCCAGTGAGTTTTGCCTCAGTTACAACTGCAGAAAAATCAGGCTCTTTACGTCACTGTTATCAGGTTCCTTTTGGAAGCCTTCCTGTGGAGGGAAGAGCAGGATCATGGATGATGCATTTTTCTCTTAGCTTGATTCTGTGTGAGTGTTAGGATACTTCACCTTTCAAAACACTTAGAGAATGTTACTATATTTACACTAATAGGCCACGTTCTGCTCTCAGAGGCATGGGCGTATATTGTCATGATACTGCTGTGCACTATAGTTAAGGTTGCATCATGACTTCTGTTTAAAGGTCGACCTTTCTAAGTCCTCTAAAATTGACATGCTGAGTCAGACTCCTTTGAAATTTGGGGTGCCTTGGGCAAGGGTAAGTTTGGGTTAGTGCGCCTAATTTCGGGTTATTTACAATAGCGATTAAAGAGATATAAGCCCCCTCCTCCCCCGCCAAAAAAAGCCATTTTTCAAAGTTTGTAGGTGGGCTTTTTGCTCACATCAAACTGTTGGTGTGAAAACGGTCTCAGTCTGTCAAGTGTTTATCAAAGGTAGTGGATGGTACCCGCTGAATCTTTGGGGGACCCAAACTGAGAATTGTAATTAGGAAAATGTACATTTTTTTAGAGTGTGCACGTGCCAATACAGAAAAACAGCCCGAGGGCTTCCTTCCTGCCATTTCATATGCTTTAAAGCTCAGTTCTTGTAAGTGCTCTAAAATCTGTGGCTGGAAGTTGCTACAATTTGTGAGTCATAGGTGGCCATGTTAGTTTGGGGAGAATGTAATCTAAGGGCAGGTCTACACTATAAACTTGGATTGCCACAGCTGCGCTGCTGTAGCGTTTCTGGTGAAGATGCTCTAAGCCGGTGACAGAGAGCTCTCTCGTTGGCCTAATAATGCTGCCTCCCTTTGGGGTGTATCTGAGACCCCTTCCCTGCCCCCTACATGAGCCAGAATCTGGCGAAGTCCTGACTCCTGCCTCTTTGGGTGAGGCACTAAGAATGGGCATACTTCATGCATATCACAGGTTCTAAAATGCTCAGGAGGAGAATGGGAACACTGACATAGATGAATGGAGCAGTTTGCATGTCTCAGAGCTATTGTTTTCGGTTCTGTTCATCTCTGTGGGGTGTTCTCATTCAGCTGAGAACATCACATTGAGATGGATGGGTCGCTTTACACCTTTCAGAGCTGCCTGTGCTGCAGATGGATGTGGAGAGGATCCCTTTACCTTTGTCATCCCTCTAGTCTTCCTGTTTAAAGGGCAATATTGTAAATACTCTCAAATTCATATGCTTTCATGGCATCTCTTCAATTTGCTATACCTTGGGGGGAGTACAGAGAAGGGTTAGTGACCTACATTTGGGGTCATTTGAGCAAAAGGTTCTAGAGATATAAGTCCTGAAAAAATAGCTATTTTTCAAAGATCTTGTAGGTGGGGATTTTTTTTTGAGGGGGTTGTTTGATTGGTTGGGGTTTTTCTTTGGGTTTCTTTTTGTTTGTTTGTTTGTTTGTTTGTTTGTTTGTTTGTTTGCACAGAGCTAAAGAGCAAGCTACTTCTGTGATGTGGGATGAAATGATTTCAGTGGGTCAATTTTTACCCAAGGCAGTGCATGGCACTCACTATGTCTTTGAGGGCCCAAATTTGTGAATGGGATTTAAGAACATGCTCCCTTCTGCACTTTTGTAGATGTCATCTGGAAGGATCACCAAGAAAGCATGTCTGTGCAGCCACTTTGTGCTTGCTTGGGTAATTTGAAGGAATGTGAAGATATTACCCAATGCCATTGTCCCACTACTGATATTTCTAGTCCAACCCTTTGTACACCTGTGCAATAAAGATTAATAACTTACGTCACTTGGTACAAGTTGTTTCTTGTAATATAACATGTTTTTATTTATGGGGAGGTTTACTGTGAACACAGCAGAAGAGTTAGCAATCTAACAAAAATATTTCTTCTATCAGGTAGGAAGATAGATGACTTTGTGGGGGCGGAATGGGGGGGGACTGTGACTGAGAGAAGTGGTTATGGCTGCAGAGTGATTGGGAAATGAGGGTGGGTGGTAAGCAAGCCTTGAACTGGCTGTTTGACAAAATCTGTATCTCATTAGTGCCTGAAGGAGGGGAGAAGAGCAGGGCCTGAGCCAGTGGCTATTGCTGATCTTGGGGCTAGTTAATGTGGTGTTTTTAAAGACACATAGCGTGGACGTTTGGAACAGACAACACAGGGACCTTGACTGCTGAGAGAAAAGAAATAGGTTGCCAATATGTGGATTCTTGGTAGTTCCTAGATCACAAGGATGCAGAACTTTGTGCCAGAGCAAGGAATACACCATGACATAGGGAGTGCGGACTACAGGCTGATTTGGCTCAGTATGCAAATTCCAAGACATGATATGTACAATTGCCTAAATGCCTACTAACACCTACCAACAATATATATTTTCCTGTTTAAA
>ML675601.1:37699682-37768507 GCA_007922155.1 Mesoclemmys tuberculata | reverse complement strand
TAAATGCCTACTAACACCTACCAACAATATATATTTTCCTGTTTAAAAAAAAAAAAACTAGTGTTAGGATTCCAACAAACACCGTTCCATATATGGGTGAGAAGGGTTATAAAAATTGCAAAAGGAGGTGAAAAGCATGTATATTTCAGCAGCTGTGTGAATGACAGAGAAAAGGTATGTGTGTTAAGAGTGTATAGTTGCATATTGCTCAAAGAGAGCAGAGTTAAGGTTGCAAGGCCAACCTTAGCTGTGCATTTCCTAGTTTTCAGAAGTTTGAATTTTGTTCAACTCAACATTCTGCAAGGGGGCAACTTACCACCTAGCGCCCTTAACTCTGCATTAACATAGTCTTTTGCCATTGAATTCAGAGTAACTCTATTCATGTCATACATCTGATGTCTTTTGAGTTACTCTAGATTTACTCCTATGTAAATGAGTGCAGAATTTGGCACAATACTGATGGCATACTAACAGCCTCAGCTTATATTATACAGTCTTTAAAAAAAATCATAAGAAATAAGGTTCCAATGATCTTGCAATGGGATTTGCTAGTGCGGATCATAATGTCCACACGGAGTCCCATTGGAACATCATGTGTGTGAAATAGTGCACAACAATGGATTTTATTCAGTAACAACTGTCAACTGAAAACAAGCATAAACTCACTCTTAGCATCCAGGAAGGATAAAGATTTGAATGACCATCAAGAAAAAGTAATTGACATTAATCCAATAGGGAAGATGATTCAGTATTGTACTACAGACTCTATGTTCATTATTGCAGTTCGGTAGATTACTAAAATTGGTACCTTAAGTAAGTAAGAATAATAGAATGAGGAAAGGATGGGATAGATGGGAGGAGAGAGAAGAAAGTGTGGAAGAGAGGAAACTGGATAGAAATATAGAGAGGTGATGTAGTTCTGCTTGGATAGATTATGAGCTCATTATGATGATGTATCTTGTAAAAGCTCCCAGGATTCCACAGTATTTCAACTTGCTCAAAGAAGCAAAACCTAAACAATGTCCTTACAGAGTTTTTCATTCAGTTCTGAATATCTAGAGTGCTGTTGCTGGGTTTTTTATTTTTTGTATTTACACCCAAACTGCACAATCTTTTTTTGTTTTAATTGCTTGGTCCCTATATGCCTTAAGACCAAGAACACTGTTCATTACATTTTCTGTGTACGTCAGATTCTGAAAGCCATTTGTAGTTAGCAAATTTCTTTTTGCACCTGTGCCTAATTTTAAGCAATAATTGCAGGTCTGTAGCTTGTTGCTACTGTGCAAACATCCATTGCACAGATGTAGTGGCTCACAGGGCACATGTAGGGTGAAATCCACCCCAGCACAGAGGGACTGCACAAGGCCCTAATTACCACCTAATCTCTAAGTACCAACTCCGGATCCCTTTGAAGATGGTGGACAGTTTGGCCTTAACGCAGGGCATAAGAGTTAACATGACCATTTGTGAGGCTTCAGCAGTGGGATTTTCACAACCCACAAACAGTGACAGTAAATATTATCTCACTCAGTTCTGTCTCGCTTACATGATTTATGTCGGTGGCAGAGCATAAATTAGGAGTCAAATTTTAAACTCCTCAATCCATGTTAGGCACCTAAAAAAGTGGCCTGGTTTTTAAAAAAATTAGAGCATCCAATAGCTCCCAATGTCTACTCAAGTTCTGGATGAAAGCTAGTAGGCTGAAGTTCATCCTAGAGAAAACAGAAGTAATGTTGGTGAGCTGGGGAAAACAACTGGAGGAAATGGTAGATAGTGCATCCCTCAGCTGAGGGAATCTGCCTGCCTTTGGACAGAAGGTTAAAATCTTTTCTTAATGTGCATCTCCTGACTGTTGTCATCCTGTTTTCACCCCCAGTGTGGATTACTGCAATGCATTCTGCTTGAAATTATACCTGAAACCGCTCTGAAAATTCACTGCAGAATGTAGCTGCCAACTTGTTTCATACACACAAGGTATTTTAACTGTGCTCTTTTGTTTCATTTGCTTTTTGATTCCAGATTCAGTTTAAAAAGTTGGTTTTAACCTGCAAAGCCCCAAATTGTTTTCCTCCTGGCTACTTTCATATATCATATCCCTATGTGTTTCTACAACAGCTGAGTTGAAGTGAGGTTCCTGAGGGATAAACTTGAGGGGAACATAGGAGTGGAAGGGAACTTCCGGATCGAGTTCAGTTCAGTGCCCTGTTATCACAGGGAATTGCATCATGTAAACCCATTCATAAATTTATAAAGCTCTATGACTGGGTGCTAGGAGAAAGCAAGCTGAGTCAGCCTCCTGCCCCGCGAGCCTTCCCCTCCCCTGGCCGCCTCCTCTGCACACCCCAAGCTGGCTGCAGAAACTGCAGCCGGCATGCTTCTGAACTGGTCCACAGGTACATCTCCACATGCTTGTGCTCTATGCTCTCCACTTCCTCGCCCTCATGTCCCGCCCTGACACCAAGTGGTGGGACCTCTTACCACCTGTCGAGGGTGAGGAACTCCAGTGGGCCAGTCTGTATTCCACCTTGGTTCCACGACCCCTTGGGAATATCAGCTGGTGGCTCCTTCACAGAGCTATGAGCACAGGTGTGTACGTGGAGCACTTCACCCCCCCATCCTGAAGCCTGTCCCTTTTGTGGCATGAGGGAGACCCTGGTGCATATCTATCTGGAGTGCGCCAGGTTGCAGCCCCATTCCAGTTCCTCCAGAACCACCTCCTGAGCTTCTGGCTGCACTTCTCCTCACACCTTCTGATCTATATGCACCCCATCTGCGGCCCCACAAAGTCGTGGGACCTCCTCATCAACCTCCTCACATTGGCCAAGGCAGCCATCTACAGCACCAGGGAGAGGATGTTGGCTGAGGAGGTGCTCTGCAACTGTGGGGCCTACTTCCGTTCCTCTGTCCAATCACATCTCCAAGCAGAGTTCCTCTGGGCCGACTCCTTGGCTATTTTTGAGGAGCAGTGGGCATTGTCTGGGGTTCTCTGCTCAGTGTCCCCTTCCGGTTCCCTCCGTTAGCCCTTTGACCTTCATGCTCGTCCCTGTTTTTTCATTCATTGTCCCCCATTAGTAGAGCCCTGGGTTCAGTAGCTCCTCCCTTTAAGAAGGAAGAGGGGCTTTTAGCTGAGGGCGGGCTTGCACCCACCCATGTCCTAGTATTCAAATAGTATCGGTATCCTAATTGAGGAGAATTGGGACAAACTGAGTAAAACTGCAGAGTGGGCTGATGAGGAGAAGCAGCCGAGCTTGTTAGCAAGCCACTATAAAGGCTCCCAGGAAGGATGTGCAGGGGAGGGAAACAGCCAGAAAAGGGAGAAGCTGCAGTAGGAGAGTGAGCTTCCCTAGGACATTGGCTGCAGCCATAAGGTGCCTGGGGCTGTCAGGTTGGACTGTGTATAGCCATGAAGCCAAAGCCTGCAAGTGGTTTTTGGGAGCAGAGAGCCTGACCAGAGGGGTCCCTGCATGAAGCCAATACAAGCTCCATCTTAAAACTAGTCAGATTGATTGCCCCCACTGCTCCTGTTGGAAGTAACTGGGATAATCCTGTCCCAGTAGAGAGCTGGAGGTAGGATACTTTCAGTGAAGGAATTGTAAATTCTCAGCTTTGGATCTTGTCCCTCCCCCACCATCTCTTAGTGTGTCAGAGATTGAATTTGCTGACCCTGAAGGCATGATAAGCTTTGCAGCTATTCCCCAAGAAGGGGAAGGACAGGGGAGCTCTGTAGCTGAATGGATGGAGATAGTTTGGGTGGATAGGGAGAAGTTTATTTGTGGACACTGGCCTAATTTGCATTTATGCATATCCTTAAATCAAAGGAACACATTTTAAATGCAATTAAGAAAAAAATTTCACATTGTTTGTATCTCGCTTCACTGAAATAACTATGTTCTCACTTTAATTTTGTCATTTCATTAATATTTCTTTTACTCACTCCTTTCTGAATCCTCATGACCTGAATTCAACTGCTTGGTTTTAGTTTTCTTCTTTACCATTCAAACCAGTGGTAGGACTGATTGATCAATCCAGCTAATGATATTAACCGTATTGTCTTTTGGATATCGCTACATTTTTAAATTTACTTGTGGTTTTTTCCTTTAGCTACTAAGCTTCCCTCTTCCTGGTGGACTATAATAAATCCATGTAATTAATTAAATTTCCCATGGAAAATCAAGAAGTAAGATCTAGCCATCAGTGAGCTCAGAGAGACCAGGCGGTCAGATACTGAATGGAGTGATGCTTAAGGGGTGCTATTTAGTCTGTATCATTGTTGTCAGATAAGGAAAAATCACAACAGGTTTCAAGAATGTCTTGAAGAAAGTGCAGTTCTAATCCTTTTCCAGCATTCTTACAATGACCATTTGTACTTTCAAATGGTATGAAACTGATTGTCTTCCTGTGACTAGCAGCACCGTTTTTGTTCTGCACACTAATTTCTACAGAACTGTATCATTCATTTTTCATTTTGTGGAGAGCATTATCAACTTCAAGGCAAACTTGTCTTCCAGTGGTCTTCCTCCTAGTGCTTTTGCTGTTCCTTCTCTTCCCCTCCACCCATTCCTTTTTATTTAATTTTCCATATTGACCGTTAATGAAGGTAAAATGATTATTCAGCAGTTGTGCCATTACCTATTCTCTGTTTTATGGCAATAATGGTTATTGGTATGCTCCACTGATACCTGGGGCCCAACACTGATTGTGTTGATCTTTTGCTTAGTGGAGACAAATTCCCGGATTGCATAATGGTGGTGTTGGTCATTTGTATTCTTGAAAGACTAATTCTTTTGACAGGACTTTAGGAAATGGCAATCCTTGAAGGAACAGAGTAAACAGACAAAATAACAATGTGACATCTTTTATTGCACTAGCATTGTAACTTGGTTCTACTATAACTATTGTTAGGAATATAGCTGACATGCTAGTTTATAAAGGTTCATAGCTTTTATTTTTTCTAATAATGACCTAGCCAATTTACATCCAGTGATAGAATTTAGCTCTCAGAACTAAGGGCCATTTAGGGTAAAATATTCAGAAGTGATTTAAGAGCCCAAGTCCCATTTTCAAAAGTGGCATTTAAGTGCAAGAGGCAGCGTGGTTTAGTAGATAGAGCACTAGACTGGGTTTCAGGAGATGTGGGTTCTGTTCTCATCTTGCCACTGGCCTGCTTGGTGACCTTGGGTTAGTTATTTCAATTCTTTGTGCTTGCCGCCTTTTACAAAGCACTTTGAGATCTACTGATTAAAAGTGCTATAGAAGAACACTTATTTTTATTATTTATTTATTTTTAGTGGAACATTGGCTATATTGTATTGGTTATAATTGTCTTGGCTAGGGGTGTGATTTTCTTTAATTTTATAGCAGTATGAACCTTAGTGTGCAGTTGCACTGGTATAGTGGTACCTTGTACCAGTAAAGCTTATTTTGCTTCCAAACCAGAATAAGCTATATTGATATATGTACTTTTATACCATATAACTGTATCCATATTGCAGAGAGTGGGGATGGGATTTCCTGCTTTAACTATATTGGTTATAGCTAAAGTGGCAACATTTTCTAGTGTAGACAAGTCCTTAGACTCCCAAGGATGGGATTGTCAAGGGACACTCAGGTGCTGCAATGCTGAGCATCTCAGCATTCTTAGGCACCCTGCATCCAATGAAGTCCACAATCCTAAATTAGGTTCCCTGACTCACAGTATTATGCATGGGGGTAATGAAGCACTTAAGAAAGGGACTCCTAAAAGCCAGTACACTGACTGGGGGCCTGCCTAATCTAGCCAAGAGGAAAAGCAGAGGAGAGTTTTTTGTGTCCTAAGTTGTTGTGTGCCCCTCAAAGGAATTTGGATTTCTAAGCCAGGTCATAGAGGGATGCCTATTTCCATCTGAGACTCACAGCTCTTCAATTAGGTGCCTAAGCCAGGTCAGCCCTTTCTCAAAAAAAAAATGTTATAGTGTATGCCCCCCTTATAAGCTTTGGCCCACTCACCTGAGATGTAGGAGACTGAGGCCTGGTCTACAATACAGGGTTAGGTTGACATAAGCTGTGGAAGTGTCTTTAGTTAAATTTTGGCTCCCACTGATGTAAGTGTCTCTACGCTGATTCTCCAAGCAGTGTAGAGTCCCAGTCAATGTAATTAAGTCAACGCAGTGTCAGTGTCACTGCGATGTTTACATTGACTGTTACAGGCTTTCAAGATGTGTATTTTGTGTCTTGCCTTATTGCCTAGGTTGCCGTAGTAACAGAGTTTAGCTTGTTGCCACAGCAAGAGTTAGACTATTAGGGGGTAGCTCAGCCAGTCCTGACTGGGTTTAGTGTAGTTCAATAAAGATTTTTCATGGGTTTGCATCTCTCTGTGTTCTGTGTTGATTTCTCTCTGAATACAAGCACTTTCCAAGGATTTAACATAACACAGGAGTCATCCCACACTGCCACACACTAATAATACAAGTGCTCCTGGTAAGGATGTGCATTGCTGATGCAAGGAGCCCATTGTGCATGTACACAAGTGACTTAATAATTGTGATGACTGTAAGCCAACAGAAGTTAGGTTGCCATAATTTTGTAGTAGAGAAAGATCCTCAGGTTCAACTTTCCCCTCTGCCTGATGTGAATTAGGGATTTGAACCCAGGTCTCCCACCTCTCCAGAGAGGGCCCTACCCACTGGGGTGTTGATGTTCTAGCACTCCACACAAATAATTATCAATTGGGGAGTGGAACCTAGTTCTCCCACATCCTGGATGAGTGCCCTAACTACTGGGCTAAAGATTATAAAAAGGCACCAGCAATTGCCACTGCTGTTCTGCATGGGTTTAGATATGTTCAGCACATGTCTACTGGGTTGAGTCCTGAAGACAAATTATGTGGGGAATGATTAGTCTGCTAAACCCACAATAGTTTAGGTGTGAATGGGGCAGTGTTGAGGCTCAGAGGCAGTGCGTATGCCCAGTCATCAAACTGTAGGTGCCTTGGGAGCTTCAGTGGTGGAAATGGAGGTGCCCAGCAACTTCAGGCCCCTATAATGTTCGGCAGCAATAGAGAAGGGGTTTTGCGAATGCCATTGGTGTCTAAATGTTAGATGTAGGCACTTAAAGTGGCAGGTATTCCCTAAATCCTCCTTGTAAATCCCACCCAAGTGCTTAAAACACATGTAAAATGGAACTTAAACCTAGTCTGCAGTTGAAAAGTTTCACTGGTATAACTGTCAGTAAGGCGTGTCTTGTTTTGCTTTATGCCAGTAAGGGATTGTCTATGCTGCAGTTAAACAGCTGCAGCTGGGGTCTGGGCTCTAGGACCCTGTGGGATGGGAACGTCTCAGAGTTCAGGCTGGAGCCCGAGCCTGGAAGTCTACAGTACAAAGAAACATTCCTGCACTTGATCCCTGGGAGCCCAAGTCAGCTGCCATGGGCCAGCCATGAGTTTTTATTTGCATACATACCCTCAAAGCCCAAGTATGGATGCAGTTACCCTGGCGAAAGACCCTTTATAATGGTACAGATTACTTCACTTTGTGAAACTCCGAGTAAGCTACACACTGGTTGAAGCATTTCATAGCAGTACACCTGCATCTACATCAGGGGCTGTCTGTTTGTTTTTGACACCTTAACTATGCCAGCCCAGTCAAAGCAACAAATTTAAGAGCAGACTTAGCCCTTAGGCTCCTAAATCACTTTGAAAAAATGTATCCTTAGGTTAATCTGACAGATACTATTTAGGGCTCCTAACTGGGTTTTTACCCTTAGTAAGCCTTGACAGAATTCTCACACTGTTTATAGCCCATCTCTAGCCTTCCTTTGATTTAGAAGCTAGTTGTGGTTCAGTGTTTTGAAAATGATCATCTGATTTTTTTTTTAATAAGATCTATATATATTTTTATCAAACCCACTGAAGTCTATATTTGGTGACTAGGAGCATATCCTAATGCTTTTATGGCAGGACATTTCATCTGCTTTATTTATTTATTTATTTATTTTTTGACTGACCTCTTTATTTTGATTAGAATTCCTTACCACTTTGACTGATACTGTGTTGCACAAGTTCAGATCTTATTTAATTTTATTAATACATTTAATTTATAGCTCTGGAGAATTATTACCCTAGCTTGGTCCCTGTTCTTCCATGAAGAGCTTATTTTGTTTTGTATTGATATGTTTGCCCTGGATAACTTTACGTATTTCAATGTCATATGTATTTAGACAATACTCTGATATAACTTTCAGTCCCTGCAGATTATGAAAGTGTTTGATGTTTTGCAAAATTATCTGTGTGATATTCAGTCACAGTTGCCTTCAAATGTTCTTAAGCTTAACTCAGATAAAACATAAAACCAAGTTGCTGTTAATTGATTTTCCAATACAGAGGTCTCAAGTGTCATCTGTGGTGATTTCTTTCAGTGGCAATTCCTTTTATCCTTCAGATAGTGACCTTTAAGTCATTGTAAATTCGATTCTGAGATTCCCTCCCCTCCCCCATTTGGGTGCTTCTACTAGCCATATAATTTAGATGGCCTACTAACATCTTAAAAAACAAACCAATATGAGATCTATATTCTATAAAACTGCTACTGAAATGTCAATCCATGTCTCATTTTCATTCTGACTCGAATTTATTTGTGCATCTCTTACCTATACAACTCCAAAACTTACAGTGTTCCCAGAGGTCAAAAACTAAACATTCTACTGTGTGTCTTTCCATTATGTTGGCCCTCTGATAAGAGAAGTCCACATTTTCTAAAGTTTGAAAGCCCATTTATTCTGAGCGTGTTCATTTTTGGATGCCCAACTTAAGACACAATAGACCTGATTTTTTTCAGAGTTACTGAGAACCTTCTTCTGCCATTGACTTCAAATGGAGGAGTGCTTCTCAAAAGCTTTTAAAACCAGATGCAAGAGGCCTCATAGTGGACTGTCCAAATTTGAAATGCTCAAAATCAGCTATTACTCACAAGGCTTTACACAGCTTGACTTCATCCTGTATTGGTGATCTTTTGTTTCCTTCATCTCCAAACCAGCTGGTTTCTTCATGTACTCTCTGTAAGATTTACTTGGTCCCTCAGGCTCCTTGGCTATGATATTTTGATGCATTTAGGCAAAATTCTTCTTTGACATATACCCAGTTACACACAGTGTGCAGGGCAGAATGCTGTCCTTTACAATTAAGTTGGGATTTTGAAATCCTTAGACCTGAGTTCTATTCATTTAACTTCTGAAATATCCTTTTGTTTCTATTTGCTGTTTGATAAAAATTGTGGGGCATAATATAGCGTAGTTACTGTACTCACTAGGTTGAATTGAACCTGGACCTTTCAGAATGACAGGTCTGATCCAAAAACCACCAAAGTCAATGAGAGCTTTTCCAGGAATGTCAGTGGCCCTTGGATCAGGCCCTAAAAGCAGAATCCCTTACCACTTGAGCTAAAGGGAATAATTCCATTTTCTAGCAAAACGTGCAGCACTTACAGGGGTAAGGGTCATGTTTACATGCACTAAACTAGGGTTAATAACTCAACTCCGGAAAAAAGTGCTGTATGTTTTTGACTCCTCCACAACAGACCCTCCACTAGCTCAGTGCCTGCTTGTGCCATAATGAGGGCCTTCATTCAATAGTGACTTCAACGGAAGATTGCAGTTTGCTAAGCACCACTTCATGGAACACCTTGTGAGGTTTTTTGTTTGTTTGTTTTAGTTTTTTATTTAATCCAAAAATTGATCAGGCCCAAACTTTGCTTAAATTTTAATCTCTGAAAGGTGATTGGCTGCGGTGGCTAAATCGCAGTCTGAGGATGGATGCGTGCATGAAGAATATTTCTAAAATGTAAATGCTGCTAATTCAAATTTAAAAATTCTGAGCAACATTATGTTGTAATCCCTATTACCCTGATTTTCTACTTTGCTGGCTTTTCTGAGTTACGGGATCTTTGCTCATTCCAGAAATAAATACATATAATTATTTTGTTGGGAGGGGAAGAAAAGTCCTTGTTTTTGAAGCTGTTACTGCTGCCACTACTAACACTGCTGGGACAAAATGTCAAATGAGGAGTGTTTCCTTTGTTCTACTCTGCATTCACTAAGTGATTATATTTATTTGCTTGTTTTTGGATATTTATCCATCTGCACTTGGAAAGAATTTGTCATTTGAAGTGTTTACCTGTGCTTAGACTGTTTTTAATTTAGTTGAACCATGTCAAGTCTGGATTTTTTCAGAAAAGAATTGGGCTAAAATCCTTCACCTCAGACATTTTCCTTCAGCTGCTAATATCTTCTTTTCCTGTCAATCAGAGGCCCTGATTCCCCTCTTCTCATCCCTCCACTTGCTCCCCTTTGCCTACCATAGACAGTTTAAACATCTCATTCTTTACCTAGTACAATTCTGTTTCAGACAGTTTGAGGTGTTTTTTTCTTTTGTTTTGTTTTTTTACTGTGTCCCTTTTACATCACCAGTGATGACAGCCACACTGCCTTCCTTCATTTTCTTCTCCCACTCCTGTCTTGGAGCCAATTAAGCTAGTGGGAGTTTACTCAATGAGGTCAGACTGTAAGAGTTGGATCACACCCTTAGTGCATTCTTCCTTGTTGTTTCTCATGCAGGCAACCATCTTCCACACGCAGTGCAAACAGGCCCTCTCTCTACCCTCATTCAAATCCCTCATAAAAGATTAATTTAACCTGTGCATCCTACAAAAATTAACCCAGGTCAGTCAAATGTGTTTTTTATCCCATCGTGATATGAGAGAGAAGAAGAGAAACTTCTAAGTTAACTCCTTCTTTTGAGTTTCCTAATTCATCTTGCCTTTACCTGTTTTTATCTTGTAAACTTCTTGGGGCACAGACTGTCTTTTTTGTGTCTTGTAAAGTGTCATCATGCACCTTATTGGGGATTAATACATATTAGCTTGCAGGAGTTGTTGGGATTTACTAACTAATTAATTAATGGACTTCACCGGGGCTATGAAGGGTCTAATATTGGTACTAAGTATGACTTCTAAGTGAGAGTATCATCTTGTAGAATGCTCCAAGCAGAGGAAAAATGGAGCATGTAGACTTGTGTTTTAGAGAAGTTAAAGGTTTGACATGTTGACATCCTAAGAATAAGTGTGAGTTAAATACTTCAAGCTCTGACTTTGAATTATTGATATAGGGTGAGATTTGTAAAAGCATCGGTAAATGGGATTCATGCTCTTAAGTCACTGAGGCACTCTTAAAAATCCCACTCAATATTATTATATTTAATTTTAATTATGTATATATTTACTGTGAGGTGGGTCTTAGCCTCAAATATGGATAAGCCCTTATAAATTTGCTTGGGGAAACTTGGTCAGGAGAAGACCAGCACGAAAAAATTGTCCAAGTTAACAGTCAGTTCTTAAAGAAACTTTCTCCACATCAGGTGGGACTCAAATCTACACAATGCATCCTTGGAAGTCTCTGCTATGTGTGGAACAAAAGGAAAAAGGACTGTAGATTTTGTGGGACACATCTGAAACATGGCAGCCCAATGTCTGCATTCAGATATGTTGCACTTTGCAATTATTGTATTCATACATGCAAATTGGGTAAATGCAGGAGCCTAGCAATTTGGCTCACAGAATGGCTAAATTTTTCAAGATTGACTAGCCACTATGGGGAACAACACTGATACCACAAATGTTTATTGATCTAGAAACTACCTATTCAGGATTTGAGGGAATAATTCAATATTGCAATTAGAGCAAGATAATAAAGGACCAGGGAGTAAGGTGGATGAACTAGTGTTTCTGAAGTAAATATGATATGTTGGGGTTGTTAGTATATCTAAATGTGTAGAGGTCTTAGACCCAAAAAGTATTTTTTACAAGCTGACTGGAAGAGATAGTGATATAACTCAATTTTGCTGTCCCAGTTGTTCTGGCATCTGCCAGGAGACTTCTTGCTAAATAAACTTCTACTTCTCCCTTCCTGAGTACTGTGCTGGTGGATTGTGTAATTGTTTTTGTAATAAAGAGGATCCTTAAAACATCAAGAACTGCTTCTAATCTGAATTACCAAAATTCCACTGTGGGAATATATATCCAGATTACACTACATTACTTTTGAAGAGGAGACAGATGTTCATGACTGTGAAACAGATATTTTAATGTTTTTTTTTCTCATGCAGCTTTCTACTCAGCCAGACTTCGAGTACATGGCAGTAGGCATATGGACAGCTTTTAACTTCTGATAAAGCGTGTGAGCTTGCACAGGATCAGTGGATATAAATTTGCTGTACCTACAGGAATGCAGAAAAGAATAGTTAACAATATACTGTTATAACATCTTTTGTACCAACTGTAAGTTATGGAAAGAAAAAGAAATTCTAAACGAATATAGTCTGCATATTTCTTTACATGTTAAGTAAGCTGCATTGCACTCTCTTGAAATAATAACCAAAAGAGACAACAAAATAAAAGACATCCTTAAGAGAAGGAAAAGAGAATAAAGAAAAAAATCACATTCATTATGGTAGTTATTTCTCACAAGCTTGTATCACTGCACTTTAAATAATCCAACACATAGATGACATAACCAAGTGAGGAACAAGACATCCTGAATAGGGTGACCAGATGTCCTGATATTGTTGGGACTGTCCCGATATTAGGGGCTTTGTCTTATATGTGCAACTGTAACTCACCCATTGCCCCCTCCGAAAAAAAAGTCTCCTGATTTTTCACACTTTCTATCTGGTCACCCTCATCCTGAAGGATGTGTACAACCTGTCAGCTCCATCCTGCAGCTCTTACTCATGTGAGTACTGTGGTATAGCAAGGACAGAGGGCAGTAGGAAAGTTCTGAAAGGGCGCTATGTAAGTGCCTAGAATCATCCAGGCTTTATTACCTATAGACTAGCCAGAGCCAATCAAAGGTAATTAGTGTCAGCTGACACCAATTAAGGCCCCACCCAGGTGCCTATAAAAACCCTGTACTCCTGAGAGGCAGTGTGGAGTGGAAGGAGTAGGTGTGTGTTGAGCAGAGGAGTGTGTGAAGTGGAGGAGAACAGAATGGAGTACGGTGGTGTGTGGAGTCATAGTGGAGAACAGAACGGAGTACAGCGGTGGAGTCCTGAAGAAGGTGCTGGGTTCAAGAAGCCAGAAAGACAGAGAGGGGAGAGGGGCCCAGGGGAAAAGCCTGCAGCTGCGAGTGAGGTGCCAGCAGCTCATAGTTGCTACTCAGAGGGCCCCTGGGCTGGGACCTGGAGGAACAGGCGGGCCTGGGTCCCTACCCCCTCCCTGGGAAGACGGGGTTACCGGCGACACCCTGGCCCACTGCGAGAGGCAAAAGTGCAAGACCCACTAGGGAGAAGCTGGCCGTTTGCCACAGTACATACACAAGTAGTCCAATTGAATGTGACTATGCATGTTACTGATCTAGAAATTTCATATTCAGGACATGAGGCAATCACTGGAATAGTAAAGAAAGGATAAGGGCTTGTAATGGCAGTGGGCCTGAGTAACCTGCATCAGTTAGCTAACTGTAGTTAAAATGTTTTGTATGGTGTAATAAAGCTCTTGTGAAAACTGTTTGTTTCCATGAGAAGAAAGCAGACATTTGAATGCATCTGTGTCATAGTCTATTACTAGAACAATGTTCCTCTTTGTGGGAGTGGCTGATGCTATGACATGGAGAAGGCAGAGTTTTAGGACTCACATGGCCACAATTTATTAGATGAAGTCAGATAAAGATAAGATTTATCCTGGATAAATTAACGAGAAATTTTCCGTACACACACACATCTGGCAAAATGTCCAACCATCACTGAGGAATTTTCACTCCAAAGGGAGAAAATACAGCCAATTACAAGAATGCTATATTATATGTGTTTTTTATCAGTTTATGGGCATAGCGACCTGTTCAGAACTGGTTGCTGTGAATATGGGGATTGTTAAATCAGCTTTTAGACCAATGATCTTTCTAGTCTGATGTTGTCTCTGACGGTAATCAGTACCAGATACTTCAGAGGAAGGGTTAAAGCCTCATGATGCACCATTATGGAAGCAGGCAAAGGTCTGCCTGCCTTCAGGCAGGTTGCTTGAAGTTTTGAAACATGAAGGTTGTATTCCTTACCAATTTTCACCCTGGTTAGTATAACTATAGAAGTCCAAGTTATTCATGTTTCTGACCCTTTTTTGAATCCTGCAAAGCTCTTTGCCTTAATGTTAATTTCTGGCAGTGATATTAATTGCACACTGCATAAAAATATATTTATCATTTTAAATTTTTTTTTATTTCATTGGGTGTCGTCCTGCTCTTGTACTGCAAGAGTAGATTGCCTGATTCAGCTTCTCTATGCTACACATTCAATAATATCTTCTGTCATGCCACCTTTTATTCATCTCCTGCAAAACTAAATGGTCTAAATCTTTGTAATTTCTCCACATGTAGAAGTAATTCCAAGCCTTTTGCAGTGTACTCTTTTGGACCTGTTTTATTTCTACTATATCTTTTCTGAGATGGGATGACAAACTGTAAACAATATTTAGAGGGTTTGCAGTTGATTTATACAATAGGTATTTTAGTATCTTTTCTGCAAAAATATTTTCTAACCCGTTCTTAATACAGCCTAACATATTTTGTTTACTTTTTTTGACTGCTGCTGTACATTGAGCAGATGTTCTCATTTGGGTTGCATACAGCATTGCCTAGGTCTTGTCACTGAGTGGTTAGAGTTAATTTAGAACAGACAAAACTCCCACTGAAGTCAAGGGGGGGAATGAGTAAGCGGTGACGAATAGAGCCCATAGACAGGGAACAGTGAACTAAAATTTTTCACTGCAGCCTGAAGAACAAAAAAAGACATAGGCCATCTTCTGAGGCACATGCTTGTTAAAGTGACTGCACAAATGTCTTATCTTTTCAGATGAAAATAACATAAGGTCTCAGAATAGATAATCTAATTAGATGACTGACAATGCAGTGCTACAAAATTAATTTTCTCTCACTGTTGCACGTTAAAAGGAAGTATTTAGGCCAACATTTTCAAACCTGGGTATTTAGGCACTGCAACTGAAGTAATTTAGAGCTTCAGGCACTCAGCATAACTGAAAACCAGGCTACTTTCATCTGGGTGAGTCACTATGAACTTAGATGGTTATCCTTAAGCACCTTTTGGCAAGTTTGAAAATTCTGGCTGTATTCAGTGGATATGTTTCCAGAAAGTAATAAGTAATCAGTGAGAGCAATGGTTCCAACTGGTACAAACTGAAGAAGAGTAGAAAAGCACAGGCTTCTTGCTTAGGTGCATGTCAGGAAATGGGCAGTGTTCATTGCTTGTCTTCCTTTTCCAGCAAATCTTGAGTGGAAAATGTGGTCAACAGGTTCCTATGGGTCGACAGGAAAAAACCAACAAGGAATATTTTATAATCTGTGTAGTTAACAATGGAAGATCTTTAGGATTTTTTTTAAATGAAATATGGTTAGTATGAGGTGAGCAGCCTTTAGAATTACTTTATGCAATATAATAAAAAATAATATCCCTGCTATAGAATTCTTCAGGATTGTTCAAGAATTCGACAGACAGGATATCACTCTTTATTAAATGCTTCATGTTTCAGTGTTTTCTCTATGAACTCCATTACATTTTTCAAGAACACTTATTAAATTTTATGAGACTCCCAGACCAAACTAAATTGATTTAGTGGTGGTAAATATTATTCTTGTGGATAAGTGAAATTTGCATGTGCTTAATTTTTTTTTAAACTAATGTAAGTTGTGCGGTTGAAATACTATCTTTGTATGATTACAGTTTTGTTGTGCTGCTAGAAAATATAGTTCTTCTAATATTTGTGGATTGCAAAAAAAATCCTATTAGTTTAAAATCAAAACAAAACAAAAAAAAACCCTTACAAATAATTTATGCAATTACCTGAAGAACTACTACTTATATGCATTATATACTGGAATTGATTTTTTTCTTAAAAATTCATTAAGGCAATTTAACAAAAACAGATGCAGTTACTGACTCAGGCAAGTTGGGGAATAATATGATGGATTTATTTTTGGAGGTTTACATATTCATAGATATTGCTTAAATTAGTTCATATTTTTGCTATCTTGAGGATTTTTGCTGTCAGAATATTTTTTTTCTGTCACAGTGATAAATGGGACCCTGGGTATGTACCCAACTGGCTAGCCGTATTGCTACCTGTGCTGTCGTGGCTTCACTGCTGTCATTTTATATTATTATTCTTCAAGCTAGGTAGATTAAAGCTAGCTAGCTAGGGTATGTCTATATGTTCTGCCATCACACCTCTGATTGCAATGTAGACAACCCTAAGAGAAAGATGAACTGATAGTCTTTGAACAGCAGGACCCAAATGAGGCCTTCAGACTGCAGTAGGCCAAATGAGAGTATGATGAAGACTTCTCATAATCAGACTGCTATATCTTTTGGACATGATTTGTCTGGCATTTGTGGCCTTGTCTAGGCTTCTTATGTCCCCTCCTTCCTCTGTCACATGCACACAGGGCTTGTTTAGACTAGGAAACATGTTTAGTTTAGACAAGACCTGAGTGGGTATGAAAGAGGAGGCAGAGGACACAAGAAGTTTCATTTCTGTGATCTCCAGTGAAGAGGCAGGGCAGAATGGCAGTTCTTGTCATTGTTAGCTTGCTTAGCTAGTGAAAGGGAATCTTACATTTAAGGAAAAGTCCCTTTTTATAAAAGGGCTGCAGTATATTGTACATTAATGGCCCAAATCACTACATTATGCTGGGTAATGACTGTCTTTTTTGAGTAAGGGCTGCACCCCGTTCAACTTCCAATAGGCAATCCCATATCCTAAGTGACCACTTTAAAGTAGTCCTATGTGGTTTTCAGTACAATTAACGTTTTAGTTAAACTTCACCTCAGCTAAGCAATGTTTTTCCAATCCCTTGGAAGATAATTCAAGACAGATTTTACTGTTACCCATGTTATTCCTTGCATCCTTAATAATTTCAACCTTCCAGAGCATATGCAGAGCTGAATTAAGCCATAAACACTATAGGCAAGAAGTGGTGTGAACATTGAACCTCTATTAAAACAATAGGCTCTCTCTGATCTCTCAATTCTAAGGCTTTTTCTCTTTTCCTTTTCCTTAACTAGAAATCCTCCCCCAAAAGCCCCAATTCTACCCTCCAATCAAGGAGTCAGCTCAGCTTGGTTGCGCCCATATCTCTACTACACCAAAACTTCCAGCTCCACCAGCACAGATGTACCCTGAATTTAGCCAAAGAGGTGAGCGCTCCATTGTCCTCCACCATCACCCATCCTTGCCCCACCAGAGTTGACCCCGATCCATTCACATGCTACCTCTTATGTGAATCTACACCC
The DNA here is from genome assembly GCA_007922155.1 of Mesoclemmys tuberculata. Taxonomy (NCBI): domain Eukaryota; kingdom Metazoa; phylum Chordata; order Testudines; family Chelidae; genus Mesoclemmys; species Mesoclemmys tuberculata. The sequence continues at coordinate 37,751,187 of ML675601.1, read as the reverse complement.
CAAATATCCCCATGTCCCTGTGGCCAAAACCCCCCCTCCCAACTCTGAAACTTCAGGCCCGTGATCCCACTCTTAACTCAGTCTTCTGGGAGGGGCCTTGAAGGGTCGCCTCTTCCAGGCTCTGGGGTTGCCCAGCTGCCCTCATCTCCAGTCTCTGGGTAGCCGCCAAAAGGCTCTCTGCCTGCTTTCTAATCTACTGACTTTTTGTTTTGTTTGAGGCTTTCCGTGGTTGCCAAGAGGGTGGGAATTATCCCAGGCCACCAAGACTGAAGCCAGCAGGGCTAAGTCTGGGACTAAGCCTTCCTGGATGTGGGGAGCTGGGTCTCTCCCCCTGAAGATCTTGGTGCAAGCTCTGGTGGCAGCAGACTTTTGAAGACTAGAGACTGGTAGGGAGGGTGGGGAACAGGGGCAGCCAGGCATCTCCTGGTGATGGAAGCAAGGAATCTATCAAGGGCCCTCCTAGAAGATTCTGAGTTAAGAGTGGAAGCTGGAGCCAGGGGATGAGGAGGTAGAGAGACATGGGAACACAGATGTGGATGAGGTCTCTGAGTATCTGACAGGAATTAGGAGCTGACGATCAGCTTGGGTAGCATCTTGGATTGTGTCTCCATCCCCAGGAGGTGGGTGAATAGAAAGGACAGCCACTCAGAGGGAATTTCTCATTAGACTAAGTATTTTCCTGGAAGACTGTACATAGAAAGGGCAGTGAAAGAATGAGGATAGACCTAAGGAGAGCGCCTGTGGAGGTGGTTTTAGGGTTTTGGATTCCCTTAATCCAGTTCTGAGCATGTGTGATGTTGCCTAAGAATGTTTGCATTAATAGATGGGTACTACAGCCCTTCAAAAACACAGAGAGAATGCTGTTTAATAAATTAACTTACAGGGGAGGAAAAGTCTTCAAAGACCACAAAAACAAGACTTATTCCAAACAGAAAACATAATGACAGAAGATTGCAAAACATGAGGTGTTAAACAAACACCACCTAAGAGTATGAATAAAGAATTCTGACAAATGTGTAGTATGATATTGTATATAGAACTTTCTGGATAAGGTGGCTTAATATTAACTGACCCAGGTGCTGATGACTGTATCGCATAATAAAAACAGGCAAAAATCTGTAGGTCAATGTTAGTCTCCTTTTGAACTTCTGTTTACAGTGAATGGAAATCCAGAAGAGTAAACTCAACATGGAAGAGGTAAAAGATGGGTACTGTGTTATTCAAGAGGTAAATTCAGTGGTGAACAATTGTGGTCATCATTTTGCTGTGATCACAGCAAAAAAAAACAAAACAAAAACCAAACCATGAGGATATATTCATATTGAAAAGTGACTCCAAAAAATTAAACCAGTTGACTGTCACGTTTTGCGGAAATAAATCCCGGCACACCTACAGGTGTAGCGTCAATGTTCTCTTATTAGCAAAATGCTAGCAGTCTGCTCCCCAATCCAATATTTTATGCACTGGCCAGATCTCCAGTGGTGCTAGGGTTCTGAGATTACAATGCAATATCTTTAAAAGGACACGGACCAGCTGCAATGAAATGAGATTTAATTAAAGTAAATGCAACTGCAGATCTAGATAGGCAGAAGAAATACATAATTAACACAAATTATGGGAGAGTAATCTGGAAAGTAGTGAAGTTATAAAAGACCTTGGGGTGATATCAGACAACCTATTAAATGTAAACTTATATAGTGAAATGCTGTTACAAACAAAGGCATCATTACATTGTGCATAAAATGCTGTTACAAACAAAGGCATCATTACATGTGATAAAAAAATTAGAGCAGTGACAGTGCTGCCATTATAAATCCCTACTGCAACCAGGACTGGAATACTGCAAGAAGCTTTGGACCCGACAGACTAGCCAACTAGAAAAGAAAGCAACTCAAATCCAAAAATTATTGGAAAGTAGGACAAATGGGGCTAGATCCTGCTGAATTCAGTGGGAATTTTATCATTGACTTCAATATGAACAGGTTTGAGCCCTAAAGAGACTGAGGAAACCCTTATAGGTAGAGCTGATAGCTATACCTATAGTAAAGTTGGCTGATGCATCCCATTATAAGACACTATTTTGAGTTGCTTATGATTGTGCAAAACCTTAACCATTTGGGCTAAAGTTTTCCATTCCAGGTGTGTGTATCAGGTTGATGTGTTGTTTTTTGTTTTTGTTTTTTTGGAAAGGTTTTCATCAAAAATGGTTTCTGAGCTGTTTCTGCGAATGAGATTATGAAACAATACATTGTTTTGTTCATGTTCAGAATTAAAATAATGTTCCGAAGCGCCCATGCCTCCATGCTTTGAAGCAAGAATTTAAAATTTGGGAGGGTGGGGGTTCTTTGTGTCAGGAATGTATCTTTCATTATCCCTGTGAAAAGCTGCCTACATTTAGCCAAGTTATAAGTGTTTGGAAAATTTCAGTTTGTACGTGCTCAGTAGAGACCTGCTAGACTTTGGCAACTACATTCTCTGCAGATTCTGTTTGCACTGAGCATGCGCCAGCTCAGTCCTTTCCCTGAAATTTGTTTCTCCAAGTTGCTGCAGGCCATTGTGGCACCAGAACTGAGAGAAAGGAGATTCCCTCCCTCCCTCCCTCCCTCTCGTGCTTCCCGTGCTGACACCCAGGCAGAGTGCCAGAGGAAGAAATCTGACTGGAATAATGAGGGAACAAGATCAGTTCCTGGTTTGGGAGGGTGGTAGAGGAAGTGGATAGGGACCAGGAGCCTGTAGGGCAGGGAGCCTGGGGCTGGAGCCTGGGGCTGGAGCCTGGTGAGGGATTGGTTAGAGGGAGTGTGGGAGTGGCTGGGCAAATAAATTGTCACTGTAAATCAGTGTGAGATGAGGGACTGAAAATGGACAAGGAGCAATGGGGGAAAATAGTGTGGAGAGGGCAGCCAGTCCACCTGAGCAGGGAGAATGAAGACAGATGAATAAAGAACCTGGTGTGTGGGTGTGGAGGAGGAAGGGGATGGGGGATACTGGGACTAGCTGAAACATGGATCCTATGGCAAAAATACTATGTGATCATGTAAATAAAGATGGTATCATAATGCATATGCACAAGGGGTTGCGGTGGGTGGTGAATGAAGGTTACATTAACATAGGTTAGTGTGAAGGCCTCTGTTACTTTCATATCCCTGAATTAATCCATCCATAGGGACTGGAAGTGGAAAGTGAGGAGTTTATCTTTTTTGTTGTAACTTGTAAAAGTATTGTGACTACGGAATTTATGCTTATTTGTTGCGGGAGCCCCAATAAGGAAATCCTCTCTTAGTCAAAGTGTGTGCGTGTTTATGGGAACCCACTGAAGGCTAGAATCTGAAAAGTCCAGTGCGTGGAACCCTTATAGCACTTGCCTTGGTGCATGTGACACATGGTGCATGTGCTACCAAACAGCTAGAGAACTAATGTACTTCAGTGCTCACAGTAACACTCTGCAGTGTGGCCGCTTACAATATTTCTATACTGGAGAAAACAGAAACTCAAGGGGGAAATGATCACAGAATATAAATACTTTCTGCTAGAATAAGGAGCAATGGCCTGAAACTAAGGAAGGAAACATTTAGACTAGCTATTAGAAAAATGTTCTTAATGGGAAGAGCAATTGGGCAGAAGAATAGATTATAAAGGGGAGAAGCGAGGCAGATATCCAAGAATACATTAGGTTGGAAATAATAGCAGCAACCCACACTACCTGTAAAAGTTCACTTTGCTTTAAGTTTGTCTTAGCATTGAAAATACATTTGAAAGAATAGGACCCACGTACTATAACACAGTGTCATATCAGGTTTGCTCGGGATTTTAGTTCACATGATATTTGCAGGGCACTGGCTGACACAAAGTAAAATTCTAAACAAAGGGAAATGGATAGAGAGATAGTTATAGGATTTTCACTCCCTAGACTAACAGAGTCTGTGATTGCAAGAAGTCAGAAGGGTGGCTAAGGAGCAAGAAAAGTCATAGACCACATCATCTTTGCGCACTTCTGATTAACTAATTATAGAAGAACTTTCCTGCAATTCCAGTTAAGGGACTTTTGGTTTTTCTACATAGCTGCAACTGCTCAGTCACAAGAGGACCTGCTCAAAGACAGTGCAGCGCCAATAAAAGCTGTGCTACCTGGGAGAGATGAGCTAGGAGATGTCCCTGCTGTGACTCCAATATCTTCACTCCCGCAACACCTTCTGTCAGTATATACAGTAAAAACTCTGTAAGATTAGCCACATGAATTTGCCATTATCTACCCCCCCGGCCCCTCCGGCCATAAGATTTTCAGTGGGAGGGGAAGATCTAGCTAGCCCAAGATACAGTAGAGAGGCTGTGTTTATAAAGGATAAATGAAGGTCCCATTGCCTCAGTAAGACAGACATTCCTTGAGTTAGGGAAAGCCCTAGGAAGATGAGGTGGGATTCCTTAAGCAATAACAACAACAAAAATGTATAAGTTTTGCTTATTTGCAAGTTTTGCTTTAAAGAACACTGTTGTTCTTTTGTAATTTGTTCCAAAATTAGACTGTCAATTAGAAACCTCAGATTAAAAATTCCTACAGTTCACCTGCTTTGTCCCCTCACTTTTCATGTTCAGTAGGGACCCCGATCAGAAAGATATCTCCCAGGAAGTGCAGAAGGGGGGAAATGGTAGGTTTTGAGGTATCATCCCCCTAGTGCTGTCTGGATCCACATAGAATTCCATTGAGCAAGGGCTTTACAGGTTTATATGTCTAGCTGAGAAGCTGCTGTGTGGCCTGTGGCAGTGGGCATCTATACCTGTATACCTGCTGGGAGGAGCAGATTCATATGGCAAAAAGACACAAGGAACACTCTAGCACAGAGGAGCACTTTCATTAGCTTTACCACCAAAGAAAGTCACATCTCAAAACATTACAGAGTTATGTTTCAGTAGACTTATCTACTTAGGTAAATCTATATACAAAAGGATAAGTGAATTCAAAGTCATGATCTCATATTGAGTATTAAAAATTAACTGATGATAATTATAGCAATAGTAAAAATATTATCCATTTATTTAATATTGGGTATTTTCAAAGCATGATATGAGCTAAGTAATTATATCCTTGGAAACAAAGCAAGAGAGGAAAATATCCACCAGATGATATTACAGCAATAAAATAACCTTAGAATGTGACTTCATTTCTTACTTGTACTAGAGAATCAGACAACATCTGGAATAAGTAAACATTATGTCTAGGCTCATGAAATATTCCAAAAGCTGCATGCCAAATCTTTTGGTTTTAAAAATAATGAATGCCAGTGAAAACATTTTTGTGTTATGACAGAAAGGAATTGTTAATGTGCTTATTTATTCATATTTATTAATATTAAAGCTTGATCCAGCCTTGCACAAATTCTCAAAACCAAAAACAAATAAATATTCACATTAGCCCGGAATAAACAATGTGGTTGTTGACTGAGATAACAACAAATAATGACATCAGGATGATTCAAAGCCACAGCAGATGCTATAGCCTGAAAAGAGTTCTCATAAAAATAAATATCATTCCATCCTTCACAAAATACTTGTATGAATTAGGATCATTAATACTACAATTTTTTTAAACAAGCAAGGCTGGTGAGAAGAGGCACCTATGGAAGTCAACAAGATGCTGAAACAGATTCCTTGAAGTCTCAATTTTTTTAAGTATAATATTTCAGTGTCGATGTGATGGTTAAAAGGGCCTCATCTGCTTCGCTGTGTACAAAATATATGATAGTACAGGTCCTTGCTATCTCACATGCCACACCAAGTGTATGAGAATCTCATTTAGTCTCCATCCTCCACTGATCAAGTGCTATGCACTCATTCTCATGAATTGAACTATTTAAGTTTGTAATGTAGAAATACATTTAGGCTTTATATTTTATATGTAGTTCTGTTATTGTTAATAATGTGTGTTTTATTATGCAATGATCTTGTAATCATTAACAGAGCAATCCCACTGAGAATGTATCAACATAATTTTCACACAAAAATATCTTTATTTCCAACCTGACATGATCCCAGTAGTCTAATTGATGAACACAGTAAATAAAATTCCATTACTTCTGTCCGTGTTTTCAGTTTGATAGCTAATATTATGCCCCCTTTAAAAATTCTTTCAGGGCTAGATGGTGGCTTTGTCACAAACCCTGAGTAAGGTATGGTGGGTAGTTGTATTGTCCCATCAGTACCTCAGGACTAGAATTGGTTCCGATTTTCTTCTCTCCACAGACATTTTTGAGATTTTGGCCAAAAACTTTTGAGGAAGAAACTGGACACTTTTGGTGAACAAATTCTTTGTAAAAATTCCAATTTTCCATCAAAATAGCTTTAGAGGGAAAATTTTGACCAGCCATAACCAGGAATTATAGTCCTAATATGGTCCCTGTCCCCACTCTTGCTCCTGAGTTCAAGAAATCTGTAACAGCCCTATCTAAATTATCTATCTAAATTAGCCCTATATCTAAATTTCCCTCTCTATGTTGTTTCATCTGTGCAGGCTGGTGCATTGCAGGAGAGCAACCAAAGCTCTCTACTGCTTGCCTATGCTCCATGGACCTGCACAGAAAAAGGTGTAGCCATTTTTGCCTCTGGAGAGCCATCACAAGGGATTAAGAGGGCACCTTATGCCCATTTTGATCCCTTGCACAAACATGTAAAATGGGTCAAAATTTCACCATTAATATAGATCTATATTGCTCCGGTCTGACTTTGAATCCTTTTTTCTTCCCATTTAAAAATCTCTTTCCCTCTGAGGTGAAGTTTAAGGGATGATCCAGTTCCCACCCTCTGTGTGGACAGAAAGGCTGTAGAAAGTACATGCAGGAATCCCTCTATGCCCACACCACTGAAAGAAGCATTGACCTGCAGCAACTCAGAGAGGGGCAGTTGGGGAGGAGGAATGGTAACATAGCCAGTGAGACCACAAAATAGGAGGGCTCACAGGCCAAAAACCTGGATACCAGCATGTGTAGTGGACAGAGAGATTAAATACTGCACTAGGTGGCCATGGAGTGGCTACATAGATGCTCCAAATCGTGGCTTTGAATAGGAGGTAATGTCTGCTGTGGCGGGATGCCTGCCCCTCACTGGCCAGGAATGGGTTCAGAGGGCCCTTGGGGAGGCAGTGTAAAAGGCAGCCAATATGAAGGGACTGTGTGGCAGCCAATCAGGGCCCAGGAGGCCAGTATAAAAAGGAGCTGCAGAGCACAGCAAGCAGAGTGCTTCCCAGGAGCTTGAAGAGGGAGAGCTGTCAGCACCCTGGACAGAGCAGTAGATGGCTGCTGAAACTCAGCAGAGCCAAAGGCCCGGAAGCAAGGGCAGAGAAGGTACTGGGGCTGTGGGGAAGTGGCCCAGGGAGTTGGGGGACATGCAGTGGAAAGTTGCAACTCTCACAGGGTCCTTGGGCTTGGACCTGGAGTAGTGAGTGGGCCTGGGTTTCCCCTCCCCTTGATCTCTATTGGAGCAGTGATGGGACTGTGGTGGCCGCAGAGGGAAGTGACTAGAATGGACTGCAAAATTCCCATGGAAGGGGAGAAAGATGGATTGTGACTCAGCTGGAGGCATGAGGAGTGTCTAGTGGAGACAGGATGGAGGATGAGACACTGCAGAAAGGGATGTCTGCCTGGCTGAGGACTGATTCCCCAGATAGCCAGCAGGAGGTGCCAAGGTGATGAGTCAAACTCTATTACATCCACTAAAAACCACAAACTGCCAACAGTGGGGTAGGCTAAATCCTGAAGTCTTTAGTCCCTATTGAGCAAGAACTGCAGCTTCTGATCAAGCGTAAATAAGATTTACAAGGAATAATTTATGGGATACACTTTTGTGCAAGTGTTTATGTACCACCCCACTCTGTAAAAGAAAGTTGTAGATTTAGTAAGGATTCTTCCTGGCAATGTAAACTGAGAACAAATATTAATAGCAAAATGTTCTCCATTTTGTACCCATATAATTCCATCAGTCTGAAAATTACAGAACTAGTGTAACAAAGAGGTGGCGATGATCCTTAGCTGCTTATACATGTTACCTAAATCTAAGTTGTATAATAATTTGTAAAGCTCTTTCCCTGGGAAAGAGATGTTTACTTTTGAACAAGTGAATATAAAGAGGAGTTATGTATGGGAGGTGTGGGCACATGCCCAGAGAATACAGTGACAAACCGATAGAACTTGTGTACTGCATACTGCTGCAATTTCACTTAATGTTTCCTGAATCCAGTCACCTTGTAAGGACTCGGAAAACAGAGTCTTTACAACATGCAACAAAATGATGAGACTGGCAATTTGGGACTGTGTGGTCTCGGTCTCTTGACTCAATTACTTTCCAAGGGCTATTTTCCTTAGTCACATAAAGAGAGGTTTGTGACCCTGTTAGATGAGACTTAGTGTTGCAGTGATGAAGGGAAAGAAGTGGGTAGTTTAATTTTTGACAAAGGCTATCTGCTTAGCCCTATGGAGGTGTTTTATTATTCCTATTAGCATACCAAACCACAGCACGAACTCCGTTTACACATACTTTCTTTGGGCTATTTCCAGTGTCATTACTGCATTACTCTAGTAAAACTGACGCACTCTTATCAAAATAAAATCTTAGCTTATGCAAAATGTAGATATTTATACTTTTTCGGTAGCTGGATTGTTATTTAGAGTCCGTATTTGACATGTTAAAGCTTCTCATTATTGGACAGGAAAATCCTGCTGTACGCTGAACAAAGACAGTCTTGCGGTGTCTTTTTCCTTCTGGCATTAGATGCTCAGCAACAGCCTGATCCTGCAAGGTACTCACCCGCTTCAATTCATTTTGAAGTCAATGGGAGTTGCAGATATTGAGATCCTTGCAGAATCAAGCAAGGACAGAGAGACGGGTGGCTAAGGCAAAGGACTTTAGATGAGGAATTTCAAGCTCTTTGCATTTCTACACTATTTACTGCACAACCTTGGGTATGTCATGTAAGCTCTTGGTACCTCAATTTCCCATCTATAAAGCTCTTGGTACCTCAATTTCCTATCCTCAGCTGGATATTGTGGGCCTTATTCAGTTTAATCTTGTCAGGTACTTGGAGGCCCTTAGGTGAAAAGTACTGTTATATCTAAAAGATAATGCTGCAAACAGCCTGCATATTCTCTTTTTTGACAGATGACGGCATGCACTACCCCAATCCCACAATAGACCAATTTTGCTGGGAAGTATGTATACAGAAGGGTGGAACAGCCCATGTTTCCATCACCCCAACATTTTCTGCACCATTTGGGTTGGCTAGTGCCAGAGCCTGCATCAGCCTGCAACATTCCCAGTGCTCAGGGACTGAGATTGTGGCTGAGAGGGAAGGATCCTTTGTGTGTCTCCACATGGACAACTATTATGTTGCAGATATCTTTAGGCCAGTGAATTGGTTAAAGTAATGTCGTTTTTCTTTTTTTTTTTATTCACTTCAGAATTTCATTGTTGCTCCAAAAATTGCTGGAGCTACTTTCTAGGGCCTATGGCATGTGTTTAAAAAAAAAATCTAATTACTTTTATTTTTATGCCCCTTTTGCTTCATCCTTCAATTCTTTTTATGTCCTTCATTATGACTCATAAACAGGTAAGCAAAGAACCTGTGCTCAAAGTGTAAATGTCTGAAAGACCACTCTTTTATGGGAGGGGGAACTACTACAGACTTATTTCAGCTCCCCAAGTCATGTGCCCCTGTGTTGGCCAAGGGCTGGTTTTGCATTACTGGTCTCCTGGATGACTAAACAAGTCAGATCATATGAACCAATCTCAGACAATAGGATGTTGCCCACCTATAAAATGCATCTTCCTCTGAAGTAGAATGCAACATGTAAGTTACCTGCACTAACAATACTACATGAACAATTTGAGATGTGAAGTAAAGGAAAATACTATAACTTACCCAATTGAAGCTATAGGGAAATTATGAGAGACAGAATAATTACCTGACTTGAAATTTAGTCAGAACACCAGGGCTAACCTAAACATATCCTGCAATTTGTACCACAGAGTCTTTAATGGCTGCACATGGACAGGACCTGAATTTCACATCTGTCATAGCAAGCTGTCATTCCTTTTCAGTCTTGCCTTAATTTGAGAATTGGATATTCTAGCCAAATCATAGGCAAGCATTATCAACATTTCATAAAATGTTCTTCAGCATAATCTGTAAGTAATTTACCAGATAAGAGAATGTTAATAGCAAGTACAGTATAATTTGTATGGATACAAATTGTACCTATCTTTCAGAGGGGAAAAAAGAAACTGCTGTGCACAAAGAGTGGATCAAGTGTAAGGTCAAGTGGAAGCACTTCTGTTTAATATGCAGTGCTTAGAAACATCAGTCTTTGCTTTCAAAAATAGATGAATATTATGCCTAATAACTTTATTATAAATAATTGTTGCTTCTGTCCTAGTGGGTTTCATATGGGAAAGGCAGTTATATATGAAAGTCATATTAATTAGAAGACTTCTGATGTGGCCCTTCCTATTGCAGTAAGTGAGTCGAATGTCCATGGGTGGTAATAGTAGAAATGAAACCATTATTTCTATTGGCAATGTGGCTTGGCTGGCAACAGTTCACTAGTCTGGAGGATATTTAGGAAGTATCTTCAGATGTTTAAATATTGTGTCTTTGGACTAAGAGATCCCTTGAACCAACAACTGGGAGTGACAACAACTTGAATGTGCTGAATATGAGCTTGACAGTGACAAGGGATGGAAGGAATCCAGAGTATATGTGGAAGGAGAAAATGGAGGCCCCTCTTTTGAAATATATTAAAGGTCAGGATCAGTTAGGCAAACTATTACCACATTCATTCAGATGTCTGGAATTTTCTATACCTTCTGCTTACTCCTTAGTAGCTGTAGCAAAAAGAAAATCTCAAAACTAAACTTACACTGAAGAAAGCTTTGAATTATTAATTATATGTATTTCTGTCCCCATAGTATCTATGCACCATGCCTTAATTTCTCATTGCACAGTGGTAGGTGCTTCCCACCTCTCCCGCTCACACTAGGAGGAACTGATGGGGTCTGCATTCTCCATTGGAAGATAGTGACATACCCCCTAACTACCCAATCCATTATTTTGGTAGTGAACAGTCTTCAATGGCTGGTGACTTGCATAGGTTCAGTAGCATGTTCAACCCTGAGTGGCTGGCATTAATAGGCTTTGGAGACTAGCAAGTGGGTGCCAAAGTTGCAACTGCCCTCTGAGGAGAAGGAGGAAGAAGAAAACCAGTCACCACTGTTCCTGATACTCTTGTGCCTCCAAGACTCAATGGGGCAAAGGTCTTGGTTCTGCACAATCTCCACTTTCTCCATCATGGCAGAGAAGTCTGGAAGAAAATAAATCTCAGTTATCTGGCAAAGATAGATGATCTTGTGGTTGAGATGCAAGACTGGGAAACCAGAGATGTGGCTTCTGTCACTGGATCATCCATTGTCTTCCTTTTTAACTTTGAGCAAATCAATTAACCTCTGTTTTTGGCTTTTTCATCAATAAAATGAGGATACAAATATTATCTCAGGTTGTTTTTGGTTGGCTTTTTTTGGTTTTGTTTTACAGTAGCATCTACAGACCAGGGTCCTATTGTGCAAGACATTGTAGAGATGCGTAACAGAGAGACAGTCCCTGCTCCAAAGAATATAGAATCTAACTGTAAGGCTATAAACAACTGATGGCTAAAACAAACAAATGGGGGGACTACAAGGAAACTATTATACTGGCCATCAGGAAAAATGGTGATCGTGAAAACAGTCTCCCTGGCCACGGATGAGTTGTTTTAATTTTTTTATAGGCATCATATCAGAGAAGGTCCTAATGAACATTAAGGAAATATGCCTCTAATGTCAAGTTTAAAGCCTCCTTCAGTCTCACTGCATCCAGGTTACATTATTGTATCCTGTGCCCACAATCTTAAATCATTTTCTTGCCTGAGCTCACTCATAATCCTTCCATGCTGAGTCAACTGCCCTGAATAGATGACACAGACAAAATCTGTATCCATCATGTGGTTAGATGAGAAACTGATCACATCCACTAGGAAAAACTGAATTCAAGTCTCCCAGAAGATCCCCTTCATCTCTTTCAGCTATATACATACATATTTACCTTGGGTTGTAGTCCTTCCTCTCTACAGAAGCTGAAAGAAAAAATATTTTCACTAAAATTTCAAACATCCCAGTGGGACTTAAGCACAAGCTTAATCTTTGTTGAACTGGGGCTTAAGCTCCCGAACCTGTATTGAGGTTCTGTGGACCTCTGCACTTCCATAGCACACCATTTAGGTAAACTCTAAGGATACAATATCTTTTTCTGATATCACTGACTCTTCCATCTCCATGTGCTCTTTTAATAACCTTCATTTCCCTTCTGATAGAAACTAAGTTCTCAAATTACATCACCAGTGCAAAGTCAAAGTTAACACAAGCCTGAAGGCATTGATTCTTGCTTTACAAGAAAGAACTATTACACCTTAAGGCTGAATTCTCTTTATTTCCTTGTTAAAAGTCAGATAAAATTTCAAGGGAACATTTAAATCATTTTTTTTATACTGTTCAACATGTATCTTTTCTTCTAGAAGTCAAACCAGATGAAACTTGAGAGTTCACGTGCCTCCTCCAGAATTAATGTTGACCCAGGTCAAGCCTCATAAATGATGATAAAGTCTTAAAGTATGATTTAAGTTTCTAATTCCATAGAAAGTAGGTATGGTCTGAGCCCAAAAATGGTAGCCAGTAACTTCTAACCTAGTCCCTCTGCTGCTTTAGGCAAATCATTTAACCTCTGCCTGTTTCCTCACCTGAAAATGGAAACAATTCTTACTTCTCCATCTCACACAAGGGTTCTGACAGTAGTTAATTTTAAACAATACTGTTGTGTAGTGAAGATTCACAAAGCATGTGCTTTGATTTTTTTTTATTAAAATGCAAACTTTGTAGAAAAATTCCCCAAATTTTAAGAAGATAGAGATGAATACTGCACTTCCCAAAAACTTGTCTTTCATGTGACGTTAAAATAGGAAGTTGCCTAATTTTGTTCTGTAGTAAAACTAGTAAAACAGTATTATGTTCTAAGCTTCTCTTTGTCCCTATTTGTAGATCTTTTGCCTAGATCCTTCCCCTGCTCTTCCCTCCTGCCTGGTTTTCTGCTATATCTTTTTTTCTGCTATACCATATTCTCACAACTTCCCCATCATGCCCCATTTTTTATTGATTTCTAAGAATTGATATTCAATACTTTTTTCTGCAGAAAATCTATACAGCTACTACCTTTTCCTTATGCTCCTTCAGATCCCTCCTTAAGTGTCAATTCTGCTATGATGGCTACAAAATCCTTCACTCTGGTAAAAGCTAGGTAAATGGTAAACCAGCTCTACTACTGTTTGGCTTATCTCATGATTTTTTCACAGAGCGTATGTAAAAGAATATTCATACTGTTAACTCTCAGTATGTTCTAACTACTGTTACCCATTACCCCTTCTTTACTTGTTTCATCTGTCTGCTGCATCTTGAATCTAGTCTTTGTGGCAGGGTTTGTTTTTACTATATGTTTGTACACTCCCTACCACCATGGATCCTGACTTGGTTGGACCCACTAGCTATTACTATAATACAAATAATTAATAAGAATAATAGATTAGCCACTTATCTGGATCAAGGGTAGAGCCAGATTTTCCAACAAAGGGGAGTGATGGGTCATTGGTGGTGGGCTGGAGAGCAAGCCCCCCCCCCTGTATTCACCTAGCAGCAGCTGCAGCTCCTGTCCTGTTGGACTGGGCCCAACTCACCACTCAGGATATGGTGACCTGGTGCATGGCCTCATGGCACTACCCAAGGACATCTTTCCACTATGTCAAATTTGAATGAGCGGCATTGTGACAGGGAGCACAGGGTTGCAGTGCCATGCCACCCTATGTGCCAAGTTGTAATGCCCAGAATGGGGAGCTGGGTCCGTCCCATGGAATGGAACTACCACTGCTGGGTAAGTGTTTGGGGTAGGCGCACTCTCCAGCCCCATATGCAAACTTGCATCATGTTCTTGGGATGATTTGAGAAATTATAGCCCTAACATTGATCCCAAGTTAAGATAATGGAGCGGGTGCTATGGGATGTGATTAATAAAAACATTAAAGAAGGTTAATGCAATTAATACAAATCAACATGGGCTAATGGAAATTAGATCCTTTATCATTTTTTGATGAAATTACAAGTTTGGTTGATAAAGCTAATAGTGTTGATGTAATACACTTTTTCTTCTGTAACACATTTGAGTTGGTACCATGCAAAATTGTGATTATAATCACTAGAACACTATAAAATTAACATGGCACACATTAAATGGATTAAAAACTAGCAAACTGATAAGTTTCAAAATGTGACTGTAAATGGGAAATCGTCACTGAGGGTTGTACTTCCAGTGCAATCCTGCAGAAATAGTTTCTTGACCCTGCACTATTATCCACTACTGTACACTTTTAATAATGACCTGGAAGAACACACAAAATCATCACTGATAAAATTTGCAGGTGACCCAAAAATTGAGGAAGTGGTAAATAATAAAAAAGGCAGGTCACTGATGCAGAGCTATCTGGATCGCTTAGGCCGGGTCCACACTGACAGCGGCAAATTCGCTGCCATCAGATCAATTGCTCTGGATCAACTGAGCGGTCTGTGTAGACCCACTCAGTCGATCCAGCAATCGATGCAGGAAAACCACCCCGGTAAGTAGAGGAGACGCAGTGACGTTGACGGGAGATACGCAAGTGATTTACGTCACTTGCATATCTCCCGTTGACTGCCACCGAATCCCGAAGGTAAGTGTAAACCAGGCCTTAGTAAACTGGGTGCTATGTGTTGCCTCGTTGTATGGTGGAGAACAGTATCCTGGGAAGCAGTGATTCTGAAAAGGATTTAGGGGTTATGGTGGATAATTTGGTCAGTATGAGCTCCCTGTGTGGTGCTCTGGCCAACAGAGCTAATGCAATCCTGGAATGCATAAACAGGGCAATCTTGAGTAGGAGCAGAGAGATTATTTTAGCTTTACATGGTGAGATCAGTAAGGCTGGGGTGTAAGTACCACTGCTACTAGGTTTACATAGCAATTCAGCTAGGCTTAGAACCAGCTGATGCTGCTGATTGCTTTTGGACTGAGTACCTTGATCCATTTCAACCTTGTAGGATATTGGGCTGCAGCTACGTCTAGTAACAACAGCTGGTGTTGGTTTTTTCTCATCCAATTTAATCAGGACCAGGTCCCTGGTTTAAAGGTCTGGTAATCCTCAGGCTTCAGCCTTCTATTTAGTAAAGGACAGAGTCTAAAATATCTTACATTTGGTATCACTTAGCCTCACTCACATCCTTTAAGCAGCATCACTTGGATTTATCTCTAAGGTTGGCAGCTTTGTTCTGATCTGGTGACCCATAAGTAGAGTCCTATATGGATAGAAAATTTGCACTCACATCTGAGCTGCAAAAATGGTCGGCAGATATCCTCAGATTTGCAGGACTCCACCCATAAGCCGCTGAGAGGTAGTTTTGGTGTTTGACTTGGAGATTCCACAGAGCTACCCTCGGGTCTTTTTTTTTTTATTGTGGAATTCTCTTAATCACCCCCAGTACTATTGCCTTGTGGTTGATAGGAACTGGAGGTCATGTAATTTTGAAATCCTACTGTAGCCCAAAAATTTGGAATTCAAAGTTATCAGCCTGCAGAAACTTACCTGCCCAGGGAGCTGTTCATGTACAGCATCCAGCACAAGGGCCTGATCCTGACAGAAGCTTTGGGCATTACTGTAATATATACACGATAAAGAAAATCAGGTCCAACAAATGTGATATCAGTAGTAACAATTGGATACCTAAGTGTAAAGGTTGGGCTTAGTTTTCTTCTATGATATTTTTAAAAAATCTGAAACCAAAAAAACTTAATTACAAATCCATGTGTGTATACATATATTTTATGTTTGAAGGAGTAGTTGAAGCAGCTGTATTTTATTTATTTGAAAGAGCAACTGAATGAAATTTGATTAAAATAATCCCATGAAGAACACTCTAAAAATACAATGTATGTCCTTTCAAAGTACTGTGGTGCTTCTGTCAAATATTATATCAGAGATCCTGGAAAAAACTTATCCCAAATTTGCTAGGAAAGTGAGGGTTGGCATTAACATCTTTCATTCTGCACTCCTTTTCCAGAAAACAAACACAACCCTTATGCCCTAGATTTAAGTATATCAAGAGTATGAAAATCTGTCTCAAAAACAAAAGAAGAGAGATGTGGTGATCTTATGCTTACATTGAAGCAACATTTAATTTTTGGTTAGACAAAAATATAGGTTTATTACATGTGGGATACCATAGACACTTCTTAAAGTTTTTTTAATTAAAAAATTAAACTTTATTAAAAATGTAATAAAAAATTAACCCTGTACTTCATTCTTCTCATTTTGTTCACTCATAATCAATGATTGCTAGCCTCATGGGGAGCCATAACAGGGATCCATTCAGTGACATAAGAAATAGAATTGAGTAAATCTGCTATCTCTACAATAGTCTGATTCAAATACTATAGGATTTTCTCTAATTTTCTTCATCTGTGGCCATCTAAATTGGAAAAATCACCTCCTCCATCAATGCCGTCACAAAATAAAAGATCTGTAGCTCTGGGAAATTCCAAAACATATCTAGGGGTTGCTGAGGTAATTCATGAAGATGGAGTTCTGACATTCTTTCAATTTTTTTCCAAAAAGGCAGGCTGGATGGAAGACTATCAAAGAAAGACAGGTAAAGGTATGACACAGCTGGCATAGGCACTGTTTGGGGAGCTGCAGCTTGGTGAGTATAGACTGAAAAAGGTGGAGTGGAGATTTAATTGTCCATAAATCTTGCAGAGCTAAAGAGAGGTGACATTTACCAAAGAGAAGACCTTGAACAGAGGTCTGAAAAGACTGTAACAGCTGGGAGGACCAGATTAACTGACAAAAGCTGAACTCTGTGAATAATAAGTGGAGAAGCAATAGAAAGGAAATTTCCTTTCCTACAGTTATAGGGTAAAGTATGAAGTTTGTTGTATCCAAGATTAGTTTCCTGTTTCTAGTTCTTATTGTGTTTATAGCATATTTTAATATAATTGTTACTTATAGTTTTGTGGGTATTTATAACATCCTTGCTTTTGTATATAACTAATTATTAAATGGCTTCATGGGATGCAACAGTCCTTGAAAATGGAGATCCTCTCAGAAAAATAAAACACTCCGCCCAGACCCATTATTTCCAGGAGCAAGACAGCGTTTGGTTACATAAAGTCATTAAGGAACCAAGATTAAAATCAAATTTATTTAAAGTGATGTGTGTAGCAGCTTTGTCTCCCTAGTTTGTATCTGTGCTGTCTCTTGACTCTCCCAGGCTGTTGGGCTTTACATTTATTGGCTTAGAGTCTCCTCTTGCTGCCTTCAGCTCCAACTGCCAAGAAAGACCAGACAAAACATGAATCAACAATTAAGGTGAAGGGAAGTGCTTGGGTTTTGGGGGGATTTTTAAAGTTAGGTGGCCAAAAACACCTCTAGACCCCAGAAGCATCTTGGATTGAGCTGCAACTAATTGCAAAGCTGAAGATGAATATTATAGCTGCTTCACGACTGTGACAAAATGCAGCTTCACAGCACAGACCATCTGGCAGTGCTCTGTGGTTCAGACCACAGTGTGAGAATATCTAACAAAAAGAAAAACCAGCCCACCTTATATAACACCCCATGAGGCATACATACAGATAAATGACTATTCAGTTACTTTGGTTTTATACTCAACTGAAGTCAGTGGTATGTCTCCAGATTTAACATTAGTATCACTGAGATAAACACTTGGCCCAAGGGGAGAAAAAAGGGGTTTGAATAACCTAAACTAGTTCCCCCTCAGATAGGATGAGGCTCTCTTTTGTAGCCAGTTTTAATCTTGAACAGTTCCACCAGCAATAGAACAGTTGTGGAGATGTAAATTATTAAAACCCTGTGGAGTCATGGGGGAAAACTAGTTAGACAGATTTTACATCTGTGGGAGACATCTGCAACAAATGCAAATCAGTTTCCATTGCAGCTCACTCCTAGGTAAATCAAGAGACCAAAAACTTCATATATCCTAGATTCTGGAACACTGCCACTTGTATGGATGCAGGAAAGGAAACAGGGAAAAGATCATTGTGGATGATTGGACTGCATAATGTTTGGTGATCATTTCAGGATGCATAGTATAAATTTAAAATTATAAACACGTTGTGCTGATAGCCAGGTGAAAAACTGCATGTAGCTACCATTTAATAAATAAAGAATAATGAATGCTGGGAAACTGTCTATTTTATTGAAATGTGATACTGCTTTTATGAGAAGTGCCTGGCAAGTGAAACACAGCTCTGAACCAATGACAGGTCCTTATCTTGTAGTAGTTCTGGATCTCTAAACAAAAGCTTTAAACCAAGGACCATTTTCCTGCTTTTCAAAGGAATGTACAATATTTGCTTCTAACCTTGCAAAATCCTTCATTATCATATCCTAATCTCAACATTATTTAAAATGCCTTTTCTATTAATAGTAATTTCAGAATAAAATATTTTAAATATTTGTATTCCACTACCATGCTGGGATCAGGATTGAATTGTAATGGTGCACAATTTTTGTTCCTGTCCTGAAGAGCGTGGGATCTTCATGATAAGACTCAACATTACGGCATAATGCGTAGAGAGCTCGGATAAGAGAAAGCCAGAAACTATAACGTAGTTACAAATAACTGACATTTAAATATATATTTCAAGTAAGCAAAATGGAATAAAGTAAAAAAAAAATCATTTTTCCTCTTGGCCATTTATCTAGCTCAGGGGTCGGCAACCCGTGACTCTGGAGCCGCATGCGGCTCTTCAGCTGCGGTAAGCCGCGGCTCCAGAGCCGCATGTGGCTTTTCAGCCGCGGTAAGCTATGTCTTGCGGCTCCAGACTATTTTTCTTTAGTCAGTGGAAGAGGGGGCAAAATGGCTCCTTTGATAGTAAAGGTTGCCGACCCCTGATCTAGCTATTAGATGATAAAGTCACAATTGTGTTTCTTTGTCTAAGGCCTGGGTATGTGGATGCATGGAACTACAGATCTTGGCTAAGCAGATAGAGGTAAATCAATTATTTTCAAAACATTTGTACAATTTTTCTGTGACACATACAGAACACAGGATGATACAATGAGGAATAAAGACTTTATTGGCATACATGTGGCATGCTGTATATAGTTCACTAGCGAAGGCTACATTTTCAATCAGACTGCAGACTCATGGCAATAAAATCTTAACACACATCACCATGTACAAATAATTTTATAAATATTGTCACAAGGCCCTTAGACAAATATTTAAGATCAGCTGGGCATTATCATAACTTCATTCTGAATAATTTAAAGCTTTTTGAGATTTTTTTCTCTGTTGAGCTTAAAGTTTTCAGACTTGTTAGGGCAAAAAAAAGGTTGCAGCCTTTGTTGACTAAGAGAAGGATCAGAGTGAGCAGAGGGTGGGGACTTCCCATTATGAAAATATTCTTTTTTGGGCAGTTCAGAAATTGTGTGTGGTTAGAAATTAAGTAGGGATATAGTTCATTGTTCGCAAGTAGCGGGGATATTCAACTACTCTCCCTTGCTGTGGGACTATCATACTGTGGAACTCTAGCTGAAACACATACAGCAGTGGTTCTCAAACTTTTTATATTGGCAACCATTTTTATGCCTCTTAGTGCAAACCCCTTTCCCCATACATTAAAAATACATTTTTTTATATTTAACACTATTTTAAAATGCTAAATTTATAACCCTGTTTAAAATGAATTTACCTTTTCTCACCACTTTTAAATTAAGACTAAACACATCTTTATTGAATTATTTTTAGAAGCAGAAAAGTTACTTTGAAACATAGTTACTATTTAATACTGGGGGATGGGAAGAAATTTGTCAATATCACTTTTCACAGCAGACCTAGTGCCCCACTGCCACTCTGACTTCTGTGCTGCTGCTGACCGCAGAGCTGTCTTGAGAGCTGAGCAGCTTGTGAACCCCACATAATAACTTTGTGACCCCCTGAGAGGTCACAATCCCAATTTGAGAACCCCTGGCATACAGCAAAAGCCTCTCTCCCTACACAGAGGGACTTCAGAAAGGGCTCTCTCGGATTGAAAATCATTTTAAAAATCAGTTGTTATTGTGTTCTTAATAACCTGGATTACTAAAAAGCAAGTATTTTTTTCAAAATGTATGCTTTTTACTTATGCTTTTGTCTGAATGGTGATAGAGAATTTTTTTTTTAGTTTGTTTCTGTTTCATTTTCTGGTTCTCACACACTCCATTCATAACACTGCTGTGGTAGAGTTGCAACTACTCTATAGTAGCAGGTGTAAATGTAGACAAAGGAAATTTTACTGAGGCTTGACGATCTAGCATAAAAGGATTTTAAACATCTAACTTTTTCCAAACAAAACTTAAGCCGGATTTTAAAGTCAAAGGGAGCTAAAGGGAAAGACAACGCTACCAGCAGCATCACTGTAGGGCAGGGCTCTCAATAAGGATGCCTCCCTTTTCCTGGCCGAGGACTCAGGCCTTTTGGATGGGAATTTTGTCCCTGGAGGGGCAGGGAATTAAGGCGTGTCCCGTCCTGCAGGTCACTATACATTTTTAAAGTGAAGAGCGAAATGAGCAAAGATGAATAAGCGCAGGCGTGCACAGATTCGCTGCTTCCAGCCCCTGCATCTCTGCTGCACGGTCCCCACCCCTTATCTCCCACGCAACACTGCAGCCAGCCAGCCCGCACGTCTTCCCTGCTCTGCCTTTGACCTCCCGCCTGTGCGCACCCCGCACAGCCCTTAGCCTGTCAGCCCCACCCCCCGCAGCTCCATGCGCACAGCCCCGCCGTGCAGCCGACAGCAGCACCCCCATTCCACCCCGCACGCGCCAGGCTCCGGGACCTAGAGAACCAGCTCAGGGCCGGGCACGCGCGTTTCAGAGGCAAGGGGGCGGGGCATCCCCGGAAGCCCCGCCCACTTGTTTACATCCCAGCCGCGCCTAGCACCACCCGCCTTCTCCTCAGCTGCCGGGTGACGTCAGGTGTCTCGGGCCGTTCCTTGCGCGTGGTGTTTGCGCACAGCAGGGTGACGTCCGGTGACGGTTGGCGGCAGCCGGTTCGGGCCCGGGGCCGGGCAGGTGGGCGGGGAAGATGGCGGACCACATCCCGCTGCGCCCGGTGCCGCGCAGCACTCAGCGGCGAGCGGCCTATTACACCCGCGTCCCGGCCGCGCAGAGACACAACAGGTACCGGCCGGGGCTGGGGAGGGGCACCCGCGAGCTGCGGGGCTGGGGACGGGCCGGGGCCCGTCGGCTCCTCCGTGGGGCTGGGCACCCCCGCGCCCCGGGGGGTAGGGCTGAAGCGGGGGGAGGGGCGGGCAGTGCGAGTCTCCCGCTTCGCCCCGCAGGCAGCTGGTGGGGCTGGGTGACAAGCCCGGGCGCTGCCAGGCCTCCCCGCTGGCCTGGCCGCGGGAGGGGGGATTCAGAGGCGCTGGGGCGGGCGAGCTCACTGCGGGGGGTGGGTTCGGTTGGGGGCCCCCGCCCCGTCACTCCTGTGTTGGGCAAAGACGGCCTCGGTCTGCCCCAGCCCCGCAGCTGCATGCGTGGCGGCGCTTCTCTCCATGGGGAGTTCAGGTGTCCCATGTTGACGGATGGGGTTGAACACGGCGAGGCTGAACTTATTTTTCGCTAGTTTATTATTATTATTTTATTATTTTATTATTTCTGTTGGGTTAATTGACGTGGGGGCCCTGCCTTCCCAGGGTTGGTGAGCAGGCTGTGAGAGAGCTGCTCGCAGCTTGTTAAAATGTCCAAGCTAGATTTTGTAAAAACAGGGTTCAATAATTAAATAACTAGGAAGTATTTCTGGGGTTTCTTTAAAAAAAAAAGTTACAATGGACATTCTGCTTTAGCTGCAGGTGTGGGGGGGGGCGGGCTGCAGGTCCACTGTCAATTTAAGTTTTCAGATGGAAGAGTGACTTTTTTTTGTGACCTCCTAGAGTTCCCAGTAACACCTAAGATGACTAAACCTGAAAGAGAAAAGAGTTTTCTCTGTTTTCAGTTTTGTGTTTGTTGGATAGCACTGCCTATTGTCAGTGTCATTATTCCCATTGTAAATTGGTTAGTTTCTCCTGTTTTCTGTTGGTCTGCATACGATTGTGAATCCATGAAAATGGGAATGAGGGTTTGAGGAGCAATTGTGGTACTTGAAGTTTGAGTTAACTTTCATTTTTTAAAAGTCGATAAGTATGTGTTTGGATTTAAACGTGACAGCAGGTCAGTTTCATCACCATCAATGGCAGAGAGCTTCTTTTCATTGTCTGATCTGAAAAATTCAAAAAGTGAACAAGTAGCATAAATAGTGCAAAGTAAATAAGATTTTAAAAAAACCTTCCAGTATGTTAATCTACCATGTTACATAAGCATTTTTTTTTGCCTTGACCATGTATGTACCTTTGCTATTTTTCACATAAGCCTTGCATTATACTGGGAGCTGCAGAGAAGGCAGTCCTAATCTTGCAGTCTCTTGTGCATGTGTTCAGTGTTATGTGGAGTCAACGAAATTGCTCATTTGCTAAAATGTTAGCATATGCTTAAGTGTTGGAGGATAAGGGCGTAAGTATGTTACTTTTACTTAAGATAAAGACAAATATTTATTAAAATATAATGGAGTGCTGTCTCGTGGCTAGTGCGGTAATGTGGTTTCTCCTTGTTCTGCCCCTGACTTCCATTGTGACCTTCAGCAAAGCACCAAAGGCTTGTCTTTATGGCATAATTCACTTGAGTTACAACTCGAGTGTTGTTCCAAATTTGAGGCCTGTCTGCACATGACCCCTCTAAATTCTAATCTTGTAGTGGGTTTTAACTTGACTTGGCTGGCCTGTAGGGGTATGTCTACATTGCAGCTGGAATTGAGCCCCCTGCCTGGCTAGATGTAAAAATGCTAATGGGACCCGAGTTAGCACATTAAAAATAGCATTATGGATGTTTTGGTTTGAGCTGGACCTTGGGCTCTCAGGCCCACCTGACCCCTTGGGCTTGAGAGCCTGTGTTCCAGCCTGAGCTCCAGTCTGAGCTGCGATGTCTACACTGCTATTTTTAGCATGCTAGTTTGAGCCTTTTTAGTGTTAGTCTGTCTACCTGGGCTGGATGGAAGTTTGCTCCCAGCTGTAGTATACTTTTGGTGTATAGGGTACATTTTCAGTTAATGCAACTTATCAGCTACTAATGCAGTCACTCTGTGCAGCTTGAGTGTTGTTTTGTAGTGTGGCTGCTCTCATTTGAGCTTGACTCCTTTGTGAGAAATGTAGATTACTCCGGTAGGTAACTCAGTGAAGATACAGCGTTGCTCTCTTAGGGATTGTTTTTGCTAGACTCTTGTATGTCAATTTGATGACAGTTAACTCAAGGTAATCAACATGTTTGTAAAAGCTATTGTGTACACTTTCCATATATTTTTGGCCTGGTGTACATTTAAAAATTAGATTGACCTTGCTATTTCACTCTGAGCCATGAAAAATTTGCACTCCTGCCCACAGTTAAGTCAACCTAACCCTTGGTTTAGAAGTGGGTAGGTTGATGAAAGTATTCTGCTGTTGATTTAGCAACTGCCTCTCAAAGACGGAAAATACCCCATTGTTGATGTAGGAAGTGTTGATGCTACATTATTACAGCAGTGTAGCTACATTGTTGCAGCTGTGCCTCTATAACACTTGTAGTGTAGACATAACTTAAACCAAAGTCTAGTGAAGGCATACCCTAATAATTTCTCCCCTCTGAATAATGGGGCTAACGCTTGGCTGCCTTGAGTTGCAAGCTATGAGGTGCCCTTCTGATGAAAGATGTTGTAAGTGTAAATCAGTATTGTGTGTGTGTGTGTGTGTATAAAGTTTGGACTTAATCGAACAAAATACTTAAATTACAAGTCTATATTAGAGGTGACCTACAATGATGGAAGAAGTTGTACCCTTTTTTCTTAATTATGGTGTATGAAGTTCTGCCCTTTTTCTCTCAATTCTTGGGGGGTTTTCTTGCATTAGAAACTTAGCCTTTTTCCACTTTCTTTTTCCAGTTACAGGTATGACATTAATGAAATCTGACAGAGGAAGGTGACTTTTATTTAGATGATTAAAAACATTTAGTTTTTTTTAATAGCTATTTTAGTGTAAGCACCTAGAAAACATTTAGAATAAAAAATGTCCTTGGTAATTCTACATGAGACTTCAGAATCCTTCTGCAGAACTAGGAAAGACTAGGATAGACATTCCAGGTGTTTTTCAGGTTAAAACAAACATCCATTTGCTTTTTAATACATTGTAAAAGAAGTAAAAAAGGGCCAGAAGTAGTCCTGGTCTTCATTCAGGTCATTCTTAAAGATGAACAGAGAGGTTATTTCTGACCAATAGGTTATTGGACCTGAGCTCAGTCACTTAGGGTTCTATATATATTCTGGAACAGTACCTAAACATAGCAGGGAGCTGCTGCCTTTACCTTACTTTGCATGTTGCAGTCATCACCTCTTGTACTGTAGGAGGAAAAACATGGGTCTTATCAATGTTTGAAGACCATAAGGCATAAACTAAATTGATATAAGGTACCTTTAAACTGAGATAGTGTATACACAAGAGGGTTGCACAAGCTTAACTAAACTAGTTTCTAGACAATACAATTTCCTTGTATAAACAAAGTTAGTTCTTCATTTTAGAACAGGTTCTAATGAGTTTTAGTTTTTTTCAAAACTGTGTACAGAATCTGAAGCTTTTCTGCTATTGGAAGGAAATAGTTTAGCAGGGCAATTTGAGAATATCAGCTAGTGTCTTTAAAGATGCTCTATCTTAAAGGGGCTGTGAGGAAATTTAAATTTTTAGTTTGTCATACAGGACTGGTCGTATCTGTACCACAACTTTAGATCACAGACTTATGGATCCACAAAATGAGGTAGAATTGGACACTGCCGGGAAGGTGAGTTTTCTCAGACTCCCATTTTTCCTGGCATGAGGGTAAACATTTTAGCCATTAATTTTAATGTCTTTCATCTTTTTTTTTTTTTTTGGTACTGCTGGCTGGGGAAGGGAACGGGAGCTCAGGAGTAGAAGTAATTGAAACTTAGAATTTCTATTTCACAGGAAGCTTTGAAATTCCTCACAAAATGGAAATTCCCATATTTGTGGTTCTGAAAGGAAGTATGCTCTTTGGACCCTAGTAGCTGCTGACTGAAATTGACTGATTCTGTTAAGTATCACTGCCCTCCACCACTAAATATCAAGTGAAACTGCCTAGTCCAGTCAATTTCCTAGCTGTGCTTCCTTCATAGGCTCGCTAAAACTGACATTGAATCAATTTCAGTCAGCAGCTGCTGGGGGTTTCTAGAGTTTGTGGCTCTGAAGCAGCCCACCATGCAGAATACTCTAGAGCTGGGGACCCCCAGATTTCCATGCTTCTAAGCCACCTGGGTCCCTAGGCTATGGGAATCAGGCAGCTCAGGTGTCTAGAAACCCTAGGGTCTCTGGCCCTTGTCTGCATGGTGCAGCTACCCTATGGCTGTGGATCATGGATACCTGTCCCAGGATTCCCAGGCTTCCGGTTCTGGTGGCAGGGAGCCTGGAAGCCCTGGTGAGAGTGCAGTGCCATTAATTGCCTCTGCTATACAGCACTGTGACTCATCAATGTGCAGGACTTAGTGGATGGTTTTGCAACAATGGGGTTCCCAAACTGGGGTCCCTGATGCCGTGGGATTTCCAGCCTTGGGGCAGTTCACATGGAGTGGCTGTTTTGGAGTTGCAGGTCCTGGAACCTTTGGATCCTCAGCTCCAGGGCAGTTTGGTAGAAGCCCTGAGAAGCTCTCAGGAAAATCCTGTTTCTCAGAAAAAACCTGATAAAATCTGTTCAGGAGCAGGACCCAGGTGATCAGAGAAGAGACTATCAGAAAGCATTTCTTTTTGTGCTCCAAATCCAACCTATATATTTCCCTCTGCAGTTAACCATTGAGGACATGGTCAAATGGAATGGAAATGCCCTGAAATTCTAAAGGCTTAGCTAGAATGCTATCCTTGCTATAACACCTACAAAAGTCAAGCAGATTCAGCTAAAGTGAATGACCTTAGTTCATGTTAGGCCTGGTCTACACTACACGTTCAACTGTCATTCTGCAGTTGCTGAGTCTATAGTTGAAGCACTCCTCGGTGCTCTTTAGGTAGCTGGTGTACAGCTTCATGAGCTATTGAAGCAAGTGGTAGGCTCTTGACATTTCAACATTCTGAATGACAATCTGCTGGTTGGGAAAGAAAGTCCCTGCTTGCGGCTTTCTGAACAATCCTGTGTTCTTAAAGATGTGCATGTCGTGCACCTTCCCTGACTAGCCCACACTGATGTTGGTAAAGCATCTCTGGTGATCCACCAGCACTTGCATTACCACTGAAAAGTAGCCCTTTTTGTTGATGTATTTTGTAGCAAGGTAGTTTGCTGCTAAAATAGGGGTACGCATGCCATACATTGCCCCATTGCAGTTCAGAAACCCCATTGCTGCAAAACCATCCATCTTTTCCTGCATTTCTTCTCTGCAGCGTTAAAACCTGAAGTATTTTTAAAAAATTGTATGGTTTACTTTATACTGGAAAGAAAGATAAAGGACAGGATAGAATTGGCAGAACCCGTTTCTTATTTTCGGTTTGTGGTGGTATATAGCTAGAGAATGCTTTAGTACTGTCAGTTGACTCATGTCCTTATTTTAGTTTTAAATTCCTACGGTTGAGTGAAAAATAAGCAAAGGCTATCAATCATATTAATTGTTTTGGGGGGATGGGAGAAACAATAAAAGACACTGTGTGCGCTCTCTCTCTGAACTACAGCTATTCTTAGAAAGCCAAAACTGCTGGGAAATGTTGTATTTCTTAGGCCAGGCCGACATGATAAACTTACATCTGCATACCTGTCACTCAGAATGTGAAGAATGCACTCTTGAGCGATGTTGTTATACCTTCTTAACCCCTGTTGTAGATAGCGCTATGTCGACAGAAGGACTTTTCCCATCAACATAGCTTCTGCCTCTCGGAGAGGTGGATTAAGTATGCCAACAGGAGAAGTTCTGCTGCTAGCGTAGTAGCATCTTTGCTGAAGTGCTACAGCGGTGCAGCTGCAGCATTTTAAGTGTGGATCTGCCCGAAGGGTGCTTATCCAGGTCTATTTGGGTTGATGAGTTTTGATAAAACTGTTTAGAATAGAAAGATGATGAAATCAAGGATGTTTAACTTTTGTACATATAAATTGAATTGTTAATCTACTACTTATCTGCAATAATAGATTTGTTTTGGAGTGGGGTAGAGAGACAATAAATGCATCTAGCTTTATTTAACAGCTTTAAATCTTTAAAATCCCAATGCTCTCTATAAATTATCTTATGAAAGCTGAAGTTTTGTGCAGAGGCTTCAAAGGAAATGAGCGGAACAGGGCAGTTCTTGAGTGCTCCATCTGATCATCCAGTTCCAGCTTCTGGCAGTCAGAGGATTAGTTACACCAAGAGCATGGTGTTGTATCCCTGACCATCTTGCCTAAAAGCCACTGTTGAGTCTGTCCTTCATGAACTTATCTAATTGTTTTTTGAACCATTTATAGTTTCTGCCTTCACAACATCCCCTGGTAATGAGTTCCACAGGTTGACTGTGAATTGTGTGAAGAAGTACAACATTTTGTTTGTTTTTAAATCTGTTGCCTACGAATTTCATTGGGTGAACTCTGCTTCGTGCCTATATAAAGGGGTAGATAACAATGCTCTTTTCACTTCCTCTACACCATTCACGATTTTATACACATGTATCATATCTCCCCTTAATAGTCTCTTTATTAAGATGAACAGTTAGTCTTTTTAATCTCTCCACATATGGAGGCAGTTCCATTCCCCAGTCATTTTTGTTGTCCTTTTCTGTACCTTTTCCAATTTTAATATACATTATCTTTTTTGAGATGGGGTGACCAGAACTGCACACAGTATTCAAAATGTGCACATACCATGGATTTATATAGTGGCATTATGATATTTTCTGGTTTACAGTCTATCCCTTTCCTAAGGGTTCCTAACATTCTACTAGCTTTTTTGACTGCTGCGGTACATTGAGCAGATGTTTTTCAGAAAACTGTTCACAGTGACTTCAAGACCTTTCTTGGATGGTAACAGCTAATTTTAGAACTAATCATTTTATATTGGGATTATGTTTTCCAACTTGCATTATTTTGCATGTATCAGTATTAAATTTCAGCTATAATTTTGTTGCTCATCTAGTTTTGAGATGTTTTTGTAATTCTTCAGTCAGCTTTGGACTTAACTTAGTATCATCTGCAAACTTTGCCACCTCACTGTTACTCCCTTTCCCAGGTAATTTATGAATACGTTGAACAGTACAGGTCCCAGTGCAGATCTGTGGCAGACCCTGCCATTTACCACTTTCCATTGTAAAAACTGAGCATTTATTCTTATCCTTTTTCCTATTTTTAACCAGTTAATGATCCATGAGAGGATCTTCCTTCTTATTACAGGACTGCTTACTTTGCTTAAGAGGCTTTGGTATGAAATTTAGCAGTCTTTCTGAAAGTCCAAGTAGACTGTATAACTGGATACCCTTGTTCACATGCTTTTTGAACTCCTCAAAGAATTCTAAAAGGAGTGGTGAGGCATGAGTTTCCTTTACAAGAGCCATGTTAACTCTTCCCCGAACATATCATTCATTTGTGTCTGATAATTATGTTCTTTCCTATAGTTTCAACCAATTTACGTGGCAGTGGCCTGTAATTGCCAAGATCGCCTTTGCAGCCTTTTATAAAAAATGGTGTTACATTAGCTATCCTTCAGTCACCTGGTACAGAAGCTGATTTAAATGAAAAGTTACATACCACAGTTAGTAGTTCTGCAATTTCACATTTGAGTTCCTACAGAATGCTTGGGTGAATGCCATCTGGTCCTGGTGACTTATTATTGCTTAATTTATCAATTTGTTCCAAAACTACTTCTGTGTGATACTATGTAAACTAATTAAGTAAAGATCTATTGGTTAATATAATTTCATCGTAGTTATATTTGAGGTGGCAAAACACTTCAACTAGAAAATCTACATATCATTCTATGACTGTTGCATAGTATACTGATTTGGGCTTTAGATGGTATGCTGCTTGGAGCATAGCATCTGTTAATTCTTTTAATGCTATTTCACATATAAGAACAATAATACAAAAGTCCTGCCTAAGCTTTCGCTCAGGCTTGGCTGCTGTTCATGTTCCTAACTTAACCCACCACTCTTCAGCAGGTCCTCTCTAAAACCAATGATCCCTCTGTCAGGGCAGCTGAGCCTTGGAGCCTGATGTTTTTAAATTAAAATCTTGCAGTTAAAAATGAGCTTGCTTTCTTTTTATTCCCTTCAGCTGAAGGAGGGCCTTACCTCATGATTTGATATTCATAGGTTTTTAGGGTTAGAAGGGACCATTGGAACATCTAATCTGACCTCTTGTATGATACAGGCCGTAGAATTTCACCCAATTACGCTGTATTGAGCCCAATAACTTATGTTTTAGCTGAATCATATGTTTGAGAAAGGAATCTGATCTTAATTTGAAGATGTCAGGAGATGAGGAATCCACCAATTAACTTGGTAGGTTGTTCCTTTGGTTAATCGCCCTGTTAAGAATGTGTGCCTGATTTCTAATTTGAGTTTGTCTGGCTTCAGCTTCTGATTATTGGTCCTTGCTATGGCTTGCTCCATTAGATGAAAGAGCCCTTTAATACAGGGCTCGACAAACCCCGGGGGCCAGGTCGCCATGGCACCTAGAAATTTAAATCTGGTGCCTAGAACTCCTGTGCCCATGTGGCAGGGCTGGGAGGGGGGATTGCTGCAGCTGCTGTGCTCCAGCTAGGGCGCCCCCCTCTGAGCCCATGTTGTGGGAAAGGGGTGGGGGGAAGGATGGGGTTGGGAGGGGAGAGCGGCCACTGTGCTCAGGCCAGGGTGCAAAGCTGCTGGGCTCACGTTGTGGGGAGGGGCGGGGCCGGGAGGGGGCGACCAGCTGCTGGGCCCACGTTGTCTGGCTCCTTAGTTTTTGGGCTGGCTCCTGAGTCGAGGCAAATTTGTCAAGTCCTGCTTTAATAGCTGATATTTTTCCCTGTTATGGCACTTTTACACACTGTGGTCAAGTCACCTCTTGATCTTTTTATCAAATAAACAGATGGAGTTATTTAAGTCTCTGTATGACATTTAATCCAGTTGAATAATTTTTGTGGCTCTCTTCTGCAACCCGTCATATTTTTACAATGTGGGCATAAGAACTAGATGCAGTAGTTCAGTATTAGTCTCATCAACACGTTATACAGAGGTAAAATCACTTTGCTGCTTCTCCCTTTATACAGCCAATGATTGTGTTAGTCCTTTTTGCTATAGCATTGTATTAGGAACTCATGTTTAGTTATTTTATGCTGTGACTCCTACATTTTTTTTCAAAGTAATTGCTTTCCAGGATATATTGCCCATTTTGTAGAGATGACCTGCATTCTTTATACCTAAATATGGCTGTGCATTTGGCTGTATTACAAAGCATTTTATTTGAATAGGTTCCATTTACCAAACAATCCAGATAGCTTTGTGTGCTCTGTTCATCATTATTTACAACTCCAACAATCTGTGTCATCTGCATGCTTTATCAGCAGTGCTTTTATATTTACTTGGAGATCATTGATAAAAATATTTAGTGTTGGGCTTAGAACTGATCCTTGTGGAACTCCACTGGAAACACCTGTATTCAATTATAATTGCCTATTGACAATTATTTTTTGAGCTATGCCCATTCTTAATCCATTTAACGAGTGCTTTATTGATATTGTATAGTGTTGTTTTGATAATTGGAATGTTGTGTGGTACTAAGTCAAATGCCTTACAAAAGTCTGTGTTACATGTACACATCTGCCTTTATCGGTTTGAAATCCGATCAGTTTTGTTTGACAAGATTTATTTTCCATGATGTCATGTTGACTGGTGTTAATTATATTCTTTTCCTTTCATTCTTTATTAATTGAATTGTACTGAATACAGTTGTATTGAATACATTTAATTAATTAATTAATGTCTCAGGTTTTCCATTATTTGCAAGAGATTGATACCACTGACCACTCTATAATTACCCAGATCATCTCCCCTGTCCTTTTGAAATATTGGGAAAACATTAGCACTCTTCTAGTCTTCTAGAGTTCCCTAAGTATTCCAAGTTTTATTAAAGATTTTCAGCAGGCCAGATATTTCCTCAGTCAACTCTTCTAGGATTCTTGAGTGCAAGTTATCAGGGCTGCTGATTTAAAAGAATGTATCACTAGGAGATACTGCTTAACATAGTCTTAAACTACTTTCCAACACATTAGTAATTAATCATGCAGTATTAATGAATCAACCGACTTCTTTTCAAGTACAGAATAGGATTGTCTTGAAAACTCTGCCTTTTCTGCATTATTAACAATGTCACCATCTCTATCTAGTAATGGCTCATACCATTTTTAGGATTTCTTTTACTTTAAAAAAAAAACCAAAAAAAAAAACCCAACAACAAACACACGCGCAAAAACCCCAACAACAGGCCTTAGGTTCTGCCAGCCGTAGTCTTTTTTTCTCTGATGTCTTTAGATCCCCTTATACGTTTTCTATGCTTTATAGCTTCTAATTTATATTATTTGCCATCTCCATCTGCTTCATCTTTTCCCATTCATTATATATTGTTTTATTTCTAATTGCTGCCTGCACTTCCGTCTCTTAACCAGGATAGCTTTTAAAGTTGCTGATAGTTGTCGTGGGGTGGGTCTGGCTTTCGCTCTTGTCTCCAGAACAGACCTTTAATCCCTTTTTTGTCTGATCCAGTAATAGGATTTGTCTACCCCATTACAAGTAAAACTACCCATTTTACATCACTCTGTACATCTAGTGCACTGCTGAGTAGGAATTTATCCAAGGGTAATCCCATTAAAACCAGTGGGGAGAAGGTACTATTCAGTGTCAGTACAGTTATCAGAATCTGGCCCTATATAAATATATGGAAGCTCTTTCTAAACTCTTGTTTTCAGGCACTCACCACTCTTCAGAATTTTGGACCAGAATTTTTAGTGTGTATTCTTATGAGAAAACCCTTGAATAAAATACTTGATCTTTTCTTAATTTGTGGAAAAAAATGACAGTGATGTTATGCTTTGCATATATCAGGGGTCTAGGAGAAAACCCCTTTTAAAGGCTTTATTGGGTTTGTAACTTTAATTTTTAAAACATCAGGTTTGACATGTATGTAGTTCTCAGTGAGGCATTGGAGAGGTGTAAAGAATTAACTTTTGTGCTTTCTTGGCCTTTGACACTGTTGCTACCTGGCCTGCTTTCAGAAATCAGTCTAATCCAATCCTGATTAAGACTATTCTTAAAAGTAAAGTGAAGAAATTGCAAGGGGCAAAAGTAGATTTTTAAACATGATGGGTATTTCCTACTAATTTTGTAAGATAGCCCTTGAAGTTCCTGGGCGGAGGGGAGGGGCAGGATGGTAATTGGGATTCAGGCTCTTGGCTAATGGTACATTATTCTCGGGGACAGCTTATCCATTCTTTTAAATGGAGTCTCTCTAAGAGCTGCTGTTTAACTGTACCTTCTTTTTGAAAGTTACTGCCTAGAATAGCTTATCTCATCTCTTAAAAAACAAAACAAAAAACACCATGCTTTTAAAATTAGTTTCTGGAAATAAGTGGATGATTCATGCTAATCTTTTTCAACTACTCATTCTCCCTATCTCCCAAACAGCTGTTCTTCTTGTAGTGGGGAGTGTCTGACAAGTTAAATACTTAAATATCAGATCAAAATAGTAACCCATGACTAGGTTTCATAAATAGTAGAGTTCCTGAAAGTTCTATATTTCTTCCAGTTCTCATGTTAGTTGTTTACATTAAATTCTGAGCCATAGAAAGTATGTTGCATTTTCCCTGGTGACATCTATGTACAGTAAAGCTGGTGAAAGAAGCTTCTTATGTATATTTACCAGTTCAGTGGGTTAATGACTGTCCCACTTCTGGGTAGGATAGGATTTTTCTCCACTTACATTTTGTAGTGAGTGTTGGTTTTCAAATCAGAGAGAGACATTCTAACAGTTTTAATATAACAGATACAAAAATTATAAATAATAAATATAGATTAATCAGATGTTAGCTGTTTGCTAAAAAAAAAAATAAGTTGAGAAATGACATTCTCAGCAATTGAAAAATAACATGTCATGATTGTATTATCATATTCTTAACTGTTAGTGATCCTGTGGATAGGAGTTGGATTAAAAATTCTGTAAATTTGTTTTATTTCTGTTTTAGGCACTGATTTTGTGTAACCATAGGTAAGGTGTTCAGAGTTTGACTTTTAGAATTGCTGAGAACACAAAACTTCCATTGACTTCAGTAGGAATTGTAGGTGCTCAGATCTTCTGAAAAACAGGTCTTCAACTAAATTGTGCCTCAGCTTCCACACTGCATGAAAAATGAGGATATTTACCTGACTATAAAGTACTTGAGATCTATGGATGAAAGGGGTTATGGTGGTGGTGTGATACTTTAACTTCATTTGCATTAGTTTGCATATCTGTTTGACGTCTTTGGATAGTAATGTCTGTAACATTGTCTGGAGTGGCTGAATGCCTACCTCCGAGCAGACTGTCAGAAAACAGGCTGACTTCCGAAGCTGGTGGTGTGTTCTATAATTAGATTTCACCAAGCCAATAACAAATGGGAAATCCTGGATCACTATACCAGTCTTGCCATAGAGTCACAGAGAATCCCCTTAGACCAGAGGTTCATAAACTGGGGGTTGGGTCCCCTTGAGGAGGGCATGGAATGTATTTTGGGGGGACATAAAAAACTTGAGAGAAGAAAACTTACTGCGCACATTTTACCCATAGCAGTGAATAGCAAAGCTGATTCCTCCAGACATATCAGGTCCTCAGATGGCGCCATGCATTTTGACGGATTTCTGTTAAGCTTGCACAGCATTACACAAAGTCTTTGCCATCTGTATGTTAATCTGTTTGCTACAATGTGGTGTGCACATATAATTGTAAGCATGGAGTGCAATTGCAATTTTTTTTGCTCTTATTACAATGGATTTGTGCAACAGAAGAAAAAGAAGCCAAAAGTGATTCAAATGAAGCACTGCCACAGCATGTATTGTACTTGTGTGGCGGGGACAAGGGGATGGCTCAAACTACAACTGATACAAAGAAGGGGGCATGATTAAATCAGTTTGAGAGAGACTGGAGAGCCTAAGGAAGTCAACCTTGCTGCCCACACAAACTGGATTTAAACCAAAAATCACACCACATCAGGTTGCTCCCAGTCCCAAGAGACCAGTCACTTCCCTTAGATCAATTGGTACTCATCTTATGCCAAAGACAATGGTGACAGCCAATTCTATGGTAAACTAACTGAAGGTTTATTAGCTAAGAAAAGGAAATGAGTTATTGAGTGGTTAAAGCAGGTAAAATATATGCACAGGTGAGTCATAGTTTGTAATTCCGAATGGTGGCAGTGATGTAATTGCCAGTTTCCCAAAAGTCTTTTCAGGGTACCCGGATTGTCTCTGGTGGTCTCTGCTTTCCATCTGGTACACTTCCCTGTAAGAGTCCAAACAGTCCAGAGATCCAGGACATTTTGCTGCTTCTTATAGAAACAAGCTGACAGTGTCACTACCCATGTGGGCTTTTCCTTTGATGGCGAGTGAGGAATGCATTTTGAGTCTCAGATCATCACACACAATGACCATTTGCTTTGAAATTAGCACTTTTCTGTTAAAGTTCTTCATTTGCATTCCACAAGGCTTCATTCTTCTTTGATGGGTTATTTAGTTGAAATATACACCACGTAAATGTTTGCTACTAAATTATATTGGGATACAGATAAGTGAAAACAATGTAAGTAAAATCGCACTAAATTTCATGAAATTTAAACACCAAATACACTCTAATACATCTGACAATCACTTTGATCTATACTAATACACAAGTGAATTGGCCTGGGGCTCTGGCATGAACTGGCACCTTGTCTACCAGTGTCACAATATCAAAATAAGAGTTGGAACTTCTTGTGGATAATTTTATATTCTGAAATAGTTTCTTTTTCTTGCTAAAGAGATTAATAAATTTTCTTAGAAGTTTAAATGTCTTTAAGCCACTGTTGATAAATGGAGTAGGAAAATATATAATGGATCATATTTTACTTGTAAGAAAATATCTTAATCTGAAACATTTAAAAAAGTTAATACAAACTCATAGTTGAGAATATACATATACAGTTGAGAATATAAAGTACCCAGAGCATATTTAACATGGTCCCTTGCCATGTATGCATTGCAAGAGGTAGTTTCATGTGATTATATAATACGTGAAATAATATGAATGCTGTAAATGTAACTTCCCTGAGATTGATTTATGTTTAAATGGCATCTTCAATAATATCTACATCAACATGGATAAAAACCAGTTATTAAAAAAATAGAAATCCAAATTTTAATTAAATTGGATTCTTTTAATTTTTTTAAATGAACCTATTTAAAATTGAATGTGCAGTTATAACAATTGATGTTAACACGTAAACTTACTATAATCTAATAAAATCCTTCAAATAAAAAAATTCAAGCAGTACATGTTGGCTGCAGACATGTTAAAGAAAGTCAAACTACTGAGCTGATGGACGTCGCTGCTTAAGGATTGACACCAGAATTTGTTGAAGTGCTAACCCAGGTTTAGACAGCAGGTCGCCTCTTTGGGAGGTACAGAGAGAACATTTTCTTTATTTCGGTTTATGCAACTAGTCCAATTCAATGACTCGTTCATTCCAAATTGAGAAACCAATTGGGAGTTGAAAAAAGAAGGAATGCTTGTTTTCCTCTTCCAGTTTATGGGTAAAACGAGGTGTGAGAGGATGCGATCTACTAGCTCAAAAATCCCGAAAGACTTTGTGACTAAAAACAATAATTTCAATTCACTAAATATAGATACTTCCTTTGTTAACTAAATATTAGTGTTATTTTTATTTAATGATTAACAAATTTTAAAATGCTGTTTTTCCTTTTTAATTGAATTCCAATTTCCATTCAAATGTGAATAATAAGAATCTGAATACATGCATGCTAAGCTCTATAATTGCTTACATAATGTGTATAAGGTATGATGTCACAATAAAAGCTGTGTACGGACTAGCTTACCTGAGCTAGCTTGAATCCAGCTAGCAAAGGTAAAAGTAGAAGTGAAGAAAGTGCAGTTCAGATAGTAGAAGCCAAGGATAGATCCCGGTTATGTACTCGGCTCACTAGTCTGCTCTGAAGCTCGCAGTGCTGTTTTCACTGCTATTGTTACTTCTGCTACCTGGATTGAAGCTAGTGTCGGTAGGCTAACCTGTGCATGGCTTTTGCTGTGTAGACATATCCATGGTGTGTCCTCCTGGGTTAGCAAAAAGTACCAAATTATACCAGTGTTGAGGATTAACCTTTCTATATGAAAATAACTAAAGTACAAGTGCAAAACAAAATTAAAATTGATGATTTAACTGGAGATTTCCTATTTAGTGGTTGAAATCATGATTAAAATCAGTTACTGAAATCATTTCAATTTAAATCAGTCAACCCTGTTATGCATACTTGTATGGGCCTCATCTCAAGACATCCGAACACAATGATTTTGTGCCTTAAAGGCAGGGAATTGGCTTGCTAGGGAAGGAGCAGGAAGGACAAAAAATCATTAACCCTCCCTTTAAAATGCCAGTGGAATGGTAAACTCACCAGAGAAGTTCACTTTTCCATTTTCAGTTTTAAGATTCCCTAGATCTTTAATTTCGTCACTACCTATTGCCTTGGATCAGAAATTTGTGTGCAATCTGATGCTGAATCAGATATGGATAGACAGGGTTTATTACTACTTTGGTTCATTTCACCTGACAATAGACCATATTGGAGTATGCACCATACTAATAACCCACATACACTTAAACCATACCCGTATCCTGTTATGTTCTAGGACAGAAAACCTAATACTGAATATTGTTAAAATAGGCTGTGCTTTCCTTGGGCTGGATGGCCTTATTGGCCCTCACCGAGGTAGAGGGTTTCATACCCAGATCCGCAGGTTTCATCAAGCTACAATCCTCTATCTCAATGGTTCTCAATCTTTCCAGACCTCTGTACCCCTTTCAGGACACTGATTGATTTGTTGTGTACCCTGAGTTTCAGCTCACTTAAACACTTGCTTACAGTCGGAAATAAAAATACAAAAGTATCACAGCACGTTATTACCGGAAAATTGCTTACTTTCTCATTTTTACCATATAATTATAAAATAAATTGCAACCCTCATGTTGAGAAACACTGTTATACTACAGAGTAGTATAAATAAGTAATTGACTGTATGAAATTTTAGTTTGTGCTGACTTTGCTAGTACTTTTCATGTTGCAAAACTCGGCAAATATCTAGATGAGTTGATGTACCCCCTAGAAGACCTCTGTGTTTCCCGAAGGGTACACATACCCCTGGTTGAGAATCACTGCTTTATCTTATGGTGTACTGGCATCATTTGGAATCGGGACTGCTTGGAGACTAGCTCAGACAGAAAGCTTCACACCTGAGCCCTGTTTGGCAGAACACTGGAGCTCCTGACTCCCCCTCTTTAGATCTGGAGGAGGAACAGGTAGCTGTCGGTACAAATGGACTTCCTCCTGCTTCAGACTGCTCATTCACTGCTACCTATTCTTGTTTTCTGTCTCTGACTCTGGTTTTTTTTACTCCTCCTGATTCTTGGTGTCTGTCTTGTGGTTCCTGATCTCTGGCTCGTCTCATGTCCCTGACCTCCTGGTTTCTTGGTTCATCCTGATTCCTGGCATCTGGCTTGTGATTTATGACTTCTGCTCCTGGCTACCTGGTTCTGAACCCTGGCAGTAGGTACATATGGCC
The DNA here is from genome assembly GCA_007922155.1 of Mesoclemmys tuberculata. Lineage (NCBI taxonomy): Eukaryota > Metazoa > Chordata > Testudines > Chelidae > Mesoclemmys > Mesoclemmys tuberculata. Next base: position 37,713,139 of record ML675601.1, on the reverse strand, counting down.
TGCCCTTCCCCACCCTTTGCTAACTATTATGCATGGTTGCCTATATCCCAGCCCTGACATTATGGCAATGTGGAGAATATTCATCTTTGCAGAGAACCATCCCACCTTAGAGAGTCATGCATTGGATCTGGTGTTCCCAGATCTGTCTCTATCACTGGGACATAGAGAGCATTCCCTGGTGATTGTCCCAGATAAATTGTCAGTAGATGGGCCTATGAAATAGGTAGAATTCCAGGAGACTGTAGAACTGACATTTCGATCTAGTTTTTGCTATTCTGGGATCTCTTCTAATTCCAAGATCAAACTACCAGTGTTGGAAAGGCTCTTAAAACCAACCAGAGCAACCTGGTTGAAACTAGCTGCTGATCAAGCTATGTCTAAGAAGGCAGACAAGTTTTACCAGTTGCCCTACAAGGGCATCTTTCTCTTTCATACACACCCTGTTCCCAAGACTCTGATGGTAGCTGTAGCTGTTCAGCGGACAAAGGAAGTCAGGTACAGTCTTCGCCATTTGACTGAGAGCAAGGATATCTTGGGTAGGAAGGTCTTCTCCTCAGCCACTCTTAGCATCATGGTCTCAGCCTTCCAAGCCATGATGTCTAGCTACCAGTTCCATCTCTGGAAGATGATCAAGGAAAGTAACAAAAGCTTTAATTGCAGAGGTACAGTTTGTTGCCAAGAAAGCTGTATGTCTGAAAACTGCTTTGATATGTCTGATTCTGCAGCAAGAGCAGTTAAATCAGCAATAATTATAAGAAACACTCGGTTCATGTGTTCTGGTCCATCACCTAAACCCAAGGCTTACATCGAGGATCTTCCTTTTGAGGGAGATGGCTTATTCATTACTAAAACTGACAGTGTCCTTAAGAAGATGGGTAATACTAAGTCAGCAACCAGCATTAGCTGTCTCAACCTCCAAGAAGGTTTTCAAATACAACAGACAGCAATAGCCTTCATCATCTTCATCTTTGTATTTCAGACAGAGGTATCCTTGCCAATAGCAACAATCTCCTCAGTAGCAGAGGAGAAAGGGGTTTTAGCTTCATCCCAAAAATAGTCAGACAATTTCATTTACTGCACCATGCTTTAGACTACAGATTTGACATGAGACACAAGAGCTACAAACCAATTTTAGACCAGTCTACTTCTTCCCCCATCTTTGGAGATTAATTCTCCCATTATCTCACCAATTGGAATACCATCACTGCAGACAAGTGTATCCTAGAAATAACGCAGGAGGATTATTCTGTATACATGGCTGGCAGATATCATAAGCCTGGAAAGGTTGACCCTTCCCAGACAGCTAGGTGTGGTCCCACCCACACGCCATCCCAAGGCCCCACCACTTCCTGCTGCGTCCCGCTCTTTCCCCAGGGCTGCAGCCTAGGCAGGTGGGCGCTGCAGCAGCTCTCCCTGCCCTTGCTTAGCATTTCCTCTGAAGCAGGTGGAGGCTAGAGATAGGGTGGGGCAGCCATTGATCTTGGACTCAGGATAGCTGGGGTCATCCAGCACTGGACCACTCCAGGTGGGGCTCCTCCAGCCATGTTAGGAGGATTGGAGCTCTAACAAGGGAAGGGTGGAAGGGCTGGTGCCATAGACTAGCCTCCCTGAATGAGAGGTTCACATGGTGCCCATGTCTATATTGTTCAGCTTGATTCCCCCACTGTCCCTATCTATTCAGGGACCCCTCTCATGAGAACCTACTAAGAATAAAAGTTTGCTTCCTATTGGAAGTGGAGGCCATCAAAAAGTTACCATAGAAATTTAGAGGAAAGGTATTTTACTCTTGCTGCTTTCTGGTTCAAAAGGAGAAAGGTCTCCTTGATCCTTGAAATACAGGATGTACGAGCCACATGGCAGAGAGTATAAAAGGCAGCTGCAGCATTTCCATTTTATCTTCATTCCTATTTCTTACCTCTGGATCAATTTCTCTACATCTGAAGCTTTGAAACAAAGGACTGTCAGACCCATGCAGGTACTGGATGTACACCAGAGGAACTGTACAGGCCTGCAAATTTACTGATACTGCTAAGAACCTGAAGTATGGACTTTAAAATCATTTGAATGTATGTGATGGCTTTGATCATTTAACATCTCTCTTCTTGCTTGTTTCTTTTCTTTGATAATAAACCTTTAGTTTTAGATACTAAAGGGTTGGGTGGCAAAATGGTATTTTGGGTAAGATCCAAACTAGTATTGATCTGGTAACATGGCTGGCCCTTTGGGGATTAGGAAAATATTTTGGTAAAGTGAATAGAGTTTGTAAATAATTTCTCTTTACTGGACCTAGTTGCTGATTTGGAGCCAGAGACTGAAATGCAATAAAGGGGGCTGTGTACTTTTTGGTGGCTTCTTGATAACCTGTGTGGGGAATCAGGAGCACTGTTTGTGACTGGTTGGTGAATCTAACTTTAGTGTTAGCCACCAGTTTTGGAAGAATCTGCTCTCCTTTTTGCAGCCTGCCATGACTTTGGTGTTTTCAGGTGGGCTACCCTAGGCACATGTGGGTCACACACAGATAGAGTTCTCTGTCTATACTGTTATTCCATAGCAAAGTCAAATGGCCTAAACGGGCCTGCTCTGTTCTTCTCCTCAGCTATAAACAGTGTAACTACCACAGCTAAGTTAACACAGAGCTCTTTCTAAGCAAGCACATTTATTCTTAAGCTAAAGGCATTACAGAGAAAATATTACCAACAATACAAAACCCTACCCTACATGCTAATAATGTTACCAGAGGTCACCCCTCAACTCCAGAAAGAGCCAGTTAAGAGATCTTCATACCTCACCCAAAGGGTTTTGGCTCAGAACAAGCATACAGAGGAAGCTATTAGTCATTTTTATCTAGTTTGGGCATTTTTGATCCATCTTCATGTAACAGGTAATCAGCAAACAAAGGTCCCCTCCTCCTCGCAAAGTTTCAAAGACTGAGTTCTTGCATACCTGGAGGAGCTGATATTTGCATATGCTTCTCCCTAGAGACTTCCAGGGGTACCCACTTAACTTTAAAAAGCTCACATTGTTTCAAAAGTCCCAGAGTTTTACATTAGTCAGGTCTCCCAAATGTTACCATTCCAGAATAATACAAAACATTGAATTTTTTAATATTAATGAACTCCTAAAATTCAGTAAGGTTATTCTCAGGCTGCATGGTAAGGGTTAACTTAATGCAGTAGGGCTTGTAGAGAATATTGCAAGAAATTGTCTTACCTGTCACACTGACAATTTTCAATTGACCTGTTAAATTCTTCACTCTTCAGTGGCTAAAAAGCTTTTCAGTTTTGGGGGTTTTCAGTAAAAAATAAAAATTCCAAATCCCAAAAATGTAGTTGAAAACAGACTTTTCCTGTGGAATTTTCCATTTTGACAAACTATTCGTCGTCAAAAAATGTTTTGAACAAAAATTTTGACCAGCTTTAATAAAAACCTGTAAAAAAATTATACAATGGCTTTTTCTGTACATAAAAATGTCATGCCAGCTTTTATAGTGTATTATTTTAGGCCCTGTAATGGAGGAGGAGATAAGAAAAAGCATGTATCTTCTTTGAGCCTGTAAGGAACAAGAGGTTTGAGTCAGTGTGTGCATCTCTGGGTGGAGGAATTGATGCATGATCTACAGCAGTTTCTCCTACTCTTACCCATTTGCCCCATAAATGCAGCATTAATATCCTGCAAAGGATCTTATCCTTTTTAGTCAAAATGTTACTGCAGCGTTAGAATGGGGATGTAAAAATAAGGATAAGGAGAGATCTTGGGCGTCTTAGAGATTCAGCAGATGCTCTGAAATAAGTATTTTCTGTATTTTCTCAGGTTGTTTCCTCTAAAGAAAAATGCATATCATACTACTCAAATAACTTTAGAGGTGGGAAAATGAATTGTACATGTGCAGGTGTGGTGGTAGGTGAACATTGTTTTTAACATGCTTTTGGCATGGTTTATACAAACTGATTTGATTTATTTTAAGTCACAAGCAAAGGCCCTAACAATATAGGGTTTTGCTAAGCACACACTTGATTCTCTGGCTGCATATCCTCAACCTCTTCCTTCCCATGAAATGTGGCTTATTAAAGCTGATATTGGCCTGCGTGCAGCATGGTCATTGGACTTAAGGGAATTTACTCTGTAAACTCATCGGGGCAGCAGGAATGTCTTTTACCATACATTTGTAAAGTGCTCAACACAATGCTCCTGTCCTACTTGGGGCTTTTAGGTGCTCCCATAATACAAATGATGATAAAGGAGTGATGTTGAAGGATGTGCTAAACCACTCCTCCTCAGTGTTTTTTGTTTTGTGCTTTACCTTTTTCCTCTGGCAAATTGAATTGATGCTGTCCCTGAACAAACTATTCAGCTGTGATTGTCCCGACTAACCTGTGACTCTCTTCCTTGGGTTAGGACTCATAATGGTTTTGGTGAAGGTGTGGAATTTACCAAAGGGATGTTTCGTTCCTGTTTATATTTAAGTACATTTTGCTTCATATCTTTCTTTGAATCAATCAAGTGAAATAAAAGGACTGGATTTTTGTTATGTAGATATGATTTCAACTGTAGACTGTAATATGCAACTGAAACTTAATGTGCTCACTAAAAGCAATAGATTTGGTTTAAAAAAAAAAACAACAGTAGGAGCCATCAAAGTTGGAAGGATATATATAAAAGCAGGTGATGCAGAGAAACAGGTGTAATTTTCAAAGCAGATGTTTATATCAAAAGTGAATTTAAAAGTATTTATTGTACTATTTCCTTTCACTTAAATGTATTTAAATGATACTTCTCATAGTAGTAAGGTTTTGTTGAAAGTTGTTTAATATTAATGTTTTTTTCCCTAGGAAGCCATATTTTTGTCTTTCTGTATCTGATTTAGTAGCATCTGTACTGTGAGTTTTAATGTCTTACATTGTGGCTTCTTTGTTCATGTTGCTTTCAGTGCTTCCCTATTTTAATAAAAGTTTCTAGGATTATACTTAATTGGTTTGTCACTCAAGGAAAATCAGCGCTTCCAGCAATTAAGTGTGCAAGAAACTAGGTAACAAAGAAATAGAGATTTTTGTCCTTACGTTGGCTATGAAAAATCCATTATTCATCATCTTATTGTTTTTAAATACTGAAGTAAAATTTTCCAACACAATAGGAAAATTGCTTTTGAAATGGAATAAATTGCCAGTTCAAAGGCTGCATTTTAAAATCAAGGTTACTAAACATGATGCTTATGTTCATTACCTTCACTACTCAATGAAGCTGCATATTTAAAAATGCAAAGCTAGATGGGAACTGATTTTTTTAAAGAACATATTTACTTTCAATATGGTATACTACTTAAACTGATGTCTTAATTATAATTACTTATTTATTTTCTGTAAATATTACCACATTTACAAGAGCAGCTTTGGTTTCTAGCTGTGCATATACATGTGTTTCATATTCTGGCAAGATTGGACTCTCGTCCATAATTCTTTTGTTACTTTTTTCATGAGATTTTCTCACTAAAGGAAAAATCAAAGAAAACATACATATAGAAAGCAATTTACTTTTGGAATAAGAAAGTTTGTGAAGAAAATATATCTTCTTTCTTGACCCTATATAAAAGTTAAAAGTGCCTTTGGTATTCTTGGTTATTGCTATGGAAATGATGATGATGTAACCAATAAATTGATTTCAGTGGATGGGGTGACAAATACCACTTTGACATACCATGGTACAATGAGTAGCAGTCTCACCGCTGCCCTGTAACCTGAGGTGCCTTTTATAATGCCTCGCTGCTCTAGCCTTCAACCTGGACTGCTCACAAACCGCTTACAGCATGAGAATCACTCCCTACTCTGTCCAAGTGCGCTGCAGCCAGCCATGCTTTGGTTCTTACCGGCTTTAAAGATTAGCACAGTCTGATCCCAACATACTCCCAGTCCCAGATTCCCCCCCGCCAAGAAATCCTGTACTACCCAGCCATGTCCTACACAGTACAAATATACTAAGTCTGTTATTGCTTTAAGAGAATAATATGCACACAACTTGTTCCCCCAAATGGAGTTACTCAGACATGTCATCTTGAACACAATGGAGTAGAAAAAATGATAAAAACAAGTTTATTAACTACAAAGAGATTTTAAGTGAGTACAAGTAATGAGGCATAAAAATCAGAAATGGTTACAAGAAAAATGAAGATGATATGCTTTCTGGTGCCTAATTTAACTTTGCTTTGAATCTAATATAATTTGTTTTCTCACCCATCACACGCTTTCAGTAGTCTTACTAACCAAACTCTTTAATTCAGGACCCATCCCACAGAGTCCTCCTGCTTCTTTTGTCACTTCAGGCCCAGTGAATGTGATGGGCAGGGAGGGATATCTGTTGGTGTCTGCCCCTTATTTTTATAGTCCTGTCCTCCTCCTTTGAGAAGCAGTCCAGCTGGAAGCAAGGCAACAGGCAGTCTGTGTGGAAGGAAATGCCATACTGTTGCTTTGCTGAGATGTGGATTTTTTTTTTGCCCTGTTGCCTTTCCTGATGAAGAATGGCCATTTATTTAGCATGTAATGGTCCATCAGCCTGGTTTACACCTGACTGAGGTGTCAACTTGCCTTTTGTTTTTGAGGACACCAGTTTGGCCACTCTCCAGACTTATCTGGAAAACATACTTGTAGTTCTGGTTTCAAATTATGTTTATAACTCTCCATATATAATACTACTACATGCATTTTGTCATATTGTTGTTCAGCAAATTATGAGTTTTTAAATGATACCTCACAGGGCATACCTTGTACAAACATCATTACAATAGTGTGTAGGGTGTGAACATGGGGAGATATTGTGTCCCAACAACAATTTAACTTTTCTGAATGATTTAATAGAAGAGGAGATGCATTGCGAAGGAGAAACTCTCTGTAAAAACGCAAATCTGCTTTATAATCCGATAGTAATCAAATGTTACCAGGAGGGGTTTTAAAACCATGAAATATAAGTTAATTTATTTAAGCATGACAGGTGAGTTGTCTTACTGAAGTCTTAGCTGTATGTTTGACGTCTTGTTTTCAAACATTTATATTTTTATATAACTTATTTTTAACATTCCAAAAACATCAATTGACGACAAAGATTTGGCTTCCTGAATACTTTTGGGTGTATCTTATGGATTTTGGGCTGCTGATTATGAAATCACCATGAAATTTCCCTATCACATACCATTTTTTTTAAATTGCCTATATTTGTTCTTTCAATTCATAATTTAAGTCTGTTAAAATGTTGTCCACAATGTAAGCTGAAAAGTTTTCTGTCTTGTGTCCAGGCCACACAACATGCAGTGGGAATGCTAAGACTTAGGCAGGGTGAATGCTGGCAGGACAAGTTTTTGAAAGGCTATAAAAGCATTTTGCACACACCGTTCTATGCATTGCATTTATATCAGTTTGAATTCATGTTGATGCGCATGCTCGATGAGCATAGCATATTGTGTGTACTCACAATAATAAAGCAATTGTATTTTCAGGAGGCTTCGTGATAGCAAAATGTCTCGCCAGTGTCGCAACAGGCATGATACATTCTGTTACATTTGTGGCGAAAATACACTCACACCTCAAAGACGGAGCATGACTACACGTATTAAGAAAGCGTATGAGCTCTACTTTGGCTGTAAAGTTGGTGATCAGGACAAAGCCTGGGCTCCTCACATTTGTTGCGCAACATGCGCTGTCGATCTTAAAGCTTGGTTCAGAGGTACTTGGAAGTCAGTGCCGTTTGCTGTCCCGATGATATGGCGAGAGCAAAAGGATCATCTGACACTGTTACTTCTGTCTGACCAATGTGTCTGGGTTCCCTGCTAAAAACAAGAAATCCTTTGAGTACCCCAGTCTCCCTTCAGCCATGAGACCTGTGCGGCATGATGACAGTCTTCCAGTACCAAAGCCACCAGAGACGTGGAGCCTAGAGGAGGCAGACGAAGATGCCATGATGCATGAGCCAGGAATAGAAAACAACATTGATCCAGATTTTGAACCATTTACGTCGAATGAGCCTCATCTGATAACTCAGTCTGAGGTAAATGACCTGGTCAGAGATTTGGGTTTGTCAAAGGCAAAAGCAGAATTACTGGGTTCAAGACTGCAAAGATGGGGTCTGCTGTCACCAGGCACGAACATTTGTCTTTTGCAGCTGCCAGGATGATTTGACAAGTTCTTTGGTCAGGTTGATAATCTGTGTTTCTGCACTGACATTGATGGGCTGTTCACTGCTTTGGGTTGCTAGCAAGACCCACAACAATGGTGTCTTTTTATTGATTCGTCAGTGTTAAGCCTAAAAGCTGTGTTGTTACACAACGGCAATGCCCATCCTTCAATACCAATCGGCTGTGCAGTACACATGAAAGAAACCTATGGAAATATGGAAGTTTTATTGAAATACATACAGTACAGCAACTACAACTGGAACATCTGTGATGATCTGAAAGTAGTCGCACTGCAACTAGGAATGCAGCTCGGGTACACCAAGTGTTGTTTCATTTGCGAATGGGACAGCCGTGCTAAAGAGTCTCATTACATTAAAAAGGTCTGACCACGTAAGCAGTTGGTTTATGTGCCACACTTTTCTGTCCTGGAACCACTTGTAGACCTGACAAAGATATTTTTGCTGCCTCTTTACATAAAACTCAGACTGATTAAAAAAAAAATTTCTGAAAGCGATAAACAAGGAAGGTGAAGGATTTCGATATTTGAGACAGATGTTTCCCAGAATAACTAATGCCAAGATTAAGGAAGGAATTTTATTGGTCCACGAATCAAACAGGTCATCAATAACAGGCAGTTCGAAGAACTTCTAGTAGGGCCAGAGAAAATCGCATGGAAGGCATTCAAGGATGTTGTTGAAAATTTTCTTGGCAACTACAGAGCACCAAGCTACATGCAGCTGGTTGACAACATGCTTCAAGCATACAAAACCATGAAGTGCAACATGTCACTAAAAATTCATTTTCTGCATTCACATTTAAACTTCTTCCCTGCAAATCTTGTTGCAGTGAATGACGAGGATAGTGAAAGGTTTCACCAGGACATTGCGATCATGGAAAAACGGTATCAGGGCAACTGGAATCCATCAATGCTGGCCGACTATTGTTGGACACTTAAACAAGAAGCCTCAGACACTGAGTACAAATGAAAATCATCAACAAAACATTTTTAGCTCAGTTGAACTATTACAAAGCATCAGCACTGTTAGGCGATTAAACGCATTTCATTAAATAAAAGTCAATTTATTGTTTCTCCAAATTCCTCCGTGATACAAGTAGTCTGAAATTATATTTGTGTTCAGCTTCAAGTGGTTTAGCATAATCAAAACAATGTGAGGAAGCAACACTTTTGAAAAAATTTGTTGTCCAGTGATATTTACAGTAAATGGAAGATAATCCAAATGATTAAGATTCTAAATTTTTACATAGAGATAAAATACCTTTTCATCTTATTTCTGTCTAATTACCTTATGTTAAGGATGTAGCTTTTATTTATACTGTTCCTTTTGACCGGTATCCACTGTAGGTTTTAAGCTGGCAAAGGTGCAAATGATTTAGTTCAATATGAACAATACAGATGTAATTTTTTGGAGTTTTCATGAGTTCTTCTCAGATAACCATTCAGGTCTATCAGAGAGGTTTACATTGGACGTTAGGAAAATCTTGCTAACTGTAATTAAGCACTGGAACAAATGGCCTAGGGAGGTTGTGGAATCTTTATCACTGGAGGTTTTTAAGAACAGGTTAGACAAACATCTGTCAGGAATGGTCTACTACTTAGTCCTGCCTTGAGTGCAGTGGATTGCACTAGATGACTACTGAGTCCTCGTCCTCTACACTTCTGTGATTATATGGTTTGGTACAGGTCTTATTTGGCTGTTTTTAAGGAGATAATGCATGTACTATAAGTGGTCACCAACAGTAGCAAAAGCTACAAAAGAACTGCTACTAATTCATGTTTTCACATGTTTAACTTACTGAAAAATCCATTTTTTTGTACAGAAATGTTCTATTCCTGGTCTCTGCTAAAAAGTGCATTTTCTGTTTAAAGATTCAACAAAATTCGTACAGCTGCTTTTGAATTATAGTAAACTGTAAATGTATGTGTTTTTTGGGAAGCATCTTTGAATGTAAATAGCACTATATTTGGTGTGACACAAGCAGTAAAAGCAGACAAAGTTTGAAACTTGACACAGACATTCCCTGATAAGGATTAATGCTTCTGTGGGCTTTGTAATAAATCAAGAAATGCAAAGAAATGTTAGCCATCACGCACACAGTTCTTTATCTCACCATAGAAATTAACATCATGATCAGGCTAGTGGTTAATCCTGCCTTCTGAGAGGGGCCAGTTCTAAATATTTCAAAGGAGGTGCAAGAAATTCCCCACTGTACAATTTTGGAGTATCCTGCTCACAGGAGAAACTTCTTCCTAATACCTATGAATTAATGGTTGGGTTGTGATGTGACAACTTTTTTTTTTTTTAACTAAAGGGATTATCTTCTTTAACTGTAATGAGATTCAATATAAATGTTACATGTGCACCATAAAGTATGATGAACATATACTACAGGCTTGTTGTATTTTTCTCTTGAGACAAGTATTACAAGAAGTGTGCTTCCCAGCAACAAAAGAGATTATAAGTAATTCAAGATATTTTTAAGTATGATTACAGCTATGTCTATATTAGCACTTTTGTCAGTCAGGAGTGTGTGTGGGGGGGGAGATAAGTTTGAGCCTCAGAAGCACCAGTATTGACAATGCTATGTTGATGGGAGAGCAGACATAGCTACTGCCATGCTTTGGGGATGATTTTAATTATGCTGACAGGAGAGAACCATTGGCAGAGAGTGGTTACGCTCAAGACTTTACAGTGATGTAGCCTAAGGAACAGTTTTTGGATTTCTTAAGGGAGTTCCATATTGTAATTTTTTGTCTGAAAGATGGCAACAAATGACAGACCTAGGAAAGTGGGGAGTGTAAAATGTAGAAAATGAGAGATTCTTGGGGTTCTGCTAGGAGCACAAGGGATACTTGGGGGAGAGGTTGATGAACTTACTGTAGAATGAAATATATATATAGAATATATTTTGAATAGATAAACTTAGAAAACAAGGTGGGAGAATGTAAACTCCTTTAAAGAAGATCTGTCACAATATAGATGTTTGTAAAGCTGGTTTCTTTTTAAAAGGCAGCTCATGTTCACCTTTTAAGCTTTTAATGAAAGGTCTTTTTAAACCATAGCTAAAATATACTTTGTCTTGCATACTGAGCTAAATCCTTCTCCCCTTAGTCATGTTGATAATTGATGTCAATGGGATTAATTGCATCTGTAGAACAAGTAATATCGACTCCCTGGTATGTTACTTAGATAAATATTTTTTAATCAGCAAACTTTTTAGCTACTATTTACTTTTTACACTTTTATACTCTATCAAGGACACAGTATTTTTATAGTTTCTTAATTTGTTTTTGAATTTTTTACAGTTAAAACTAATATGTATTTTCAGGTTATTAGCATTTTTATATATGCCCTCTTGTAAAAAAACACTTGCAGAATGCTAAATGCTTTAAATCTGAGGCTATGATAAAAACTACTAAAAACTAAGACGAGTGATGTTTTCGTTTTACTTTTGTGATATTGTTTCTAGAATGCAAACATTTTATTTTTCTCTGTCTTATTTGAAGATGTATGCTGAATACACTCTTGACTTACATACTGTCTCAAGATAGTTGGTTTAGTTCAGTGGTTTCCAAACTGTACCACGTTACGCACTACCAACATAAAATGGCACCACCTGTAGTACCACCACCAATTTTTTTAACAAGATGCACATTTATATATACATATACATTTTTATAAATAAATATATATTTATATATAAATAAAAATGTGTATGTATATGAATACTGTCTTAAAACTTAAGTGTTGGGAGCGCATTTCCTGTTGGCACAGTGTATTGGGGATGTTGTGGTCATTGGAATTTAGGAAGTTGACGGGAGATATGCAAGCTGTTCTACGTAGCTTGCATATTTCCCATTAACTGCTGCCGAATTTCACGATAAGTGTAGACCAGGCCTTAATTAGTCGGTGGACGCATATCATTGGGAGGTGGCCTGTGTATCACAGTTTTGGAACTGCTGGTTTAGTCTGTAGGTGAATGTAGGGTTCTACTGTTACAATTTACTGTTACCATTCCTACTTCCCTAATCCCATTTCTCTCTACATGGCTTCATGTCAACTATCCAGACTTCTGGATAATTAAGCAAACACTTGCATAAAGGGATTTTAAAACATTTTTTTATATTTGCATCCTGAAAGGTATTTTATACTGGATAGCATGGTGTATATATGAGTGGATATTTGTTTGCCTAGATGTTCCATACATATTGGATTTTTTAAAGTTGCTATGGGGAAAATGAAGGAATTGGTTTCAGGATACACAAATCATAAAGAGAGACCGAAAAATAGTTGTTATTACCAACTGAATAGATTTAAATCCGAAACTGTTTCAAAGCTCTCTGAAGATTCAGATTTACATTCATTAGTGTTTCCTCCACACTCCTTATTTTACCCATGTGGATTTTCCTGAAGTTCTAGAAGAAGAGTTTCCCGTTCTTTTAATGCAAGAATATAAAGATTGAATTCCAAGTAGTGAAATTATAGAGTACATGACACAAGGTGGTCAGATAAACACTTAGAGTTTGAAAAAATAATAGATAGCCTTTAAAATCATACACAGAATATTTTAGGATGTATCGTGGCTAAGATTAAATTTTGTACTTCATCATATATGAGCTGGTCCTACTTGAAAATGACTGCCTGACAGGTTATTCATAATGTTTTATGCAGCATTATAGCCTTGCTGGTCCCAGGATATTAGATAGACAAAATGGGTGAGGTAATTTTTTTTTTTTTTTGTTGGACCATCTTCTGTTGGTGAGAGAGACAAGCTTTTGAGCCTTCACAGAGCTGCTCTTCATGTCTGGAAAAGGTACTCCAAGTATCACAGCTAAATACAAGGTAGAAATGATTGTTTGGAAAAAGCAGTCAGCACATATTTCAAAGGACTATTTAAGATGAAGTGGCCTGTTAACACCCTCCAGTCATACGGAGGAGAGGAAAGGGGTTGAGGAAAGGCAGTGGCTGAAGGTTATAGATTGTGGTATAAATCATAAATCCAGTGTGTCTATTCATTTCATGATTTTTAGTGTCTAGCAAAGGTATGAATTTAAGCTCCTAGGCTCATCTTTTGAAAGTGTTGTGCAGGTTTCCTTTGAGGATGAGGAATAACAGGTCAAATATGGAGTGATTGCTTTGTGAAAAGTGTTCACCCACAGGTGATGTGATGTTCTTGTCTCTGAATGACTTCAGCTTCCACTTTTCAGTTCTGTCTTTTGCTGTTTCTCATTTCATTTGACCTGCCGCTCTTAGCTTCATCTTGGAACTGATGCACGGTATCT
>ML675601.1:37668647-37699672 GCA_007922155.1 Mesoclemmys tuberculata | reverse complement strand
TAAGTGTTTGGGGCGGGGCTCCTTGATTGGCCCCAGGTGGCCTAATTAGTTAAGCGGCCCCAGGTGGCCTAATTAGTTAAGCGGCCCCAGGTGGCCTAATTAGTTAAGCGGCCCCAGCTGAATCACCCAGGGAATAAGGCTTTGCTGAGCCTGGGGCTAATATACCTGCCTTCCAGCACCCTTATGTAGCCATCTGGCCTGACCCTGTCACAGTACATAGATCTAAAGCAATTACCCAGTTCATTTCCATAGTCACCCTCTTGATCCTAAGAGCGTAAGACTGGCCGTGCTGGGTCAGACCAGTGGTCCATCTATCCCAGTATCCTGTCATCTGACAGTGGCAGTTGCTTCAGAGAGAATTAACAGAATAGGGCAATTTTTGAATGATCCATGTCTTGTCTCCAGTTCCATCTTCTGGCAGTCAGAGATTTAGGGATACCTAGAGTATGGGGTTGCATCTCAACCATCTTGGCTAATAACCTTTGATGGACCATGAATTTATCTAATTCTTTTTTGAACTCAGTTATAGTTTTGGCCTTCAAAACATCGCCTGGCAATGAGTTCTGCAGGTTGACAGTACTTCACATAATGCAAATCCTTTTGTTTATTTTAAACCTGCTGCCTATTACTTGCATTGGGGGAGCCCTCCTTCTTGTGTTACGTGAAGGGGCAAATAACACTTCCATATGCACCTTCTCCACACCATTCATAATTTTGTAGACCTCAATCATATGCCTCCCACTCTTAGTTGTCTCTTTTCTAAGCTGAACAGTTCCAGTCTTTTTAATCTCTCCTCACTGTCCTATACCCCTGATCATTTTTGTTGTTGCCTTTCTCTATACTTTTTCCAGTTCTAATTTATCTTTTTTAAATAGAATTGCATGCAGTATTCAAAGTGAGGGCATACTGTGGATGTATGTGGTGGCATTGTTATTTTTCTGTCTATCCCTTTCTGAATGGCTCCTAGTATCCTGTTAGACTTTTTGACAGTTGCTGCACATTGAGCAGATGTTTTTGGAGAACTATCTATGATGATGCCAAGATCCCTTTCTTGAGTAGTAACAGCTAATTTTGACCACATCATTTTGCATGTGTAGTTGGAATTACATTTTCCAATGTGCATTACTTTGCATTTATTAAAATTGAATTTTATCTGCCATTTGGATGGTCAGTTGTTTAACTGAGATCTCTTTGTAGCTCTTCACAGTTAGCTTTGGACTTAACTATCTTGAATAATGAAGTATTGTCTGCACACTTTACCACCTCATTGTTAAGACTTTCAGATAATTTATTAATATGTTGATCAGCAGAGGTCCCAGTATAGATCCTTGGGAGATACTTTGATTTACTACTTTCCATTTTGAAAACATAATTTATTTCTACCCTTTATTTCCCATGTTGGTTATCAATGCATGAGAAGACCTTTCCTCTTATCCCATGTCTGCTTATTTGTTTAAGAGCTTTTGGTGTGGAATTTTGTCGAAGGCTTTCTGAAAGTCCAAGTACATTTTATTAACTGGATTACTCTTACCCCCCATGATTTTGTTGACACCCCCCCCCGAAGAATTTTAATAGATTCATGACGCATGATTTCCCTTTACAAAAGCCATGTTGACTCTTCCCCAATATGTTGTGTTCATATGTGTCTAATAATTCCCTTCTTTCCTATAGTTGCTTCTTTCCTATAGTTTCAACCAATTTATCTTGTACTGAAGTTAGATTTACCAGCCTGTAATTGTCAGGGTTGCTTCTGCAGCCTTGTAAAAATAGGCTTTACATTAACTATCTTCCAGTCATCTGTTACAGAGGTTGATTTAAGCAACAGGTTACATAGCACAATTAGTAGTTATGCAATTTCATAGTTGAGTTCCTTCAGAACTCTCTGGTGAATACCATCTGGTCCTGGTGACTTATTACTGTTTAATTTACCAATTTGTTCCAAAACCTTCTCTATTCACAACTCAATCTGGAAGAGTTCCTCAGATGTATCTTGTTTTTAGTTAGATTCTTTACCTTCATTGCACATCTGCCTTAGTATGGCCAACTACCCATGCACCATCTTGCATTCTTTCTTAGATCTCCAATCCAACATTGTCTCCAATATCTTAGATTTCACATTGCCTCCTTCCTCTTCTTGGGTTGATTCTGTGGTCTCTTTTATAACTCTGCCCTCGGTGCCTTCATTGCCCTCTTTAAGTGATGCAGTTGTCCTAAAATATCCCAGTTTTTGCACTTTGCTTACTCACTTCCTTTACTTCTATCCCGGTTCAGTCATATGCCTGATGAACAACCTGATGAGGATCCTTGGATTATCTTCACTGCATATATTTGTTCTTTTCCTTTTATGTCTGTCTTCTTTGCCGGACAACTCTTTCCCCTTATTTTCCTGCTCTACTAACTTGCTGTTTCTCTGGTCCTTCAGTGGTGGTGGTTCTTGGCATTTTGGATTCACTCAATCTCTTGGATATTTCTGCTTTACAGTTCATCCCTGGGCAATCTCATTCATCCTATAGCTGCTTCTCCATCTCCATCTCCATCTATCCTGATGACTTGTAGATCTCCAGACTTGACATCTCCACCATCTGATAAATCTCATCTTCATTTTCTCCTACAATATCTTGCTGCAAGCTCAGCTCAAAAATTCAACTCCTTCTTTTTTTCCTCTCAATCCATTCCAGTAACTTTGATTTTTTTGTACTATTTTTCTCACATGGATGCTTTTGTTAATTCCTGCCATGCTTAACATGTTATCTTGTGAACATCTTCCGTACAGTTTTTGATTGTGCAGACCACTTGAATTCCCATTGATGATTAAAAAAAATCTGTTGTCTGTAGCTATTGTTTACTTGGTAAAATAATACTAAGAAAATATTACATTTTTAGCTGATTCCAAATTAAATTTAGCAGTTGGAAATGGAGGATATCCGGTATTATGTGCCCAGACTGTTTTTCATGGACTGCTTACCAACAAGTACTTCATTCACCACTATCAATTCCCAGACCGTAGTTTCTCACCTTTCTTCCTTAATGGCCTCTGTTTAAAGTACACCCCAAAGCTTACGTTCTGTTTTATTTTCCCCCCAATATTAACCTCAGGAATTACCCAAAAAACGGAGGTTATTTTTTTCACTGACTTTTTCACCCAGTTTTTAATTTTTGAAATACTGATAAATTCCTGGGAAACGTCAAACAAAATAGAAACCTAAAACAGAGCGCCCTGTATATCCATTGTAACCAGGTTCTTTGGTAGTTTATCTTCACTGTAGGTTGAGGAAGGCTTGTGATGTGGTTTAGAAGCTTTGGTGTGTATATTTCTTAGTATCCGAGTATTATTAAATCATAATTTAAGTCTTAAAAGTCACCTGCATGGGAAACTTTGGCTTGTGCTCTCAAAGGCTTTAAGTTTGTATGTTTTGTTGCTTTTTTTTATTCTACATTAGAATTTCAGGTCTTCTTTCAGCTGCCTGGAAAACTAGTTAAATGGGAACATAAGAAGAACAAAGGAAGTTGAGCAAACTAGTGTAAGGGACACTTAGTCTGTCTTGACATATTTAAGACAGAACCTGTAGTGTTATGGATCTTTGCCAAAGCAGGACAAAGGGGTTGAAAAGCAGTTGGGTCTGGTCTGAAAATTCCCCCTTTGTGGATTAGCTTTCAGCTGGTGTACTCCACCTGGTCCTAATGGTAAAGAGTAGGGAGGCATGGCCAGAGTGCTGTTTTTGGCTATTCCTAGCTGATGTATGGTCCCTTGGGACCCAGGTGTGCTAGAGCAAGTCCTCAGAGCAATATCCACCTTGAAAATGTCAGCTGTAATGGGCTTCCCTGCCTCTTCTCAGAGCAGGGTGGATACTCAGCACTCCAGAGAATCGGGACCTTGTTATTAAACACCTTTTAACTTCAGCGACTAACATTTTGGATAAAAGAAACTTTTGTTAGATTTTAACATATTGCTTGAATTATGGTGTTAAAGCTCACAAGAAACTCCTGAGGCAACAGAAATTCTCTGCAGCAACTCTCTCAGGCTTTCTTTGCTTTATAAAAAAGCAAAAAGAAGGCCCCAGGTTAATTTAAAGCAACATAAAAAGTCCTTTTGATCATCTTATTAAAAACAAGACAGTGAATTGAGCTATTTAATGCCTATATACTATGTGTAAGGATGTGAATCTATCAGAGGTCATGGATTCCGTGGCTTTCCAGGCTTCTTCCAGGACTGGGTTGGAGCAGCTGTCAGCCCTTGGGCTGCTGGAGCAGCGGCCCAAAGGCTGAAGCAGTGACTGGGGGTGGGTCAGCCTACCTGGTGCTGGAGCAGTTGTGGTCAGTCCCTGCCATAAGAGCAGCAAGGGGGCAGGAACAGCTGCTGGAGGTCAGCCCCAGGTAGTGCTGTGTTAGCTCCCCCTTCTCCCTTGGTATTTTTAGTAAAATCCAGTGACAGATCATGGGCAATAAACAGAAATACATGTCCTGTCCCTGACTTTTACTAAAAATACCTGTGACAGAATATTAACCTTAACTATGTGCTATATGAGAAAAAGGGAATGAGGGGGAAAATGGTACGACTGCATATTCCAGTTAGAACGTTGTTGAAGCATATTTCAGAGATTCTCTATTCTGCCACATCTTAAATGAATGTGAAATCTGTGATTCTGTGTGATTACTTGATCTTTCCTGCATATTGGGCTTACATTTTCTGTGCTTTCTGTCAAGTTCATTTGTTTGGAATTCACCCCCCCCCCCAAAAAAAAACAAAAAAACCCAAAAAAACCCCCAACCCCATAAAAGTAGCATACTAAGAGTAGGGAGAGAGTTTCTTGTATCTCTGTCTCCATTTTAATCTCAGTTCTGTGGTCCCCTTCCACAGGGATAGGGTGAAGGTAGATTACAATAAATTGGTTTACAGTTCTTGTAGAAATCCTGTTTCTGTATGAGCAAGAGCAAATTATCCCACTGGGTAGAAAAGATAGATAGTATGGCAAGAAGCTACCATGGTTTAAGCAGAAGATCTTTAATCTGAAAGCTCATAGGACTTTAAAAAAAAAAGGGGGGGGCGGGACTAGGTCAAATTAGAGGATGAATATGAACAAATAACACAAATATGGAGGGACAAATTTAAAATGACCAAGGCACAAAAAGGTGGAGAGTTAGGTAGAGAAATAAAGGGTAACAAGAAAACATTCTGCAAATATATTGGAAGTAAGAGGAGGGCCAAGGATAGGGTAGGCCTGTTAGTTAGTGAGGTGGGAAAAACAATAACAGAAAATGTGGAAATGGCAGAAGTGCTAAATTACTATTTTCTTTTAGTTTTCATGGAAAAGGTTAGTAGCGACTGGAGGTCTAACACACTGAATGCCAGTGTTCAGTGAGGTAGACTATAAGGCTAAAATAAGGAAAGAAAAAGTTAAAAATTAGACAAGTTAGATGTTTTCAAGTCACCAGGGCCTGATGAAATACATCCTAGAATACTTAAGGATCTGACTGAGGAGTTATCTGTGCCATTAGTGATTATCTTCAAAAATGGGTCTTGGAAATAGGAGAGAATCCAGAGGGCTGGAAAAGGGCAAATAGAGTGCCAATCCGTAAAAAGGGAAATAAGAACAACCCGGAGAATTAGACTGGTCTGCTTAACTTTGGTATCCGAAAAGATAATAGAGCAAATAATTAAGCAATCAATTTGCAAACACCTAGAAGATAAGGTGATAAGTCAGCATGGATTTGTCAAGAACAAATCATGTTGAGCCAAATTGATAGTTTTCTTTGACAGGGTAACGACTTGTGGATAGGAGGGAAGCTGTGTCTTGACTTTAGTAAGCCTTTTGATACTGTCTTGCATGACCGTCTCAAACTAGGGAAATACCACCTAGTTGGAGCTACTATAAGGTGGATGCATAACTAGTTGGAAAACCATTCTCGGAGAGTAGTTATCAGTGGTTCACAGTCAAGATGGAAGAGCATGTCGATTGGGAACAGTTCTGGGTCCAGTTCCATTCAATATCTTCATCAGTGATTTAGGTAATGGCATAGAGAGTACACTTATAAAGTTTGCAGATGATACCGCCCTGGGAGGGGTTGCAGGTGCTTTGGAGGATAGGATAAAAATTCAAATTCAAATGATCTGGACAAACTAGAGAAATGGTCTGAAAAAAGAGATGAGATTTAATATGGACAAATGCAAAGTCGGTGGTGCTCCCTTGATTCGAGGATGACGTTCGTCAGGTTGGTGGGTCTTCAGATAACTGAGGAGCCCAATTCTGGATTCTTCGGCAGTGGGGGCATGTTGTTGCATGGGAGAGTGGGATTTGCATCCCCGAGATGGTGGTTTCCTTCCTCCACCGCCGCTGTTCCACCTCGATATCTATTTGTTGGGCCTCAAAGTGGCACATGCCTTGATGGACCAGGTGGCGCTATGCTGAGTGGTCAGTAGTTTGTTCCTCCCAATCATTGGTGTCGATGTCTCCGTGCTTGAGGGCGACCATGAACATGTCTTTGTACCTTTGACCACCCTTTGAATATTGGCCAACAGAGAGCTGGGAGAAGAGAACCTGACGTGGGAGGTGGTTCTTGGGCATCTGAATGCAGTGGCCTGTCCATTGGAGTTGATTTCTCAAGTGCAAGGCTTCAATGCTGGTGGATGCAGCTTCATGGAGGACGCTCATGCTGGTCTGGTGGTCTTCCCATTTGATCCCCAGGATTTGATGCAAGCGCCGCTGGTGGAATCTCTCAAGGGTCTTAATATGGTGTTATTAGATGGTCCGGGTTTTGCTGCAGTAGAGGAGGGTGATCAGCACGACAGCCTTAAACAACAGGACCTTCATCGACTTTCGAAGTTCTCTGTTTTCAAAGACATGTTGTCACAGCTTGAAGAAGGAGGCCCTAGCACAGTTGACTGGCTGCTGGATTTCTTCATCGATGGAAGCCTGCTGGGAGAGATGGCTACTGAGATATGGGAAGTGCTCATACTCCAAAACCTCCCCGTCTACATGGATGGCACGAGGGATGTTCAGTTGGCCTGGGAGAAGTTGGTGGAGAACCTTCATCTTGGTGATGATCAAGGACAGACCACGATGCTGGTAACACCTCCATCCAGGCAGATTGGGAGCAACTCAAGTCCACTCTCCAAGATGCCTGTGCCTGGACTATTGGATTCGCATTGCAATGGAACCAGGACTTGTTAGACGCCAGTGACACTCAGATCCGCGGAAGCGAGCAGCCTTCATCACCTGGCAAAGCCATCCACAAACCTGGTGAAAGACGGCATATACCAACAGCTGATGGCTGAGGTCCAGTGATGCATCCACGACATGAAGAACAACTGGTGGGTGGAGAAAGCACGTGAGATCCAGGGCTACGCCAACCAACACAACATGCATAACTTCTTCCAGGCTACCAAGACAACCTACGGACCCTGCTCGATTAGACAAAACTCCCTCCGATCACAGGACAGCTCCTGGCTCCTCAAGGACGATGATGCCATCTGTCAGCATTGGAAAGAGCATTTCAAACCTCTCCTCAACCGTGAGTCCACCGTATAGGAGGAGACCCTCCAAGCCATCCCGCAATGCCCTGTGGAGGATTCCCTCTGTGATCCATCAACCGTCGTAGAGCTGGAGCGGGCCATCCAACAAACTGCGGGCCAGATGGTATACCTGTAGAGGTCTACCATGCCGGGAGCTTCTGGCTCATGTCACAATTCCACCAGTTCATCCTCTGCCTCTGGGAAGAAGAGGACATCGCTGGTGATTTCAAGAACATGACCATTGTGACCATCTACAAGAAGGGGGACAAATCTGACTATGGGACTACAGGGGGATTTCCCTCCTGTTCATTGTGGGTAAGATCCTAGCCTGCATCCTCCTGAACTGCTTTTGTCCTGTTGTTGAGGAGATCCTCCCAGAAACCCAGTGTGGCTTTCAACCATCGTGGGGCACTGCAGATATAGCCTTTGTTGCCAGGCAGATGCAAGAAAAATGTCGGGAGCAAAATCAAGAACTGTTCCTTGCCTTCATTGGCCTGACTAAGGTGTTCAGTTCCTTAAATCGTGAAGCTCTGTGGATTGTCCTCCAACACCTTGGTTGCTCGCTGAAGTTTGTTACCATGCTGATACTCCTTCATGACAGTGTGACTGCCACAGTCTTTAGTGGAAGATTTGAAACTGATGCCTTCCATATCCGGACTGGGGTCAAACAAGGTTGCATGATTGCCCCCACCTTGTTCACTGTCTATCTCACTGTCGTCATCCAGCTCAACTGAGACGATCTACCACCCGGCGTCTGTGTCCAGTATTGACTGGATGGGAAGCTCTTCAATCTTGGTCACTTCTGGGCAAAAACGAAACTCACCACCAAGGACATTCACGATCTTCAGTTTGTGGAAGACTGCTGCATGGTGGCTCACTTAGCACAGGATGTACAAGCGACACTAGATCTCTTCAACGCTTTGTATAAAATGCAAAGTGGCGGAAACCTGCACATTGCATCTTTGGTGTGGGGACTCCAGTGTGCAGTTGGGTCCACACAATCTTTGCTTTTGGTGGCCAGGTTCAATGGCATGGCGGACCACGACGACTGGGACCACTTTCCTGTTGCAGCCCGTCTTCTGCCTTCACAGCTGTTGAGGCCAAAGCCTTCCTCTGCCTGCTCCACTGTCAAGGACTTTTTGGATCATTCTTTGTCTGGAACCTCCCCCTTGACCTTACTGCCATGGGTTGACGGTACCAGAAGCGTAAGCTCCAGAAAGTATCGCTCTCAGGGTCATTGGCACACACAAGCCTCTCCACCATGACAAGGTGACAATCCTCCAGAAAAGAAAATGCAAAGTACTCCACTTGAGAGAGTAATCAGTTGCACAAATACAAAATAATAAATGACTTCTTAGAAAAGAGTACTATAGAAGGAGATTTAGTGTATCCATTGAAACACAATTTGGAATTTAACCACACTATTTTTCTTCATATTTTTACACCAATGAAAAGGGAGGTGAAAATGGAGCAAAAACTTTCAAAGTATAAAACCTCTTTGATATCTGAGTAGAAGAGTCAATGTTATGCCTTAGCAAAACTTTTTAGTGTCTTTTGTTAAAGAACAATAGCCTGTGTACTTTTGTGATAGATGACATAGGGATATCTATTGTGATTCACTGACTGTTGCAAAACTGCTGTCCTTTGCAACCTTTGAAGACTTAAAAAATAAAATACATGCATTTGCTACAGATAATGATAATGAATTGATATGGTATGTAGAAATTGTGGGCAAGGGACAAAGATAGTATCAATGGAGGTATAAATTGCATGCTAATGAAGTACTTCTAATCTAACTTGCACTTGAAAGAGCAGAAAGGTGTGTATCGGGAAAGCAGCTAATGAGGTTGTAAGGAAATGAAATGAGAAGGGAGGGGGAGTACCTTATGACATTCTATCCTGACATGTAACTGAATGCCGCTATTTGCATCTCCTCTAAATTTTACGTACTAAATTGAAGCTATTGACAGGATTGTTGAACGTAAAAAATTATACAGCGTAACACATTTTTAAATTGGCTTTGAAAGTATAAAGTAGGTTTGTGAAGTTTTACACTTTTTTATTTAATGCAGCTCTGCATATGTATACAGTGTTTAGCAAACTTTGGATAAGACATTCTGCCTACAACAGTTTATAATATAAAAGTGCTTGCTGATCAATGTGAGATGTTCCTTACAAGACAGATAACATAACTCAAACCAAAATAGGGCAAAAATTTGATTTCTGAGACACAAATGCTAAATGGGCTAAACACAAATGCGTTGTATGCTAAGATTAAAATAACTTTTTATTATAGAACTGTAATGTAGTCAAATCTGAAACATGCCTCTTAGATTTAAAACAAATCTTCAGAATTTCATTGATAGTCGATATACCGCTATTATACCATTCACCTTTGTTTAGTGCTCTTATTTATTTAACTTCAACAGGTACCAACTGGAAGATGAGTCCTCTTATTTGGATGAAATGCCACTAATGATGTCAGAAGAAGGCTTTGAAAATGATGAAAGTGATTACCATACTTTACCAAGAGCCAGAGTTTCTCAGAGAAAGAGAGGCTTAGAATGGTTTATCTGTGGTGGATGGAAATTCCTTTGTGCCAGGTTTGTTGCATGTTGCTACTTGTTATATGACAGAAAAAATTAAATCTGTTTTTATTTTTATATGAATGTCTGACATATATATTAGATATTGTGTGTGCGTGTGTATATGCACGAAATAGATGTGATGATATTCACGTGATAAATTCCATTTGTTTATGTACCTTTGACCCCCTCATCTGCTTTCTGTCAATCCATTATTGCCACCTTGGAACTTAACATTCTGAAATCTTGCTGCTGTGCATCCTCCTTTTTTCTTAAATCAACCTGCCAGAAAAAAACATAGTGCTTTCCCCTAAAATAGATCAGCTGTCTCACTTACACCTGTTGAGGGGACCAGAATGGATAATATTCAGTGCTAGTCCACACTTCCACCTAAAACCTTACTTGAAGAGAACATTAATGTGTCTGAGAGTATTAATATTAACTGACTAATTGTGAATAATACCTAGATTTGACTAATGTTGAAAAAGAAAAGTAAATTTGTGAATTATAAGTTAACATTTCAAATAAGAAATACATATAACTGATGTCCCTGGAGTGAATAAGATAGCATTAGCTCTTGTTGTTTTTCTGTTATTTATAAACCTCTTATGCTGAATTCTCATGCCTTACTTTGGTAGAGTTCCATCAGTAAATTACAGCGTTGTATTTGTTCTGGGCCATGTTACTTGACATTTATATTAAAACTCTTTTCCCATATGTAGTATTCGCTGTGTGGGCAGAGCCCTGTGGCTCTGTGAAGCTTTGGTAACTTCATGAAAGCTCTATGTGGTTGAAGGGTTCACCTGCATGTAACAGCTGGCAGAATTGCAGCCGTAAGAGTTAACTTCAGAGTTAACTTAATAATTACCGCCCACACTATAAAGTTGCATAACAGTTTACGTTCTAACCCTTTATTTAACTGCTTATAGACATAAGTGACATTCACATTTTGAGCTGAAAATTACCAGGCATTGTCTCCACTCAGATGAATTTTTTGAAAGATTGACCCAAAATTGTTTAGCCATTTTTGTAAGGGCTATTGCACATAAGAATGGAGAAACTATATTATGAAATATTTGGGGTTTTTAATTTTGTTTTGCTACTGTTTTGAATACTAAGTTTTATGCATTTATGCACAGTGCGAGTAGAATTTTGATCATTTCAGTGAGAACTTCCATAATAGTGGAGTATTTTCAATTTGTTAGTAAAACAAAAGAAGGGAGGAGGGAGCAGGCCCTAATCAGAAACAACAGTAGGCTGGATAGTGGGCAGCATCAGAGTTGGATGCAGAGAGAAGCTGGATAATTGGGTTGGGAAAAATAGCCTGTTGCTGATGTTGTGGAAAGAATCACTCAGCTACTCAATTTAGGTTGGATCAGGCAGAACTTTAATTTTGACAGACACACAGAAGGCTATAGCTATAGGGAAGCCCTGGCAGCATGTCCCCGTGCTGATCTCTGGAACTTCTCTGGGTTCAAGTTACAAAGGGCTTATACAGGTTTGTTTAAGATTACATACAGATTGTATAGCAGAGTTTCCAATATTTAACAGGTCATTTACTACATATTGGGCACTTATTACACATAATGGGATTCTCCCAGTGCCAGGAAGTCCTCGTGATTCTCCTGCTGCCAGCAAGTCCCGAGTCACATACAGTCTTTGGCTATCTATCACAGGAATTTCTGACGGGATATGGTTGGGTGCGGCTACAAAGGTAGTTAACGTCCTATAAAATAGCCCAACGTTTTTGCATTTGTATCATAGTTCCAGTCTCAGGCATCCTGCCTGAATTTTTTGATTCCACACTGGCAAGTGAGTGAGCACTGGCCATGATAACAGGTTAGTCAATATCCTGCAAACAGGTGATGTGGACCGGTTCAAATTATACTGAAAAAAGAACTGAACTCTGGCTGAGGGATTTGCAGGCCAGCTCATGATCATGTCCAGGAGGGATTATCCTTGGCATTAGTTCTAAGAAGCCCAAACTTTGTAACAATTCCTAGGCTGCCCTTTGGAATCTGAATTAGTTGGTTTATCCTGTGTTTGCAACATTTTAAGAAATTGTGCCTAGAATATGTTTCTTATTTTTGGCAGCCCTAACAAAGCAATCCTTGTTTACGTCATGGGAATCTGTGAATATTTATGGGAACCCACTGAGTACTAGCGCCTGGAATGCCTAGTGCTTAAGAATGCCAACAGCAATTGCCTTTGAGTAAGTGGTACACCCAGCACACTACTAGACACCTAGGGACTCTGTACCACCATGGTTGCAGACACAGCCTGCAGTGGGGTCAGTTTCATTATTATTTTGATTTGGTTAAGTGAATTGTCCCTTTAAGAATAAAGTATGTCAAACATTAACTGTGTTTGAGATGGAGAGCAAAATGTTAGATTTTTTTGCCTGTGTCCAGATAGTGGCAGATCTTACTGTAAAACAAATAAGGCTGTCCCTTCCTGTGTATTTGTATGATTCCTAGCACAACGGGGATCTGATCTCATTTGGAAAAGTTAGTGAGAGCAACCTGCCACAGGGGCCAAAATCACTTTGCTCATTGACAATTTGTGAGAGCTGGCAACTCTGTAAAATTAGTACACACAAATTGGATGTGGTTAAAGGGAGTTCAAAAGTCAGAAGATAGACAAAAAAAATCTTTTTTTTTAAATCTCATAATTTTTGGACCCTACCTCATGATTTTTGAACTCTTGGAGTTTGCAATAATGGGCTTCTTAAAATTGCAAACAATCTTTGTATGTCAAAAGTCTTTGATTACTGTTTTCTTACTTGAAAATGGCTGAACAGTTTTTGCTCAGACTTTCAAAAATATTCTAGCAGAGAACAAATGTGGAAAGTTTGACTAAGTTAAATGCATATAAATAAGTCCCTGTGCTTTGGAAACCCTTAGGCAACCTTTAACTGCAGTATAAATGTTGCTAATAGCTTTGAGCATAATAGAATAGTGTACTTCATTAGGAAATTTGCCTATTTTCAAGATGAATTTTTGCCTTTCCCAGTTGCAACACAATTCATGATTTAAATTAGCATTTTTTCTGTAGACTGTAAAGTAACCAATATAACTTTTGCATTCTAGAAATTGCTTATTTCTTGTTTTCATAATACTGTTAAAAAGAAGAAGTGTTAGAGAAGGTGTTCTGTGGTAGTAATTATTTCCCCCTTTACTTACAAATTCTCTTCAAGCTTCTGAAATTATAATGCACATAAATCAATACTCCGGAGTTCTTTGGGCTGGATTGATTTCTTTCTCATGAGATTTACATTCCACTTGTTATCAAAAAACACTTTGTCCCTATGAAAATGGTGCCATTGAATGGCATTTCCATATGAAGTGAAGGGGATATCAAATGCTCGGATTAATTTGGGCTCTAAGATGGCCTGTACACTTTCAATTAATCTGCAACGCATTTGTTATGCAGAACCATGGGAAAATGCTGATCTTTTAAGAAATGACATGACGACTGTGTTGCTTTTGGCCTGATTACTGAAGCTACCTGTTGAGTACAATAATTACAGTATGTTTTCTTTGGAGAAGTAGTTTCTGCTACTTAAAACCTAATAAGGAATAGCTAACCCTTGCAGACTATGCAGAGCTTTTATGTTATCTTTCTATTTTGACAAAACCGCTGTTTTGAAAAAGCTACTGACAGTTAAGCTTCTAAGATAAAAGTAATAAGAAGAAAAGAAACTTGTTGCATTAGGGATGTAGACTTGAATTTTAGCTTTTGGCTTGGAGCAGTGCATTTAATATGTAAAATAGTAGAGCCTTTTAAATAATGGCTGCTGTTTTTAAATATAGCATTTAGTCAGTGCTGTGGGTTCTTTTATTTCTTCAGACAAAGCAGTATAATTTTATGAACTGGGTTAAAAAAGGATAGTTAATGAATATACTAAAGGAGGCTCCTTCTGTCTCAATCCATCTGCTTATTGTAGTTTAGTATTGACACAACTGGGTTGGTATGCTCCTGTCTTTTAACTTTTTGCCTAATTTTGTTAATGAAATATGTTGCCAGATGGTAAAACTCATAGCTAAACCTTAAAGATAAGTTTCCTGTGTTTTTATAATTAGCTTATTGCATGTAACATCTTTCATTATTTAAAATTGTGTTTTATATTTGATGTCATGTAAGCTGAAATCTTGTAGTTTTTCATTACTGGGGGTATTTAGGGATTTAGGTCTTTACAAGATATTATTTAAACAAAAATACCAATATCAGGGACATATCATGTCATCAGTCTTGTAATCGATCAGGAATTTTGTCTAAAACTGAATGGTATGATGTTGCCTGCAGTTTGTAAGTAATCACATATATGTTAATATTAGAAAATGACTTGCCTCGTTGTTTAATTGATGAGTCCTTGATGAGATCTACTGGACAAAATTATTTCTGATAACATAGAATGTTAATTTTAGCGCACATTTAGATATGAATTTATGAACATTAGAACACTGTCAGGTTTTGACACTAAATTTTCTCAAAGATCTGATGGACTTTGACATGCATAGAAGTCTGAGTTGATGTACTTCTAAACTACTCAGGACTCATGATGGCAAGATGTGCATTTTAAAGTCTACACATGAACTGACAGGGATTCTTGCTGTGGTTATAAATTGCACAGGGACTGACTGATTTTTAGTCCCAACATAGTAAATCTCATTTGTTCCAGAACCATTTCAAAATGGAACTGGCAAAATCCATAATTATTTCCGTCAGCTGAGACTTTCTTGCATCTGAAGGCTTACTATGTGCTTATCTCTATGTGCCAATCAATACTTGTTATCAGAAGTATCTCAATTGTTTCCCAGTCACAAATTTCATTCCTGTGTCTGTACTTCTCAGTATTTTCTAAGCTGTTGGCCATTATGGCAACTGCCCTCATCTATCCTTTTTTCTATCATACAATTCAAAGAAAGAGTTTCTGAGAACATCCTCCTCCTCAGGTGCTTTGTAGCAAGAAAAGGAATAATTCAGTTGCTTCATAGTCTGAAGCAAATACTGAGTATAGCAAAATGGCTTTAACATCAGCAAAAATTATACATCTAAAAATGAGGTTGAACACCAGATTAGGTACAGTGGTTTCTACAGATTAACTTCAAGAACTGATTCACATGAGAGAAACTTGGAGGCCCATTGAAAGACTGAGGTCTTCTCTACACTGAGTGGCTCTGTTGGTACTGCAGCCATCGGGGCAGCAGCATCGATTGAGCGGATATGGTAGAAATGTTCAGTTGTTTGCCAAGTACTTCTCCTGTCAACTCTGGTACTCCACTGGAATGAGAAGTGTAAGCTATGTCAACAGAAGAGTGTTTTCTGTCAACATAGCATAGTGAAGACAGCATGGCTACTCGATGCAAGCTACATCGCTGTCAGTTACGTTACTTGTGTACCTTGCTTCGACGGAGCCGTGCAGTGTAGATAAACCCTGAGTATTTTCATCTATCAGTCTTAGTGGCTTACTTGTTCACTTTTCCATGCACAAAATTACTGTTTGCCATAAAGTATTCTCTTGGAGTGTAACAAAACAAGTTTCCTATCCTGTAATGTGGGACTATGCTGTAATTTGGTCCTTTTGGATATATGCTTTTCATTACAGAAGGTATTGTGCAGAAAGGGGTGGAGCATAACTCCATGCTAACTGTTGCTGGAATACTACAATCAACGTATGGATAGGACTTGATTAGAAAGCAAAGCACTTTTCCCTTTTCACTAGCATGGAAATTGTAAACATGATGTATTTTTATCTTATCCTTCACTTGTGAAGTTTTCTGAATCTTAATCATGGAAATGTGTAACTTGTAAACTCAGCTGTCCTGTGCTAAAGTACTTCTTGTTTGTTAGCATGCTCTCTAAACCTGGGTATACATTTTCATGTGTCAAAAGCCAGATTTACTTCCAAAATTAGACTTACTCTATTGAGTAAACATTTCAGAGGGCACAGCAGTGTCTTTTTAAATAACTTAGAAAAGTGGGATGGTGGATATGTCTTGCTGTTGTTGGTGTCAGTTTATTGTTTATATTTTATTGATTTTTTTTCTGTAAAAATAAAATTACAGAAGAAGGGAGGGAAAAGAAAGGAAAGAAGTGGGGACAGGGAGGGGAAGTAGAAATACCTTTGTTTCCATCCACTAGAGGTTAATCCAAAGGATTCTAAAACGTTAAACCAAATCTCAAAAATTGTCTGGAGCCCCTCTTCTCAAAACATTACCTGTTCTTTAGCTGCCAGATCAGTCAAGCTGCCCTGCCGAACATCTATACCTGGAGTCAGGCTGCTCTTCCATTTAAGCAATATGACTCTCTAGCTGTAAGCACTGCTCTAAAGAACTAAGGTTTCTGTGTTTTGGAGAGTTTCACAGTACAAAGGGACACTCCGAAAACATGAGTTAGTGGGATCTGGGAGACTCATGTCTCTCGACAGCAGTCTGTTTTGATAAAGATCAGCACTGTAACCTGTGTGTGGGGAACAGTGTGAATGAAGTACAATTTTATGCTGACTCAGTCTTAATATGCTGGGTGACAAACTAGATTCACTCCAATTTAGGCTTGTAGCCTTTATTTTGTATGTTTTAAGATAGTGCAGTTACCACCTATGAATTGCAGAAACAGATAAGGCAAGAAAAGTAACTGATCAAGTTACCTCTTCTGGGAACAAGGTGACTTTTTCAAATCTCTGGTCTCTGCTATGTTTTTCGCCTGTGTCTTCTCCACTCTTGTTGTCGGTTGTTATGTTTTACACCCTGCTCTGTAGCTTTGACCGGATTCAGTTACCAAGTTACCTCATTTGTGTACCTATCTATTCTGAACTCGACTAAAATGTTCTTGTGCATAAATCACAGCTAACCTAAACTAATACATTTTTGCTTACCCTACTAAAATTTACTTTTATTTGTCTACTTCTATCATCTGTTCTGTGCTGTTAATCCCACTGGCTCCATCCAGTTTTTTATCTTACTGGTCTGTTTTTGTGGCGGTGGGGTGGGCTTTTGCTTGTTAGCTTGTCTTGGTGGGGTACCTTAAGTAAACAATTCTCTCGACATTCTGTTTTAGCCTGCTATTTTTATCGACCAAGGTTTTACAAAGTAAGACACAAACCAGGTTTCACCCAACCCTGATGCTGTTTCAATTAAATTCCAAAGAGCTGCATCAGCAGAGGTTCATACAAAAGCTAAAATTCCATTATATTTTTCTATAACTTATATAATCATTTTTCTAATACAATTCATTATATAGTTTTCCAACACATCAACGAATAGTATAGATTTAGTATTGAGTATTGTTTTTTTTACTTAAGAACGTCTCTTAATTCAACCTAAAATGGTAATCGGTATTGTGTGTCTGTTCATTTATGATTTTCAGCCTTGTATTTATATGATTTCTGATGTGTCAGTCACTATCTAGACACCATTTCCTTAATTGAGGTCCATGTCAGTTTTACACAGAGGGAGCGTGAGCCCGCTCTTTATTCATATTCTGTTTTCCAGTGGACTGTGGAAATATCTAGGAAATAGCATTGTCTTTGTTGGAAGGCAGGGATGTAGAGCTTTGTGTCATTGATGGTATGGCAGTTTTTGTCTCAGGATCCCCCCCCCCAATGGTTTTATATAGGTCAGAGTTTTTTCTAGCATTTTGTCAGTCAAAGCAAACTGCAGCATTTATTTTGATTTCTAAAGCAGGATGGTATTTTGCCATTATTTTAAATAGAATAAAAACGTAAAGGATACAAACAAGCACCCTATCAACCCTACAGTATTACCAAAAATCCAGTTGTAAATATGGAATTGCACAGTAAAGGGGCAGTCAAACTTAAGTGTGCCCTGTAGTGTTACAGTGAGGGAAAAATATGAAATAATTTGTTGTCTTTTAAAAATAATTTAATTTAATCTGGGATCACAAACGATAAATTTATGGACATGACATGTTGTCAACAAAACCAGCAAAGGAAAGGTTACTTTGATGCCTTAAGTATGCATTTCCATATCTTTTAGTGTGTTAGGATTTCTTTAAGTGTCGCCTTAATTCTGAATTTTTATTGTTTGTACTGCTTGTATTTGAGATAATTCCAACATTCCTCTAATGGGTTTACTGTTTACTGAGATTATTGATAAATTCTCTCAGCCTTAACTCCATTTTAACTTAGTTATTTTAAAACCAAAAACTGTCTACCCATACTAGTTCTAACATTATAAGGCCGACTACATTCAGTTTAATTAACAAGTGTACCTGGACCTTAACAAATGGAAAGATTTGTCAATTTGTTGGATGGAATGCATTCCATCCATCAGAATGGTCAATCCTTCCTGCTTCTTGTATACTGGTAATGTGCTTCCCCAAAAGTTTAAAATTCCTTTTGTAAATGCCTTAAAGAAATCAGTAGATGATTTGGCAGAATAAAAGTGCAATCTCAAGTGCAATGTATTATGGCACTCTAAGGAGGGATGGGGGCCCTGGTTTTGTACATTTTTCCTTTTGTGCATTGCACACTGGTGCATATCTTTTCTGTATGTTCATAGGACCAAGATGAAAAGTAATTTGGTGAATTCCATCAGATTTGGAAATGGCTTGGTTCCCAATATTTTTCACTGCTCTCCCATTTCCTTTGTTTAAGTTTGGTCAAAGTTAAACAGAAATCAGCTATTTCTCAGAAATTCTCTGTTTACACTTTTAAACTGGTATGACCAGGAAACATCAGGATGTAACAGGTGTTTAACTGCAAACTTTATCACTTATAATACTAAATTATCCCTACTATTCAAAAGAGAGCCTTTTTGAATATTGAAAAATTACAAGTAATTATCAGGAGTTTCTCTCTCAGTGCATCTATGTTTGCCATCTTATCTGCAGCCCTTTAAATAAAATAGTTTACATGTACAATTACCCTTACTGAGGTTTGTGTCCTTTCTGATGATATCATCAATGGTTTTGTACTTACTGTTCTGTTAGGTAAATATCACAATATGATTTATATTATTGATATACCTGGGAGAGGGAACTAGGTGTCACATCATTTGAGTCTGGTATGATTACTATATATATGTTAAAACAAGGTCCACATTGATAAAAGAAACTCAAATGGCGTTTAAAAATCTACTGGCAAGTAAACTGAAGTTCTTCCTGGGTCTTTGTACATTCCATCTTAAGGAATATGGCACTCCCTAGTGTTGAGTCCCAGAGCAGAGCATACCTGTGTGTATATATAATGGAGTGCTGCTCTGACTTGCCTCAGTTCCTCCTTCTTTGTGGCAAAGAGCATTAGGAAGGTTCCTACTTTCCTATTTAGCAGATATTCTTCTCCGTCCTGCTTGGTTTAGTTTAGTCGTAATTCAGCATCCCTTCTTCTCAGGAAAGAGGACTTCTTCTCCCTGAATGACATATCAGCCCTAAAACGCTATATGCCTTCTGCTCATCCTTCCATCCAGAATGAGATGATCATGTGCACTGTTTAATGTGTTTGGACATTATCTGTCACCGGGATTAGAAGGTCATCCCTTATGTTGGACCATCATGTTGCCTTGATTGGTGCTCTTTGCAGGCTCTTTTTTCCACTCCCTTTGAGTCAGGGCAGAAACCAGCCTCCTTACACTTCAGTACCTCATCTGCCATTTCTGCAGTTCCCTCCTGAATGGAGGAACTTCCTTCAGGAGCCAGGGGGCCAGCAAATGTTGTGTCCTGCAACTAGGTTTTGCATTGGGTTCCAATAACAACTGGTTATTTTTAAAATTGCCATGATTGCTCTTCTCCATTAGAAATATTTATTACCATGTTTTTTAATAATTGTGGAGGTGCTGGCCACGTCTCCATAGTAAAGGTTAAGTTGTTTTGCACTTAAATATTTCATGGCTATATGTTAGCTTTGGCATCGGTGCATGAAGATCGGAGCTCAGGAGGCGTCCTTGTCAGAGACATGGGAAATGGGGTCTTCCCTGCCTCTCATTCACACAACGCTGGTCTCACTGACCTCTAACTAATAAGACAATTGTGAATTGATTAGGTTTGCCAGTACACTTTGGTGAATTTACTGTACTCTAGTGATAAAAAGTATCACTTATACCCAGCTTAATACTGGTGTTCCCTAGTTGCTTTGGTATACCAGTGAATCTGCTCTTTAAAGTTTTTGGAAATTGCCAGAGAAAGAACTCAGTTAAAATGAGCTAAAGTTGCAAGGACTTAGTGTAAAACATTACTGGGATGTTGTAATGTTCCCCAAACATCTTAGACTTAGATAATTCAGAGCTAAGGTAACACTACCCAAGTCACTGCATGACAATCAGGTGTAAATCTACAGTGCTCCAGTGTGCCCTACATTCGGTGTGGACCCTATTGCTGCTCACTAAGAGATCCTACTGAATTTTCCGCGTGCAGCTGTAGGGTTCATGCAGTCAGGTAGTGTGTGGCATTTTGGAGTGCTGTAGATTTACTCCTCAGTTTGCTGTGCACTAACTTGCCATGTAGACAAGCCCTTAGAAATTGAGACATGCTAAGATGATAAATGCACAATCAAGGGGTGCACATGCAACCTTGTCCCCATACCCTATTAGAAATACCATGAGGTGAAAAAATATGGAAAAAATGTTTTAAAAATCAAGTTAATCTAATCTGAGAACGCAAATACTAAAATGTCTTGATTGTAATCATTTGGGTATTGCATGGCATCATTACAAGGCAGAGTTAAGTTTGTTTAGCTGTCTTACTGCACGTCTCCCTTAATAGGTTAAGATTTCTTTTAAATGTTACCTTAAAACTGAATTTCCTGTGTTTAGAGTGCTTGGTTTGGGATAACTACAACATACCTGTAATGAGTTTTACCCTTGAGAGTACATATCTGTAATTTAATTCCATTTTTAATGCAGTGGTTGTATTCCAGGTTAGAAGTTGGCTGGTATGGAATGTACCCAGCAATTGTCAGGGAGAGAGCTGAGACTGAATGAAGGAAAGACACAACTGCATGCATTAAGAGAAGGGATTTTTAGGATATTTGGTTTGAGACAGCTGTAGTGAAGTAATTACGCCAGAACACTAAAAAAAATTACTGTCCTCTGAAGTGCTGGGGGTAGCTGCCATTAGAAGAAGAGGAGAGTGCCATCTGGAAAATCCATGTTTTTAACAAAGTTACCATTTTTGCTTAATTCTGCCTGGTTTCTAAATGAAACAAAAAGCCTGGATGCATCAGTCAATTGGACTTCTAAACCCGCGAGCAGTGAGCCCTACTTCTTCATGGCTCAGCTCATAGGATCTGGCATATTTAGACTTCAATAAAAATATTTTTTAAGGAACATGTCTTGCAATATGAATGAGTAATATTCATGAATATCAGACCATAACTAAACTATATTTCAATGACAAAGCAGAAACGTTAGTTTTTTAAAAATCAAAATCTAGAGTTCATTTTCCTGGGGGAAAGTGAGTAACAGGAGAAACAGATTTACCTTGAAAAGCTTGCTATTAAGAAAATGA
Source organism: Mesoclemmys tuberculata (assembly GCA_007922155.1). Taxonomy (NCBI): domain Eukaryota; kingdom Metazoa; phylum Chordata; order Testudines; family Chelidae; genus Mesoclemmys; species Mesoclemmys tuberculata. The sequence goes on along the minus strand of ML675601.1, from coordinate 37,678,114 downwards.
CAGCAGCAACACACAATTTTACAGTTAAGGCTAAGAATTAGAAATCATCTACACCTGTACTAGATATTGAAACAATCGGTACTTTATTAATGATTTAGATATAGGCCAGCCTTGAAGGCCTAAACATACACCCCTAATTGCATGTTTAGGCATCTAACTTCAGGTTTCCAGGTTTGAAAATACTTATCATAATACATAGAATGGCTTTTAAACCAAATATTTCTTGTTCTTCACAGTTGCTGTGACTGGCTCATAAACACTTGCCGAAGAAAGAGAGAGCTAAAAGCTCGTACAGTATGGCTTGGATGTCCTGAAAAGTGTGAAGAAAAATATCCAAGAAATGCTATAAAAAATCAAAAATACAATATCTTTACATTTATACCTGGGGTAAGGCTACTGATGATTGCTTGAAAGTGGGCTTAATTTATGCCTCTTATGGTGTCTTTAAAAAAAAAAAGTTTGAAGAAATAAATATGCTTATCTACTTCATACTTTATATATTTACATTCCTATTCTCCTTACTAGTGAAGGCCCTTACATGAGAGTAAAGCTTCTTGTTTCTAATCACTGTATTTTCAAAATGGCACAGGTTATAGGAGTACAATGTACATGTAATTCAATGAGTCATAGCTAGAATTCCCAGCAGCTCTCTAGAAATTCAGGGATGAATGTTCTTTTGCATTTCTTTATTCCTCCTTAGAAGTTATAATCCTCTTTCTTGTGTTACTGCAGCTGATTGTGTGGAAATGATTATTTTGTTTCTGAGGGTTGACTTAAATGAGGAATAAATAGCTGAAGGTTCACATTCTTATGCAGATGTCTTTAACAGCAATGAGTGTATACAAGAAAATACAATAAATATAAATAAAATAGTGGAAAGCTTTCTAGTTAAATAACAGGAGTTGTTTGCTCTTAAATTATTTTATGGATAATGTTAACAAGACCTACTTTAAAATTAATGTGCTGTGTTTCCAGATATGTTTTTACTTATTGTAGTTTTAAAAGTGCAGAATTCTTTTATGTATTGATTGCTCCCTTTAAGCACAGTTTCGTTGTTGCAGACTGTAATGTTTGCCATTTTATTTAAGCAAAAAAGGTCACACTATGGCACTTTGTTATTTAATAGAGTTAATTTCAGTCAATTATTTGCCTTCAGTGTTCATTCTTTGCATAAATTAAAAATTGACTTTACAAATGTTTTGGATAGCTGTTTCATTTTTTGTAGCTTTTGAGGAGAGAGGTTTCAGTGTTTCAAGTAAAGGATATTAAATCATGATAGCATGTTTTTTATATTTCATATAAACTTTTAATAATTTTTCAGTCATATTGAGTCCTTTTTTGTAATAACAAATGTTCTCATAGGTTTCAGTACAGAAATATTTTGTCTTTGAATTTAAGTAACCATGCCTATTTTATATGGAGCATTGAGTCTATCCCTCTAACCCCATTCATTCAGTAGCTGACAAATACTTGATATGTAATATGCCTTTTCATTAAATATAAAAAAGTAATGGCTCCATATTTGACTGATCTTTTATCACGATAATAAAATGTCAACTGTCTCAAGCAAATAAATATTCTCATCTTTAGTGAACCAATCCAATGTTTTCTTCCTTACTTTAAGTTATTAAACACACTCAGGTTGGTTAAGTGGTGTATACTTTCGTAAAGATCACAAAGTTCATTCAGTATAGGACAAGCCATTGATTGTTGATTAAAAATATACATGCCTATTACTAAGACTGTCACTAGGGCATGTTCATGATGCCTGTAATAATAAGCCATATTTTGCAGTTACCTGTTGAGGGTGATAGTACAGTTCAGGTTCTTTTCATAAGAAGATGTAGTACTTTGAAAATGTTATATAATTGCACAGTAGGAATCTTACTTTGATTTTTTTCAATAAGCATGACAGTTTTTGAACTGTTAATTTATTCTAACTGGCACTTTAAATAAACCACTGGTGAGGAGAAAAAAGCTGATCACCCTGCCAAGATTAATTTGTGAAATAATTCAAACATTTTAGACATCAAATAAAAATGTTTTATGTGAATATAAACACAGTATCACTCCAGCATAGCTATTTAACATTTGAACAATTACAGCACTCTACACAGCTGTAAATAATTTCTGTAACTTTTCTCTGTAAGGGAACAAATTAATAGTATTTATAAGTTAATAATAAATGTTGTACCTATTGAATGACTTCTGTTAAAACTTTCATAATGTTGTAGTGAGTCTGGCACTTAGTTGTAATTGTATTGTTTGCACTCCCACCACCAACAAACACGAGTACAGTTTATTAGTTTCACACTGAAAATAGAAATATATTTTGAATAATTTACTGAGTAAGATATTATGAGCATTTTATTTTGATTTAGTGTCTAAAAGTGACTGTAGTGCAAAACAAAAAAAACCCCTCAAAATATTGCTTTGATATATTATGAGAACCTGTGTTGTATCAGGTTTATTGTAACAAATATAGACCTAAATATTAAAGCTTCTAAATTTTACTTTATGGTCATCTTGTTACAACATTTACACACTCCAAAAATAAATTATTTTTGCCCGGGAACCTGACAGTAAGGCAGAAGTGTTTCATAAAATTTTCATGCCTTCATGACTCCCCTGGACAGTCTTGTTCTCATGTTGTTTCTTTCCTCTGCCTATGAAGATATTTTCTTGAAGAGAGCTAAGCTGGCTTGTGGGGATCCAGCTGTGGCGACACCCCCCTCTCCCCCACCGCTGGGCTCCGTGCCTCCCCATGAGCCAGAGCTGTCCAGCTGCTCTGGCTTGTGGGGAGCTGAGCCCAGCTGCAGCTACCCCACTGCTGGGCTCTACGCCTCCCCTCCCCGCCCTCGGCTCTGCGCCTCTCACAAGCCAGAGCTACCCAGCCACTCTGGCTTGAGCCCAGCTGTGGCTACCCACCCCCACAGGGCTCCACACCTCTTATGAGTTAGAGCTGCCTAGCTGCGGCTACAGTGCTGGGCTCTGCACCTCCCCTACCTTCTCCCCGGTCCCCCCATCCCCCGCTCCTTGGCCGCTGGGCTCTGTGCCTCCTCTGCCTCCCACCGGGTTCCCTGCCTCCCTGTGAGCCAGTGCTGTCCAGCCACTCCCCCCCGCCAATTAAATGTAATCAGCTGTTTAAAACATTTAAACAGCTGATTACCGTTAAAACGGTTAGACTTTTACATCTCTAATTGGAAGAGAGGGAACAAAATGGCTGAATACCATGTTTATGCTCACTAGTTCGGTTCCCAGAATAAATCAGAGCAACCTCAGGTCTCCCCTACCCTATAATAGCTAGTAACTGGTCTCAGCCAGGATGCATTGGGACCATGGTCTATGCCAGTCAGGAATTTTACTACCCTAGGGAGTCCTCAGCTTCCAAGTTAGGGTAGCTTTGCAGTCTTTTTGTGTTCCCAGGGTGATGCCAGAGACATTGTCCAGATTCAGGCCTGTTATCTATAGATTAATAGAGGAAATAAATACTTCTATCACTTCCTTAGCTCTAATTTGGTAAGTTTCAATTCACTATTTTGATCTTCAACTTGATATGACATATTTGGGTCAGGAGTTTTCTGTCAGAATGAGTTTTCGATGAAAAATTTTGAATATGTCTTCCATTCGGAAATTATGAAAAGATATTTGTTTTGGGTTGGTTTGGCGAGAATTGAAATATTTTGGTTGAATTGAACTGAAACATTTAGTTTTGAGTCAATTTAACACTAAACTGCGTGTGCCTTTAGTGTTGCAGTGCCTCAGAAGTCATAGTTGGGTGCTTCATCTCTCTATTCTCTTCTATAGGGTAGGCTTTCTTGGCTGGATTACATCCTCTGATGCAAGACAGTCTGTCTTCTGCCTGAGCTGAAATGTGAATCATGGAAGATGTAGTCCAATCCATGGAGTGCAGCTCATAGGGAAAAACTGAGGGCATGAGGCACCATGGCACTATCGGCTGATGCAATTCAGTATTGCTCTGATTTGAAGAAAAAATATTTTGACCTGGGAATGTTTTGACTTGTCCCCAAAATTGCAATTTGGAACTTTTCATACCGTGAAAAAATGTCAATATTTTTATTCTTCATCCTGATTCAGGATGATGTGGGGAGAGTGCAATTCATACTTAGGCTGTATGACTCTGACACCTCCAGTGGCTCAGTTTATATTTATATATATTCCATATTTTCCAATAGTTAGAAATATCACATGGTATCACACTTATTCCTCATTTCATATTTTTATATGAAATATTTAATTAAAAAATCCAAGGAAATTCACAAGACAAAATCTGTTAAGATAGAGTTAAGGTTGAGCGTACATACCAGCAGTCTAAGGCAAAATACACCACAAGGTTATTGTAATTGTCCAGAAACAAGCATTATAAACTCAGAAATAGTTAAGGTTTAAACAAACAAACAAATGAAAATATGATAAGATATGAAAAGTCAGGTCCCCAAACAACCTTAAATTTGCTTTGTATTGGTACCATGAGGAAAAAGAAACTACTGTCTTTAAAAATCAGTTTGGTCTAAGTTTGGACCAGAAACACTAAAATGTCTTAATCATAATTGGTTTTTACATGTTGTTGCTACTGGGCAGGTCACAGATAGTTTGGGTGAATTCCGGGGAAAACCGTTGCACTGTAATTTTATCTAGATTAGACAGGTGAAGATATTAGGAATTATTTAAAATAATAGAGCTTGAAAATTCAGTGATAGTTATGTCTATGATTGCTGTTGTTTATAGGTTGTGTAGGAAAGTATTCAAGTCATTTTAAATTATATGCTCTTAATAATGGTTTCTAGAAAAATTGATAATGAACTCATTTTATTAAACACACAGGATAATGAAGTTATACTTACATGAAAAGTAACATTTTTATCATGTACATTCCTGAAATAAAATTAAGTAATTTTTTCTGTTTTTCTTTTGTTTTTCGTTTTAGGTTTTATATGAACAGTTCAAGTTTTTCTTGAATCTCTATTTTCTCGTTGTATCCTGCTCGCAGTTCGTACCAGCATTGAAAATAGGCTACCTGTACACCTACTGGGCTCCTCTGGTAAACAAAAAGCTAACATAAGATAGGTTTTAGTATTAATCTGCTTTTGATTTTAGAATGATATATATGTACATAATAATTTCCCACCTGAATCTTGTAAAATTATTTTAGATGCTGATGCTCTAATATGGACACAGGGGAGCTCAATTGTTAATTTAAACTATTATGGGTAGATGTTCCCAAAAGTATTTCTGGCTCCGAGGAGCTCTGCAGCTTCCTTATATAAATTGTTGGTACTCCCTGTCTAGCTGATGGTAGCTACTGAAATATGAAACAAAAACATCAGTTTTAGTTCAGAACTTTTGGTAGCTTTAGCTAATTTTGTTTTTTCATTTTTTATCAAATCCTGACTGCAAAACTGTTAAGTATAGTATTTTCTAAGGTTCTGTAGGTTTCATCTGTATGAGGGCACAGTCAGAAGTTTAAATTCTTGCATCCCAGGTAATCTTCACCATATTGTGTCTTCAGAGCAACTGGAGGCAGATAAGATCTTTGGCGCTCTGACTCAGAACTGCCACTCAAAAAGAACTATCCAGAATTATTTTCCTCCAAACTGTATAGATGGCGTAATCCAGATCTCCTTTTGTAACAGGATGCTTCACAATATTTAAAAAACCCTACATTTCTTTCTTCATTGGCTTCAAGAATTCTCTTTGTAACTGTTACTCTCTACCCCCCCTTTTCCCCCCCCCCCCAAAAAAAGAGGTTTTCTAAGGAGAGTTTAGGGGGCAGCACCTCTCTGCACCCTCAGGATACAGCTACATTACAACCTAGGAGTGTGATTCCCAGCTTGTGGACTCATACTCACTGTAGCTCAGAGAGAGCATGAATAGTAGTGTACCCATGGTAGCATGGGTAGTGGCAGCTATTTTGAGTAAGTATCCACAGGATTCAGGCGGGCTTGTACTCAGCACAGCTAAACTGTGCTACTGCTGCCTGTGCTACCATGATTACACTACTTTTTATACTTGCATTAGCTCTTATCAAGCTATTGATTACATATGTGTGAGCTGAGAATCACCCTCCCCTGATTTGTAGTGTAGGTGTATCCTAAGGCAAGCAACAAAGGAAAAGTGAATGCAAGAAATGTCCCTATTGTTAACCCCCTTGGCAGGCCCTCGGGGGCAAAAGTGAAGCTGCCAGTTGGGATGTAGGCAAGATCCATGCTGAGGCAATTGAGAAGGCTGCAAGGGAACTCTGCTCGCAGTTTGTGTGTTGGCAAAGTTCATACCAAGATGGCTGAACAGACTTCAGGAAAGTTCCATTCTGAGACTAGATGCCACTCATCCAGAACCAAGCAGCAGGGGCAGGAGTGTCAAACGATTCAAATCCCATTCCCTGGAGGATGAGTGTGCCTTCTCTCCCCTTCTAGCCTCAATGAGTCCTACTGGAGATTTTCTTCTCCTCCTTTGGGAAACTTGTAGGAAACATCACTCTCATCTCTAACTTTTAAGTTTCTGAGGTAACTCCTCCGTGCCCCATTGGGGATTTGTCCCAGGGACCAATAAAGGAGTAGGCCACTCAGCAAGCTTTTAAAGGGGTAGCACAAAATTTGAGTTCTCTTATAAACCAGGTTATTCCATTAACATCAAAGTTCCCCTTGATGTTTTAAAAGCCTCTTGAGTCAGTTTTCAAAGATCCTCTAAAGTTGAGGGGAAATCTCTCAAGTCAGGGCTTGGATTAAGATAAAGCAGGTTTCATCGAGGCTTCCTGAAATTAAGGATGCATAGGGTAGGGGTGTCTGTCTTTGCAGGTTTCTGTATTTTTTGGAGGAAAAGACAACAACTTTTTGCTAACTTGAGAGAGTCCTGTAATGCCTCTTCATCTGATAAGGGTGTAGTTAATGTGGAGTATTTATTTCCTATTAAGGCAAAACATCCTGACATGCAAATTCATAAATTTCACATTCACTAAAAGACTTCATTGCTCTACCTTAAGTCAGGGCCTGCTACAGCCTTATTAGTAAAGGGGATGCAGCAGTACCATATGAGAATGGTATTCCTTTGGAGTTCGTGGGAAGAGGAGAACAGGATCATCATCAGACAAAACTCGGATACATTGACCTCAATCCCGGAAATATTGGCTGTGATCACAGATTATGCTTGTCTATTCTCTTCTGGAAGGCAATCACAACAACCCCACACTTTGTATATAAAATCTACTTTAAACTAGATTTTTCTAGTATTTCTTTATCGGATCAATGCTTAAACTGACTGAGATTTACTCTACATTCCAGAGTTTATAGCATGGTGGCCCACGGGCACCAGTAGTTCCTCAAATGGAACTTTGTTTCACAGGCATCATTTGATATGATCGTTACAAATAATCTGTTGATAGGCCCTTAGGGGAGTGAAGAGACAAAGCAGTGGCTGAGGCCAGGGACAAGGAAGAGAAGGGGGAAAATAAAAGCTTTTCCTTTCAGTGAGACTCCAGACTGTTACTTCATTAGACATTTCCTTTTAAATTGATGTTTCTCCAATATTGAGAAAATACATTAGGGTATGTCTATACTGACGCAGTAAAGTTGCCGCTGTCAGATCAATCTTTCTGGATTGATTGAGTGGTCAGTGTTGACCTGCTCAATCGATCAGGAAGTTGAAACAGTAAATCCACCCCCTCAATTGGCGTAGCACTGAATCAATGGGAATGCAGTTCCCATTAGCGCAGTGCAGTGAAGACGGTGCGCAGAAGGAAGCACAGCAGTCGACGGGAGTTATGCAAGCTACGCAGTCGACTGCCACCGAATTTCCAGGTAAGTGTAGACCAGGGCTTAGAAAGAGACCTCTGCTGTCACTTCTGAGAGTTGGAATACCAAGGCTAGGCTTCCTGGGAAACTGTCAAACTCGAGCAGCTCTTACTAACTTTGGTTTTCCCTAATTCTGAGTCTCCTGCTCTAAGAAAAGGAGCTTCAGGATGGCCTTCATGTGGAAGGCTACCATCTTGGGAAAATCAGTGCTTGAGCTTGGTAGATTCAACAGCTCACACATTCATTCATGGGACACAAAGTTAAAATAAAGGCAAACGAACAACATCAACAACAAATCCCTTTATAGTATCAGAATATGAAGAATGTCATCTCCCTTACACAGTAATGCTGGATCTAGTTTCTTACAGAATGGGCATTTTCAAGAGTGCTCAAGAGTCTCAGTGCGATCAACCTGAAGCAGTGACATTCTGGCTGTCCTAGTTTTCAGGTTTTTTCCTCAGTAAGCTCATCAATGGTCAATATTCCAGAGGTAAGTACTGAAATCAAGTGTAACAAGATTTATCCTCCCGTGTTTTCATACCTTCACTAGATCTCCAGGAGATTATATTCATTCTGATCACAAGAGAATCTTTCGCTTCTTCTACAGTGAAAAACATTTCTAATCCATATTAGACTTGGTTTTCACACAGGTATTCACAAACACCCTAGTCACTTCTCCCTTGAAGAGAAAGAGATACACATCTCCTCTTGTCTGAATGACCTCACCAGGATTCTTTCAAAGGTTATGCTAGACTTAGCATCTAGTAGTCTGTCTACAGGAGCAAAGCTTTAAGTGAACAAGGGAAAAAGCATTTGTAACCTTTAAACTCAGTATCTAAACGGTCTAGTCACTGTTCAATACCATTGTTACTTCAGAGGAGAGATGGGAGAAGACTCTGATTTGTTAAATGTTAGTACATCTGTCCTAAACTAAAATCCCTGACTCAGTTCCTGAACTGACTTGTCTCATACACTGATACCCTACACAGTTGTTGATTCAGTTCCAAACTACAATTGCTGCAGATAAGTATATACATATCTTGGACTGGTGCTAATAGAAGCATCTCTTGTTGAACTCCTCCTTAAGACTGTTAAATAGCTACATAAGTAGTTATCTGAATAGATTACCAGACTCCAGGAAAGAGAAGCACATCTGTATTCATATGTAACTCAGTGGGTGTGGTGAAAGGAAAACATAGGGAGGAGAGTATAAACTGTCTAGAGCTGTGAATCATCAGGCTACTTTTCTGGTTCCAGCAGATAATCCTTCTGAAACAGTTGCTTTAATAAAAGGCTATGAAGACTTCAACATTGCTCTAGGAAGCAGCCTTGATCATGTCCTGAGCAGAAGCTTTCATTCTGTCCCTCAGGATTTTACATGTTAAAGATGCTGAAAACTCAGGATCAATTGATTCAGCACGATGCACTTAGAACTAAGAGAATGGAAGCTGGACTAGTTATCCTTTCCAAGTATCACAAGTGAGGTTGAAAGCCCACTGATGAATCTATGTCCAGATCCAGCTGGAAAACCAAAAAGTACTATGTGAAGAAGAAACATACAGAACTAGAGGCTCTGGACACATATCTTAAGTGGCCCTATGGTTTCCTTTATACTCACTCACTCACTCACTCACTCACTCACTCACTCACTCACTCACT
>ML675601.1:37626290-37668637 GCA_007922155.1 Mesoclemmys tuberculata | reverse complement strand
ACTCACTCACTCACTCACTCACTCACTCACTCACTCACTCACTCACTCACTCACTCACTCAGGGTGAAGATAGTAAAAGACTGCAGAAGGAACTGGCCGTAGTGATTCTGCAACCTATTAAATGACCCTCAGGTTCAGATCCAATTCACACAGAAAAAGAACCTTTGCTGAGATCCAAGCTCAAAACAATATACTATGAGAGACTTACTCTGCACCAAAACGCGGTGCTGCTTAAATTATCAGTTTGGATGCTGAGGGGAAGGAACTACAGTCACTGATACTCTTAAGAACATGAAAAAAAATCTGAATAGTTCAGAGGAAACTTGCAAATGACAGCTATTAATTGCTTTAATGAGGTCCAGATACTAGTGTTACAAGATCAGGGCAAAATCAGCTAAACAAAATTGAAGAGTTTTTATAAGATGGTCTAGCCTTGAGGCTCAGGGCTAACACTTTACCACTACAATGCTGCAATTGCAAATATTGCACTGTAAGAAACCAAGGAGGGAATCTGTTCACCATTACTTAAGTTTCCTTAGGACCACTCCCCTATTCAATCCTCAAGTAACATGCCAATTCCTGTCATGATCTTGAAATATGTGCTGCCAAGTGGTCATAAAACCACCTTTCTAACCTTTATAGTCAGTGTGACTCCACCTCTTCCTCTGAAAATACCTTGCCTACTTGCCACCACCTCAGTCAGGGAGGTTTTTGGAGCTTGGCATGGTCTGTATGGAACCTCAGTTATTCTTTCAAGACGTGGTAGTTCTTCAAACTGACCGGGCCTTCTTTCTCAGGGTCGTCATCAATTTTCAACATATAATAGGAAGTGGTATTGTTCTCTGTCTGAATCCAAACATCATAAGGAATTGGAAGGGTATAAGTTGGATGTGAGCAGGGTCATCAAGGAAATAAAAGCAGAGGCATTTGAAGCCTCAAGTAAAACCTATCTAAGCATATTACTACTAAGCTATTCTGTTTCTACAGTGCCTAGCACAATGAGGTCGTGGTCCATGACTGGGACTCCTGAGTGTTATGGTAATAAAATAATTGTGATGTCACACACATCTTATGAGATCTATAAGGCCACTGTGTGGTGGTCTATTCACATTTCTTTAAAACACTATAAAATTGACATCTCATTTGCAGATGTAGTGGTGGTAAATGTGGTGCCTCCTTAAGTTCCTTTCCAACTTTTGAATAGCTCAGTTGAACATTCCTTAAGGATGATTAACTGCTTTCTGCCATGGAGGGGCTAGAGAAGGGAAAATTGCCTTACCTATGAATTTTCTTTTTAGGACCCTTCATGTCAGACAATCTGATCCTGCCTTGAAGGATTACAGTATGTTTGGATGTTTGGAGTTTTGTGTGTTTACTACTTACTTGTTAAATAATTTGAAAAGCAGAGATGTGTTACTCTAGGAAATCCTTAAATTTCTTACCAGTTTTACTGCAAGTGATTTGAGTTGATTTACCCTTCTTAATATTCATACAGTAAGTATTTTTGAGCTTTGGAAACTTTTGTCCGGAGTGTTCTTCCTGAGTGGTGCCTGAGCTGAAGATCTTATTTGCTTCCAAGTTGGTGTGGAATGGGGAATACCCTACTGCAAAGGCTGTCTCTCACAGATAGACAAATACACTTCACTGATAAAACACAATTTTTCTATTTCAGGTTTTCTGGATAGAGTGGGTTCCTTCAAAGGAGGGGCCTACTTGAAGTAAATTTTACTGCTAATGAGAGACTATTACTTCTGTTTCAGAAATAGGTAACATCTCTTTAATGGTTAGGAGGCTAAAATATTTTCTAAAGCAATTTTTTTCCCTTTAATATTCAAATGGGTCAGTTTTTTCTGTGTTATCTAACAGATTGCTGTGGTCACTTAAAGATGCACACACGGCAAACCAAAACCAAAATTATTCTATGGCAGTGGTTCTCAATCTGTTTATCTGTGTGGTAACAAAACATCAAACTGTAACATCAAAATAATGGCACCTTCCTGTTCCTGCTTCCTGAGGAGAAAGGTTCAAATTCAGGTTGTTGGTTTTTTGTTTTGTGTTTTGTTTTTGTTTTGTTTTGGGTTTTTTTGCAACGTAGGTCATATAACTAATTAATTTAGCATACTAATTGACAAGTCAGGTTTAGATAACGTAAAAATAAGGTTTTGGTAATGTAACAGGGATTTGAACTAAGTGCCAAGTACTAAATGTAAATGCATCTCAAGCTTCATCCCCTAGACTATTCTGCCATTTTTTACTTGGCTTCCTCTCTTTTGTGGCCAGAGTATACCCTGACTGCTTGTAGAAGCCTGGTTGGCAGTACCCCTTCATAGCTGTGAATTTAATTGGGGTAATCCCCAGAATTGATGCTATCTGCAGTTGGGAATTTCACAGAACTTAGTCAGTCCTGTGTCAGTGTTTTGGAGGACTGTGAATAACTAATATTAATTTGGAAAAATTAGTGACAAACTTTCTTAGCCATCGGTTTACTTCAGTTCACCTTTTCCTGCTTATCTTTGTAAGAAAAAGGGCAATACATGTTTAAAAAAAAAAAAAAGTCAGATCTCTCCATCACTATTATAAGTAGCCTTGGGAGAACTTGATTTTTGTTTTTTGTAATTTTGATGGATATTAACATTTATTTTTAAGCATTTTTTAATTTTTATCTATTTAAATTTTCACAGTTGTGTGAAATTGGGGAAAGGGCAGATAATAATTTAATGACAGGAGAAATCAAGGTTAAAAAAGTTAAGTTTCATAACTGTTGAAACACGTATGTCAAAATATACAAATATCCTTAAATCAAATGCTAATAATTTCTCAAACAGCATTTTTTGTACTTTGCCTATCTGTGCATTTCCTTTATTATTGATGGAAATACTTGTGTGTGTACAGTGAAATCGACATTTACAGATATTTACTGATAAAAACATAATTCTTCCAACCCTAATTATAGGTCCCCAAAATCACTGTGGTGAAGGAATGTTTCTTGCATTGTAAAAACTGTTAGATTTTAGTAAATGCAATTGATTGATTGTTGATGCATTATTTTTAGAAATTGATAAATATGATGCCTCATGTCTGCCAAGCTGTTACTTATGCCTGAAGGTATTATTTTGAGGACAGAAATGTTAAAGTGCATAAATTAATTGTATGAATTGTATACTTCTGATATCAGCACATTCCTTGAATATATGTAGTATAAATAAATGTAGTGGTTTATTTGAAGGATGTAATTTCTTCTGAATTACAATTTACATCTAAAGTTTTACCCTTTAGCGTGCGTGTGCGCGTGAGACTTAAAACCTGTAACTTGCTGGAATATGCCAAGAAATGAAAATTGTTCAGCAATTTGGAGATGTTTGTAGGATATTTCATTTTATCTCAAGTTTTCATAAGTTGTGTTTCTACTGTAGAGATGAAGTAGATTGACAGAAAAGATTTTAAAAAACCCATGAACCTGTCAAAAATGATGAAATGCTCCATACACATGCTTTCTCCTACTGTTATGTTCCTCTTTATTTATTTTTTTTAAACTTTTCCATTTTGGGAAATGTGATATCATTATATTTTGAACAGGGATTTGTTTTGGCTGTCACAGTGGTGCGTGAGGCAGTTGATGAATTTCGACGTTACCAGCGAGACAAAGAAATGAACTCGCAGTTATATAGCAAGCTTACAATCCGAGGTTGGTAAAAACGTATTTTTTATGAATCATAGCTAGTTTATAATACATATTCTGTAGCTGTGAATTTATATGTACAAACTGTTTTAGCCTAACAGAATTGATAGTAGATTTATGAAATGTTATCCCAATAGGAATGTATTCCATATAATACGACAAAAGGTGTGCTTAGGGGAATCAGTGTTCAATTCTGCTAGCTGAATGAAGCATGTAAAATTAGAGCTTTTCCAGAAATCTGAAGGCTTGTATTAATAGCAATTTACCTGTGCCATATCTGTAAATTTTCAGTTGTTGTACAAGGGAAAATAATTATTAAAAATATTCTACCCATTGTAAAGTGCAGTTCTTCTCTGAAATTGATAAAGAGCAACAAGTCACTAGCATTGTCTGGCATGCATCCAAGAATTCAAAGGAATTTAAGAATGAAATGACTAAACTGCTAACAAAAATACAGTTTCTCTCATTAAAATTTACTGTCTTCCAGCCCTGATTCCATATACAGGAACTAATGTTGTACCTCTATTTTTAAAAATACACTGAAGGTGATTCAGGAAGTAAACCATAGAGCAGTTATACTCAACTAAATCTACCTGCAGACCGATTTGAAATTTTATGACAAGAGGTGGGACATTTGCTTAGAAGGCTAACAAAATAATAAACAACTTCAGCTGCCGGTATATAGACCTTGATTGCAACATAAGTAATAGGTTTCTATCTTTTAGCAAAGTTTAAAAAAGTGGTTTTTTATAATGTTCATGGTAGAAAACCTGGATTTGCGGAGATACATTGATCAGAACATCATTAAAAGATAGATGGCTAGATTGTGGCTATTCCAAACCTGGTCAGCATAGTGATTCCAGAAATCATAAAGTCCCACTTCTCTGAATTTCTCCTTCAAGACATCTGAGCTCTGGAATCCTACAATTTGTAATTGAAAAGCACTTTCAGCAATTGAATCAAGAATGTTCTTTGCCTCAGAAGGACAAGGTCCATTGGCAGAGACAACAAATGGATCACAAACAAATTACAATTCCAAAGGGTTTATTTTTAAATTCTCAAATTGCATTTTAAAATTTTAAATCAGATTGTTCAGGGATTCTTGTATTATTTTCATCAAAGTTTCATGTGTAGCAACATCATGCAGTATAGGAAAGTACATCATCTTTCCTCTTAAGTGGGTCTGAAAGATTTCAAAATTCCTCTGAAAGGCACACATTTTTTCCAATTGATCCCTGATAATGCTTGCACGGTGTTGGAGGTGCAAGTTGAGGGATTTCAAGTGACGAGTAATATTGCACAGAAAATCTACCTGTGACATAGAGGGGACATAATTTAATAAATTCCAGGAACTCACAAGCTATGTTGGTCTTGTGGTTTGAAAGAGATTCTATTTCTTTTTTAAATGAAAAATCCTCTCTAACACATAGAATCATAGAAGATTAGAGTTGGAAGGGACCTCAGGAGGTCATCTAGTCCAATCCCCTGCTCAAAGCAGGACTATCCTCAGCTAAATCATCCCGGCGAGGGTTTTGTCAAGCCTCAGCTTAAAAACCTCTAAAGATGGAGATTCCACCACCTCCCTAGGTAACCCATTCCAGTGCTTCACCACCCTCCTAGTGAAAAACTTTTTCCTAATGTCCAACCTAGACCTCCCCCACTGCAACTTGAGACTGTTGCTCCTTGTTCTGTCATCTGCCACTGAAAACAGCCTAGCTTCATCCTCCCTGGAACCCCCTTTCAGGTAATTAAAGCCTGCTATCAAATCCCCCCTCATTCTTCTCTTCTGCAGACTAAACAGGCCTAGTTCTTTCAGCCTCTCCTCATGAGCCTTGTGCTCCAGCCCCCTAATCATTTTTGTTGCTCTCTGCTGGACTCTCTCCAACTTGTCCACATCCTTTTTGTAGTGGGGGGCCCAAAACGGGACACAATACTCCAAATGCACCCTCACCAATGCCGAATAGAGGGGAATAATCACTTCCTGCGATCTGCTGGCAATGCTCTTACTAATGCAGCCCAATATGCCATTAGCCTTCTTGGCAACCAGGGCACACTGCTGACTCATATCCAGCTTCTTATCCACTGTAACCCCCAGATCCTTTTCTGCAGAACTGCTGCCTAGCTCGTCGGTCCCCAGTCTGTAGCTGTGCATGGGATTCTTCCGTCCTAAGTGCAGGACTCTGCACTTGTCCTTGCCCTGCACATGCCTCCTATTTAACCAGTGAAAGTGGTTGTGCTGCCACAGGTCACTGGATTTAGCAGAAACATTTTTTAAGAGCTTTAAAAAGACAATGTTGTAAGCTAGAAGTTGAGCGTATGTAGTTCACTAATCTCATCACAGATACCCATTGGCTTTTTTTTCAAGTCCCCAGACAATTTACCACACAGGACAATCTGGTGAATGAGACAATGAGGTGTATGAAGGATGTATTACTGCCAGATGTGAAGCAAAGCCCTTCTCTTTTCCTGTCATGGAGGGGACCTCTATTTTTAAAAAGCAAGCTTACTTTCTGCAGATCTAAACCATTTTTTCCAAAAAAGTCTTATCTTTTCAGAAATGATTTTTCCTGTAGTGTAGGATTCTAATGGTATTAACCACAAAAATTCTTCCTTGAAAATTTCACCATCATAAAATCTAACAGTGATATTGGACAGTGTCATGTAAATTGCTTGATTCGTCTACTGCAAGACACATTTATTTGGTGTTTTTTAAATTGGAAAGCAGCACTGACAATCTCCATAAATTACCGCCAGTGTTAGCACTGCTGTGGAATCAGATGGGGAAACTTGCTTCACATGATTCACAATGTCATCTTTCTATTTCTCTCTGGCAAAAAGCTCCTGCAGCATTTCCATTGTGCACTCCTATACAAGCTCGGCATCCAGGAAGGGTTTTTTCTCTTTAGCTATTACCAGCATTAACTGAAGAGAAGCAGCTGTTGCTTTTTTCCTGCACAGTTGCTGCTGATGTGAGAATGACATTGAAGTGTGATACGAAGACTTCAGATTTTCAGTTTTGTCATGTCTTGCAGTACTACCAGGAGGATAGGCTGCATTGAAATTACTGTGATTTGATTCAGAGTTGTGCCTCACGTTGACGACCTTGCAGATGGATACAGTGGTTTAGCATGGTAAACACACAGGTTCTGCGTTTAAATGAGGTGGCATAATAAAAAGAAAATCCACTGTCTAGTTTGGTTTAAAAGCTTGGTTTGGCTGTTTGACTTTACTCCCACTTGTGTTTGTTTTTGGCTCCATTTCCATCATTAATGAAAAATGGTGGCCTCTTAGCTCAATTTTAGCTGATGCTATTGAGAGAACTTAAGGTCCAATAAGAAGTGCTTAATTTGTGCTGGGACAGCTCTAGGTTTGGCAGTTCATAGCCCTGGCACTTATGGGCTCCCGGCCAGCAGCCACTGCTGTCTGGTTGCCCAGTTCTGAAGGCAGCGCTGCTGCTAGCAGCAGTACAAAAGTAAGAGTGGCGATACCATTCCATGTTACCTTTACTTCTGCCCTGCTGCTGATGTTGGTGCTGCCTTTAGAACTGGCTGCTGGGCTAGCAGCTGCTCCTGCTTTCTGGCCACCCAGCCAGTTTTTAATTTGTGCCAGGGCTTCCCAGGGCTCAGCCCTGACACATTTTTCATTACGTATTAAGCCCTGCCAGTAAGTTACTTAGTAAAGAAGTCCTAGGCAAATGATAGGCAGTGCATTGCTATTTGAGAATTGAATTATAAACATTTTTAAGGTGAACTGGTGGGCCACACAGAAGGTCTTGGAGGGCCATCTTTTCGAGCAGGCCACCTATTGAGGATCATTGCCAGAGAGGATCAATAATTAGTATAGTGGTTGAAATGATATGGAAAAATAGAAATATAAAACTCCTACATGAACACATGATGGGGACAAAACAGCATAGCTTCTGAAAAGGAAAATCATATCTTTCTAATATACTAGAAATCTTTTAAACATATCAATAAAAAATGAATAAAGGGTGACACAACTTCGTGGGACTTTCCGAAAGCCTTGGCCGGAGTCCCTCACAAAGGCAGGTAAAGAAATGAAGTAGTCATGAGAAGAAATACAAAATACTAGCAACCAAGAACTTGTTTAGTAACAGTTTTTTGTTACTAACTTAGCATTTAAGTTTGTGGTTTTTTTTTTAATAGGCTACATCCCATCCATCCAAAACCTTAAAATCACAGAAATAAGTTAAGGGCAACTTACGCATTCCTTTCCACCTTCATGTTGCCTACAGTGCTGATGGTAAAACACTGAGGGGCTCCATAAGGCTCTTGCTTTCAGCAGATACCCAAAAGCAATACATACGCCATCTTATCCAAGCTTGAATGCTAATGAAGAACATTGTGACATCATAAGCTTTTATATCAAGAATGTTACCAGAGTGGTACATCTGTTACTCCATGTGTTTGGTAATTTATTTTGCTTTAGTGCAGCTGAGGTCACTGTTAAGGTTCTATATTAGAGTGCAAGTGTTATCAGTAGTGGTGTAGGCAATATGGAGATGACAAGGAATATATGTTTTTTAACCGTTTTTATTTTTATGCTTTTAAGTTATATAAATGCAATTTTTCTTTGCTAACTTCTTAGTTTTTTTAGTACACCTTTGTTGGGTCTCCAATTAAAAGCAATTGAAAGTAAGTAAACCAAGAAAATGCTCCATGTTGAGCAGTGATGGTCTAATATATCAGTGGGAGGAAACATGAAGGAATCTGTGTAATCTCTCACTTTCTGAAATGCACTGTGACCTGTTCTGGATTTCTGGAAATTGAATACCGTGAAGAGCAGCTGTGGGAGTGTGCATGCCTGCATTACACCAGCAAATCTGCCAGTTAATCTCCATGTTGCTTGCCAGTATGAAGCATATCTGTCGATATTCAAACGTGCCAATGTGGGACACTGGCAAGTGTGAGTTCCTGCCATGTTGGCCACAGTGAATTGATGACTTCCAGAACTAAATGCTTTTGCTAAAGAGCTATACTCTCAAGATGAGATGTCAGACATATCCTGTGAATTGGACACACAGAGTGACATATAACACAGACACTGATGGATGGGTTGCACAAGCAAAATGTGTGACTAATGACTGAAGTGTGAAATGTTCATTTTAGTGATTCAGGCCATAATTTACAGAGCATCATAGTTAAGTACAAAATGTGTTTTAAAGTGGCATTTGGACTTTGAATCACATGCAACTGTACAATCCTGCCTCATAACAGGTTTGAACCCCTTGAACTTGAGATCTCTAGTTTAGGACTTTGCTATTTGAGCCACAGGATCCATTTGGACCAGCTATTGGAGGAGGACTTGAAACACTTTTGCAATGGGTAACACAACTATTTAGTAGTCAGCAGTAGAATATTTGGGATCAAGACTCCTGGGATTCTACCACCTAGATATGGGAGGAGTATGTGCTTTATAGTGGTTAGAAATAATAACTGGTTTAGTTGCTCTAAAAGGCAATGTGGTCCCGTGATTAAGATTGGGGCTTGTTAAGCTAAATTTGTGGTCTGTGCCTGCTGTGATCTTCCATAATCTCTTATTTACTTTAAAAAATGGTGGGTGGGAGAGAGTGTTCATCAGCTCTTCCCTAATGATTTTCTAGCTGTTGGGGTTTATGGTTCTACTCAAAGAGGGTAATGAATTGCATGGGGATTTAAGTAGCATTTAGAACATGTGAGTTTTGAACTCCTGGTTGCCTCATTTTTCCCAGCTCATGGAATTTTCCACAGGTCTACAAGGATATGTGATGAGGAAGTCTCTTTCATTTAGTAGCCTTTCCTGGAAGTGAGTGAGTGGCATTTGTGTCACAACACATTTGTCATCAAATTAAAATTTAGCAAGATCACCTTGATGCACATTTTCCCTTTGGACTAAAATTTTTTCAATCTGTATTGTTTCTTGAATATTTTATAACTGATATTCTAGGAATTGACATGTAAAGAGTAACACTGAGGTCCAAGGACAGGTCTGAGGATGTTGTTTTTTGCAAAAAGAGTACAAAGAAAAATAAGACGTCCAATGGAAAAATCATGAAAATGGGTGATTTTTTTTTTGAACCAGTGATTCTTTCTGTATCAGTTAACTTTTACAAAAAATATATTCAAAGTTTGTTGTTCGATTGATTACAGAAGTCCATTCCGCTTCAGGTGTGTGCATGCCCATTACACCAGAACCAGAGATTTTTCCCTTACCTCAGTACTCATCATGGTGGTATGCACCATTAGCACACTTGTGCTGCTGTCTGATGGTATAAAGAATAGGGCCACCCCTGTTCCACCTCAGTTCATTCTTATTGCCTGTGATCAGTAGTTGAAGTGCATCAGCTGGTTTTCAAGTCTGTTCCCAGCTAACAGTTGGATTTCTTCTCTCTGTATATAGTTAGTGGTACTCGTTTTTGTAATTAGTGTAGCTTTCTTTTTTTCCCCCCAGCACCAAATCTCTGTTATGGGATAGGTGTTGATGCTCAGTACCAGGAATGCTTTGGTCCCCAGGCTTCAAGCTCTGTTCTCGTTGTAGGAAGATTATGCAGGTTAATGACTCTCATTCCAGGTGCCTGAAGTGCCTACGTGAGAGCCACATTCAAGACTGCTATTGGATCTGCAGAGACTTCAAGCTTCATACAAAAATGGGCAAAGAGGTTAGATTGCAACCCCACATTATTATGGAGGCAGGTTTGCATCCAACTTTGGAGTTGTCTCATTTTGTGTGTTGAGTACTTCCACCTTGTCTAGAAGGGGCCCTTCCAGACATTGCGGTTTATGGCCAAAGGAGAGGAAGGCACTGATCCCCTTCTTTGGTATTGAGAAAAAGGACAAGAAGTCTGTGGAGCATTATTCCTCTTAGGCAGGAAGAGCCAGTACTTTCAGGCGATCAAGATCTGTGGTACCATCTACCAGCAGAGCATTGGATATAGAAGGTAGTGTGTCAGCACTGAAGAGATGTAAAGATGCTTCCCAGTTCCAACCTCTACTTCTCCTCTGCAAGGATTGTTGGCTCTAGCACTGGTCTGTGTGCCATTGAGCCAATCCCTTGCTGAGGTGCCAACAGCTTTAGTGCAGTGACCACTGGATCATGGTAGCCTCTTGGTGCCAACAACACCTGAAGCTTATGTGGCTGTAAGAGATTTACTTTGTTGCTCGATGCTGGAGTCACCAATTGCCCATGAGACAGGTTTGCTGGTACCAGTTGCTTCCAAGCTCCACCATGCTCAACAGAAGCATCTCAGTACTTTGAGGCAGGCACAGCACACCATGGTACTGTCGGTGGTCAGGTCCTCAAAGTGTTTGCCTTCTGCCGATACAGTTGAGAGGTAAATCTAGTTTATCCCCAGTACTGACATCACCCAGGACACATGCTCTGACCCTGGCACCAACTGACAACACCAGTGTGGCTGTCAAACTACTCTAGATTCTCCTTGGACTCTGAGGTGGGCTCCTATGCACCTTGTTCCTGGAATAAGAGACTGTACCTACTGTCCTCTTCGTTAGGAAGGTCCTGGTCTGACTTCACAAGTCATTCTAACAGTTGAGATCCATGGAATCTCATTGGCTGGGGTGCTATCCCATACCAATGGCCTTTTCAGAACATCTGGGTCATGCCTCTCTTCAGGATCTTCTTCAGTTGTGTTTGCCTCAAAATCTCCTCTCAGGGGCTAGGAGAGATCATGTGTGGATGTTCAGCTCCCTATCCACGGTACAAAAACAAATGAGCAAAAATGTCGGTTAATACCTCAAGTTACTGAGCCCGAAATCATCCCATTATAGGAAGATCAAACTCTGTCTGAGGTTATCTGAGCCCATGCATGATAGAAATGAGATTGATGGTTCAGGAAGCAGGGAGAAGGATCTGGGGTCTGGTGTGCCAGCCTCAGGTGCACCCTCAAAGTGCTTGCTGGGAGCTGGAGGGCTGCCTCGCTGAGCCTGGCCTTGGTTGGATGGAGGTTGAGGTGTCCTACACCTGCTATTTCTGCTCTGCTTCCTAGAATAGTCTTGCCTAGACTGCATAGGATAAAACTGCTGAGAAGTCTGGGGCTTAAAATGCTTCCTTTGGATGGATGGCTCTGAAGTCCTAAGGATTTCAGTGTTGCCCTTGAATCCTTCACTCTGTGGAGTTTGGAGTCCAGCTGCTCCGAAAACAACCCCAAACTTTAAATGGCAAGTCTTGAATTGTTTTGTTCATCCGGGAGGAGGTTTGACACTTGAAGCCAATAGCTCCTTTTCATGGCGATTGTGGATTATATGATTTATGTGGCTGAGTCAGTTGCATCCAGGGCTACCTGCAATGAAGTCCTGGCCACTGCCTTGCCCTCTTCCACAACCACCTCAAATTCCAACCTGGAGTCGGCTGGGAGCAGCTCTTTAAATCTTGTCATGGTCTCCCATGAATTACAATTCTATCAGCTCAATATCACTTGTTGGTTTCTGATGAGAAGCCAGAACCGCCTGCTGAAGTACAGCTTTCTACTGAAGAGGTCCAGCTTCTTCGAGTCCTTGGACTTGGATTTTGGGTTTTGCAGTCCCTGCCTCTTTCTTGTTTACTGCTGCTACCACCAGTCACCCTGGCTGTGGGTGGGTAAAGAGGAACTCATGGCTTTTGAAGGGTGCAAAGTACTTTTTCTTTCTATCCCCTTAGCTGTGCAGGGGATAGAGGCTGGTGTCTGCCACAATGTTTTGGTGGTGGTCTGAATGTTTTAAGTAGAGGCAGTACTATCCTTGAAGGTCCCTCTGGTGGTAAGACTCCATTACTTCTTCCGCTTGGAGTCCTAGGTTCTGGGCTGCTCTTCACAATAGATCCTGGTGAGCCCTGTTTGTCTACTGGGGGTTTCTTCTTCTTTGGAAGGGCCAACTGCTTTATGCATTCCTGTCTTTCCAACTCATTCACCAGGTCCTTCTCAAGATCAGGAGGGGCAGAACATCTGTCAGAATGATAGCCCCAGCCTGGCCCTGACAGCATTGGTATATGATTTTACTGGAACTGTTGGTAGTCACTTCAATCACTGTCTTCAGTGCTGGACTTAATCACATAGGACTACAGCAGCCTCCAACATCTTAATCTCAAGTCTCTCTCCTCACAGCATGGAAACTGCATGGTTAAATCCCATGGAATCCACATGCACAGAACCTGTCAGAAGTCTTCCTCGGCAGCAGGAAACTGTCCACCAGGACTACGTACTTGGCCAAGCAAAAGAGGTTTTCCATTTGGATAATGAACAATGGCTCCCCTCTGACGCAAGTAACATTACCCTTCATTTTGGATTATCTGCTGCACTTGAAGAGCTAGGACTGGCAGTGTCATTCATAAAGATGCACCTGAGGTGATCTCTGCATTCCATTCTGGGGTGAACAGCCAGTCAGTCTGCTAATCCGATGGTGACTTGTTTTCTTAAGGGCCTGGAGAGGCTGTACCCCCAAGTTCACTTTCCAATACTGGCATGGATCCTTAACCTGGTGCTTTTAAGGCTAATGGGGTCTCCCTTTGAGCCCTTAGCAATATGCTTGCTCCTCTACCTCTCGTGGAAGGTGGCATTCCTGGTCATGGTAACTTCAGCTAGGAGGGTGTCTGACCTGAAGGTTCTGACATCCAAACCTCCATGCACAGTGTTGCATAAAGACGAGATCCAGTTGCAACTGCATCTGGCCCTAAGGTAGTATCCAAATTTCATATGGGCTGGTACATTTTCCTCCCAATACTCTTCCCTAGGCTTCATGCCAATAGCAGGGAACGAAGTCTCCATTCCCTAGATATCAGCACTGGCTTTCTACATTGAAAGGACAAGACCATTTCGCAAATCAAACTAACTCTTTGTTGCAGTAGTGGACAGGATGAAGGGTCTCCTGGTGGTGTCCCAGAGGATTTCATCATGGATTATGTCCTGCATTAGGACTTGATATAACCTGGAAAAGGTGCCAGTCCTAGCACTGACAGCTCACTCTACTAGGGCGTAAGCCTCCTTGGCAGCATTCCTTGCACGTCCCTACATAGATCTGCAGGGCTGCAACATGGTCATCAATCCACATGTTCACCTTGCATTATGCCATCACCCAATAGGCCAGGCACGATAGTTTTCGGCAGAGCAGTGCTTCTGTCAGTGATTCTCCAACCCCTACTCCTATGGTCAGCTTGGGAGTCACCTATCTGGAATTGACACGAGCAAACACTTGAAGAAAAAACGGTTACCTATCTTTTAGTAACTTGTTGAGATGTGTTGCTCATGTCCATTCCAAGACCCACCCACTTTCCCCTGTGTCAGAGCCAGCCCGAAAGAAGGAACCGAAGAGGCGGTGGGTCTTGAAAAAAAAGTTACGAAAAGGTAGGTAACCATTTTTCTTAAAAATGGGAGACCAGAATTGCACACAGTATTCCAGATAAGATCTCACCAGTGCCTTATGTAATGCCAATGACACTTCCTTATCTTGTACTCAAAATACCTCACTCACCTGATGTGTCCTAGGATTGCATTAGTCTTTTTTTAATGGCTGCATCACATATGGTGGTTTATGAACATCTTGTGATCAACCAATACACCCAGGTTGTCTTGTAACCCCTTTGCCAGTTGGTATTGAGAAGTTATTGGGTTACACCCTCCAATTTCTGTACTCCCCAAGGTGTTATACAAGAGCAGACAGGTTCATGTCCTCATGATCCTCGTAGCACCAGCTTGGCCTCACGAGCATTGGTTCTCAGTTCTTTTAAGCCTATCAGTCAGGACTCCATTGGCTCTACCTCTGGATCCTGACATAATTTCCCAGTGTCATGGTCATGTGCTACATTCCTAACTAAAGTCTCAGAATTCCACCGCAATCAAACAATATACTTACTGACCTGCTGTCTTTAAATTCCATTTTTATAACAATGAAGAAAGACTTCATAAGTTGGGTGTCAGAAGAATGCTGACTTTTTACTTGAATAGAACTGATCTTAAGACCCAATAAAACAAGGAAATAGATGACATTTTTAGACAGTCACCTTTTGGAGTGGAATTATGCTTTAAAAATGCTACATTTATATAGCATCATCTATACAACAAAAGGCTGTCCAAACGTGTAAGCTTCAGTGCTCTCCTATAAAGTTGGTATTATCTCTCCAATTTCAAAGACATGAACAATGGTAAAGAAAGGTTAAACAGATTGTCCATGATCACACCAGTTGATAGGTTAGAGGATTGGATTCAGGATTCATTAACTCCTACTTTCCTGACATTCCTTCCCTCCCGATGCCTTTTCTTTCTTAAAATCATTTTTAGCTGGTTCTGTTATTTGTCAATAATATTGTGTTGCTATGCAATTTACTTTTGGGCTTAGAATATGTGTACCAAAAAGGAGGCTAGTGCAGGGCAAAGTACCTATGAATATCTTGTTCTGTATCTGTCTATACAGTGCTGTCATAGTCACACTGTGTTTTCAGCACTTATAGGGGGATATTTATGTAAAGCTTATCAGTTGAGTAGAGTGAACTGACAAGTAAAAAGCTAAGAATGTCAGCTTATGACCTGAATGATGATGATAGTATAAGAAATGCCAACTTTATAGGGTGCTAGTCTCCCATTAAGACTCGCTGAAGTTTTGGCATTTTTGTTTTTAATCAAAATATGTCTTGAATCAAAGTTCTGAATGTCTGTGGGACTCACTGTTATATAATAGACTGCTTGTTTCAGAAACAAAGTATTTTAGCCTTAGCTGTTAGTTACATATTTATTTGTACTGTAAAGATAAGGAGAATCTGGAGCTGATAAGTATTGGTCTTCTCTGCCACTCTTTGCTTCAGGAGATTAAATATGCCATATGGTAGATTCTTGGATTTTCATAGATAGGAGAGCCAAATGTGCACTTATCGTCCATATCCTGCACATGAACTCCTCTTCTCAAGTGTCTCTTGTCTACTTCCTCAGCCTGCTTTTTGAATATCTTAAACTGGTTTATACATTTTTGATTTTCTTGTCCTACTCTGTTACCAAGACACTTGTTAAAAAGTAATTTGTATTCTACATAGAAAGGGCTACAGATCCTTAATAGTTCTTGAGACTGCCTAAACTTAAGAGGGGAATGACCAGACTTGTCAGTGTCTAGTAGAATAGAAGTGACCCAGCCACTGCAGAGTCCATCAATTTTTTTTCTCCTCCTTCAGTTTAAGGGAAGCTTTTTCCAGACATTGCTGGTGTAGAGCAGAAATGGATATAGGTAAAAGTGATAAAGTCCTATTCAAACTGTGCATCAAGGTTTCAGGTTTATTTATGGACTTTTCCCCCACCTTTTCTCTCATTCAGTTAGACACTGCAACAATTACTGCCCCTTCTATACCTCTTCATGGGCAAAAATAGCAGAATAGAGAAAGTGAAAAGGAAAAATCTGCCTTTCTTCTTTGTATGGAATGTGTGGATGGAGTCCTGCACTTCCTGTGATGAGACATTAGGCTCATATTCTGAGGCTTAAGAAACTGTGGAGAAGGGGCATCTTGCTTCAGAGCAGTCAGCTCAGGTGAAGTGTACAGAGGCAGGTGAACGTTGGCAGATGAAATTCAGTATTGATAAGCACAAAGTAGTGCACATCAGAAAACACAATTCCAAATATACATAAAAAATGAGTTCTAAATTAGATGTTACTGCTCAAGGATAGCATCTTGGAGTAACTGAATAGTTCTCTGAAAACATCTGTTTAATATACAGTGGCAGTAAAAAAAAAACAAAAAAAACAAAAACCTAACACTGTCAAGAACCATTAGAAAAGAGAGAGAAGACAGAAAATATCATAATGCCACTATATAAATCCATGGTACACGCACACCTTGAATGCTATGTGTGGTTCTTGTCACTCATCTCAAAAATATGTATTATATTTGGGAAAAATAAAGAAAAGGCAACGACGATGATCAGGGGTATGGAATAGTTTCCGTATGAGGAGAGATTAAAAAGACTGGAACTGTTCCGTTCAGAAAAGAGACAACTAAGGGGTTATATGGAGGTCTATAAAATTATGAACGATGTCGAAAAAGTCAATAGGGAAGTGTTATTTACCCCTTCATAAAACAGATGAAGCAGGGGTTACCCAATGAAATTAATAGGCAGCAAGTTTAAAATAAACAAAAGGAAGTACTTCTTTACACAATGTACAGTCAACCTGTGGAACTCGTTGCCAAGGGATGTTCTGAAGGCCGAAAGTATAATGATTCAAAAAAGAATTAGGAAATTTCATGGAGGATAGGATATGATATGATATGATAGAGGTCCAAGATGATCAGAGATGCAACTTCATGCTGCAGGTATCCCTAAACCTTTGACTTCCAGAAACTGGGAGTGGATGTCATGGAATGAATCACTCATAATTTTCCTGTTCTGTTCGTTCCCTCTGAGGCATTGGGACTGGTCATTGTCGGAAGACAGGATGTTTGGCTAAATGGACTATTGATCTGACCCATTATGGCCATTCTTATGCCCTCGCGTTCAGAGATGCCTCCTCCCTTTCCCTTTCATTGAAAAACTGCCAAAGTCAGATCCTAATAATTCAGCTAGAAAAGGCACAAAACCCATTTAATCTCTCCGTGCTGAATCTTCTCTAGGGAGTTTTACAACCCCGCTTTCCTTTCTAAGTTGTCTCCCACCTTTCTATTATTATAAACCTAAAACTCATAGAAGCATGGAATATCAAAAAGAGGTAAGGAATGGCCGTCTGTTTTAGTTAGAAGCCATAGTCCAGAAAGAAGAGACTCAGATAAAATTCTCTGTGTAGAATATTTGAGAAAATTCTCAGAAGAGTTGTGGGATTAGTTTTTCCTGTGGACAATCCTGCAAAACAGGAGAAGGGGGAAATGAGTGTCAAGAAAGGGGAGGAGACTACTATGAATTTCTTCCCTTCAGGATCAAAATGAGAACTCTGTATTCCCTTGTATGCTAAATCCGTCAAGCATGCCGATAGGCCCAAATAGGAAACTCAAGCAAAAATCAAGTGTCTGGGAAGACTTGCTATAACATTTCCTACTCTGACCTCATTAGCCTAGAAAAAGAAAATACAGTCCTGTTTTCCTGGATAAAGGGCACAGTCATTTCCACAGAAATAGAATTCTCCCAGTGGATTCCACAGATGGGCACAATGGTAGTCTCACTATTGAGGGGAAACTTTGAAGTAATCTTGAGGGTTAAATGTTTAAGCAATTGCCACATTTTCTGCCAGAGCTGTAAATTGAAAGGCTTCTTGTAGTTTAGACTTGAGTATGTGTTTTGTTTTTAATTCTCATTGCTGGGGTGCATCCTTATGAAAAATACTCCTAGCAGGCACCATTCATATGCAATATGTTTAAACACCTTTGACTTCTCATCCAAGGCAATGAGACATAATGTGTTTGGGGGTGTTTTTTTGGCACATATAGCTGTGTACCTTCAGAGCCGTGTGTGGGAAAGCAGCTTCTGGTGCCACTGATGAAGTACTAAAGAGGAATATTGGTAGGGAGCCAATGGACAGAATAATTAGTTTTTGGAAAGTGTTAAGTAACTAGTTACATGTGGTGTACCAGGGCTACAGTAGCCAGGAATTTTCTCCCATTGACTAGAAGGGCTATCAGTTATTTTTGTGTTTTAGATAATAGAAAACTTTGATAATCGTAGTCTAGTTAAAAGAACAAGGGCTAGGTCACTCCCACCATGCCAGTGACTCACAGGTTTGGTTCTGCCTATTACATTTCAAGCAGGTTAAACCCTACTGTTAAGGATCTCTTAACCGTCCTGCTAAAAAGGGGGTAATTATCAGGAAAACCAAGAAACATTTTCCTTATGTGTCCCTGAAGCCAGTGTCACTTCAGTTGGACAGAGCCAGGATACTTGAACCATATTCATATTGCATTCACTATGGAATCACTATGTCTCCAGTTAAATAACTGATTGCAGTTCTACTTTTGCTTTTTGCAGTTTAGCTTACCTTTTCAAAGACCCTACAAAGATGTGAGTGAGACCTTTTATCAAACCTGCTCTTGAGCAAAATAAAATTGTTCCTTTTAACTGGAGTTTGAAAAAGCTGAGGGAACATTGCATATTTTCTACATGTGTGAAGTGAACAAAGGAAGAAAGCTAGTGTGTTTCCTTTAGAAATCTGATGATCAAGCAGTCTCTTCATTTAAAGAGGTGCAAGGACACCAGGTATAGTAGTGGTGAATTTTTATTAATTTTTCCCTCCTGATAGAGTATCTGGAGCCATCCTCCTATTTTTCCACTCTTTGCTCATTGAGACGTGATCTTGTTCATTCCTTTTTAAATGGGGAAAAAAGTCACCTTCTGCAATAAGTAATGAGCTGTAGGTCAATCAGTCCTATTGGTTCCCTAAGCTAGATAGGGGGTGCTTGTGTAACTTTTTTAGGACTTGTACACACTGCCACTTATGTCTGTATAACTTATGTCACTCAAGAGTGTGAATAAGCCATCCCTTGAGTGAAGTAAATTACACCGACCTAAGTACCTGTGTGGTCAGGGCTTCTCCCACCGACATAGCTATCACCTCTTGCAGGGGTGGTTTTATTATGCTGATGAGAGAGCTCTCTCCTTTCGGTAAAGAGCATCTTCACCAAACGCTTCACCGCTGTAGCGCTTCTACTGTAGACTAACCCATAGTATCCATTATTGCCTTACAACTGTCTTGTAACAAAAAAATTACTGTTTTACTTCTCTGTCAGTAGATGCTGTTTCTGTAAACTATGATGTTAATGCTTTTCATCTTGTCTGGTGCAATGTCACTGCTCTATTTTGTGATGGTTTGCATCTGCAGGCCGTTTTTATATGTATTCAGTTGTTTTAAGATAGGAACAATTCCCTATTTTTTCTAACCTTTTCAAAGTCATTTTCCAAGTTACAATTGTATTTCAGTGCACTGTAAAGTTAGTTCCCAACAAATATTGAGGTTTCCTTAAGGAGCCTCGCATGTTTTGTCATATTGAGGCATGTCTTTAAGAATTAGGTTCTATGTAGTAATGTTTACATTTATAGAGGGAGGGAAAGTTAACTTATATTTCAACTGGTATTTTTTATTAGGTACCTGTAGAGCTACATAATTCTGGAATTTTTTTGACTTGCCTAAAAGTGCTTCTAATTACTTTGTTTTCGAGAGAATAAAAATCCTTATTTGACTTGTATGATTGTTGTGCTGTGATAGTACATCACTGCTTTGTTTTTCTCTCTGGTTAACTGCAGAATTTTTTTCCATCTCAGTAGAAATTTCATGGTTATTTCTTAATTTCAGTTGTTTTATAGTATTTTGCATAGATCCACTTATAGGACTTGAAAACCCACTTGCTGGGGTGTATGGAAAAAGGTGATAGAACCTCCCATTTCTGCAGAAGTTAAACTCTTAAATGAAAAAAGAAGTCTGGTTTTGTGGTTAAACAGAACCTGTCAAATGTGAATTGATAAAGTGCTCTCTTCCTGAATCTGCAGACAGAAAGCCTTGCTGCTGGTGGTGCTGCTGCTTCTAACTTTGCTAAGGAGCTGCAGAGTGAAAGTAACAAAACTCTAATCAGCATAATTTCTACTGTTCAGAACCATTTGGTACACAGTTTAAATTGTCAAGAATCATGCCAATTTCATTCTGCTGCTTGGGAAAGCTATGAACAGCAGCAGAGGCAAGCACTGGAGTTACTTTTATGGGGGAAGACTCTAAAACCAGGCTGGAGGAGATAGAGTAACAGGGGCTCTTTTTCCTCCTATTGTTCGTAGCAGCCAGAAGAATGGGTGAGTAAGTGTAGTCAGGACCTATTCTTCCATTGCATCAGAAAAGAGGTAGTAGACTGGGAGAACATATAGAAAGCTCCTTCTCCCTGTAGCTTTAAACTGGTTATACATACTAACCATAGGCTCCATATGAAAGATAGAGCCTGAAAGGAAGTCCCAGTGACAGCAATCTAGTAGAAATACCAGCATCCTTTCCTTGGACTGGTACTTGCTCCACCTATACTCTGATTAGTAGGTTGTTACTCCAGCTAGTAGGTATCCAGTAAAATTTTCAAACACTGCACTCATTAACACCTTCATTTGAGAGTTGTGATTACCAGTAGTTAGGGACAGAAGCTATGACCAGCTCAGAAAGGGATAGTCCTTAAAGTAGAGTACAGTGTACAAGAAATCATTTAACCATGTCGTATTATTGGCAAATGTTGTCTTCTGAGAAAAGGTACTATTTTATCAGCAGAACTACTTATATTTATATATTAGAGAACGTGTGCCATAAAACTGTGAGTAGTGTCCTTTCTATTACAGCAACTGCATATTTTGTTTACCTTGTTTTTAGGGTCTTTAGTAGGAAATACTTGTTAGCGCATGTGAGATATTTATTAGTTTTTCAAATCATTGCAACTCATTTCAAAAGACTTTATCTTGAGAGTGTAATGAATTACTATAGACACTTATTTCTGTGTTCTAGTTCTGAGTAATTCTGCATGTTGCTTTAGGGAAAAGGCTTGCGCCTTGGTGGACTATAAAGTCTAGATGCGCAGCCACTTCTGACAGCTTTGGACTTTTTATTGATAATTACACAGATGGTAAAGAGTATTTTAGCTAGTGAGATGTTTTTAGAGGGAAAAATAGTTTGCAAAAATAATTTATGCAGTGAACATGTTTTTTCTCTAAATGTGTCTTCACTAAGATGTAATATTGCATTATTTTAATGTTCTCTGAAATGGTATATAATGACTCTTCCTTCTGACAGACTAAGGAAAGTATTGTTTGTAGATGTTTCAAGTTTTTAAACTACTTTTTGTGTTATTGAGCCATGTTCTTCCAATGTCTTTTAACAGGACATTGTTATGTCCTATCAGGTATTCAGATTCATTCTGAAGAAATAATAATCTGATCTACAGACCAAAGCTTAAGCATGTTTTCTTCAACTGTGACCGTGAAATATAAATGTAATCAGTGTAAAGTGAGATAAATAAGACATTCCACAATATGCACTACTGTTTAATATTAATGATTTACTATGTTAATATTGTCTTTAAACTTCGGGTAAGGGTCTAAGAATATAAGAACGGCCATACTGGGTCAGGCCAATGGTCCATCAAGGCCAGTATCCTGTCTTCTGACAGTGGCCAGTACCAGGTGCTTCAGAGGGAATGAGCAGAACAGGTAATCAAGTGATCCATCCCCTGTTGCCCATTCCCAGCTTCTGGCAAACAGAGGCTTGGGACACTTTAGAGCATGGTTTTGCAGCCCTGCCTATCCTGGCTAATAGCCATTGATGGACTATCCTTCATGAATTTACTACCTAATTCTTTTTTGAACCTCATTATAGTATTGGCCTTCAGAACACCCTCTGGCAAAGAGTTCTACAGGTTGACTGTGTGTTCTGTGAAGAAATACTTCCTTTTGTTCATTTTAAACACGATGCCTACTAATTTCATCTGGTGATCCCTAGTTTTTGTGTTATGAGAAGGAGAAAATAACCCTTATTTACTTTCTCTGCACCAGTCATGATTTTATAGACTTCTGTCATATTCCCTGTTAGTCATCTCTTTTCTAAGATGAAAAGTCCCAGTTTTATTACTCTCCTCATATGGAAGCTGTTCTTTACCCCTGATAATTTATCTTTTTTCTGTATGCTTTCCAATTCCAATATATCTTTTTTGAGATGCACGCAGTATTCAAGATGTGGGCATACCATGGATTTATAAAGAGGCAATATGATTTTTTCTGTCTTATTATCTATCCCTTTCTTAATGAGTCCCAACATTCTGTTAGCTTTTTTGGCTGCCACTGCACATAGAATGAATGTTTTCAGAGAACTATCCATAATGACTTCAATATCTATTTCTTGAGTGGTTACTGCTAGTTTAGACCCCATCATTTTATATGTATAGTTGGGATTATGTTTTCCAATGTGCCTTACTTTGCATTTATCAACACTGAATTTCATCTGCCATTTTGTTGCTCAGTCACCCAGTTTTGTGAGATCCCTTTGTAATTCTTTGCAGTCTTCTTTAGACTTAACTATCTTGAGTAGTATCATCTGCAAATTTTGCCACCGCACCGTTAACCCCTTTTTCCACATCATTTATGAGTATGTTGAACAGTGCTGGCCCCAGTACAGATCTCTGAGGTGCACCACTCTCTGCATTGTGAAAACTGACCATTTATTTCTATCTTTGATTCCTATCTTTTAACCAGTTATTGATCCAAGAGAGGACCTTCCCTCTTATCCCATGACATCTTACTTTGCTTAAGAGTCTTTGGTGAGGGACCTTGTCAAAAGCTTTCTGAAAATCTAAGTACACTATATCCACTGGATTACCCTTGTCCACATGCTTGTTGACCCCCTCAAAGAATTCTGGTGGATTGGTGAGACATGATTTCCCCTTTACAAAAAACATGTTGACCCTTCCCGAACAAATTGTGTTTATCTACATGTCTAATTCTGTTCTTTATTATAGTTTCAACCAGATTGTTTGTTACTGAAGTTAGGCTTACTGGCCTGTAATTCTGCAGGTAACTTATTATTAACAGCAAGGTTTCCAGGATTTGTTTAGACTTTGTGTAGTGTGAAGGCTGTACCCTACAAACCTACAGCCAACCTTAGTTGCATCTTGCTTGCCTAAGATAACCCCACAGACTGATGATTTTGTAGTTTTTCGTTTATTTGTGAGGCTTAATGGCCTTTGACCTTTCGTGTTCTAGTGATAGCTACATAATTTTTTGGTGGGAGGTGTAATGCCACAGCGAGGAAGTTCAAAGCCTTGAACTGAATAAAAGTGCTATTAGTGGCAATCTGATTGGAATCCTTGGATGCTTTGGACCGTAAATGACAGCATATATGTCATGATAGGTCTAAGGCGACAATACCCATAGCTGCCACTTACATTGGATGTAATTAGTATTATTACAACTGGAGTTTTCACAATAGTTTAGGATATATATGCTGTAAAATATGAAGAAAATAAGTCAGTGATGTAGATGGAAAAAGTGGGGGAACCAACTAAAACGAGATTTGCTATGACCAGAAACTGAATTTGAAGAATCTTGATGATAAATACAGCTCCCTAAGATATCCCTTAATGTTACTGAACCTAAATTTGCCAAGAAAGAGATCAGGACTGGATAAAGGGATCATTAAAGACATTTCTACTAGTTAAGTTCTGGGAGCCCTAAATTGACTTAAAAAATAATGTTAATGCAAAAACAATTGAAGGATCTTTTGGAATATTTCAAATAGATAAGAATACATCTATTTAACAATTATTGAATTATGTGTTATCAATAATCTGTATGTCACTGACTGAAATCTTGATAATTCACACAGAAATATGGCCATTGCGCACTCAAAGATTTAAATAAGCGCAG
Source organism: Mesoclemmys tuberculata (assembly GCA_007922155.1). Classification (NCBI taxonomy): domain Eukaryota; kingdom Metazoa; phylum Chordata; order Testudines; family Chelidae; genus Mesoclemmys; species Mesoclemmys tuberculata. The sequence goes on along the minus strand of ML675601.1, from coordinate 37,644,638 downwards.
AACTCAGTCATATTACTAAGAATTAATTACTTTCACAAAATTGAATATTTACTAGTAGAGATTTTAATGGTATTGTAAACTTGTAACGGCATAAATTAAAGTACGTGTTATGGTTCATATCTTTGATTCTTTTAAACGTATTACTTACTAATTGTCAATATTTAGTAATCTGTAAAGGGTCTTCCGTGACTAGTGCAAATTAGTAGGATTTTACCATATTGATGCCTAGTCAAATTATTCGGTTAGTGGTTGATCTTAGGACTGCTGGTAGACTTGAGTCAGACTAAAATAATTGTGCAGAAGACATTTCAGTAATTGTTACTGTGAAATTTCTGCTGGGCACCTTAATTAATGCTTCATGCCTACAGCTCTTTATTTCAGTCTTCTGCTCTATCAGGGGATGCTTTTTTCCCCTCAACTGTTGAAACTATTGTAGAACTCTAATGGTGAGCATAAGGATGTGACTTTTAAAAAAAAAACATTTTAAAGGTGAGGAGTGTTTGATAGCAATTGGGAATGGAAACATATGTAAAAGATTATCAGTCAGTAATGAAAACTGGCGTTTTTGAAGAGAGGTGTGCAGAGTTCAAACAAACTCTTAATTCTCTTTTCAGATGTTTCCATGTTTTGGAAATGCTGATGCTGTGAAGTGTTTTCAAGCACAATAGATAACTCAGTGAGCTGTGCTCATTTATTTTTAATTAGACTGACACTGAAATTTTAAATCATTACTACTTTATATGTTTAGTGTTTAAAAATAGCTTTTTTCAAAAATGGCTCGGAACATATTTAATGCTGACATCAATCCTGCAAATATTTACTTAGTCATATGAGAAATTACGTTGAATTCAATAAGATTGGTTGCTTACATAAAGAGAATTATACAGGTGAATAAGGATTTGCAGAGCTGGACCCTCTGGATTCCAGTTTGGTTTTCATAGTTGTTTTGTTTAATTACACACTTGCATTAATAACCTACTTTCTATAATATTTATGTTCCTTAGTTAATACTTTAAATTGCTAATGTACTGTTTTAATTCATTTGTTTTATTACACTTTCTAAATAGTTTGTTACATAGTACAAGAATTTCACTTGTGTTCGTTCCGGAAAGGGATGTTTTATTTTTACTACATGTGAGCAAGGGCAATAATTATCAGTGACTGATGGTAAGCTACATGATACTAATTCAATCTATCAAATTTGAGGGGAAAAACAGAAGTTTGTAATTGTCTAGTTCTGTATTTCAGTTCTTGAGCTTTTATATATAAAAATAAAAAATTTTCTACTTAGTTAGTGATTGCTAAACTTAATATTTATTAGAGTTCTTTCTTGTAAGAGGATATAAATACTTGATGTGGTAGTCTTTTTATTTTCCAGGTACCTCTACATGTTGTTTTGTCCTGTAGGAAAACAACATTGTCTGTTGGTTTGAGCAGAGGGCTGGGATTCAGGAACTCCTGAATTCTGCATTTAGGCCCACTAGTGATTGATTTTGTGGTCTTGGGCAAGTCATTTAACCTCTCTTTCTTATCCACCCATCAGATGGCAGTAATGAAATTGACCTACCTTACCGGATTGTTGTGAGGATTTATAAGTTAATGTTTGTAAAGTACTCTAAAGATGTAAATTACTACATAAACGTTGAGTTTTTCTTTAAAATATTAATTTAGAGTTCCTAGCAATTGCTGGACTGACAGTTCTGGAGAGGGAAGTCCTCTAACTTCAGACAAGTAAAATATAGAGCGCTGCATTGCAAACGTCATGACGTAGAAGTATTTCTTTTGACGTGAGAGAGTAGTAATTGTCTATATCCATTGAAATCTTGGTGTCTCTGCTTCACTGTTACTGCCGGCATTAGTGTCAATCAGTGCCAACAATGACTTTTGTGATTGTATAAAGCCGCCCACTTGTAACTGGCCTTTGACTAACAGCTCATTTCAGTTAGGGCACTCTGCAGCAATACAGGTAATTACTTCTGACTTAGCCAGGATCTGAACTGTTGTATACTAGATGAGTTGAAAGACTCCATATGCATTCTCAGTACTATTTGAGCCATAATGTTAGTGAAGTAGATCATACACAAGCATCTTCCACAGCTTTTATTCTTGTAACACCTAGTTATATCAGTATTATAAATACAACAACATGAATCTCTGAATATATTATTATGATAAATAATTTGGTTACAATCTGCCAGTTTAAAGCTACTTACTTTCTGATACACCTTTAAAGATCATTTTTATGTTGATAACATTGTTTTCCCAAACATTAATATTAATCTTGAAGTAGAATTTGTATTCTTGTGACTTTTGCTGGTATTTTCTTAAGTTGATTAAACTTCTCCTTTTTTTTAAGGTAAAGTGCAAGTTAAGAGTTCAGACATACAAGTTGGAGACCTCATCATAGTGGAAAAGGTTGATGCTTTTTAAATATATTTTAGACAATAAAGATGCCAACTATTAACAGTTATGCTGACTGTCTTTTGAAATTGAAGAAAAATATATTGAAATAGTTACTTATGAAATACTAACTACTTACAATTATTTTTAGATGAGTTTAGTTTTTTCACAATCTAGAAGTAATTTTGTTTTGCCTTTGAATTTAATTCATCCTAATTGAATATAAACATATGCATGTATATGTATTAGTAATTTTATTTCCTTTCTTTATAGGAATTATGGAGTAAATGTATATGGCCTGTGTTATGTATGCATTCAGAAAAGATGATTATGGTGGTTCCCTTTGGGCCTTATAAATCTGTTTATTTTCATTCATTTTTATTTTGTTTGTTCTGTGACTTTCCCTGGCAAATTAAAATTCTTGTATATTTTCCAAATGTTTCATAAATTTCGTTTTGAGAGATTTCCAAAAAAATTGTCAGTACAGATCTTCATTTGTGCTAGAAGTGTGTGAACCGTCTGGAAAGCAGTGGCTCTTGAAAACATGCAAGTGTTCTTTTATGTAACTGAACATTTGAATATGAGAGTTGCATAAAGAACTGTTCACCAAATCTTTTCCATACCTTTGAATGCAGTAGTGAGAGACAGGAAACCCTAAGTCTGCTCTTCCTCCTTCACTTGCAGTCATTTCCTTCTTTGGCTAAATTAGTTTTTTGTCTCCTGTTGTAATTATTGATATAATATAATATATTTAAGAAAAATGTTTTTCTGCCCAATTGCTCATTTCTGTTTGTTTGTTTTTTTTAAGTGGTTCTGGGGAATTGGTTTATGAAGGTGGAAGTTTATGAAGTTCAAACTCTGCACTTCCTGTAATGAGAATATATCCATGAAGAATGAGCATAAGTGGTGTCTGAAAGATCCATGTACCATAGGCCACTTGAATCTGTGCAGGCTTTACCTTAAGATGCTGTTGGGACCTTGAAAACGAGCTTAAGGCTTTCCTATCAGAGGAAGTCCTGTGACTTGGGTCTTTCTCAGACAAGCTCATGTTGGAAATCTGACTTTGCATGTATCAGAGGCTGACTTTCTCCTAGCACCATAGGATCAGTATCAAGTCATTCTCTATCAGGCACAGAAGGAGGCATCAAAAGTCAAAGCTCACATTTGTTGCTGCTTCATCTGGCAAATGGCAGTTTGGCAGAGAGCCCTCTGTTAAACTTTATTTATGTCTACACTTTTCCTAAACTCCATTTTGGAAATTATTCTTCCTCCTTCCTTACTGCATTATTTCTGACAAAGGAGTCCAAGAAGTCCTACAGAAAGGGTACCCTATTCAATTCCACTTCAAGCTGCTCCCAGACCGTTCTCCCCATCCTTTTTAAGGATCTCTTTCATTAGAAAGTGCTAAAGGTGGAAGTGATTTCCTTCCTCTAACTGTATAGAGGAAGCTGCTTATTACTGAGTAGAGAAGGGATTTAGTTTCCTTCCTGTTTCTTCCCCATGCCCACGCAAAAACAATTCTTTCCTTAAGTACATAAGATTAGGTTGCAACTCTCGATTTAAAATGGTACTTATATGCACATTTTTGTTAGACCAATCTATTGAAATTGAAAATAAATGAGGTTCTGTATAGGCAAAGACCATTGTCAGTACAAAGTACTTTTTTTGTGGTTTTTAGCACTTCCAAGTCTCATAACTAAATTTCTGGCAGTGATAGCAGCACACTTAATATAGCAAGGCAGCACATGTGCCCCTATCTGGACCGCTAAGAGCTCACTCTTCACAAGTATCTAGACAGCCCTTAAGATGTTGTGTAACAAGTACCCCCTAAGAGGCAGAAAATCAATCATGAGAAGTCCAAGTTCACTTTGAGTCAGATTGTGAATTCATAGGAGCTTTCCTGAACTCAGTCTGCAACTGACAGATTTCTGGAAATTCAGATCAAATCTCTCTATAAGGAAGGCTCCATGCGCCTCACAATAAACTGGATTGAAGCTTTGCAGCAAGGCTCCAGGCTCTTCAACACTTTGGTGCAGCAGACAGAAAAGTCTGCGGCAGCTTCATTAAAAATGTATTATTTATTTTCATATTTAAATTAAAAACTTAAGTAGTCTCTGAGCTATAGATTTTCAGAAGAGGTCAGCTAGGTGTAGACATATAAATGCTATGGCCAGATAGTTGAAAGTGGTCAGCACCAGATGTTCATAACTTCAAATTATTGTTGTAAGCGTCTGAAAGTGAATTGTAAACTAATTTAAGGGTTTACACATAGGGGTTTACATAGACTAATACTTTTTAGTTCAGTTGGTGCAAGTTTCGTGTGTAGACCAGTGCTTGGGAAGACAGTTCTGCATGTATTTAAATTCTGTTCTCAAGGTTTTCTTCCTGACTTTGAGGAGTAGACACATAATGATTAAGTTCTCTAGAATTTCATAGCAAATTTACATCTCCAGTGATATTCACAAAACCTACGGAAAATATGTAATTCCCTACTAAACTATTTAGGCTTTTAGGATGATTTTGTATAGAACCCTACTGATTCAATTCCTATTACGTTTTGTAGGGCTTTTTTGTTTTTGAGAGGGTGGAGGAGGGTGGAAACTCACCTTTTTAGTAGGAAAAAATACTCCTAGATTATAAAGGGGGGGGAGGGGAAGCTGTTTGACAGTGTTTAACTTTTAAAAACGTGGGTTTTTTCCCTGAGGATATGTATTTCCCCTCTGTGTTGGAAGAAACTTAACAATCTTATGTCTTTATGTCAAGATGTATTTTATTGTCTAATCTTAATAATGCATTTAAATGTGCATAATGCTTTACAATAAAGTGAATGTGTCAGTCTGAACAGAACCCAGAATCCAGACGATCTGTCAAATGGGTGGTACAGCTCAAATGAGCAGGTGGTCTGTTTGGTCATTGTAGGCAAGTTTTCAGGGTTTTTTTTTTTAAAGGATGTGAGTGAGGGGTCTTGGTACATGCTGAGTTTGATTAACCTCACTGTCCCATCTTTTAAAACAGATGTTTTACCCTCAAAATGTAGGGTAATCCCCACTTAAGATTGGGGAGGGGAAAGGTGGAGGGGAAGGAAGGAGACATAGATAGACCTGTCGATGACTTTTGAGAATGTTGATTCTCATCTAAATTGAAATAAACAATGAAATCTGTTGCCTTTGTGGTTTTGGAGAAAACTTGGAGCATCATCCACTAGGAAGTGTCGTGAATTGTTTATAAAATAAGATGGATAGATAACACCACATGGCAACATTTCAGAAAGTGAGACTCATTTAAGTTTCCTGAAGTGAGACCTCAGCTGTTAAAAGTCTGGGAAACACTGTTCTAAAAGAAATGAAAGTATTCTTCCATAATCAGGACATACTGCTGCTTGTTTGTCATGTATATGTACACCTTGTACACAGTAGTCTGAATGCTGCTACTAGCACTTCAGGCTCCTGTACCAGATATAGGCTGTCTACAGAGCTTCCTTCTCAGACACACACGCAATAGATGTCTTCCATAAGATCCTTTAATGAACTGCCAGGTTAGCTTAAATGAGATGTTGCATAAAGCACCACCTAGTGACTGAACCATATTATACAGTTTAGCATTCCATTACATCTCCTCCTTTTAGTTCTTCATTTCTACATTTACAAAATGTATACTACCCTGTTATCTTTGAAGTTCAGTACATATCAGTCTGTTAAGTGTCTGTAAATATGTTCTAGTTACATGACATGAATGTGTAACAACTTGGTCATCTGGTTGTCCATTAATTGCTGTGGTTGGTTAGGAATTCTTGAGTCACCATCATCTTGTTTTGCATCCACCATCTGTAGAATTGGCTCTGTTGATTGTTCTTTCTGAGGAACAAACTGTAGGATGTTGCCGGTTTCTGTTGAACTCTACACTGTTGGCCTTGATCACATATGATCTGGGTGCTGAATTCTTTTTCTTTACACCAGCTGGTGTACACCATCCTTTTTCTCAATCCAGTTTGATGCAAACATGGTCACCCAGTTCTAGACAAGGCAGTTCTCTGAGTGTTGTCTTATTAAAGTGTCTATAAAAAAGCTCTTTTTTGCTTTTTTATGTGATTTGGCTATTCTCTTCATGTCTGGCCACTGTGGAGATATAACTACAGTTCTGACTTTAGAAAAGATTCGAAGTTTTCTTCCCATCTGGAGTTATACTGGACTATATCCAGTAGTTATCAGTGTTGATCTGTAACTCAAAAGAGCCAGAAATGGATCTTCCTGCTGTAGGATATTCTTGACCATCTATCCAGCTCTCTCAGCCTCTCCATCTGCTTTTGGAATGTGGGCTGCTAGTAACATGTTCAAAATCATAATTTGTTTAGAATGACTTAAATTCTGCTGAAGTGAATAGTGGTCCACAGTCCATCACTAGTTGTGCTGGAGTACCAAAACAAGCAAAAGTGCACTTGAGTTTCTCAGTATCATGTTACATTTTTCAAGTACATTATTTCTATATACCTGGAAAAATAGTCCACTATGACCAGGTAATGATGTCCTCTGAATTTGTCTAAATCTGTATTTAAATCTGTAAATAAAATAAATCTTCCAAGGTCTGTGTGGTAGAGGTGAAGTTTTTAAAGATTTTTTTGTTTGTTTTTTGTTGGTCTGTTCTGTGGTGTTCTCATGCAGATATTTTATTCTTTATCATTGTTGATGACTGGCACAACACTCTTTGGTTGGCCTGTTCATAGTATTTAGTTAGTCCTTGATGTCCTTCATGGATGAGATTTAGGATTTATTCTCTCACTTTATTTGGGATTCCAAATCCCATTTGACTTGCTTAATTGTCCATGTACTTCAGAGTTGTTTCTTGTCGCTTCCTTAGTGTCCTTTAGATACTTGTGGCAGCCAGCTCTAATGTAACTAAGAACAACTTAAAGTTGTGTGTTTCTTGAAGTTGCTTTTTATAGCATCTTTTCTGACAATCTGTATGTGTCCACAGCATCCACATATGCCTTTGTCATCTTTGAGTACAATACCAGGCTCTGTGACAGTGTCTGCTACTCCATTTTTTCCACTAGGAACATAGTTAGCAATTGGGTTACATCACATTAACCTTACCAATTGACACTGGCCTCTCAGCAGTGTTTGGTTCAGGTCTTTTCAGTTGATGAGGGTCATAAGAGGTTTATGATTTGTTATCAGCATAAATTAATCCAATTCACGTAAATATCTGTAAAAGTTCTCACATGCCCATATGCTTATCAGGCACTCCTTTTCAATCTGTGTACCATTTTTCTGCTTCTGTGACTGTGCAAGAACAACATGCATGTGGCTTGCACTCAGATCCCTGTTGTTGCAGTAGTACACCACATAGGCAATAGCTGCTTGCATCTACGCTGATCATTGTGGGTGGGTTTATATGATCGTACTTGAGAATTGGAGCAGTTAAGATTTCTTTTACCTTGATGAAGGCAATTTTCTAATTTGACCTCCATAACCAAGAGCTGTTGGACTTGAAAAGTTCATTGAGCCTCTGTAGAAGGATCTTGTAGGTATCAGCCAAGGTAATTTATGATAATCAGAATGCCTCTCTGTTCTGGTACATTTGTGGTGCATTCAATTCTCAAATTGCTTTTAATTTCTCAAGGCTAGGACTGATTCCCCAATTCAAGTTTTTGGGACAAAGTGGAAAATGCAATTTTCTTTGTTTAGCTTCAGTCTAGATTGACTGATTTAGAATTACAAATCCATTAATTTTGTTGTGTTCATCTATCAAAGACCAATATATCAAATATCTATGAAAACTGTAACTCATTTGTGTTTAACAGTTCTGCCATCTGTCTTTGGAAAATTTCAGGTGCACTGGTAATTTCAAAAGGTAATCTTCAAAAGCAGGATCTTTTAAAGGGTGTGATAAAAGTAGTCAGTTTAGCAATTTCTATGGTTGAAGGAATTTGCCAAAATCTACTTGAGGCATCCAGGTTGGAGATTACTTTAGCTCTTTTTACTTCGGAGAGTAAGTCATACAGTGTTGGGGAGGATATATTATTCTCTCAAAACTGCTTTAAGTCTTAAGATTCACACAGATTTGTATTCTTCCATTTGTCTTTGTAACCAGTACCACCAGGGCACACCATGCTTTTGGCTCAGAGATTGTCTTGATTATGCCAATCTGTTCTATGCTCTCTAATTCAGTTTCCACTTTGTGAATTTGTTTCTGTGGTGAATTGACCCATGCAGTTGAGAATATGTCCAGGGCTAGTCAGAGCTATTATGTGACATTAGCTCTGGGAGGGGTTGGAGGTGATTGATTGTAATTCCCTTTTGAGATGACTATGATGTTTGCTCCTCAGTCAGTTTTAAAGTCAGTAGGCGTTCCATGAATATTCAGTTCATTGTCCAGGCAAGCTTGGTGTCATCACACATACTAGATTCCAGACATGTTTCTTCTTGTTTGCCTGTAATATTAGTCAACTCCCTGACTGTCTTGTATGGCAAACAGCTGCAAATGTCTATATTTTATACACTACTTTCACTTTGTGTCTTTAGGTGGAAATGCATCATGTCTTGGGCTATGAATATTTTCACATCTTCTGCATTTAGACTGAAAGGCTTTGATGTTATCCTGGATTTTGTCCCTCTTAACCTCAGGTTTCTTATGGTGACTTCTTTTGGAAGTCATGCTGTGAGTCTCTTCACTGCTTCTAAGATCGTTTCAGGTTTTTCTTGTCTTTGTTTTGCTGTTTCACTAATTCTGTCTGTTTTCCTGTGTAGTTGTTAAGTGAAGTTTGTTTTTAATTCTAACTGCTGTGAAAGATTTTTATCTATTAACTGAAGAAGCAGCCTGTCTCTGATATTTTCATAATTTGCAGTCTCAAAACAGTTTTTAGCCAATGCATTTGATGTTTTTATAAAGCATTCAGCATTTTCCTGTGATCCTTGAATTCTCTGGTGAAAACATGCTCTTCCATAAACCCCGTTTTTCTGAGGTATAAAGTGTGCATCAAACATAGTCAGAATTCTTTCATAAACATCTGCCTGTTTCCCCGTAGCATAAATTCCAGAGCATACCTGAATGTTTCTGGTTTCCATGTGGGGTTGGATTGCGATGCAAAATAATGCTAACTAGTGTTTCTAGTGCATTCTGAAGGTTTATCAAAACCAAAGTTTTCTGCCATTGAAGAATGGCATATTGATGAGACCCTGCCACCGTTGTTCCTTCTGTTTTTATTCTCCTTTGGCATTAGTTTATTTCTAACACCATGTCATGTGCAGCTTGAACACCATGTCATGTGCAGCTTGTAGGCTGCAAGACTGCTACTGGCAGGACAGGTTTCTGTACCATGTATAGACTGATTACAGAGCTGGCTTCTCAGAGAGAGAGAGACCAGAGACATGTCTTCTGTAAGCTCCTTCAATGAACTGGCAAGTATGGCTGAGGCTAATTTAAAATAAGGTCTGTTACAAACAGCACCACCTAGTGGCAGCACAGTAAAATGCAGTTTAGCATTTCATTGCGCTAATTTTTATTTTAAAAATATTTGTTTTAGTAGTTTGAACAATAATGTACATATGTAAATGCATAGATTCATAATCCCAATTAATACAGTTAGAGGCAGTGTACTTTCATGAGTTTTCTGAACACTCAGTGTTGATAATGAGGTATTTAGTCTGTGGTCTTTTAGTTGCTCTTACAATTTGTTCCACTCTGACAAATGTAGAATAGAAGAGCGTTTTTGATTAGATTAAATTATTAAGGATATTTGTGATGCATACAGTGTAGATATCCATCTTGAGGCTTGGCACTCTCTCTGTTAAGAGATTCTGTACATTTTTTAAATTAGTTTCTCTTCTCTTGGTGGATAGTTATTCCTTTATCCATAGGAACATAGAAGATTAGGGTTGGAAGGGACTTCAGGAGGTCATCTGATTCAATCCCTTGCTCAAAAGCAGGACCAACCCCAACTAAATCATCCTTGCCTGGGCTTTGTGAAGCCGGGTCATAAAAACCTCTAAGGATGGAGATTCTACCACCTCCCTAGGTAACCCATTCCACTGCTTCATCCCCCTCCTGGTGAAAGTTTTTCCTACTATCCAACCTAGACCTCCCACACTGCAACTTGAGACCATTGTTCCTAGTTCTGTCATCTGCCACCCCTGAGAACAGCCTAGCTCCATCCTCTTTGGAACCCCTCTGCAGTAACTATTAAGGCTTCATATAACATAGCCTCAGGAGGTTCTGTGCTATCCAGAAACAGTACTGGTCATGGCATTGCTAGATTTCTTTTATAATCTGTGATTTTTCACCAATATTTGTTAGGTCTTAAGTTTTTGGACTGTACAATGATGTATACAGGGAATTTATCTGCTGCCCTTTTACCTCTCTAACATAAAACTAATGAGCCTATGGCCCTCTGACATCTCCATTAGCTATGTGTGTTCAACAGTCTACAGTAATGACTGTCACATAATTTGCCAAAAAATTGTGCACCAATTTGACTTTTTTTTAAAGAAATGAGTTGTCTAATTTTGATTTGGAGAAAATATTCCAAATGTGCTTTGGATGCTGTGGTGATCTATTCCTGAGTCAGCAACAACATGAAAAAGTGTATGAGGTGTAAACTGCTCAATTTGTCTCAATATAGTGTTAATTCTGAGCTAATGGCAACAATATCTATTTCATTGTTGATCATCTTAGTAGAAACAGCCAGCTACTGTGTCTGTCTATTGTTATTGAAATCAGTGGTGGGGAGTGGAACAGCAGCTTTTCTGTTGGCTTGCTGAGATGAAGAACAAAGAGCTCAAGTCTTCTCCTTAAATCATATTGCCTCACTTCTCCATAAGAGCAGGCAAAAGGAGGAGATGCATCTTCTTCCCATTAGCTGCACCGGAGTCCTGAATGTTGAAAGTTAAAGTTGTTCAAAGCTTTTCAAATTTTAGTTGTTCACTAAAAATAACTAATTTTGATGTGGGGGAGAGAATAAGGAACACTTTTCATAATATTTCTGTCGCTTCTCTGCTACAACCTTTTTCCTCTTCTCTTAAGAAATTATGCCTATATCATTCTGTTCACTTCAGCAAAAGAGCAATGACCTCTGTAACTCTGGTCTCTGCCTCCTCTTTTCCTGTCCTCCTATTAAGGAGTAATAGTACTTTTGCTACTCTATTCGGTTATTCCTCCCTTTTCTCCAAGGAATGGAGCCAGTCAGGTTCTGGCCAGCTCAACTTATCCCACTCACCAGGGAAAACTTCTACTTGTCCTTGCAAGTATGTTATTCCAGTCATATGGAAAGAAGAGAATTCATGATTAATTATGAGTGAAAAGGTAGTAAGTTCAGTGAAACCAGGAAGAAAAAGAACATGGAACAAAAACAAGGCATATGTATTAACTTGTATTTAATTTTTTTTTGTTAAAATGAGACATTGATGTTGACATTGTTAGTATTAAATAAAATATATGACTGGTTTTATCCTTCACCGGGGCTAGTAAGATTAATCCTCAGGTTAGCAGGTACTAGCACTAATAATAAATATAGCTTTGCTTTATAATGAGACTTACTTTCTTCATGAAAGTTGATAGCCATTTGTAGAACTGATATAACCAAACGTGGTAGTATTTGGGATTTCTGTTTAATTCTAAAGAAGATAGTTCACTGTTTTTTTGGCCAAGATGTTGTTTGTTCAAGTTTTTAGCTTCTTAACAAGCAACTGGAAATTTTTAGGCATGAGGCCAGTAACCTGAGATGTGTTCAGTGGATTTATGTGAGAGTTGGCAGAGAACTTGTAAAAATGTATAGCTTATCGATAGGAAGACACGACAGCTGTTTAATTGTTATTGTCATTTAAGGAAAGATTTATTTAATTTTGAAGTTGTCGTATGTCTTTTAGTTTTTCACATAGTATGTGCACAATTAGTATAGATACAGTACAGTACATTAGTAAAGTTTAATTTTTACCACAATTTCTCTCCATTCTGAACATAGGCTGTTCCTGGTTGAGTCTGTCCTAGTTTTTCCAAGTTGTTAATAGGTCATAAATTCCACCATTTATTTCATTATTGTAATATTTCTTTAGATTCTTTTCCTTCTCTAGTACATGGCCTACATTGCAAAACTTCATCAACAGTTGTAAAGACAGATGAGCAAGTTCTTCTCAAAGAACCATACCATTGTTGTTCAAGTAGGCTAGTAAATTAAAACATTTTCAGTTGATGCATTTCCAAAGAAAAAGGGACTATGGGGACTTGTTAGAGTTGTAGTATTTTGATTCTTGAAAATGTAGGTTTTTTATATATCAGAGGTTTTTTGATGGTGATAGAGATTTTAAGTTTATTTCTTAAACACATGAATATCAGTGATCAGTGTCTCCAAAGTGAGGCAGTTTTCAGACTACTCTCACTGTACTTTTATGGGTGCCCAAAATAGTATGAAACACCAATCCTACTGTCTCTATGGTCTGTCATTCCCCAACAGACACTAGCTTCCCTGACCTATTCGACTTCTCCACAAATAGCTGCTATCTTTTCTCGCTTTCCAATTTTTTAAGGGAAAGAATGGGGACAGATAGGCTGTAAGCTTTCCAAAGATTTCTTGATGATTTAAAAACCCTTCTTCTCAGTCTTCAGAACTCAAACTGAAAAGGATCCCATATAATATTGCAAAATATGGCAGTTGAGATGTGAGTTGCTTATGCTTTTCATATTTGTATGGTAATTGAATACAGCCACAGTGAGGACATTTGGGAAATTCAAAATTTGCCCATTCTTGAGACGACGATTAATGTCTCATTTGTAATGTAGAATGAGATGAAAGAGTAGTTTCTTTTGCTCCGTGAATTGAACTTTTTGGTAGAGTGACACAGTATTCCAAGGAGGGCCATTGGCCCTCAGAGTACATATATAGGAACCTGCAGAATGTTGTTTAGTTAGGTACCTTTCTGACTGTTGGATGGCTTAATCTGTTTTTTTACTGGCAAGTAGGAGTGGCTAAAAGTGTGTCCATTTTTGTCAAATTCGGTTGCTTCTAAGGTTTTGTGTGATGCACAGTAACTAAGAAAATAAGTGCTTGATAATTTTTAAAATATATAAATAATTCAATTCCAAGTGAAGCAGGATTATGGATGACGAGTCTTTTAGGTCAGAGGATAAATATTTCATCCCTGAATATGGAGGTGTGGTCTTCGTCTTGCCTATGAAAATGAACTTGTAGTCTTGATTACTGTGACTGGTGTTTTAGATGAAGTCATCAGTAAACAGACATTTAGGGTACATCTACACAGCAAAGAACAACCCGCAATTGGCCTATCCTTGCTGACTTGGGCTTGCAGGGCTCAGGCTGCAGGGCTGTGTCATTGCTGTGTAAACTTATGAGTTTGGCTGGAGCTCGGCCTCTAGGACTCTGCGGGGTAGGAGGCTCCCAGAGCTCAGACTTCAGCCTGAGCCCAGAAGTCTACACAGCAGTGAAACGGCCCTGTAGCCTAAGCCCTGTGAGCCCAAGTTGGCTGGCATGGGACAGCTGCTGTTTTTTTTTCTTTGCTGTGTACCCTTAAAGTGTTGCTTGGAATAAAAGATTTCAGAAGTGTCACATTGTAAATATATTGAATTTTTCATAAAACTTTATTCAAAGGGCAAAGTTAATATTTATCAATACGAACTGATATTTGTGTTATGATAGCTCCTGAAATCCCCAATCAAGATCAGGACCCAGTTGTGATAGACACTATATGAATGCATAATGAGAGACAAGCAGCGCCCAGATGATCTTACAATCTGAAGACTGTACACTAGGTTGGTGTACTAGCCTTCTATTTTTTAGCAGGCCGAATTCAAATACTGGATTAGGGAAAAATATGAAAATGAGTTTAGTCCTGTCTTCGTTGCTATTTGTGCACATCACCAAACCACTACATAGTTTGGCACAATTGGGAGTTTATGCGCAAAATAGAGCCAGAACTGGTTTTGATATGTTATTAATTTTGCAAATGATCATGATTGAAATTTGAATTGGAGAGATGAAAGTTGAAGCTAGACAAATTCAGATGGGAAATGAGGTGCAGATGTTTAGTAGTCAGGGTAATTAATCACTGGAACAGTGCCAGGATTGATTTAAAAAAAATGTAAAAAAAATTTAAAAGTAGATTTTTTTTTAATTTAAATAGAAATTTTTTATTTAAATTTTTTATTTAAATTTAATATGGGTTTATAGTTAATAAATAAACCTGTTTAAAATTAAATTTAAAATTGGCAACCTACGTTAAGACCTAAATTTACTGTAATATAGTAAAGTAATGCAATTGAATATGAAAATATTAAGCAGTTGATATTTGCTGCCAATTTTTTGAGAAAGTCACACTCTGAACTGGAGGAAGCTACTGGCTAAGCAGCTGGAACCAGAGTTGGTTTAAGTGCTAAAACAGCTTTTGACAACAAAGTTCCCTCCTGCAGGTGCAGAGAGTATTTTCTTCCATTCAGATCATTCAGCTAGTTCAGTTCAATGAATAGTTTATTCAAAGTTAAGAGGCAAAGTGAGAGTTGGAAAAAAGCAGGAAACTTTTCTTTTCCATAAAAAATAGGTTTGAGGATGAGATCTACTAGTTCTAAAATCTTGAGACCAGAAACATTCAATTCAATTTATTAACGGCAGATACTACTTCCTTAATTTAATAAATCAGTGAACTTGTTTTGCATTTAAAACTTTGAACTTTTTTTTCTTATGTATCCAGCACATTTAAGGTAATTTTATTTAATACAAAAAATTTAAGTGCTGTTCTTTTTTTTTTAATTTTCATCCAGATAGAGCTTGACACAAATTACAAGTAAAAGGTTAATCATCATTTAGTAAATAAATATATCATTCACCATTTTCTAATATAATAAAAATGTAAAAATTAAAAATCTGAATAAGTGTAAGAAGGTATATAATTGTTTACATATGTATAGATGTAACATTGTCTCTTGATTAGCAAAAAGCACTATATTTAGTGTAAAGGCATTATTTAGCTGAAAATCAATATATTTTAATATGTTAATGGCAATATTTTAATATGTTGCATCCAGTGAAGAGGATTCTGCTCACAAAAGCTTATGCCCAAATAAATTTGTTAGTCTTTAAGGTGCCACAGGACTCCCCATATTTTTAATAGTTACCAACAATGAAACTCAATCCTGCCTTATGAAAATAACTAAGAAGTACAAATGGAAAACATGATTAAAATCAATTATTTAAATCCAGGTTCCTGCTTGCTGATTTAAATCATGGATTAAAGTCAATGATTTAATTTGCTTTGATTTAAATCAATTCACACTGGAACAAACTTATTAAGAATTGTGGTGGATTCTCCATTACAGGCATTTGTTAAATCAAGTTTGGATGGTTTTCTGAAAATAAATGCTCTAGTTCACACAGGAATTAATTCAGAGAAGTCCTATGACTCTGACTCTTATACAAGAGGTCAGACTACATGATCACAGTGGATTCTTCCGGCCTTATAATCAATGAATCATTATTATCTATGAAAGCTGTGTGGAAAAACTTCTACGTGTCTTTATTTCCTATCTGTGGCGCAAGTTCATTTGATCCAGCACTTTACATGAGTCCTAAATTTACTCAGTCATTTAAAAAAGGCAAAATTCTATACAGGCCCATAACCATGGCATGTATGCATTTTCCAGAATTGCATCAAGCAATACGATTAGCTTGTCACTTGTGTTCTTTCTCCCTAGCTATGCAAAATGATTTTATATTGGCTGTGCCTGTCTTGCAGTGCTACTAAAGGAAAGCTTGAATAAGTGCTTTGGAAAAAGGAAAAACTGTCTTGTGTTTTTAAGAGGCACTGTTCTGAGTATATGGAAAAATACAAAACGTAGTAAGAAGTAATATATTGTGTAGTTTGCCAGTGGCATATGAATTGAAACAATTGAGATAAATATATTAACTCCAGATTAAAACTTGTATAATGACTTGAGGACTTCAGTAATTCAACCAGAGGTTATGGGCCTATTACAGGAGTGAGTTGGTGAGGTTATATGGCCTCTGGTGTGCAGTAGGTCAGACTCGATGATCATGATGGTCCCCTCTGACCTTAAAGTCTGAGGCATAGAGGTCTCCATAGTAGCTAAAGGTGGTCTGTGAACAGAAAGAAAAAGGATATAGCTTATTTGTGCTCCTTTAGGATTGTGGCCCATGTATGTTGTCACTTCAGACCTAAACTGTAGTGTAGGGAACTTAAAATTATGCAATACTGTCTTTCCTCTCTGCCTGCTACTCCCAGCCTCCCAGAAGTCCTTAACTCCTCATTCCTATGCAATCCTGTCCATTATCCCTTACAGTATTTGTTTGAGAATTTGGAGAGAATGAGATCAAATGAATACCATTGTGCTGCAGATTTATATGCCGATATATTGCATAGCTGTATTGTGGAAGATGAGTGGGGGTTTTTTAATGATAAGGAAGTGGGAAATTTTGACAGCTGAGTCAAGCACAGTTCGTTTTTCTGAAACCCATGAATGTTTGGGACAGCCTTTTTCAGTGTGCAGGAGACAGTTGTGGCTTTGTTACTGGAGAGGAAATACATCTCTTTGTTTTCTCTTTTTTTATTTTTTGGGCAGGAACAGAAGTTCCCTCATCTATAAAATGGGATAATAGTATTGGCCTGCCTCCCAAACTTGTAAGAACAAGTCCAGAAATTCTCAAGAGGCATGTGCTTCATATAAGTCCCAAGGTAGATACTTCAGCTTGCATCATGAGATCTACTATCCCCTCCCCATACAAAACAAATAGAGGGTGAGGATTTGACCCACTCAAATTGTTTTCTTTTGAAGATTTTAGTTGGTCCTTTTAACTTATATAATTGTATTTTTTTCTGACTGAAAACTGAGAAGATAGTCCTTATTGAAATTCTTCAGGCATGTAAGTGATCCACTTATAGGGAGGATCTGAAAGGCTTAACTGTTTGTTCTATAATTTTTCTAAAATATTGATTTCTGAATTGCAAATGCTGAATGTAAAGTACTTTGATAAATCCTATTTTAATTGCGTTTCAATCCAAGCATGACCCTTAGTTGCTGAGCTTACTGGACATTTGATTGGAATAAATTTTTTCTTATGAACATAAATATGCTTTTTCCCCAGAATCAACGAATCCCATCTGACATGGTATTTCTCAGAACTTCAGAGAAAACTGGTATGTTTAGATACTTTAATTTTATTGGTTAAAATGTTGGATCTTTGTGGGTGCAGTGAATTTTTTGTTTGTGTGCTTGGTATTTTGATTTAGAATGGTCATGAAGATCTATGATAGAAGATAGACCATTGATAATACAGTGTATAAGCAACATCTTGTGAGCTGTGTGACATTTATGGACCTTAACAAATTTGAGCAGATCAGGAATCCATATTATGAACTACAGTGCATGACTCTTTTAAAAATATGCTCCCTTGACTGCGTGTGTTGATTTATTATACATACATCTTTTATATCTAGTACTCAAATACTTAACCCAGGTATTGAAGTAAAGGCAGACTGAGACTATTTTGTGTATTTGTATTAAAGATATGAATAACTGTTTCATAAAACATGACAGTATGTATAAGGTATCTATCTTTATATGACCTTTCATCTGTATATATTGCAAATAAAATGGAAATAATTGCATTTTCGTTGCTGTTACTAAATCATTACTAGTTCACTGATTGCATTCTATTCAATATGTAACAGTAATATGTGATTCTAATGGTTTACATAAGTTTTAAAATTGACTTCTAAATGAGGATTTAGATAGGTTACTTAGAACAGTTAATGCTGCTACTTAGCATTTACTGCATTGAATGTCTTATATTGTGCTAACATTAATCAGCTGTGATTAGAACTGTGCAGGAACTGGCACTTCTATTTTGTGGGCAATTCCATGATTTCAAATTTCAATTTCATGATTTAGGATGATCCGAGGAATGGAAAATCTGCCTTATGAAAGGAGACT
>ML675601.1:37596842-37625890 GCA_007922155.1 Mesoclemmys tuberculata | reverse complement strand
CTATGAGTCTATGAGTCTATAAAATCGGTTTGTTCCAAATCAGTATGAAAAGAGAATTTCTAAACTTCCTGCTAAATGAATTTCTGGAAAAAAAATTGTTTTGCTTCTTTTGCAACACTTTACATTTTTAAATGTTCTATAAAAATTTTGAAAGTCAAAATGTTTCATTTAAAAATGTTGAAGTGCAGTGTTTCAATCTGACCAGTACTTTTTTCTGAAATGAAATTTCTTTGAAATGCATACATTCCCACGAGTTTTTTTGACAAAATAGCAATTCCAGTTTAAAAAAAAAGGTACATTTAAAACTTTTGACCAGCTGTAGTTCTGATTGAATACATAAGAAAATAAATGAGTATTTATCCCCATTTTCAGAAGGAAGAGCTAAAGCCAGAGAGGTTAAGTGACTTGCCCAAAGCAACCACTTAGAAAGTCAGTGGCAGAGCTGAAATTAGTTCCTTGTTCTTTTTAGAGTGATTGTCCCCATATAGATTATTGCTGATACTCTGTGCATTCAAGTTTGGGTTCTTTTAGACAGCAGTGTCTATTAAGGGTTGTCTCTCTACCATGCATGTCCTCATGCCTGCAACACAGGGTGTAAAAGGCAGGGAAACCCTGCTTGCTTTTCAGATCCTTCTCATGGAACATGAGTTCAAGTTGGAACTCTGCAATGGCCAAGCCCCTTAGCTCACTGCGAGTCCTTATCATTTTATGTAAATAGCTAGTTAGCATTATTTAGCAGGTAGTTGTTAACATGGTGATTAGAGATGAGATTAGTATTTTCTTTCTGCCTTGCCTCCCCATTTTTTTTCAAGAATGACTCCTCCTGTGAAGCAGTAATGCCTCTTAAAGACAGGCAAACCAGATAGTATTTTTTTTGTGTCTGGGGAAAAGACACATTGCTGACTAGCTCTGAGTTTGCTCATCATTCTAAAAGAGAACACAAAAAGCTAGTCAGGCATGCCAAAAATGGATTTGATGGAGATACATGTCTCTCCTCAGACCCCGGGGTCTCTAGGGCTAAAAATAGTGTAATAGAAATGTAGGGTTGGAAGAGACTTTGAGCTGAAAGATACCATCTCTCTGTATGGAGGTTGGACTAACTATACCTAAACTATCCCTGACAAGTGTTTGTCTAACTTGTTCTTAAAAACCTCTGTGGATTGGGGATGCCACAACCTCTCTTGGAAGCCTGTTCCAGAGCTTAACTATCCTTATAGTTTAAAAAACTTTCTTATTATCTAACCTAAATCTCCCTTGCTCAAATTAAATCACTAATTTCTTGTTTTACTTTCACTGGATATGGAGAACAATTGAACACCATCCTCTTTATAGCAGCCCTTAACATATGTGAAGACTGTTATCAAGTCCCCCAAGTCTCAAGGCTAAACATGCCCACTTTTTTAACCTTTCCTCATAGGTCAGGTTTTCTAAACTCTATACTCACAGAATATTCTCCTTTTTTGCAACTGCATCACATTGTTGACCCCTATTTAATTTGTGATCTACTGTAGCTTCCTGAGTCTTTACAGCAATACTACTGCCTTGACAGTCATTTCCCATTTTGTAGCTGTGCATTTGATTTTTCCTTCCTAAGTGAAATATTTTGTACTTGTCTTCATTGAATTTCATCTTTTGATTTCAGGCCAATTCTCCAATGTGTCACGGTCATTTTTAATTCCAAACTTGTCCTACAAAGTGTATATAAACATACTCTCCACTCCGTTATCCAAGTCAGTAATGGCAATATTGAATATTAGACCCAGGACTGACCCTGTGGAGCCCCAGTGGATATGCCCTCCTGGTTTGACAGCAAACTAAGGATGGCTACTCTAACTATGGCTCCTTTGGTGATCAGGCAAGGGAATTTAACACTCTCTTCCTTCTGAAGAGTAGGGAGATGCCTGGGGTTGGCCAGATCCCCAGGCAACACGACAGGCTGCTAACCTATCGTTTCTCCAACGTGTCTAAACCAGAACCCTGGCTTTAAGGCTGAGACCCCCAAAAAATTAGCATATTGGCCATTGGCATGGAAACTCACTGACCTTGATCAGTAAATTTTTCTCATGAGCTTTGCAGCTGTTAAGATAAATTATAGCTATGTTCTCCAGGGCTGGTTCAAACCAGTTTGGGACACGTAGTAGGTTTCTTAGAAAACTGTTGTTGTTCGCAGTTTTTGACTCCGGAAGGTAACATCAGCTATTTATTTATTTATTTGATTTGATTTGAGGCTTAACAAGCTGCATTCCATCCCAGGCTGGAGTTTGGCCATAGCAAGAAACAATGGGAAAAATCCACTTCTAACACTTAGTATCATGAAATCTATCATTTCATGATCACTTTCACCCAAATTGCCTTTAGCTTTTACATTTGCAATCAATTTCTCCTGGTTTGTTAGTTCTAACAGAATTCATAGGAAGGCGTTTGCTTCCACTATACTAAAGAAAAAGGGGTGCTGGTGTCCAGTTCTGGGTTTGACACAACTGAACATTTTCATCTGAAGACTCCAGTTCAGGATCGTAATTGACCTCAACAATCCCTCCCTGGATTTGCAGGATTAGTACCCAGCTGTCAACCTTAAGACACCTGTGTACCTCAATGACTGGCTCATCCAAGAGAAATCTCCTCAACAGGTAGTTGGTGCTATTCAGCAGACCCTCCATTTGTTTGCCTCCATGGAACTCAAGAGTCATCAAAGAAAAATTGGTACAATTTGTAGGTGCAATATAGGATGCAAAACCAGAAAAGGCATACCTGTCTCAGGAGAGAGGTTCAACAATACTGTGCAGCTAATCAACCAATTGCAAGCACATCCTCAGAAATCGGTGAGAATTTGTCTAGAGAACTTCTGTCTCCTCCTCCTAAAAATAGGTATACGTATTAGGTTACATAGCTTCTGGCACTACATAACTGAACGTGCCAGATTTCACCTTCATTGTGTGTGTTGTTAGTTGAAGTCAGTGTATCAGTAAACCTGATATCATCTAGAGAAGAATGCATAGCTACTTCTGGAAGTCTGTACATCTTTATATTGGTAGAAGTATCTAGAAAACATTTGCACAGGAGTGCCTTTCTCTCTCTACTGTTACCATCCAGGACTCTTGTAACAGATGGTTCCAACATGAGTTAGGGAGCTCACCTGGACAGTTTATAGACTCAAGGATTCTGGTTTCATCAAGAGGCCCAACTACACTTAAGCATTCTCAAGTTGAAAGTGATTCATTATGTTCGCCCAGTATTCTTTCCAGTTCTCAAGAAATCATTAGTCCAGATTTTGACAGACATTATCACAGTGATGTTTTTTATAGATATGGAGGAGTAAGATATACCCCTCTTTCTCTGGGAGCTGTGGAACTGAAATCAGCCATAACATAAGTCTAGTTGCTCTCCTCTTGCCATGCCTACAGAAAGTTTTGGCTAATCATCTCAGCAGACAATTTGCAAGCGATTACAATTGATCAGTGAAGGATGCCATCATTAAAGAAATATTTACCAGCTGGGGACAACTGTCCATAGATGTCTTTGAAATGACTAAACTTCTGCTCCAGAGGGAATTAGAATCAAGGGTCTCTAGAAGACGTGTTCCTGATCTCCTTATCTCCAGGTCTTATGTATGCTTATCTTCCAATTCCTGTAATCACAAGAGTAATCATAAAGTTCAGACTGGACTTGACGATGATGCTGGCTATCGTCTGGCTGAGGGAGTTCTGATTTTTGGACCTGAAGAACCTCTCAATTCACCTCCTTGTCCAGCTGCCTTTCCAGATGGACTTAATATTGCAGAAGAAAGGCCAAATTCTCTATCTACATTTGACTTTCTTGGGTCATACAGCATGGATGCTAGATGGTTGTCATAGTTAGAAGTTGCTAATCATGTGTCCAATATATCCTTGTAAATAGCAGAAAGGACTCTACCGGAGCTACCAAATGGAAGAAGGTTACACTCTGGACTAAATTATATCACGTTTACAGATCCCAGACATGCTGTGGTTTACCTATTATCATGAAACTTCTGGATTGGCCCTGAGTTCACTTAGTAGCCATTTCAGCTAACTATCATTTAGTTCAGGAGCACTGTTTTTTTTCCTCATTCCCCATTAGCTAGATTCCTTATTAGCATATATCCCCTCAGACAACCTACATCCTCTTGGGATCTAAACATTTTTTCTAATGGGATTGATGGATCACCTTTGAGCCAGTAGCTACATGCCCTCTTTTTCATTTGTCCATTAAAACAAGTATTCTTGGTAGCAATTAGATCTGCTAATAAGGTGGGAAGTTCAGATCTTTGTGTCAGGGCTCCCTTATAGTATATCCTACAAAGGGAGGGTTATGTTGAGCTTTTGTCCAAAGTTTCTGCTCAGAATAGCTGTTGATTTCCATCTTCATCAGGTGATTCACCTGTCTGTCTCTTCTCCAGCCACACTGTAAGTCACAAGCTTTAGACGTGCTGTCTTTATATTTAGACAGGACTAGATCATTCAGAGTATCCCGTAAATTGCTTGTAGTATATGGAGAAAGGATGAAGCATCAACAAATTTCTACCAAAAGACTTAAAATGGAGTACTACTCGTATTAGACTATGCTATGAATTAGCTAAATTTAGACCCTGCAGAAAGAGTCACAGCCCTCTCCATCAGGGTTCAGGAAGTCTTGGTAGCTTATTTGAGGATTGTGCCCATCATAGGGCAGCTGTATGGAGTTCAAAATTTAACTTCATGAAGCATTATTCCATTGTAGATGTTGGTATTTAGTTACTCTTTGCACCCACCTCCCTAAGACTGAGTCATTGCTTGTGAGTCACTATCAGTGCAATGTATATGAATAAGCACTCAAAGAAGACAGATATTTATCCTACGGTAATTAATTTTGTTTCTTCCATGAGAGTTGTTCATAAAGGCTCCCTGATCCACCCACTTTCTCCATTACTATGGTCTTTAAAAAAACCTGAATTCTGTATTGGTGAAAAAACCGAGGAAGCCGTTGCGGTCACCTTACCCTTTCTGACCTTGGTTGGAGGAATGAGGACATACAGGGCATATGTGTGTCCCCTAATAGACACTGCTGAAGAAAGGAATCTGAACTTGACTGCGCAGGGCTCATATGCATTATCAGTAGAATGTGCAGGGACAATACATTTCAAAGAACCACAGTTACTGTAAAGTAAGTAACCATTTCTTCTTTGTCTTGCGCTCCAGCCACTAGACTATTTTCTCCTCTCCTAAATGTTGATGGGGAACACTTTTCAAGAAGGAAAACAATTAACATCCATATCATTAGCCGGTATTTCTCACTTTCTGAGCCCACACGGTACCATTTTAGCAAAGCCAGTCTTTCAATGCAATATGGTAAAGCAGTAAACTCACATGTAACTTCTGTAATCAAGAATGAGCAGGTGATGGTGATGATTCGATAATCGTTTACTAATTAAAAAGTATTCGTAAAGTACAAGCAGAAGTGAGTTCAATAAAACTCCAGTGAATTTCTTTATTGGGGTAAAATTCTGTAATAGGAATTTTTTAAGTTTAAGTTATTGTTAATGTCATTTGGAGATAGATTTTTGTATAAACATGCAATAGAAAAAACAATTATATTGGTGTTGCACTTTAAAAAAAATCTGAACTTCAGACATATGGCAGTAATTGCTTTTTGAATAAGGAATGAACACTTGCGAATCTATAATTGGTTTTCCTTCATGATATTGTTTTGAATGATTGATGGTTTAATTTATTGTTGACACTTTAAATACTTTGTTAAAACTAAAATGTTTTAACATATTTTGATGTTTTGTATGTAATTCATTTTCTGTAGTATAAAACAGTTTACTTTTTATAGTTTTGTTGTAGTAAGAACACCATAGTTAAGGCAAAGGGTTGGTAGACTTTTATATTGTCATAAAAATCTTCTTTTTGGACCTAAGTTTCTCATTTGTTTTTCTGTTTAATCTGCCTCTATATATTTGGAAGGAAAACAGTGTAATGTCCCTTAAGTAAAATAATAATAATAATAACAAAGCAGTTTGAATTATAATTGAGCGTAATTTACAATTTAGAATCTAATGCTATTCTGATTTTTCAAATTTATGTGGTGTCCTTATAGAAATGGGTCACAGTGGTGTGTGCACTCTCCCCGTCCCCCTTGTACAAATAAATCCTAGGACATCTGCTTTTCTAAGGATACATTGAGTTGTACAAAATAGAAGTTGCATTTAAGTGTAACAAATTAATAGCTGGTTGTGGTACAGTTTAGAAACAAATTATCTTTTGGTGATTTTGTGCATGATGAATCAGAACTAAAATAACACTTCATCTGATTTCTGATATTTGCCCAAAGAAATTATGAAGAAAGCAAGCCCCAAAAGAGTTTTCTCTGTTCACTTCATGTCTGATGGTCTTTATAGTGGTTTTCTTCTCCTGGGTAACTGGCGGCAGACCAGATATTTGGCTCTGACCCTGCATGTGGGACTACTCCACATGAAGAGCACCCCAAAATGTTTTTGCCTTCAAACCTGAACAGAGATAGCATGCTCTGGTTCTCCTGTTGTAGCAGATCCTTCACAGAATATTTGATTTTTTAACTGAAATTCCCTAACTTTATTATTGAGGCTTTATTCTCCTCTAAAGAATCATTAGCGTTTATGAGGAAATTTGGTGGGGCAGAACTGTATTCCTACTCACACCCATCTTAGAAATGGCAGACAGACAGCAAGGGAGGCAGGAGAGAGAGAACTGTTTCCATTTCTTGACCCTTCACCAAACAATCCGCAGTATCCCAGCGGATTGAGAAGACTATGGCAAAGCTCCTCTCCCAGCTAGTGTGAATAGTCTAATGGGAAGCTCAGCTCCCAGCCGGCATGCAGCCTAGCCAGTGCTGAGCCAATAGAGAAGGCTGTAGGAAAGCTCCCCTCACTTGACACTAAGGCCATGTACTCATAGTTTGGAACTAGGGAAGCTTGTTTCTCAATGCTTTTCCTCTTCCAAGCTTGGAACCTCTATTCTCACAGCTTGCAGGGACCAACAAGGAAACTTTGGAGGGTGTACCTTGGCGTATGTCTCCAATATAAGTGAAAACTGTGCAGACCTACCAAACACCATTGAATGGCTTTCTAGTGAAATAAGGGGAGACCTAACTAAAGCCTGTACCAGGTCTCCAACATCTCTGGAGAGTTCTGGACAAAGTCCAGGACAGTTTCTTTGTCTCTGAAAGACAGCAGAAAAGTGTCTGAAATGTCAAGTATTAGTACTTCCCTTCTCTATGCTAAAATCCTTGAGTTAGCTCTTGGCATGCAGGACTCATCTGCAAATACTCTTTAGTAGGCTCACTTTCATATGGACTGTAGGGCTGAAGAGAATTGTATGTTCTCCCTAACTGCTGTGAAAAATTCTGTGACCAGACTAGTCACATGATCCCTACTGTGAGGTTCTGTGGAAAGAATACATTTAAAGAATAAGAGCTAATCTTGGTTAGCACCCCCTGTTTTGCTCCTAGGAGACCAAACTATTAGTCATAGAGGTGGATGTTTTTCTGATTCATTGGGCAGAAGGGCTGGGTTATATTGTTCTATCCCTTTCTGATATCCAGAATAATCTGTGAAACTCAATAGGATAGAGTGGAAATCTTTATGGCTCTTTTTCTGCCTCTGTTGAGCTTGGCTCTTGAATCACTGAAGCCTGGATGTTGGGCAGGTTGGCTGTCAATGACTTGTTCTCCATTTAGGACCAGTTCTCTTTACAAATGCATAGTGACTTAGTGTCCTGTTCTGGGAAAGGAAGGCTACTGGTTCCTAAAGGAAAGGTTTTTCCATGAGCTGGTAGATTGTCAAAGGAAGAAAGGATACCATAACACAGACCTATATCAAAGGTTTGGAAATTGTGTAAAGTTCGGTTCCAATAAGAGGTTATCCGTAGATGTCAGTTCCTCCATTAGATACCAGAGCTTATTTTGAAAGGTGCTGAGAAGTCTGAAAATGTCAAGATACTATGCGGTCATGTGTCTCCATTTTCAGTCACCTGTGGATCAATGTGTCATCTAAATAGATAAGATCCCTGAAACATCAGTATCCAGCTTTTAAATCTGATTCTTCGTAAGTATTTGGTTCTTCATGTGTTGACGGGAAACATTTGAAACATCAGAGTAAGCTCTCCTTTACTCTCTTTTGAGGAAAACTGTGTATTTGACATTATCTCTGCTAGGAGGATTGTTAAATTGTTAGCCTTTATACTAAATAGTATCCTTATGTAAAATTTTCCATGAAATGGTTTTTCATTTATTCCCTATTCTTGTTTCTAAGTTAATTTAAATGTCATATTAATAAGCCTTTTGTATTGCTGCCTTTTTCTCTAATCTAAGAACTTTACAGGATCCGAAGCCTCGTGCTGTGCATGTCTGTAGAAAGAAGTTCTATTTGGGTTCCACTAAAAGTTTGAGTTAACTAACAGCTGTTAAGCTTTGCCAACAAAGGTAGGAATCTCTAAGGGTATGTCTATACTGCCGGTTTACTGCAAAGTTGCCGCCACAGGTTTGATCTTTCTGGATCGATTGAGTGGTCAGTATGGATCTGCTCGATTGATCAGTAAGTTGGCTGAGTAAAACCATCCCCTCAAATAGTGTAGTGCAGCGTCGACAGGAGCACAGTTCCCGTCGGCACAGTGCCGTGAAGACGGCATGCAGAAGGGAAGCACAGCAATTGACAGGAGTTACACAAGGTACTCCGGGTAAGTGTAGACCAGGGTTTAGACTGGAATTTCTAGTTAGCTTTGTGATGGAACGTGAGAACCTAGAACGTGAGAAACAGAGCAAGAGACAAGGCAGTATGAATCCCCCAGAACAAAAAACAGGAACTTTGACCAAAGATTTCTCTAGGCCTGGTTTAATGCAATTTTTTGTAGCAGTGTAACTGTATCAGTTGAGGGTGTAATTCTATTTTTACAAGTATAGTTATATAGCACAATCCTGAGTGTGGCTGCAGGTACACCAGAATAAATGTGCCCATACTGAGCATTAATTCTCCTTCCTATATGACCAAATTCATTCTGCCTGAATTGTTGAAAAATGGGTGATGAGACAGTTAATACAGAGGTAGCGCTGTGAAAATAACTAAAACTATTAAAATAGGAATTCGCCCAATTTAAAAAATATTTTGCTATTTTTTAAAGTAATATTATTTTTGTACACCAAGTTTTAGCCAGAAGGATATTGTAATTTGGTTGCAAAAAATAAATAGTGTTGAAAAATGTTTAGTAATGGAAACACTGACATGGGCTTATCTATAGTGGCACAAATGGCACTGTTTAAATAACACTCTGGAGCCTTAGTTACTAACTATGCTTAAGTCCCAATTTTTATTTTCTTTCCTAAGTGCAGGGCTATAAAAACTAAATGTTTAATTGTCTTTGTAAATTAAACAAGTGCCCACTGATTACTCTAGAAATTTTTAAGTAATGGCACAAATTCTGACCTTTGGGAAACAAATGTGTCTTCCTATAAGTGGATAATTTAAAATGCCACAAGAAGAGGAAAGCAAAAAAAAAAAAAAGTTTGTAATGCCGTTGATCGTATGCATCTATAAAATAAAGCAAGTACACTGGCAAAAATGTTTGAGCGTTATGGTGAATAATTACAGCTATAATTACTGAAGCTATTAAATGGCAATTTCCAAGAGTTTTTGCAAATTGTGAATTAAAGTTTGAGTAGGGCTGTGTCACTCCAACATAACGATATGATGTGATCCTCAGTGACTTCATTCGTTTAGGTGAGGAAGGGCTGGATCTTGATCCATCAATATAGTATCAAGACTTCTGGTCTGTATGAATTCTGCAGACTCTGAGAGCATTGAGGAGGATATACAGACACAGGTGCCTGCATATGTTCTCCTCCCCTCCCTCTCCCCCCTCACCCCCCCAGCTATATCTGCCGATAGTGCTTCCCCAAAGTTCCAGCATGAGGTTGCAGGGAAATATCTCCCCAGTTTAATCATAATATTCCCTTAGGATATATCTGCATAGCAGATGGGTAGGTTTTTTCCCCCATGTGGGTAGATGGACACGTGCTAGTGCTGCTCGACCTAGTGCGATAAAAATAGCTCTGTGGCTGTGGTGGCTGCTTGGGCTGGCCGTCAGAGTACATACCTAAATTCTGCCTGAATCATTAACTTGGGTGGCTAGCCCAAGCCATCCATGCCACTGGGGCAACACTGGTATTATTAGCATACCTGCTCCAGCAGAATTAGTATGTGTCTGTCTACCTATGCTGGGAAGAACCCGCTCAGCTGCTGTACAGACATACCCTTACTATGAAGTTTTTTTTTCCTCTGAGTCCCCCTCTATCGCCATACCACCAGCCATTCAGCAGGGATTAGTACCCATTCCTTCCATGTTTAGGCCTGCATTGATGCCCTTTGGCTGGGAAAATAGAATACAGTTTTTCAATGCTGCGATGACCATCAGGAGCCTCTAAAGGTTTATTCTCTTACTTTAGGTTTCCTAGAGTTTGAAGAATTGACTTGCATTCAGTATATTAAAAAAAGTTTTTCATGCTTCTCTTTTGATTAATTTTGTATTTGTATTACTCAGTCAATATTACAGATGTGGTATTTTTTTAAAAGTTACTAATTCATCATACTAGAATAATCAATGTACTGCTCAATATTACAATAGTAATTGCGAAACTGAGGTATTTATATCAATTTATCATAAATATAAAACAGGATGCCTATATATTTTTAGCAAGTATACTATTTTATGGAGTAAAAATTACCAACTATACAATGGTTTTTATGCAAAAATACAAGAGGTCATAAATATTAACATGCTGTATCAAGAAACCAGAAACTCACTAATACTAAATAATAATGTAGTACAGGTGATAATTAATAATATATTATAATTAACTGAAGATAAAAATTTATTTTCCTTCTGCACAGAGGCTTAGTTGTAACTTTTGAATTTTTGAAATAAAACAGAAGATACTAGTATCACTTTGGAATTCAGTTTTGAAACTTACATGTCACCTATCTTTTTGTAAAACAGACCAGAAGAGAATAATAAGGCTGTAACAGTTACTTTTTTCACACGTTCTGGAATTTTCTATTATGTTTGGGAATGATGCATTATAAAACCTACCTGTCTTGAAACTAAAAAGCTTTGGAAATGTATTGCTACAGAGAATGACAAATGACTAGCGTGAAGTTTTGTGCACACAGCCAGATAAACTTTTATCTTCACAGCATGAATGGCTGCCAACAATCTGTCCAACCTACTTTAATCTGTTCCCATACCTCAGTTCCTATTCCAGTTTTAACATTTGATTTAGCTCAGACTAGAAATGTTTTGACACCTATTTTAAGCTACAGAATTGTATTGATTTTGTGATCAGCCATTGTTTTAAGCAATATAAAATTCATAGTAAGTATTTTAATTATGGTGTAGAAGAAAGAAACCTCTGCATGTATTATAGCAGTAGTAATAGAAAAAAAATCCTGTTACTACTGAACAAATAATACATAATGAATACCTTATTAAAAAAACATAGGCGGATTATCTAACCCCTAGTCTATTAGCTTCCTTTTTGCATGCACCCTAAGGAGACTAGTACATTGAATTTAAGAGATGTTGCTATCCACCATTAAAGAGGAAAACTCTTAATACCTTGCAGTTAATAAACTATTTCTATAGTTCATCAGATAATCTGGAGAACATTAATTCTGTGCTTCATGTAGGAAAATGGCTGTATAGTTTGATGTTTTAGACTGATATACTGAACTGTAACTTTAAAAAAAAAATTCAATACTTTTATCCTAATATAGTGCTAAAGGACAGGGTTTTTTTGCTGCTTGTTCTATATCCACATGGAAATAATATTACCATTTACAATACAAAAAACTTAGCATTTGGTAGTTTCACATGCTGTAGTTGTTTGTACACTATGCAAGTATTCCCCAAACTTTTGATTGCTGAAGCCCCCTGCCCAAACCCCCTTTCAGGAAAATGAAATCCAGCATACCTCCCTTCTGGATGTTAGCAGGGTAGCATGAGGGGAACTCGCATTGCTTCCATGCCTAACACTGGGAAATGCTACAGTGAACCATCCTGGGGCACAACATTCAAAATGTTGTAGCTTCCTTGTAAGCCTGTCTTTCTCTCATTGAAACCAATTATAAAGCTTCCATTGACTTCAAGATTTTTGCCCAAAGTAAGCAAAAATCTAATGGGCAAAATTGAGTGAGCATGACTACTTGATCCCATAAATTGGTTTTGGCACATGTGAGCTCTGCTTGTATGCATAAGTGCAAATTAGTGTTCTGAGGGTAATTGCTGATTTTTTGTGCACAAGTGTTTGCAAGCACAGTCTGCACACAAATGGAGAGACCTAAACAACAGAATTTCTTTGTTGCAATTTTAGTTTTTGTTACGTTTGTTTAAAAAAAAACAAAAAAGGCCTCTTCTGTCTGACTTCTGTCCCTTTGATCTGACTTTTTGGAATGCGGAGGAGATGGAGAGGAGCGACCTCTAAAATGTTTTTTATTTATAGTTTTTTATTTATATTATAGTTGTTTTATTATGGTTCCTAAAATTAAAAAAAAGTTTTTAAGGCTCTCAGTGCTTTAGAATTAATTATTTACATTTCAATGTCTACAGTAAACAATTTATCCAGGAATATTGTAGTCAGTAGAATGTCAGGATAAGATAAAATACTGTACAGTGAAATGTTTCCATTTATGTAAATTACAAAGAGATGTAAAAAATGGAGCAAACCCTGTGACTGTTCAATATGATGATTTTTAGGAGTGTGATAATGGATCTTCTAAATGAGCCTGCCAAGGACATTTATTCTGTTAGTGAAAAGAAAATTTATTTAAACTGTGTTTGACTGTGTTCAGATGTGTTTGCTTGGGAGGGACTGGATGGACAATAGAATAATGGACCCCTTCAATTCAAGATCACTGATTCAAATTTGACTTGGATCTTTAGTTGTTACAGAACTATTCAATAGATGGTTGGGGTAGAGGGATTGTTAGTGATTTCAGTTAATTTCCTATTCCAAAGAATAACAAAAACATCTAAACTGCAGTCTTGGCAGAGATTAGAGACTGAACATGATGGCTGATATAAATGCTTACCTTATATGTGGATCTACCAGGTCAGGTTTGAGGTGCATTTGTGGGACAGCATGAGGAAAATTAGTGACATTGCCTGTGCTGTTCCTGTTCTGTGGGGAAGAGAGAACTTCAGTCTTCATGTCCGTCAATTTTCAGTAGTACTACCTCAATTTTTGAAAAAAGGAAAACCAAATGGATAAATATAAAATGTTGTATGTCTAAAAGTTTCTATATATATATATAGAATAATAGTAGCTTAATAATAAAGCTATTGTAAATACAAAGATAGCAAATATATAAGCATTGGCTCCAGCAATTGGGATTCCTTGAATCAAGAGCTCATGTGAATTTCCACAGCATGCAGTAGCAGAAAGTTAGAGTCTGAAAGACAAGACTTAACAAGTGGATGAGATAAACAAGGGAACAAAGGTGGAGGGCAGGGGAGAAAGGGTAACAAGTGTAATAGGATGTGCACAATTCTTAGCCATTCAGTAGCAGTGTTCAGAACTCACCACCTGCCTAGCAGTAATCAGGCTGTACTCTCTTGTATGCATTGTTTAGAAACTCATAGAAACTCATAGACTCATAGGTCAGAAGGGACCAATATGATCATCTAGTCTGACCTCCTGCACAAGGCAGGCCACAAAACCCTACCCATACACATTTATAACAACCCCGAACCCATGACTGAGTTATTGAAATCCTCAAAAGTGAGATTTGAAGACCTCAAATTTAAGTTTAATCTGATTATGAATTGCATTGTTGGACATGTCCACCATAAATGTGTGAAATAATTTTTCACCACATTTTCTCTCAAAATTGTCCCCACTGAATTTCTTTGTCTATTTGTAACTTGGCTGGAGTAAGGTACTAGTGAAGTTAAAAGAAAACAAAAGGCTCACTGTATGACCCTTTTCTAGTGAAGGCAAGGCTGAAATGTATTTTGCACTGAAAATGAAAAGTGAGGGGTGTGGTGGTAGTTAATTCTTGAAAATCCTTGGACTATCTCCTGAAACTGTGTTCTGTTGCTTGCCCAAACAAATTTCATTCTTGTAATGAACAGTTCCACTGTACAAGAGGAGCAGAACTGATCCTTTATTCTTCTTTCTTGGTTCACCTCAAATATGATCTGTGGTACAACAATAGTTAAAAAAGCTCCAACTTTTAGAGAAGAGAGGAGTGGTTATGGTAGCAACCCATTCAACTGTATTTGCCTTTATTCATGTCATCACTCTATAAATGTTATATGAAAAAGATAGCCAGTGATCTCCCTGTTACATCACTGAACAAATATGTAACAATTCCAACTGGAATTCTTATGAGTTACTTTGAGTCATAGAGGACCTTTCAATACCTATGTTTAGGATTTATACATCATTTTCTCCCACAAATTGTGCCAGAATACCACCATGCTCTGTCATACAAAAACGTGATACTTAACAGTGTTGAGGTACAAGGTTGCAGCTACCTTTCTTTTATTAATGCCAAGAAGATGTTTCCGAGTGAGGGCCAAATCACCTGCATATTTTTAGGCACAAAAGAATTTGTTGCATGGAAAGTACCAATCAAATTATGTGCATAAGCACCTAAACGGCCTTAAGAAGCCTGGGACTGTTTTTCTAAGCCTACATTGAAAAGCACTTGTGTGAAATTTATATGCTTGGAGCAATGTGTGTTTTGGGGGAAGACTAGGGTAGTCAAGGAAAGTGAAGCTAAGGAATAAGGCCTTTTCCTGTGAAGCCATGGAAATTTCAGTAGAATTTCCTAGTGATCATAGTGCCCATATTGTTAGTACCAAAAAGTGCTGGTTGAAATATTTTCTACACAACAGATTTTCATCAGAAAATGCAATTTTGTTAAAATTGCACTGCATCAAAGGAATGTGCTTATTTCAGTGAAATGTTTGGTGGAAAAGTGTCGATGAATCATTTTTATTTCCTTTCTTCATTTCAGTAATGTCAGTATTCCATTTCATTTGTACTTTTATATTGTTAAAATTATAATATAATAACCTCACCCCTCATTAAGCCCATCCCCCCACCAGGTAACAGCAAGAGAGGAGAGACTATTTAGGTTGATACTGGTGCAGGAAAAACCCAGTTCTCCCTGACATTTAGGAATAAAATTGCAGCCTATTTAAACCACATCCAGTTCTCTTATCCTTCCAACATAGCTGGACAATAAAATTTTTATAATATATTTTAGTCTTTTATTTAACAAGGATTTTTTAAAAATTTCTGTTCTGCAAAAAAATGAGAAATTTTAACTTTGATTGTTGAATTGAAAACAAATTTTGGAACATAATGACCTGCAGGATGGAAATTGTTTTCCAACCAGCCACAGTACTAAGTAACTTGAAATCCTTGCCTTTGCTTAATACAGGGTTTCCCCAAATGAGAGGCTTGCCTGCCCACTGGGAGATGAAGGGATATGAGCAGACCTTTTCATTGTTTTCCAGTCTTTTTCTGTTTTTTAACAATGTCTGCAGCAGTTACAGGTGTGGCAAAAAACTTCAAAAGCTGATGCAGTGCAACAATTTCAGCAATATATGCCTGGGCTTGCAGATATCTCAAGAGTTAGTATTTCAGGCTATCAACTGTGTTATTCATTTCAATAGGTGTAGCTAGGATGCCAGTAATGATACTTTAAATGTTGACATTGTTAATTATATTACTGCTCATTAAATTGTGAGGAAAATATCAAGATCTAGATCAATATTTCCCAAAGAGTACAGGAGGAGCCACGGGATGTGTCCGGGGGCTGGGCATGGAACACACAAATAAAAATGGTTTCAGCTTTAACAATATATGACAGGGTTTCACAGTTGGCATGATAGTTTCATTTTCCAGTGGGGCGGGGACTGGTGACTGGGGATTAAATTTTGAAAAGTTGGGGAAACTGTTCCAACTTTACTCTGAGAAAGGTGAAAACGAGAGTGTGGCTTCTGGGGGATCTTTGCTTCTGGTGGAGGAATTAGGTTCTGGTCTGCTAAGTAGAGGAAATGGACCGTCCCTTTGTCAGAGATAATTCAAGATCTTTTGGATTTCCATTGTTATGTTTGAGGGCCAACCCCTCAACCAGGGAGAAGCCACCCTTAACTGTGGCTTCCTTCCCCTAATTTTCTTTCCAATGCTACTCTTGACGACACAGTATGGAAATTAGGTGCATTTAATCTTGCATTTTCAAGAGTGTTTCATCTTCCCATGATTCTTTCCACAGTAGAGAGTAATATGGCTTTTGATGCTTAAGTTCTAAGTGATTTCAACTTTTAGTGGACATGAACCCCTTGTAAAACTTTGTCATGTAATTGTTGCTGCATCATAGTTATATTATGTGTTTTAGCATTATCTTTAGCCTGTACTAAATACATAATTCTCTCACACTTTGTAGTGGTGGAAGTTGGCAAAAAATAAATACATTTGATAGGTCACTATTTACGGAAGTGGTATTTAAAAAAATTAATTCAACTGTAATATTTAATTTTAGAAGATGAAGTGTTCAGTGCACATGGTTGGCATCTTTTACTTCGAATTTATAGTTTTTCTGTTTTATCTTTTACAGCTTTATCACTTGGTCTTTTAAAAGTAATTACTTTAATTTCAATTTTGATTTGGTTGTACTTTTGAACTGTTGAGCATTTGGAATTCTTGCTATTTGTGGCCTCATATTTGAATTGTATATACCACTTTGGATACCTGACTATGCTAAATATTTTGGATAAAGGCTGTGTAGTTAACATAGCTATCTTCTTCCCTCTGATTCTCGAACATATTGTGCCATATTCTCCACTCAGTTTAATACCGTTGTTCCATTGATTTCAGGGGAGTTGCTTTGGCATAAAACTGGTACAGTGAGAAGGAAAATCACTGCCTCTTCAGTGTTTGCGAACCTGCAGGTCTAGGGAGTCAGAAAGAGATCCCCCTGTGAAAGAGAAATGTAAATCTTTTAATAAACTGCTAAAGCCCTATGAACATTGTGACAGGGCCAGGCCTGACGGCTTTGCCAGAGTGCTGGAAGGCAGGTATATCTGCCCCAGGCTCAACAAAGCCCTGTTCCCTGGGTGACTCAGCCGGGGGCTGATTAGGCAGTTAGGCCACCTGGGGGCTGCTTAACCAATCAGGCCAGCTGGGGCCAATCAGGAAGCCCCGCCCCAAACACTTAAAAGCCTGCAGGGCAGGCAGGCAGTGTGGGATTGTGGAGCTTGGAGAGAGGAGGAGTGGAGGATGGAGGTTGGAGATAGGAGATATAGCGATAGTCTACCGTTGCAGTTCGTGGCTTGTGAAGGCTTGCAGCTCGAGAGCCCGCATATTGGAGTTGGCGGCTTGGAGCAGGCAGGCTGCAGCCTGCGGCCTGCAGCCTACAGAGACCTACAGCTTCCACTGTGGCTACCGGTGCCCCGGAGGGCAGAGCACCCATTAGGAGAAGCAGGGAGCGGTCCACGGACTACCACAGAGGGAAGGTAGCAGTACCCAGGGGCAGAGCGGGCCCCGGCCCCTCCCTCGACCCGCCTGCAGCTGCACCACTGGCCAGGCCGGCAGAGCGCTAGACCCACGAGGGCGGAGTACCTTACCCTCCCCCGCCCCAACCTTGCCACATCTGGTGTCAGAAGTGGGATAGTAGCGCAGCAGTTACAGGGGGAGAAGGCGAAGCAAGAGGGGAGGGGGGCCTTCCCTTTTCCTCCACCAAAATGGAAGACGTGGTCAAGGCCCTCGTACAGGCCACGGCGGCCCAGCAAGAGGCCATCAAGGTCCAGCTGGCCACCCAACAGGAGGCGGCGAGGCTCCAACAAGAGACTAACCAGTTGTTGATCAGCCAGGCCAACCAGGACCGTGCCCTCCTGCGTGAGGTGGTAGCCCAGCTGAGGGCCATGTCTTCCCAAACCCCGGGGACAGGGTCAGGCGGGGCGCAATCCCTACGAGCCAGCAACTTCTTGCAGAAGATGACGGTGGAGGACGATGTGGAGGCGTATCTCCTTGCCTTTGAGCGGATTGCTGCCCAGGAAGCTTGGCCATTGACTCAGTGGGCTGGGATCCTGGCCCCTTTTTTGTGTGGGGAGGCTCAGAAGGTCTATTTCGACCTGCCCACCGTTGCTGCCTCAGACTACCCCCAGTTAAAAGCAGAGATTCTGGCTCGGTTGGGGGTGACAACGGCCGTACGGGCCCAGAGGTACCATGAATGGAAGTACCAGGAGGGCAAGGCCCCACGGTCGCAGCTATTCGACCTTGTTCACCTTGCCCAGAAGTGGATACAGCCAGAGACCCACCAGCCAGAGGAGATTCTGGGGACGCTGGTTATCGACCGGTTCATGCGGGGATTACCGGCTGACCTCCGGGCATGGGTAGGGCAGAATGACCCCTCGTCCTACGACGACGTGATTGCCCTGGTGGAGCGGCGAGTGACAGCCAGAGGCCTCTCCCAGTCTACCAGGGAGGGCCTTAGCCGGGTCAGACCATCTGCCCTGGCCCCTGGGGCACGACCCCCCGAGAACCCAGGGAAGGCCAGGTGGAGGCCTAGGGAGAAAGAGGGTCCGCTCAAGGCCACCAAGGGGCAGGGTGACACGGGCAGAGAGGACGGAGTCAGGCCCCCAGTCCTAAGGCCAAAGGGGTGCCTAGGGTCCCCTACCGGTGCTATGCCTGTGGGGAGTGGGGACACATAGCTGCCCAATGTCCCAATGCCGAAGAGCCGATGCAGTGCAACATGGGCAGCTGGGCTGACTCCTGTGGCCTAATCCACCTCGTGGGGGTGGCCCTGACTCCCCATAGATACACGAGACCGGTGAAGGTGAATGGGGAGGAGACGCTGGCATTGGTGGACTCCGGGAACGCTATCACACTTATCTCAGGGAGGTTTGTGAAGCGCAGCCAGTTAGCACAGGCTAAGCGCACGGGGATAACGTGTGTCCATGGGGCTGTGAGTTACTACCCCACTGTCCCCGTGGACATAGAAGTACAGGAGGGAGTCACCCGGGTGACTGCAGGGGTGGTTCCCAGGCTTCCCTACCCCATCCTCATCGGAAGAGACTTCCCGGGGTTTGGGGCTCTCCTGCCCCCGGAAACCACAGGGGAGGGCGAGGAACAGGAGACGGCTGGAGTAGCCCTTTTTCCCGATGCTCACCCCCCACTGTTCCCTGAGATGGCCCCAGATCTAGTTTCAGCCCCGGGGAAAAGCCGGAAGACCAAAGCGGAGAGGAGGGCCGCTAAGGCCCTGGGAACCAGAATCCTGGCCCAGGGGTCGAAGCCAGCTATGGTGGGGAGACAGACCTGGGCGGCAGCTAGGGGAGCAGTCCAAGGAGAAGTGCCCGTAGCCGACCCCGAGTTGAGCCCCACTGAGTCAGAGGTCAATGAGGGAGAGGACACCCACCCGGAGATGGAACAATTAGAGGCGGGGCGAGAAAGCTTCGCCCGGAACCAGGCCAAGGACCCAAGATATGTTACAGCCAGGACAGAGGCAGTCGAGGTCAACGGAGTTCCGGTGGAGGGGAGAACTCAGGGCCCGGGACCGTACTTTGTGGTAAAGGGGGACCTGCTGTACCGGGCCACAGAGACCAACGGAGAGAGGGTGCTACAGCTATTGGTACCCCGGAAGCACCAAGGTGCCGTGCTCAGCTTAGCGCACAGTCACCTCTTCGGAGGACATTTGGGTGTAGAAAAAACCCTAGCCCGGGTTCTACGGAGGTTTTTCTGGCCAGGCATCTATGAGGACGTGCGACGCTACTGCTCCTCCTGTCCGGAGTGCCAGCTGCACAGCCTCCAGCCCCGGTTGCGGGCCCCGCTGGTGCCTCTGCCCATCATAGAAGTCCCGTTCGAGCGGATTGCCATGGACCTAGTGGGGCCACTGGAAAAGACAGCCAGGGGCCGCCAACATATTCTGGTCATCCTCGACTATGCTACCAGGTACCCCGAAGCCATCCCCTTGCGGAGCACCACCTCCAAAGTAATAGCCACGGAGTTAGTAAAGATGTTTGCTCGAGTGGGGCTGCCAAAAGAAATCTTGATGGATCAGGGGACCCCATTTATGTCAAGACTGATGAAAGACTTATGCACTTTACTGCAGGTACGGGCCTTGCGGACCTCAGTCTACCACCCGCAAACGGATGGTCTCGTCGAAAGATTCAACCGAACCCTCAAGGCGATGATCAGAAAGGTAGTAAGCTGGGATTGGAGAGACTGGGATACCCTGCTGCCGTACCTTATGTTCGCCATCCGGGAGGTACCCCAGGCCTCCACGGGGTTTTCCCCCTTTGAACTGTTGTATGGATGCCACCCCTGGGGCATTCTGGACATTGCCAAGGAAATCTGGGAGGAGGGACCCGCCCCGGGGAAGGACATTATTGACCACGTGCTCCAGATGAGGGACCGGATAGCCCGAGTCACCCCCACAGTACGGGAGCATTTGGAGAAGGCCCAAGGGGCCCAGCAAGCCCATTATAATCGCCAGGCCAAATTTGGAAATTTCAGCCGGGGGACCAGGTGGTGATACTGGTGCCCACAGCCGAGAGCAAGCTGCTGGCCCAGTGGCAGGGGCCCTACGAAGTGCTCGGGCCCGTGGGGGGGACCAATTACAGAGTACGCCAACCAGGGCGCAGAAAACAAGAACAAATATACCATGTGAACTTGTTAAAGCCATGGAGGGCTCGAGAAGCATGCATGGTAGTCCAGGAGGGGGTACCGCGGGAGCAGGTGAAAATATCCCCCGATCTGACGCCAAACCAAGCGGCCGAGGCAGCGGAGGTGATAAGCTGCTACCCGGACATCTTTACGACCCGCCCCGGTCGGACGACGGAGGTGGCCCACGACATCATCACGAACCCTGGGGCCAGGGTTACGATGAGGCCCTACCGGCTACCTGAGGCCAAAAGGCAGGAGATTAGAAAGGAGGTGAAGAAGATGTTGGAGATGGGGGTCATTGAGGAGTCCCACAGCCAGTGGTGTAGCCCGATAGTGCTGGTGCCAAAGCCCGACGGGACTACCAGATTCTGTAATGACTTTCGCTGGCTTAACGAGGTGTCCAAGTTTGATGCATACCCCATGCCCCGTATAGACGAGCTGGTGGATCGTGTGGGCCAGGCTCGGTTCCTAACGACCCTCGAGCTAACCAAGGGGTATTGGCAAATTCCCGTAGCTGAAGGCGCAAAGGAGAAAACGGCATTCTCGACCCCGGACGGGCTATTCCAGTATACGGTCCTCCCTTTCGGTCTACATGGGGCCCCGGCCACCTTCCAGCGGCTGATGGACAAGCTGTTGCGCCCCCATACCGATTATGCCGCTGCGTATTTAGATGACATAGTCATTTACACCCCGGATTGGGAGACACATCTAAAAAGGGTAGAGAAGGTACTGGGTACTCTGAGACAGGCTGGCCTCACCGCGAACCCGGCCAAATGTGCCATTGGTCTGGCGGAGGCCAGGTACTTCGGGTACGTCGTGGGGAGGGGCACGGTAAAACCCCAACTGAATAAGCTAGAGGCCATCCAGGGGTGGCCCCGGCCCAACCGGAAGAAGCAGGTCCGGGCGTTTTTAGGGGTGGTAGGGTATTACCGGCAGTTCATTCCCCATTTTGCCTCTAGAGCCAGCCCCCTGACAGACCTGATAAAGGCCCGGGGCCCAGATATGGTGCGATGGTCCCCAGCTGCAGAAGAAGCTTTCACAGACCTGCGTACAGCTCTGTGCAGTAACCCCGTACTCCTCGCCCCGGATTTTGCTAAAGACTTTATTTTGCAGACTGACGCCTCAGAAGTAGGGCTCGGCGCAGTCCTGTCACAGTTAGTGGGGGACGAGGAGCACCCCGTGCTGTACCTCAGCCGGAAACTCCTCCCGAGGGAGCAGAAATACGCAGTCGTAGAGAGGGAGTGCCTGGCAGTCAAGTGGGCAATGGAGGCCCTCCGGTATTACCTGCTGGGACGCCACTTCACCCTGGTGACTGACCATGCCCCGCTACAGTGGATGCAGCGGAACAAAGAGAAAAACGCGCGAGTGACCCGGTGGTTCCTGTCCCTACAGCCGTTCCGGTTTACCATCCAGCACAGGGCGGGCTGCCGCCACGGGAACGCTGATGGATTGTCCCGGGTGTACAGCATGGCGTCCCAAGTTGCCCAACCCGGTGGGATTGAGCAGGGGGGGAGGATATGTGACAGGGCCAGGCCTGACGGCTTTGCCAGAGTGCTGGAAGGCAGGTATATCTGCCCCAGGCTCAACAAAGCCCTGTTCCCTGGGTGACTCAGCCGGGGGCTGATTAGGCAGTTAGGCCACCTGGGGGCTGCTTAACCAATCAGGCCAGCTGGGGCCAATCAGGAAGCCCCGCCCCAAACACTTAAAAGCCTGCAGGGCAGGCAGGCAGTGTGGGATTGTGGAGTTTGGAGAGAGGAGGAGTGGAGGATGGAGGTTGGAGATAGGAGATATAGCGATAGTCTACCGTTGCAGTTCGTGGCTTGTGAAGGCTTGCAGCTCGAGAGCCCGCATATTGGAGTTGG
The DNA here is from genome assembly GCA_007922155.1 of Mesoclemmys tuberculata. Classification (NCBI taxonomy): domain Eukaryota; kingdom Metazoa; phylum Chordata; order Testudines; family Chelidae; genus Mesoclemmys; species Mesoclemmys tuberculata. The sequence continues at coordinate 37,603,328 of ML675601.1, read as the reverse complement.
CGGCTTGGAGCAGGCAGGCTGCAGCCTGCGGCCTGCAGCCTACAGAGACCTACAGCTTCCACTGTGGCTACCGGTGCCCCGGAGGGCAGAGCACCCGTTAGGAGAAGCAGGGAGCGGTCCACGGACTACCACAGAGGGAAGGTAGCAGTACCCAGGGGCAGAGCGGGCCCCGGCCCCTCCCTTGACCCGCCTGCAGCTGCACCACCGGCCAGGCCGGCAGAGCGCCAGACCCACAAGGGCGGAGTACCTTACCCTCCCCCGCCCCAACCTTGCCACAACATTTATAGATCATTATACCCTCCAATAGCTGGCCTTTAGGTACCTGCTCTGTTCACCTCACAATACTAGCTCCACCGTCACTTGGCTTGTCAAAGCAGGACTTGAAACCAATTAACTTCCTATAGTTCACCCATTTCCTCTAGTTTGCAGAACATTAATTGGCTGCCCTGCTTGTTTGTTAAACTCCAGGGGTGAAATCCTGACCACTTATACATAAGAAATCTTATAGCACTTTTCAAATCAAATTAATCACGTTAAATTTGTTTTTAAATGGTCACCATTTTGACACATCTTTTCCTGAATAAACTTGGTAATTAGTGACATATATCAGAAGGATAATAGTTCAAGGAGATGTACCAAACCAGATATAATTAAAAGGGAGAATACGAACATTTTAGAACTCTGCATATTTCTTTTACATACGTTGTTTCCTAAGGTGTGCTTTTGAATAGCTTCCTGTTCATAATAAAATTATTTAAAGCAAGTAGTCAAAATTTTGGGAGTCTAGGGTAGGTATGTAAACATTTCTTTTTCTCTGAATGGTCAGTGCATGCAGGATAATTACATAATGATTTTAATAAGATAAACATTCCTAAAACGTAGCAAGTCACTAAGAAATCCTAAAATATATGCAGTGCGATCAAGCTTGGATTAAAAGCATCTGCGTACTTGTCAATAAGGAATTGTGGTGAGTTCAGTGGTATCATATTGACTGTGTATTAATACGTGGTATCCTATTGGACCATCAGCTGATTGTTTAGAATGTAAATGAATCTGTTGATGGATCCAGTGACTGATGGCTTAAATTCCAATTAATCAATTGCTTCATCAGTTTCTTGATTCAGATCAAATATCTCTTGAGTGCACACAGTTCTTTCAGCGGTATTAAGAGAAATTAATGCTTTAGAACTAATTTTCATCAATCTCTTATAAATGCCAATATGTTTTTCAGCTGTGTTCCAAGTGATGACATTATAACTTAATTGTTTGGGATATATTACAGTTCTTTTTCTCCTAGAACTTTACCTCTCATACTGCAAATGAAACAGTAGTCAAACGTCACCTCAGTGCTGCTATTCATCTTGTCTGTTTAAAATTTTCATGTACATAGTCATTTGTCATAGAAATGATTTTAAAATTAAGTTGATGGTAAATGATCTGGTATTAGATATGCAAAGTCAATGTCTATTTTTCTTTTGTTGGGTATATATAGTCTAGCAACGTCTCTCTTTTTCAATATTGTTGGTATTCTGACTCATAACAGCCAGGCTGGTAGTATTACAAGTCAATTTATAACAGTTTATGACAGTTTCAAGTGACCTGTTTCACAATGACCCATCAATTAATTCATCAACACTTGACACAGACTCTTCAGTGTGACACTTATACCAGTTGATCTTAATTTGATTGCCATTAAAACCATCCTTTCCTGACAACTCTTGTCAATTATACAAAATAAAATCAAGTATTCATAAGTAGACTGTAATAGGATACAGGCAGACAGATTTAATAATTCAGTTTTGCCGAGGCTTAGCTGGCATTTAGTTGTACCTAATGTTCTCATTTGTAAAAAATTTATTGGATACAATTCTTGAGAGAGAGCATTGGACGTAATATTTTTGTTTATTCTGACTCCTCTGTTGTCAGAGGGACATAGGCCGTGTGTAGTGGTGCAATATTGTCTCCTGTTACATAGTGAATTACATTTTAATCAATTATATTAAAGCCATTTTGAAGGTAGTTTAAATAATGGATTTTAAAAGACTTCGCCAGATTCTGCTCTATCACTCTGGTACACAGGTGTAACTGAGAGTAGAATTCAGCTCTGAGTACATGGATGCTAAAGCAATATTTTTTGGAATCTTCATTCTTAATGTCTTTTTAAAATGTGATATTTCTGTATATACTATATATAATTACATTACATTTTGTTTCACTGTACTGTAGCATCAACACAGAAGAATTAGTCTTTAACAATTTTGTTATAGTATAAAACCATGATCATTTTTTACAAGTGTTTCAGATTTGTATTTGTATTTTTAAATCATGTTTGATAGCAAATCTTATTTACAATTTGTTCATATTCTGTAAACACTGACCAAGCAGAACCATTATAACTCTATTCTCCAGGAGAAATAAGGCAAGTAATATTCTGAACAATCACTTATATATTAGCCATTATATAATAACCATTACAAAAATGCAAATGATGTGTGCATTTATTATTTTATTTCAATTTATTCTGTATCAGAACTGTTTGGGTACTTGCTATTAGTTTTCAAAACTCTTTCTGTATTGTGTATAGACTTACTATGCCCTGTACTTTTTGCTTTATATACATATGTATTGGAGTTTGCTGTGGATATTGTGTGGGCTCACAGTTTAAGGCTTTGTCTATGGGAGGGATTTAAATTTGTAGCTTCTTGAATTCTGAGGCTCAAAGGAAGCACTGTGATCATCTAGTCTGACCACCTGTATTACTTGGCCATAAACTTCCCCAAAATAATTGCTAGAGTATATCATTCAAAACCCCAGAATCTGCTCTAACTTATGGCAGCCTGTCAGGGCCACCAACAGCCTTCTCCACAGTCCAAAATTACTGGAGTACTTTGTGCTGTGGCCAATTCTCTTCTTGCCCCCAGACAAGTCCCTTCTACCATTGCCACACCCTCCACCAGGAATTGCAGTGGGTGGCAGCGAAGGGTCGTTGTAGGCCAGTCTTACAATGCCACTTAACTGTGGGAATTCCCACTGGGACTGTCCTGTTCATTTTGCAGTCCCCGCATACCAACGAAATTGCATGAAGTGGTTACTACGGACTAGAAATTGGCTTCAGGTCTCCAGTACAACAGATCCAAGTTTAATCCAGTTAGCCACAATGTCTTTCAGAATAAATGTGCCTAATGCCTCCCCCCGCCTCCATCTTTTGCTGTCTAACAAATATGTAAAATGTGTTGTAGCCTCTCTAGCGACTACTCGTGAAGAGGGGACCAGCTTACAGTTGCTTCAATTTTTATTTTAGCTCAAATGGTATAGGTTTGTGTTGAAGATCTAAAGGTCCAGAGTTTCATACTTGATGGTGACCCAAGGTGGAGAAGGAGTGTAAATCCCACTAGGTGGAATTTTGTTTGTGTTGTGTGTGGTTTATTACTGAATCTAAGTATGGCAGTGATTACTCTGTATCTGTTTGTATTGCACTTCACAAACTGATCAATATTTTAAAAATGGCATTAGAGTGTACACATTCTGGGCATGTAAGAGACCCCTAAAATAAAGGGGAAGAATGAAAATGGAGACTCGGCCTGATTATGATGTCATACTATGTTTACACTTATGTAACACCATTAGAGTCATAGAGTTGAACAGCAGACAGGACCATTAAATCTAATCTGACCTATATATCATAAACCACCAACATTACCCAACATCTGCACACTAAATCCAACACTTGAAATTAGACCAAAGTAGTGTAGTGAGCTAGTGCGATATACACAGATAATCTGGGCAAGTGACCTGCACCCACACACTGCAGAAGAAGACAAAAAACTCCACGCTCCCCACCAATCTGACCTGGGGGGAAGTTCCTTCCCAACACCATATCTGGGGATCAGTTAGATCCTGAGCATATGAATAAGAACCACCCAGCCAAGCATCCAAGAGGGAAAATGCTCTGGCCCTTCCTGTCCTGTTTCAGTTGTGGCCATTCCTGATGCTTCAGAAAAAGGTGACTTCAAAAGAAATATCCCCACACAGAATACTTTGTGGGTGGGGGGGGGGGATGTCCCTCCCTGACCATCCACCAGTGGCCAGCTGAAATCTTAAAGCATGAGTTTGTAGAAACAAAAATCATTAACCAGAAGTGATCCCCATGTTTACGGACCCCTGTCCTCTACCATCATTGTCGTTTAGCTCTTTACTCTCCTGGCTGTTTGTTCCTCTGATTTTATATAGCCTTTATTTTGCTAGTATAAACAAGCCAAGCTCTTCCTTTATTCTCTCATAAAATAGGCCCTCCCTTCTCTACATCATCTTAATAGCTCTTCTTTACACTTGTTCCAGTTTGCATTATCTTTCCTTGAACATGACTGACCAGAATTGTACACAGTATTCCAAATGAGGTCTTACCAGGGCCTTGTACAGTAACATTATTAGTTCTCTATCTCTATTGGAAATTCCTTGCCTGATACATCCTAGGATCACGGTTGCCTTTTTCACTGCAGCATCATATTGGTGACTCATAGTCATCCTGTGATCAAGCAACACCCCCTGTCTCTCTCTCCATCTGTCTCTCCCAGCTGATGAGCCACTAGCTTGTAACAGAAATTCTTAATTCATGACTTTGTACTATTGCATGAACAGTGGAATGACAAATATGATAAAAGTCATCCAGATCTTCCTGTATAATATTCATATCCTCCTCCGTATTGATGATGCTTTCCAACTTTATCTGTAGATTTCATTAGCACACTCTTACTTTTTGTGCCTGTTGTGGTGGAGTGGGGCGCAAGGGGCCCAATCCCCCCACTGCAAGAGTGTGTCCCAATCAAGAGAGAAGAGACCAGACCACTATTTTTGGTTAACTACTATTTATGTAACTTTTATTGAAGTATATAGAGTTATAAAAAAAAAATGAAAAATTAACTAAATGAAAAATTCACTAAATGAAAAATTCCTATTACAATTAAAAAGACTTCAATTCTTATCAAATCCTACGTACACAAACCCTCATACACAAGCCACATTCCCAAACTCTACTTCCCTAAGACATTCCTTATTAAATCCTACATACATCAACCCCTCATACATAAGCCACATTCCCAAAACTTTACTTCCTTAAAACATTCCAAAAATCCTTCAAGTGCAAACACCAGCACCACCACAATCACAATCCCTCTTCCCGTGCCCAACACAGAGGACAAACCTCAGTGCCAGTCTCAGTAGGATAAAGCTCATGCCAGAGAGAGAGAGAGCACTATCTGTGGCGAAAAGAATTATTCCATCTTAACACACACTATTATATATGCGCAGCCCAGGACAGCACGAACACTTTGCTTCTCCCCCTTTCTCCTCAGACACCATGGGTCATGACCTGGTGAGGCTAGCCATGGGCTGTTTGCGGCTAGGAGTTACAAGCGTCAGCTGGAGTGCCTGGTGGGGAATACAAGTGGATTTCAGCTTATTTTTAATCTGTGGGTTGGTTATCTTGGAGCAGTGATAATACATACACACACAACCCCCAAAAACATTTCCAAATTTAAATCCCAAATTTAACCAGGTTATATTTACCACATGTGGATGTTATCTCCGGAGTGGCAGATAACAGATTTGCAACTTGTTTTCTTGAGATAGAAAATTAAGTGTGAGATAACAGCCCGATGTTCCATCAGCTCGACCAATTTAAAGTTCATCCTGACTATAAGCAGCCATAATCAGAGCTCACTGCAACCAGTTACAATGGTTGAACACCCCCCGCTACCTTCTTCGGCTATGTTAAGGTGTGTGGCCTTGCAATCCAGGGTAACCAGGTGAACAGAAAGAATAAGTAAAAGAAAAATCCAAAAGCAGAAGAAAGATCTGCAAAAAGAAAAAGAGAAAAAGAAAACTGCAGGCTCCTTTGGCAATCAGGCAAGGGGGTTTAACATTCTTCCTTCTGAAGAGTGGGGAGGTGCCCAGGACTGGCCAGGTCCCTGGGCGAAACGACAGGCTAGTAACCTATCATCTCTCCAACGTGTCCAAACCAGAACCCTGGCTTTATGGCTGAGACCCCAGAAAATTAGCATATCTCCCGTTGGCATGGAAACTCACTGACCTTGGTCAGTAAAGTTTTCTCATGGGCTCTGCAGCTGGTAGCCATAATGTATCTTATCTTCTCCAGGGTTGTTTCAAACCAGTTTGGGACACTTGTAGTAAGTGTCTTAGAAAACTGCTATTGTCTGCAGTGTTTGACTCTGGAAGATAACACCACCTATTTATTTATTTATCTATCTAATTTGAAGCTTAACAAGCTGCATTCCATCCCAGGCTGGAGTTTGGCCATAGCAAAAAACAAATGGAAAAATCCACTTCTAATAGTGCCAAGGCCATTAACAAAAATATTGAGTAAGATTTGGACCCAAGACAGATCCTTGAGAAACTACACTGATAACCTCCCTCCAGTCCAATGATTCATCTTTCAGCACAACTTGTTGCCTTCTCATAGACTCATAG
>ML675601.1:37511893-37591842 GCA_007922155.1 Mesoclemmys tuberculata | reverse complement strand
CCCCCAACTCAGAGCCCAGCCCTTCTCTCCATTAGCCAGTTAATTCTTAACTATTTATTTACACTCATTATAGGCGAGATCTTTAGGATTCTTTCAGATGTATTTCTGGAGCCAAGTAAACACAGCCCCATTCACTCTTTTCTTCCCTGGTTTTCCCCAAGACCTAGCACTTTCTGTCTCACCTGCCTCAGCTCCTGATGGGAACCACCACCTGTGGGTCCAGGCCTGGGAGAGAGATCAGGGAGAAGGAGAGTCATGGTTTGAGTGTAGGATGAAGGTGGGTTGGGTTGGCTTCACCCAAGTGTTCATCTTTTCTCCTTCCCCTGTGGTAAAAAATCTCTTCACCCCTCAGAGACTCCTACTTAACCCTGGAAACTAGTTAATCTTGGGGATTAGCAAATGTTCTAAGGTTTAACCTATTTTTAGTTTATTTGGTTTATATTTTGTGAGTAGAGGATGGGAGTACATTTTGCTGTAGGAAAAGTTAAACCTATACTTCCCCTAAATTGTTCTAATTAAAACAAATTAAAAAACCCCACTCTCTTCCCCCTCCCTCAAAAGCACCTGTCCTTACTCCTCACAGAGCATTTGCAGGATGCTGGGATTTTCCATGAAGTGACATATGTGTTTCAAAAGATGTAAACTGTTACCAAGTCCTGGGTTATTGAACAATCTTTTTCCCTGGACCAGCGAGATGTGGGACATTATGTATCTGATATTTTATAGCACTGAACTCTAAAGGGAGTTATTTTGAGACCTCTATAGCCAAAGGGACTTTTGAGTGGAAGAGGTCTGTGAGGAAATAATAGGATTAGAGGTTCAGGGGAGGCGGGAGAATGTAGGGGTTTCTGGGAGTAGCAGGAAAAGAAGAGAAGGAGAAATAGATTTTCTTTGCAGCAATTCAAAACATTCTCAGAGAATCCAATGCTTATTCTATAAACAGTAACTGGTAAACGGAAAAGATTTTTTTAATAACTATCTTCTTGGGCAATAATGATAAAATTGCAATCTTAAATTAGTGTTATGGAGGTCAGTGTTAATTTACATCTAGTAAGTTAACAATATTTTCTTCAAAATTGGAAGTGTTAAGAAATTTATATTGATTTAATTCAGATCAGTTTTTCTGTATTGATTCCTCTTGTTTTCCCTACATGGAAATTATATATTTTAAACAACTATTCTGTGGCAAAATACAGATTGTCATCAGTCTATATAGGTTTTCTTTTTTGTTTCTCCTTCTAGCTAAATTTTCAATGTTAAGCAGCTTGCTTACCAAGTAATTTGTAATGTAATTGTTTTAAGAACAAACAAGTCCATCTTACTGTTTACCAGAAAACAGAAACGTCAACAACATTGGCTAATGAAAAGATAAAATAGGAATAAATAATGTAACTCAAGTATAACGATTTTTCTCTTCAAAATTATACAATTAAAAAACCCTGTAAGCTAGAATACATTTAGAGAATGTCACATCGCAAGTAATAGTTCTTTTTCATAGCCTATATGAAGAACTGTCATCAGTTTTCTGAAGGGTGTTTGCACAAATATAATTTATTCAAGTGCCTGGTGGTAGTGGAGATTTAAGTATATTACTGTAATTTCTGAAGAGACAATAGATGTCCATAATTAGAGAAAATAAGGACCAAATTTAAACACCTATGAAAATATTTAATATCATTGCACACTTATAAGTTAACTTCAGTTTTCTATTGAATTGATCAGTCTGAAATTATTAGTCTTTGAAAGAATGTTTATATTTAATTAATATTTCTTCAAAATGGGATAGTATTATTAAGTTAAGGCAATTTATATTAAATTCTAGAAATTTGTTTACATCAGTAATTTGTAATAAGCTTTTATGGGTCCTTATGGGTCATATCTTTTGCCTTGAGATCAATCAGGTTCATTGTAGCACTGTAGGCATACGTTTGGATTAATTTCTAATAAATTAATACCTTGTGTACTAACACAAACTAAAACTTGCAAAATTCTCTGTTAAAGCAACATTAAGGGTCTAAATTAATATTATACAGGAAAGAGAAATCCAAGTTGCATTAAACACTCAGTCTTCAATAACGTCATGGTACTTAATGTAAGCTATACAAAAATCTCAGCCTGAGTGAGTGATTTAATATATGATAAATGCTATAATACCTATAGAAAACAGTGAGTTAGTGTGGTAGACTTAACTTGGAATTTCTATTTCTTTATTCAGTTTGCAAGAAATTATGTCAGTTTAAATTTTATGCTTGAATTTCATAATACTATATATGATTAGCATTAAAGAATAAAGTAAAACCATCAAATCTTCTGTTGTTGTTGTATGATTCTTGGTAAATCACTAGGTGTGGCTTACTGAAATTAACCCTATGAACTGCATTCTTATGTTAAAGCCAACACAATATAATGGAGATTTCAATCTGTAGGAAGATGCAATACAAGCTTTTGCAATCCTTCCTTTAACACTTTGGTATAACTGTTATATCACAGTAACAGTATGTTTTAGGTGGACTTGAAGCGTAAAGAATGCAATACGTTGGGTAACACACAGTGTCCAACTGCATCTTCCCCCTGAATTATGATTTTCAATAATTTTTCATCCAGACTGAAATAAATATTTTCTTTTTGACAATACTCATGCCTTTTTGCTCTGCACATATTAAAATTACAAACCAACAAGAGCAAAGGAAACATGATCTAAACATATACTGCCAAATTTAATCTTAAGAATATGTAGTTAGTTGTGTTCTTATAATGCTGCCAATCATTTTGCTATCTGAGTACTTACCTTTTTTTTTTTTTTTTTAAATAATGGAAATCGCAATTGTCTCTTTCTGCCCTATTGGCAGGAACACAAATTGAAATTATTGTTAAGATAACCTTACTAAAAGAACTCATTACAAATATAACTTGTTTTGCACTTTTAGAACTTGTCTACACGTAGTTTGCACTAATTTAACTAAAATGTTTAAAATTTATATAGTTATACTTATGAAACCAACCCCCTATGTGTACGCAATTAAATTGATTTACATCTGATTTCAATTGATTACACTAAATGGAGTCAGTTGTAAATTTATTTAATTGTAGCTACACGGGTTTGCACTGATTTAACTAAATCAGTTTTAAAAACTATATTATATCAACCAGTACAATTTTTTTGTATCGTTTGACCCTCAGGCTCTAATGCATTATAATTTTTTAAAAATTGCCATCTTCACTACAAACAGGGATGTTATAGGTGAAAGTTTATGGGCCGAATTTACTGTATCCAACTTTTGAAAACTATTACTAAATGTTCTTTTAGTGGATGAGAATCATGTGCGTATCTATAAATGAATATCCACGTTTCCTCCACTGTTTCCGCTGTGCCCTCTTCATTCTCCTTTAAATTAATACGCATGAATTAGCTTTATGGGGGGTGTTTTTAATCCCTTTCCAAGTTTCCCACATTCAATATGGGATTTTGTTTCTCTCTAATCGGCCATGTTGGCACTGGTGATTCCATATGTTGGATTTGTACTTAAATACCTTCTGGACTTCTACTAAATGTGTAATTTTTAAACTATATTTAAAAAAAAACCCTGCTTACTTGAAAAATAACAGGTTAGCACATCTAACTGTGTATATATACTGTGATTTCTACTAATATATATCCCTTAGATTTTTATGTTTGTGCTATTTCTGGTGAAACATAGTGGGGCTAAAGATGTGTGGTTTTGAAGATTGATTAATGCAGATTAAAACATGTTCCTTTACAGAAAGTTTAGAACAAAATTACTAATCTAATATACTGTTTTGTAAATTCATTCACAGTATTAAAATAACATTTTTCAATTTGATGCAATGCAATAGATATTTTTCCATGATATTTATTCTTTTAAAGTTATATCTATTAGTGTCTCAGAAAACTACATATATTACAATTGGGCTTTACAGTATGTATGGTCTTTACAGGTACACACTGTAACACAAAAGGTTGTCTCCCTGTTTTTCATTAGACATTAGTTAAATGATTAGAAGTAATCTCATACATACACCTTAATTATACAAAGTTTAAGATCAGTATCAGAATAGTTAGTTATTTTATCAATACTGATAAAGAAATATCTCACCATCGGGGGGGGGGGAATGTTTTATTGTTTCAGTTTTGCTGTAGTGATCACTACTGAGAGCTGACTTGACACAAAGCAGTCTCCCTTTCCGGATAAAAAAGAAACGGGCTCTGAGATAAGTTATTGATGAAATTAACTGCTGAAGTGGAGAGGAAATGCAGCTGGCCAATACATGTCATAGTGTGAGCTCTATTAAATGAATATATGTGCAGTCAACCATTCACAAGAGCCACATTGGTCTTGAACTGCATTGATCTATCGTATAATTCTAAATGAAATTGATGGATGAGAGCAGCCATTGACAAGAAGGGTAAAAAGAGCCATGAAATGTCTTGTATAGGAAAAAGTATGATAGAAAGTAGACTGTTGATCTATGCCATAGATTGGAAGGTACATTGGGATTGTGGAGTTCTTTGGTACTGTTAGGTATCTCACCTTAATTATATTTCCTTATATATCAATGGACACTTCAGAAAGTATTTGACCGTGTTTTCTTATTTCATCAGAAGTAAATAAATTAGGTGTTTTGTCTAGAGATTCAGGGCATTCATTTTTATAGCTTTATGATTTGAAGTACTGAACTATGAAAGAATTTTATGTCATAGTGAAGTACATGAAACATTTTGGAAGCTGTTTCATTGTGGTTTTAAAGACTGATTTACTTCATATGTGCCGAATATTATTGAGAAAAGACACAAATATTCTTCTTCCAAAGAATATTGTGTGAAAATGCCACTTTCCGGTCAGATAAAATTTCAGATACTCTCTCTTTCAAATATGTCCTTTCAGACAGTTAGCTCATTAAGCTGCTAGATTTACAGGCATTGAATAAAACGTTGGATTCTGCTAGATTTTACTTACATCAGAGTCCATGTACTTGGATTGTGACTCCAAATTCATCCAGACTTGGGCACCCAAACAAAATGTACTTACTAGCATTTTCTCAGTCTGCTTCCTGTAATATAAAACCTTTTTTAAATTTGTCTTCCCTCAGAGGCACTGTTTCTGGTACACTGACTATTAAATGCACTGCATTTAGCTCATTGCTTTATCCGCTGTGTAAAAGGACTCAAACTAGTCAAGGGAAACTCTTTTGCCAATGAGTATATTTCTTTCAGCCTAATGGGTACCACTTTTTTAGTGGTGAAATACTTCGTTAGCAAGATTTGAACATAATTGATTGCAAGCTTAGGGCTGAAAACATTATGAAATGTATATATTAATATTGTATGCAGGTTAATACACAACTGTGTGTATGCTGTGCATGTGTGTATAATGTAAAAATAACAGTTTAGCATAAATCACTTGGGAAATTCATTTTACTGTTTCTTGGCTCCATTAACAACATTGCATGTTGGGTATGATAGGACGACAATACAAGTTTAAATATCGTCTGTAATGTAACACTAATAAGTGTAATTGTGTAAGTTAGCTTAGAAATGCTTTCTTCCAATCTGTCAGGTCTAACAGGTGATATTACTGTACGTTACATTACAGTACATTATTGGTGACTTGTCACATCATGATTTTGAAAAACCTCTGCAAATATCAGTTATTATTCATAAAACTTGAATAAGAGAATGGATCCATTGTTACTTCAGTGGCATGATTCTGAAGATATTCTGAGTCATATTTATTTCAGTGATTATGATTTTACTTAACTTCTGTGGTGAGTGACTAATAGAGAAAGTTGCATATTCATGTGGTTTTAAAGGCGTTTTTATTAAAATTCTGGTTTGAATGCTGATCTTTATAATTATTGTGTATTTTTATTTGTATTTGGATAGAATTTACCAGTTGGCTATTACTCTTTTTACAGAATATTGATATTTTATATCTGTTAGGACTACCAATAACATATATGGCCACTCACTTTGTCTAGGAAATATTTGTGCAAATTCCTATCTTGGATTGCTTTGGACACTGAAAATAGAAAGAAACATAGTAAAGTGTATATCTTTGTAAAGAAAACATTCTCTTCTGCTAAAAAAATTAAAAATAAATTGTCATGGTTCCTAAAATCTAAAAATTTAAAACTTTTTCAGCATTTTTACAAGTGTAATTCCTAGCCACGTTCTGGATTTATATTCTGCAAGGTATTTATGCTAATATTTTGTGAATCATTTGCAATATTCAGGTGTAACTTTTTTGGACTCCATTAGTTTAGCAATTTGAATATTCCCCAGTGCTGGCCATATCCATCAATCTAGTTATCGTTATTTTCCCCCAATGTTGATTTTTCTAACACTTCATGCTAGTCTACTCTTTATAAAGCACATGAATAGTATGTGATATCACTAATTCTCTTTCGTGTTACTTTTATTTTCATGTCAATATTTGTGTCTTGAGCTTCCACCACATCTTAATTATAGGTTAGTCACATATGCTGAAAGCTTATCTTGGATCCATAATATTCACAAATGTAAAGTCATTTTGGAGCTGATTTCCTTTAAATGTAGTTTGTGTGTGTGTGTACTGGAGCCTGTGCATGCTTAACAGATATGGCATCTTGAGTCAATCTGGGTCAGTAAAGAAATGAATATTAGAACGGATCTATAAGATCCCATAACAAATTTAAATTAGACAATCTTAACCATCTCTGAATTTTATAGTTTTATATAGCAAATGGATGTGTGAATCATTTCTTCAAAAAATGCTCGTCTGTCATAATACTAGGAAGTCAGTGGAGTTACACCTGAGATGCATTTCACCCAATATATATTTTATTTACTGATATAATTTATAAAATTATATAAATACTTATAAAGTAGGATATGTTCCTGTTATTTATATGCAAGTTTATACTGATTTTTAAATTTTTACTATGAAGATTGTACTGAAATAGTATGTGACATCTGTAGTTCTCTTACAGACAGCATTTAACAAACATCTAGGTCTTATGTCAAAACCATTGGTTCTTTGGATCAGGCCTTCAATATGTAGGAACAGTTATGTAAAAATGTACAGAAACAGGAAAAAGAAACAAAATTTCAGTTTGAGATGATAAACTAGAATTTTGATGGAACCTGAAAAAAAAGCTGGCTATAGTGTGATGTGTGGTTTCTTTTTGTAATTTTAAGGTTCGTGTTTTATTCGAACTGACCAGCTAGATGGTGAAACAGACTGGAAACTAAAAGTTGCTGTCAGCTGCACACAGAGGTTGTCAGCATTGGGGGTAAGCATTACAGCTATTTATTTCGTCGTCTCTGCAGCGTACCTTTTTATACTTGCTATATAGTAGAAAGTTTTGTTACAGTTACTATGTATAAATATGTTTCTGATTAAAAAGAAATTAATCCATAAGTGCGATCTTGGTCTTCGCTATAAATAATAAGCAATGCTTTTGTTTTTAGTTCTATGGGAAATACTGGGTTATGTAGACTTGGGAATTCCAGACATAACAGTCCACTGTTGCAAGGTGAATGCTTCCTGGTACAGAGGCTTTAGAGTCCTTGTGGGTGAGGCATGCAGGATTACACAAGGATAGAGATTTTCAGTGACTGACTGCCTATTTTATTTGTATGCACGTGTATTTATAGGCAGTACAGGCAATGATGCCGATAGTTAAGTTTGCCCAACATTTTCCTTTACAAGAGCTTATTCTTCAGTTGCTTATAACTTTGCCAAATGTAAAATGTTTGAATTTAAATTTTCCGTGCCAGCTAAATTGGCTCCACTGTTTCCATAAAAGAGGTTAGGGAAAATATATTGTTTTCCTTATGTTAAAAATGTTCTTAGAGCAGTTTTGTTGAGAAGAATTAGTGCATCCATACTTTGAAATGTTACAGGGTGTGGGGATTGTCACTCTGGCATCATGGAGATGCTTTTTGCTGTCTTTCTCAAAACTCTCCCAATAAGTCTCTGGAAAGTGTTTATCTGAGCACATGCTCAGTAGATACTTACTGGAATTTGGCAACTGAATTTTCTGAAGGCTTCATCAACACTGGGCTTGTCCATCCCCTTGCAACTATGATGTGCCAAATGGACTGGTCATATGCCATCCCCACAGACCAAGTGAGCATGCTTCATCTTGGGTCTGCAGTTGAGGAGAATGTTCTCTGCAATGACTCCTTTCAACTGCTAGTGACTGCTGGAGCACTGGAGCTAATAGCTGTGAGATTCTCTTTCCTGGGCACTCAATGCTCCCCTTGCTTGCATTCTGGCAAGGAGGAGGAAGAGGAAGAAACCACTGCTTTGAATTTACATTAGAGGAAGTGGGGCGGGTGTGGGAGTGAAGTTTGGGAAACGAGATGTGAGCTGTGGGATAGGAGCTCATGTCAGGGACAGGAGCTAAAGAGAACAGTGAGAGACTCGGTCAAAAAGATCTATAACCACAAGTGCACTCTCCCCCACAGACCCTGGACTTGAACTCAGAGGTATCATGTGTCTCCATGTTCCTCTCCTGTCTAGCAAATAGCTGTGAAACTCACTGGCAAAATGTCTCCTCATTCCCTTCTAGTAGAAGGTCTGCATAGATAACAGCCTTCTACTCTCACAAATTACCGGTACTCAGCTCAGGCAGTAGAGGTCTGTGTTGTAGATCTAAAGATCCCAACCCTGCTGATGACTTTGTGGGAGCTCATTGTGGTTTCACATGATAAAATTTTTGTTTTTTCAATTTTTAAGTTTTTTAAAAACTTGGCTCTTAAATTAAAAACAAACAAACAAACAAAAAAACCTTTATTAAAAGAAAGTTATGGTTACAAAGTCAAGCATTCAAAAGTTAAGAAATGCCTAAGTTAAGACTGCCAAGTAGCTTTAATTTGGTTACTTGTGAATAGTATGTGGCCTTATGATATAATCCTTAGTTACATGATCAAACACTATTTTTTCTTTTTGCCTTAATTCATGTATTTCCTAACTTGATTGCTTTACTCTGCAGCCTAAATAATGTTCTTTTAACATATTTAAAAGTCAAATTTACTAGCTTTTTTAAGGGAAAAGGAAAATAGCAAATTCTGTTGTGCACAGTATTCTGTAAATGTAGATGGAAGAAAGACACAAACTAATTTTGCTGAAGTGATATAAGTTGGCTGCACTTTTATTTAACTTAATATAGCTATCCACTACAGTCTGTGAGCAGGTACTGTAGTTCTTGCAAGATGAGGCTCAATGGAAGTTTTGTGTAATGAGTGAAGGAAATGGCTTGAACTGGGTGATGCAAACCCTTTACCTTCCCTGTTATATATCGTTAATCTCAAAGTCTTGACCTATTTCTTGTGCCTGACCCACTTAGGAGGAGAAAATGTCCTTCACTGACACCAATCAGTGCCCGAGTTGTTCAAATCTCTGTCAGTCCATATTACTGCAAGTTTCTTACACCTTCCTCTGCAGTATTTGGTGATGGCCAATCTTTGAGACAGAGAAGCTCTTTGGGTCTGATCTAACGTAGTAATTCCTTAATGGCTTATTACTGCTATATAAGGGCAGAATCACTATTTGCATTGGATTTGGGAGCCAGTGGAGTCCCTATTCTATCAGTAGTCTAAATTTTGTCATTATAAGCTACCCTTTTGCAACTTTCTCTGTGAGGAGGTTATTCCATTATTGTTCATGAAGGGATTTCATACATCTTTTTTGAAACACAGAATATTTGATGTAGAGGAGAAATTGGGAAGGGAGAGCCTCTGTGCTGTGGCACCAGTGTGTCAGGGACTTCTCATAGTGATGATGCACCAGAGAAATTGAGACAACAGCCCCATGCGAAAGCCTTGAAATGACAAAACCTTGGTGCATAGAGGCTCAGAGTCATCTGTGACACAGCTGTCTGTGTTCCTCTGATGCATGAGGTTTTAGCACCATAGGATACTGAAGAGAGGAGCGGCGAGTTGAGTTCGGCTACAGGAGGCTGAACAAGGCTTTGGTTAGAGTGACAAGAGTGGATAATCTTGTTAAGGGCTGCAAAAGACATGGCAGTTACCTACAATATCCTTGAAAAACCTTATTGAATTTAAGTTTAAGTAGCTTTAAGGTCTACTGTATTAAAATGCATAGTTTGTAGTTTTGTGGAATTGTACGCAATGAGCCAGAGAAGAAGGAATCTTTGTTGATTCCAGAGTTAAGTGGCTTTCCTAGGAAATACCTGGGAGGAAGTGGATGCCAATTCCCACCTCCAGACTCCACCTTTTGATGCTATATCCTGAGCAGAAACCCATTGTCTGCTGATCACCTTTTCCCAGAATCTGAAGATCAAAGCCCCAAACTGCAGAAAGGAGGGACTCTGATTCAAGGGGTGCTTGTTCTGGACTAATAGCTGTTATGAACTTTTAACCACAGAAGAACTCCTTCATGGGATTTGAAGACCTGATCTGCCAGAACCCTTGGTGGAATTGGGGGTGATCTCTGGTAACCTTATTGTCATGCGTGTAGGTCTTTTCATTGTATTAATAATGGTTGCCCATAATGCTGTCAGTTTAAGAATAAATGTGCTTGCTTAGAAAGGGCTATGTGGAACTATTAACTTGGCAACTATGCTCTTTATAGCACTGAGGAGAAAGCGGAGCAGACCTGTTTAGGCAATCTGGCTTGCTGGGGAACTCACAGTGTAGGCAGGGAAGTGTGCTACCTGGAAAAACTCTGGTCAGGAGAGCGAGAGAGACGCGGGTCTCCATCAGGAGAAATCATGGCTGAGGAGGCGGGAAACCTGGGGTGGATGCCCTTGATCTATCACAAGCAAGAAAGAAAGGTGCAGTTGCCCTGAACTGTGACAGGGAAATGAGTGGTAAATGGAGACATAAATGATGGGAATTGAGTGGGGACATGGTAAGGTGAGTGGGGCTTGGTAATGGAATGTGGGAAGTTGAGTTGGTGGAAATTGGGGCGGTTGAGGGGGCATGTTAAAGGTGAAGAGAAGAGACACAAAAGAGGCTGCAATCTAATAAAACCCTTGTAAGCTCATTATAGATATGTTTTCTGCAAACCATAGCAAGTTTGAATGTATTTCTGCTCTGCCTCATACACCCTGCTTTCTCTGGTCTTGTTTTCCTTTCTTTCCTAACCACACATATCCCCGGTTCCCAGCTGATGTGAAAAATGGTGCTAGAGAGGAGTTGCACTGAAACAGCATTCCTATAGTTGGTTACAGTACAGCTGCCCTGTAACAAAACACACAAAGTTAGTTGCAGTGTAACTCATTTTCAGATCTGGAAAACCACTCTTCCATGTTTTTCCCCCTTCACCCAGTGTTTTGGGAGAGGGGGGGCGGGATATTTATCTAATGAACACAGCTGTGGGCTACAAGAGAGGCTGGCAACACCAAACACAAGTAGCTGATGAATATGGGCTTTCTTTCTTCATGGACATAAGTATGCTATGATGGAGGTGCAAGAACTTGTGGTGCTGGAGGTGCTGCCGCACCCATTGGCTTGAAGTAGTAGTAACCCAAGTATGGTGGAGATGCTGAAGGTTTCTGCCTGCAGCACTCCCACTATAAAAAAAAAATTGTTCAAGTACCACTGTGCTATGATGAATAAAGGAGATTATTTTCTTGGAGTTTCAGGTTAAAATTTGAAAACTGTCCTATGCCTGGATGTTTAACTAATGTGTATATGTGCAAAATCTAGTTTATGTAAGAATTGATTCTTCAGACATAGAAGCCCAAAAGAGAGACAGTCAGGAAAAATGCCTAGAAAAGGATCATTTAAAAATGTTTCTTCTACCAAATGTAGAGAATATTTATCTTTCAATAATCTGAAAGATGGTTTAAAACCACCTTTGTCACTCCTATGCACTCTCCTTTTTTGCACTGAGTCAATCTTGGCCAGACTCAGAAATCAAGCACAATGATCCTTTTAAGGACAACTGATACTATACCTAACAGGATCCATAGGAGCACAAAGAAGTATCTATACTACAGCTGGGAATTGTTATTACCAGCTTGGTAGGCATACACACATTAGCTCTGCTACTCCGTTTTGAAATTGGAGTAGGTTATTGTGCTCCTATTTTTACTCTTTAGCCCCATCCATTCTTTTTATTCCATGTATGCAAAGACTAAGGTCTTGTCTACACTTGCAGTTATGCTGACAAAACTTTGTCACTCGGGTGTGAAAAAAACATACGCACACACCCTGAGCCATATAAGTTTTGCTGGCATAAGTGCAAGTGTAGACAGCATATTATGTCGGTCGGAAATGCTCTCAACCGATATAGCAGCCACCGCTCATTTAGGTGGTTTTATTGTGTCAGCAGGAGAGCTCTCTCCCACAGACATAACATGGTTACATTCACGCTTATGCTGGCAAAATGTATATTGCTCAGGGTGTGGGGTTTTTTCACACCCCTGAGTGACACAGTTTTGCCAGCATAATTGCAAGTGTAGACAAGGCCTGAGATTGTGGCCCCATATACCTTCCCAACTTCTGTGCATCCATTTAGAATCAGCTGCACAAATCTAGACCCAGCTGTTTTTTGAACATCAGATATGACAGCCCTTCTCCGTAGGAATAAAAAGTATCTTATGCTTTGGAAAATATGAAAATTTTGCCTTTCTAATTCAAGTAGCAATTAACCAGTTGACAACTACTTAACTTTTACAGTTTGGGACATAAGCCCTAAATTTAGACAATTTTGGCATAATCATAGTACATAACACATTCACTTCTATCAATTCTATATAAGAAATACCTATCAATAAATAATAATCCTTCTCCCATAGAAGATATATGAATAAAGTCCTTCAGCTCACAGTGATATGGATATAGTGATGATTTGTAGCATTTTGGGATTAAAGTGTTAATGACAAACTGCAAGAATAGGCTGGACTGATCCTTTTTACAATAATTCTTGAATGCCACCTGCTGGGCTGTATCTAAAATAGCTGTGGTGATCTCACACTCATATTTCCCTCTTCCCCATTCAGCTTTCCTTACTCAGGCAAAGCTCCTATTGAAGTAAGTGCAAGTTTTGTCTTAGGGTATGGAGTTCATACACTTATGCACAACTCTGTTAGTTGCTACTGTGGGGCAAGAAAAGTAGGAAGGAACATGTAATACAAAATGTTCAGTGGCTCCACTTAAAAGTTTATTCTGGCTCTAGAGATATTAGCAATTGAAGTATTCCCCCTTTTAAGTGTCTGGAATATCTTGAAATTCAATACTGTCTCTAAAACTGGAATAAAATTTCAGGGTGTTCCCTGCTTTTGGGTATCTAACTCCTAAACTAAATTTGGGTTTGCTGTTCACTACTAGTTTAACACAAATTATAGATTTAACTACAAAACAGCAAAATGTCAGATTCCATTGATGTAACAAGCCCACAGGAGGTATAGATGTCTTGCAGCCTGGTTTCCAAGGAGTCCTTCACCCTCTCCCTCCCCTCGCTGGTGTCCAGATCCTGGGTGTACTGGCAAACGTGTGCCCTCACAGTCTTCCCAGTTGGTGCCACAGCTGTGGATTATCGTGATATTGTTACTAGCTCCCAGTGGGCTCAGAGTCATCTTCCTTAACCAGGGTGTCTGGCTGAACTTATAGGACATTTCCAAAGGAGAGGTTTATTTCTGTATATAATTTTATATTATACTTTTTTTAACGATTGAAAAGGATAGACAGTAACTGTAATTTGAATATAGAAATAGACTAAGCAATTTTGTCTTGCATTTAACAGCATGTACTGTCCATAATTGTCACTCATTTTGCTTTCTTTAGTTATCCAATGTAAAGGATTTTGAATATTTTGTGTTGTCATGAGCTGTCAGTCCCATCAACAGTGCAGCATTGTAACCTTATCCACTGTGACACCCGGAATAAATAAACCTGCAAACCTTCAGAGCTTTTCCTAAAGAACAGATGACACCAACAAAGATGATCAGTACAGATTTTGTCGTCTTCTCAAACCACTTAATGTGATCAGAGAATTAAAATTTCAACAAGTCATTTAATGATGGCTGTACGGCAAGGACTGTAACACCCAGGTTAGGTTTCTTGTGGTTTTATAGTCATGTGTGGAGCAGAGCTTTTTCTGGCTCTATGTATGTTCTGGGACATTCTTCTCTGGCTTCTATGACCAAGTAAATTTATTAACAGCAGTGAGGTCATTGTAATTTTCAATAAATGGTGACTTGCTGATTTATATCAAAAGATCCATACGGCAGTAAACAATGCCATTTACATTTAATTAGTTTTATTGAACCAAAGGCAATTTTATTTGTAAAGAACCAAAAGTTATGATTAGGGATGTATTTTAATGATCTTTAAGTAAGGTGAACAAATGTTTCCCTTGACGTAATAGAGGAGGTTTTTCTACATTATTGATAGATTCAGTGATTTCAAAACTATTAAGAAATGTAAAGTAAAACATTACAGTACCATCATTCAGTCATTTCATGACTAATGTAAGCAGATTAAATCCATTCTTTTAAATTGTTCATAGATAATAGCATCAGCTAACATGTTATTTAGTGTTTCAAAACTCCTGTTTACTGTTGTATTTAAATAAGTTAATTTTATAGTCTGTGTACTACACCGTGTTTTTTATTATTTTTTAGCCTAGAGTTGCTGTAGAATTCAGCTCTTTTTGGCTATTTACTTACTTTCTTTTAACTATGCATATAACTGATATAAATTGCATCATAAATATGATGATTTAGATGGTCCAGCATTTCACCCAGAGTTCTTAGCTTTTGAAAGTAAACACTTCAATGTTGTAGCGTCCTTTTGCATAGGCCATACAAACTTTCCCTATTGAAAATAGTTAAAACTGTATTTGCATATGGTATTATGTCTGCCATAAGGCTTGGCCCATCTGTGTTAGTCTTCCAGCATCATATTGTGCAGCCCTTGACTCCTTTGTGTAGTTACTGGGGTGAGAGCAAGGGAAGTTTCTGCCTCTGGGATGCTAGTGTTGGCTGGAAAAAAAAACCTTCCATCCCTTTTCTGCCCCACATAAGTCATAAGACTAACTATGTGCTATGGCCCTCTTAAAAATAATCCTTGGTTGATAAACAGTCACTTGGGGACATGCAGTTACATCCATACTGGAATATTAATCAGTGATCTCTTGCTTCGTCCTCGTTATATGAAAGCCCAGTTTCCATGGAAGATCATCATCCTTTGAAAGATGTATACATGAAATGCTTACTGTTGTGCTGCACTTCTGATTGCAGAGGGAAATTTCCCCTGTTCAGAAAACAGAAATACTCAAGGAAGCTTTTGGGTGTATCAGGTATACTATTCACGCACATATTTTTTTCCCCACTTTCAAGCAAACTATCAAATAGACTATTGTCTTGGCATCTTCTGTAAGTGTAAATCAGTATAAACCTTCTAGCACTTAGAGGAAGGAGGCCACACTTGGAATACTGGAGATTCTAGCCACCTTAAAGTGAAAGAATATTAGAGAGTTCTGTAGAAGATGGCCACAAAAGCATAGGGAGTTTTAGGATCTATAGAAAGATGAGATAATTTTTAATTTCCATTTTATGAAAAATGAAGGCTTCTAAAAGACAGGTACAATTAGATCTCAAATACAAAAGAAGGGGGGGGCAAAATATAAGGTGAAGAGAATGTGAACTAAAAAGAATTTAGATAAATATTTATACAGAGTAGTTACAATGTAATAAGCTACTAAGGGCATCAGTAGAGGAATTAGTAAAAACAGTAGAAGAAACATAGGGAAGTATATTGTTGAACAAATGCTAATTTACATGAGATGAATCTTCCCACTTCCTTGCATTCTAATATTGTTTCCCAACTAAGGTACTCTGAAAAGAAAGAAAAGGTTTTGCTTGACACACTTCAGTAACAGTTTTTATTTTGTATGAGTATGTGTGTGGTATTAGTTTTCTGCTGTACTATCCAGTTCTGAGAGACTCTTATTTTTCTGTGCACAATAAAGCACATAATAGGCTGGATTATCTAAATTGTAGGTGATAACAGATTGGAAAGAAGTGAATGATGAAGATATAGGACACCACATGTGTATTAGTTTCATATGAATTATTTCTTATGAAGCTGATGAAAACTAACTCACTAGGACAAGAATGCAATGCGTGGAACTTCGTGTGAAAAACTACAATAAATGGCTGATGGTTTAAGATGAAAAAGATATTTTCAAGAGTTAGTGTTGAAACCTGATTTACTTTTATAATACTTGTCAATGAAATAGAATGATATAGAGATGTATAGCTGTGCAGAGTATGGGGTAAGATATATTGCTTAACTACAGAATAAAAATGTCAGTTACAAATTAATTTGGTTACTCATGTAGATTTATGTATAAAGGTATTTTTTTGAGAATAAGATGGAAGCAAGTTTGATAAAATACAAACAAGACTGTAATGCGTTGATGATGAATTACTTGTTTTGGTAAAATTGCAATGGATTTCAAAATTTCACTGTCAGAAGAATCACAATAACTGATGCTTCAGTTATGAAGGTGTGATATTTAGCCCTTAAGTTATTAAATGGGTGTTTTAGTGAACCTCCATATACTGAAAGTATCCACATGGGAAAATTATTGCTATGTGTAATTCTTTATAAATAAGACTGTTTCCACTTGGAAAGTTAAATTGTGATAATGCACCCATGATGAAGGGTGTAAAAATGCTTAATTCAATTTTTGAAGGTGGCACATTCCAGATACCAGAAATGGAGTGCCACTACCTTTATAGTTTGCTGCCCAGAGGAACCATAGCTAGCATGAAGGATGTCTTTTTGCTTCGATGTGGCTGATCTGCCAGTGAACAAAAGGAAGTGAGGGATGACCTGTCTTGGCCCTTGCACTCTTTTGTCAGGCAGTGGATTTCATAATGAAGCATTCTGTCAGGTCCATAGTCATTAAGATCTCTTTCTCTCAGACCTTAACTTTGCTAATGACGTTGCTCTTTTAGTACAGACCACCCATAGGTTTCGTGCTACACTCCTGCAAATGGAGGAGGGAGTGGGCCAATTTTGGCCTCTGTTTTGAGGTGAAAGACAAAGCTGCAAAATCTAGGATGACATCTACCCATGGCTCCAATCTCTCTGAATAACGATACTGTTGAAGCTGTCTCCAGCTTTTTGCTGTTTGGATCCTATACTCACCAATTCCTCCAACTCATACAGAGGTTCTTCACTGGATTGGCATCGCAGCATGTGCCATGGGTTGTTTACAACAAATATGGAATCAACATTATCTCATCACGACAACCAAGTTCAGGATCTATTCAAGCTGTATTCTCTCCGTACTGCTGTATAGTTGCGAAACATGGACACTGCTGCTCTAATTGGGCAAAGCTGGAGGTTTCAGTACAAAATGCCAATGTTGTATATTGGGCATAAAGAGGAATGACTTAATTTGTAACAGGTCGCTCGAGTCTACAGATTAGTTGGGGCCATTGTCCAAAGATGGCATCTTATGCTTTTCAGACATGTCACCAGTATGTCGCAAGATGTTGCAGCGAACGCCTGTTCTCTGGGTGGCTTGTTACATCTGAGATAAAATTCTACCAACTGAGGAGTGGAGGTGGCAGAAAAGCAGACCACCTATTACATGGGTGCATCAAATATGTTCTGAAGTTGGACTCTTGGCACATCAGCCCCTTGCAGGAATGAACCAAATGGCGAACGATCACTATGACTGACGGTTGGGATAAGCATTGAAGAAAAAGAAGAAGAAGAAAGAAGAGGTTACCTGTGGTCCACTTAAGAGATAGACAGGGACTCCAGAAGTGCAGTGCAGGTTGTGATAATAGGGTGGACTCTTTGATATCAAGCCCCCAATCACTCTAGATTTTTTACCCTTCCACTCCAGATAGTTAGACTAAATATCCACAGATGTGCTTGGTCTAATTCCAGTGAAACATCACTTGATCGGTTTTTGGTGTTGACTGTACAGAATGCACTAAAATGTTTGCATCCACGACAGTAAAGACAATTCCACTGGTATAGAATAAGTGATAAATGTGCCTAGCACATCTATGTTACAATTGAGTCTTTAGTGTTCTTTCTGTGATGTGTGCAACTTTAGGATGAAGTTCTTAAAGGGATGATTGAGAAGATGTTTTTCAGAATTTTCAGGGTCATTCTTTCTGTATTTTCTAATAACGCCTTATGATTTCAGAATCCTTGGTTTTGTTTTTTTGCTCATTTATATTTCTGGTTCTTAAATAGCCAAATTTCATTTTTTTAAATATACTTGTATAAATTTTTTAGCCCTCTAGAAAGTTGCTGTCTTAATAGCTTTGGGGATTGAGAAGTCTTTTGTAAACAAAACAGTTCCAGTTCAGTGACACTGCAAGACTCTCACTACTGTCTTGCTAATGCGCCTCCACTTCTACTTGGAGGGACAAGCTTAGCAGGGTGAGTGTGGTTTAGTCTCCATGTCCATTTAGTTAATGGTTTATCTGCTGACACAAACAGCAACATTGTTAATATAGCCTCCAACTCAGCAAGATAGTTAATTATGTGCCTAACTTTGAGCAAGTGAGTAATCTCATTGATTTATCCTGCTCCTGTTGCAGTTGATGGAATTTTTCCACATGTACTGCAGTGCAAGCAGGAACAAATCCACTGTTCCGGTTCTAAGGAGGGATGGTATTGATGTGGACATCTGGACACTGAACTGACACCACCAAACTGATTTCCCATAGGACATTAAGTAAATCTAAGCTTTCTGTTAGAGTAGCTAGGGGAAAAATCTATTTTCTCTTTGTTGACTTTGGTCATTTGACAGCTCTTAACATTTATTCATTGTTTATCCCTATATATTCAGCCATTTTCTCCCTTGCTAAAAAGATGCCTTTTAAGAAGGCAGAAAACCCTTTTAATTATTTTTGAAGGGCAAAAATCAGGAGATACTGTTTTAACGGCACTCTGAGAAACAATTTTTAATTAGACTATTAAAACAAACCTCAAACAAAACACACTTTCACACTTAAGCTATAAATACAAAACAGTTCAATAGGTGGCACCTAACATTTGTACAAACTTGATATTTTGGTTCTGTTTTCTGGCACACAATTCCTGCAAAGTATGAGATGTACTGCACACAGGGCCTGATCCTATTCCTTAGTTGAGTAAAATTCTCTTTGATTTCTCTGTGAAAATATTTACTGATACTTTAAACACATAAACATGAATAAAAATTGCTTCCTTATATATGTGCATTAATTTAGTAATAGAGTAAATTGATTGAGTAAATTTATTATGTATTACAGGATCTTTTTTCGATACGTGCTTATGTTTATGCTCAGAAGCCACAGCTGGATATTCATAGTTTTGAAGGTACCTTCACACGGGTGAGTAATACCTCTGTATGTACCTATCTCTCTCCTTCCTCATCTACTTTCCTCCATTTGTGGAGCCCATCATTTCAGTATCTAAACACCATTTATTTTTCTTAGTTTTTAATGAGCATTTGATATGCCCTTGTTATAGAAGCATTTTCTATTAGAAATATTTTGTAAAATAAAAGGCAAGTAACTGTATTAGCAAAGTCATAAAGGTTTTTTTAAAAAGTAGAAACCAGAAATGAAACTTTATATGTCCAGTTGTAGTAGTAATATTGTAGAAATACTTTAAAATATGTTAATATTCATTCTACTTCCAACTGCAATATATATTGTCTAAAATACATGTCACAAATTGAGGGGAAATAGATCATTTAGGCATTTGTCAGTAGTGTGAGGAAAAGCAGTTGCTAACTTTTTTGCACTGATGAACCACTGTTTTAAATTCAGTATTCAGTAAAGGTAAATAGAAAGAGACACAAGTACACTTCACTTAGGCCCAAAATTATGCTGAAAAGAAACTTTTCAGTATCTGTCTCCAGAATTTTATTTTTGTTTTGTTGTTTTTATTCTTTAATTTTAAAATAGACTTTATTTTTAATTTTCTAATTTAAATGTATAGCAATAATTTATTATTTATAGGGATGTTTTGGTGGCTTGTTTTTTTGTTGAAAGTGGGAGAGGGAAGGATGAGGATGTGAAGAGACTGCACAAAACCACAAGAAAGAAGGGTAACACAAATAAAATTACCTGACCATTACCCTGTAGGCCAGGTCATAAATCCTTAATTGTTAGAAAATTATGGTAGGAAAATGAGTGTCAAGCAAGATAGTTGGACAGGCCAACCCTAAGCCTGATAACCACTTCCATATTAAGAGAACCAAAAGAAGTTGCTGAGAAGCAGTGTTATCCTTGAAGCATTCTTGACTGGTAATCTGGTAAGTGCTACAAAACCTAGAGTAAAATGGAATTTAGGTTGACAATATGGAATTTAGGGTAAAGTAAATTACAGGGCTGTTGTAATAATCCCCATTATAAACATTATAAACTCAGAAAATTCAGACTTTAAGGAAAAAGAAATTTGATCATATTAAGGTATGGAAATACCCAGTTAAGTTAATCAAACGACCTTAACTCTGCCCATTAAAAACACCATTTCAGAGAGGTTAGGTGGAGAAAGTGTCTGATGTCTTTAAAAATCAATTAAATCTAGTTCAAGAACACAAACACTAAAATGTCTTAGTTGTGTAGAATTTTCCATGAAGTCAGTAGGGACAAAATAAAAGTTGTTTGAGTGCATAGCTGTGCATTTCCTTTCCTTAGCATGTTTACATTTTTCTAAGCAAAATATGTGTCCAAAAAGTTATCAAATTGTTGTTAAAATCATTGAGGAAATGTTAAGCAAATTTAACCAAAAATTTAGATAGTTTTATTAAAAACATTTTTTTTAAATCTGATCATAAGAAATTTTTTTGAAAAGTGGTCTTTTGCAAAATAGCTGGCTTTATAACAAAAGTCATCTTTATGGGGAGGGAAAAGCTCCCCAAAAACGTGAAGAAAAATTTCAACCTGCTCTATTAATAGCAACAGGTGTCTAGAAACACAATAGTGCAACATTCACATCAATTTAATGCCATTTTTAATTGCATTTCCTATTGTCTTTATGTTTAATGTTTTTACTGTTAGTGAAAGGTGCTAAACTCACAAGACCAGAAACAAAATTCTCCATTCAAAGATCAGGTATAGCACAGGCAACTGCAATTCAAGCTTCCATATGCTTCCCTGCTAGTATTCCCCTATCACTTGGGAGGATGATGTCCAGATGTGGGGAAATAGAGGCGAGACCACATTACCCTCTCCCCTTCATGTTCATTCAGTCCTCAACCCTTCTGTTGCAGCAGAAATGCCAATCCCGCCTAATATTCCATAAGCCTCCTGTCTTTTTTTACATGTAATTGTGAAATTACTAATCTAGGTTTTTATTACTAATTTTGCAAATGCGCACATATATACATATACACATGTGGGAGTAACTCACCACCACATGGGGTTTGATGTACACAGCAAATAGCACCGCAGCCACAGGGAAGCGTTCTTCTCCACTGCCCCTGTGGCCCAAGCGCAGATTGTGCACTGAGGGTCTGGTAAGAGGCAAGCCACAGCAATTTTGAATGCTTGTGAGTCTGCTGGATTCACTGCCTGAGCCACTAACTGTGTTGTGCTCTAACTGCACCATGTGGACCCTGCTGAATTGTTAACATGCTCTGTCAGCAGGGTCCACACAGAGCAGTCAGAGTGAAGCATTCTCCATGGCTTACCTCATATCAGACCCTCATTGTGCCATATGCAGGGGAGGGACAGCCCAGAGGGATAGGAGTAGTTGTTGGAGATGGAAAGAGGAAAGTAGGTCCAGGCCCAGGACTGGTGAAGGTGATTAAATGCCTTCGGAAGCATAGGGAAGGTAGCTTTCCTAGTGCCAAGCCTCCCCTTCTCCCTGTTTGGGTATGGGAATTAGGGGATTCAATTGGGGGGTGCGGTCTCCTCCATTGATTGGGTGGGGAGGAAGACACGCCCTGCTTTCTGTGAGGGGGAAGGAGAAAGAAGTCCAAGCAACCTAATTCCTTCCTAATTTTTTTCATGAGTGTCCCTAAAAGTCTTCAGGAAAGCTTGACCCCTCTGAAAGTCACCAACAAAGATTTTTATTTTATTTTATTATATTATATTTGTAGGGTAACAGTGGACTGATATTCACCAATATTTCATACTTTATTTGCAACATTTGGCTTCAGCTGCATTTTTAGTCAGATTAGTAGTAGTAATGAAATAGAACATCAGGTGTTTTAAAGATATTAACCTTCATACTGATCATCTTATTTGATATAACAGTAAATTCAAGAAGAATCTGAGGCATTATTCTGTGTTCCTTGTGTTACAAGTAAGACCATAATTTTGGCATGGAAATTGTTGGTAAATGTCACAGCAGAGATGCAGGAGAAAATGATGAGCCACAACAATAAAACAATGTAAATTGTGCTACATCAACATACAGAAGAGTATAGTGGGAGTGCTGAAAGATGGGGCATTGGAGGGAGAGTGTTGGGAGAGCAAACCCACCCCATTGTCCTACAGTGGTGGGCCTGGCTCCCCATTCCAGGTATTGCAATGTAGTATGTGGGATTGGAATGCCACTCAGGTTTGTTCTGTCTGTCCCTCAGGAGATAGAGGGGCAAACAGGCCAAATCTTAGTCTGTGATAGTGTGCACCAGGTTGCAATGCTGCTCAGTTTGGGGTCTTAATCAGATGTGTATTTATAGCCATGTCCAAGATTTTGCAGCCTTAATTATAAGTTCATCATCTGTTTTTATAATTACACCTTTTAGGAGGTCCTATTTATTAAATGGACAACAGACTTTTTTGGAAAGTGTTGCTTCCTCAGAAATTTTTTTTGTTTATGCTAGAAGGCTTGAGGCTGAACACAAATATAATTTCAGACTACTTGTATCACGGAGGAATTTGGAGAAACAAGAAATTGACTTTTATTGAATGTAATGTGTTTAATCGCATAATGGTGCTGACGCTGTGCAATAGTTCAACTGAGCTAAAAATGTTTTGTTGATGATTTTTGTTTGTACTCAGTGTTTGAGGCTTCTTTTTTAAGTGTACAACAGTAATCGGCCAGCATTGATGGATTCCAGTTGCCCTGATACCGTTTTTCCATGATCGCAATGTCCTGGTGAAACCTTTCACCGTGCTCGTCACTGACTGCACCAAGATTGGCAGGGAAGAAGTCTAAATGCAAATGCAGAAAATGAATCTTTAATGACATGTTACACTTCATGGTTTTGTATGCTTGAAGCATGTTGTCAACCAGCTGCACGTAGTTTGGTGCTCTGTAGTTGCCAAGAAAATTTTCAACAACATCCTTGAATGCCTTCCATGCGATTTTCTCCGGCCCTACTAGAAGTTCTTTGAACTGCCTGTCATTGATGACCTGTTTGATTTGTGGACCAACAAAAATGCCTTCCTTAATCATGGCATCAGTTATTCTGGGAAACATCTGTCTCAAATATCGAAATCCTTCACCTTCCTTGTTTATCGCTTGCACAAAATTTTTTATCAGTCCGAGTTTTTATGTGAAGAGGATGCAAAAATATCTTTGTCGGGTCTACAAGTGGTTTATGTGCCATACTTTTCTGCCCTGGAATGAACTGCTTACAGAGTATCCAGTCCTGTTTAATGTAATGAGACTCTTTAGCACGGCTGTCCCATTTGCAAATGAAACAACAGTAGTTGGTGTATCCAAGCTGCATTCCTAGTTGCAGCATGGCTACTTTCAGATCACCACAGATGTTCCAGTTGTAGTTGCTGTACTGTATGTGTTTCATCAAAACTTCCATATTTCCGTAGGTTTCTTTCATGTGTACTGCATAGCCGATTGATATTGAAAGGTGGACATTGTCGTTGTGTAACAACACAGCTTTCAGGCTTAACACTGACTAATCAATAAAAAGATGCCATTGTTGTAGGTCTTGCTGGCAACCAAAGCAGTGAACAGCCCATCAATGTCAGTGCAGAAACACAGATTATCAACCTGACCAAAGAATTGTGTCAAATCTTCTTGGTGGTTGCGAAAGACAGAAGTTTTCATGCCTGGTGATAGCAGACTAACTCCTTGCAGTCTTGAACCCAGTAATTCTGCTTTTCCCTTTGACAAACCCAAATCCCTGACCAGGTCATTTACCTCAGATTGAGTTATCAGATGAGGCTCACTCGACGTAAATGGTTCAAAATCTGGATCAGTGTCGTTTTCCATTCCTGGCTCATGCATCATGACATCTTCTTCTGCCTCCTCTAGGCTCCATGTCTCTGCTGGCTTCAGTACTGGAAGACTGCCGTCATGTGGCACAGGTCTCACGGCTGAAGGGAGATTGTGGTATTCAATGGATTTCTTGTTTTTAGCAGAGAACCCAGACACATTGATCAGAGAGAAGTAACAGTCTGTCACATGATCCTTTTGCTCTCGCCATATCATTGGGACAGCGAACGGTATTGACTTCCGAATACCTCTGAGCCAAACTCTAAGATCGACAGCCCTTGTTGCGCAACAAATGTAGGGAGCCCAGGCTTTGTCCTGATCACCAATTTTACAGCCAAAGTAGAGCTCATACGCTTTCTTAATTCATGCAGTCGTGCTCCGTCTTTGAGGTTAAGCGTATATTCGCCACAAATGTAACAGAATGTATCGCGGTTGTTGCAACATTGGCGAGACATTTTGCTATCACGAATCCTCCTGAAAATACAATTGCTTTATTATTGTGAATACACACAATATGCTATGCTCATAGAGCATGCGCATCA
Organism: Mesoclemmys tuberculata; assembly: GCA_007922155.1. Taxonomy (NCBI): domain Eukaryota; kingdom Metazoa; phylum Chordata; order Testudines; family Chelidae; genus Mesoclemmys; species Mesoclemmys tuberculata. Next base: position 37,567,164 of record ML675601.1, on the reverse strand, counting down.
ACATGAATGCAAACTGATATAAATGCAATACATAGAACAGTGTGTGCAAAATGCTTTTATAGCCTTTCTAAAACCTGTCCTGCCAGCATCCGCCCTGCCTAAGCCTTAGCATTCCCACTGCATGTTGTGTGGCCTGCACTAGGTGCCGTGTCACTGCATGCCCAGGTATGCTTGGACACAAGATAGAAAACTTTTCAGCTTACGTTGTGGGCAACATTTTCATAGACTTAAATTATGAATTGAAATAACAAATATAGGCGATTCCAAAAAAAGGTACGTGATAGGGAAATTTCATGGTGATTTTTGTAATCAGTAGCCCAACATCCATAAGATACACCCAAAAAGTATTCAGGAAGCAAAATCTTTGTTGTCCAGTGTAGTGAGTCCGAATCATATAGGACTGTTATAGAGTCATTGCCGTTAACTTGCTTCTTTTGCAGTTGACCCAGATGATTCAAATTGGTTATACATTGTAGCTCACTAAGGGCTGGTCTATACTTACCTCCGAGATTCAGCGGCAGTCAATGGGAGATACGCAAGCGACTTAAAAAACTTGCGTAACTCACATTGACTCCTCTGCTTCAGTTCTGCGCGCCGTCCATACTGCGCTCCACCAACAGGAACAGCGTTCCTCTTGATGCAGTGCTATGCCACTTTCGGAGGTGGTTTTCCTATGTCGATTTCTGGATCGATTGAGCAGGTTTTTACTGCCCGCTCATTCAATCCAGAGAAATCGATCTGACGGCAGCGAATTTGCTGCTGTCAGTATGGACCTAACCTGAGGCTGTCTACCCTACAGCTTATGTCGGCACTCCCCCCGAGCGACATAACTTATACCAACATAAACGCTGATATGGCCAGTGCTATGTCAGCGGGAGAGCTGGATTTAGAAAACCAACAGGAAAGTTCTCTCCTGTAGGCTTAGAGCGGCTACATTAGAGAGATGATGCAGCTGAGGTTCTGCAAACTCTCTGGTGAAGCAGGTCCTAGTTGAACAGTCTGTTGATAATTCTGAATACTCTCAGAGATGGGATGTTGTAGCTCTTGACATATGCATATGGAGAATGACATCCCATATATAGTTTGTACTGGGCACACAGTAAATGTGGCTGGCATTTAGCTTGACATTGCCATTTATAGCTTTGGTTATTGAAACATCATATTGACCAACTGTCCAAACGAAATTTCTCATGCAAACTATAAAACATTTGTTGTTACTCTTGTTTTGTGCTGTTCTAAATATAAATTTAATTCCTTAGAGCATGGGTTTAACAGCTCTAGTACATGCAATTCATACATCAGGAGATTATGACTAAATAGTGCTCCCTGTTAATAATTTATTTTGTGCATGTGGAGTAAGTTGTACTGCTCAAGCTGTCAGTGCCATTTGCATATAACCCTAAAATATCATGCTTTGAAGTTTGCAGGTGCTTTATTTTGCCTGGTTCTGTAGGAAGGGTAATGAAATGCATGTATCTGTTCTAACTTCCCTGTAATAGCATATGCGTAAAAGGGGTAGTATTATGTATAAAAATATATTTTATTTCAGTTTTTAAAAAATTTATTTGTAAAAAGTAATGCATTTACATTTTTTCTGGTTAATAATCATTTTAATTTTTACAATTAAAACTTTAATTCTTAAAATTCTGTGTAAAAGTTGATTTCTACAGGGAACTGAAAATATTGAAGTACATTTCTAACTCAAGTGTTGAAATGCACAGACACTTGCATCCCCAATGTATGTTGCTTCATACAAGGTCTCCAGTATTTTTCAGTAATAATATTTATGTCCAAAGTAAGATGGGGGATGGTTCTGTCTAGTAAATCCTCCTGATTGTCAGGATCAAAAGGGTTCCTTTGTGATGGTGATACTGAATGCTTACTGACCAATAAAATGCTTTTTATTTGCAAGCTGGCTATCTCCCAATGTTCTAAATTTGAGCTTTGATCTTTTAGATGGCTATTAAAATATGAACATCAGCATAAATCTCAAATTAGATGGTAACTGGCCAAATAAGGAATTTTTTTTAAAACAAGCTGTGTTTAAATAAAATTTTGAAGTTTGGGTTTGTTGAAGGATGAGAAGTTAAAATATATTGTCTTCCAGGTTTAACACCAGGGTCCTAGTCCTATACTGAGCTGCACCTTTGCATTTATGGGCACAGGGGGTCTATGCACATTGTGCTCACTGCAACTTCTGGATCTAAAAAGGGAGGTTGGGGAGGAGGGAAGAAGAGAGTGTGAGTGAGTAAACTTTAATGCTGCATTAACGTTGCCCAGTTAAACCAGGGAATACCTAAAGTTAAAAATGTTCTGTGTGCGTGGGTGGGGTGGGGAGGGCTATTTTCCATCACTAGTTCTTGTTAAAAGTATACGATGAAGTTTGACCATGTATATAGCATTGCTTTAAGAACTTTGTGTTTCTCGACTTTTTTTTCCAATTTAGCTGTGTACCCTTAATGCTGCATTAAATCAGTTTTTGCATTTCATTTCCCTGTTCTATGTTAAAGTAAAAAATTAGTGTGCTTAATGATCTTAGTGTATACATGTTCCCATTTAGGCTTTGGAGTTTAAAGACAATTTTTGGCAAGGCTGGGTTAACAGGGCAACAGCATAATGCAAAATCAGTGCGAAGGTACAGCACTCTCAATGAAAAAGATAGGAATAAAAGTAATACTGTATATACAAATTTCTAAAAGCATGTCCATAAAACAGCCAATAAGTGCACAGTTGTGAGGTTTTTATGCAGTAGCCTGCAAAAATTTTGAAGGGATCTTAAGATCAAAAGATCTTCAGTTTCATTTGATTTTTTTCCTGTTCCTGATTATGAAGCAATTTTTTAAAGACTTTTGGTATATAGTTTTTCAGTCAAGTCCATATATCTATTTAGGCTCTGTGAGCCTAAATTCTTCAGCCAGGACCCCTAACTTTTCCTGACAGTTTCCCCCATTTCTCAAAATTATACAGTTCAGATTGGCCAATCTTTCTCTACTTGGGCGCTTCTAGTATTTTGAGATTAATTTGTAAATTCTCCACCTTTTCTTATGTGTCCTGTATTCCATGGTTTCATTGGCTAGTGTGACCATAACTGTATAAGATCAGTTACATTAGCGCTTGTCTGCATGGCGTGGGAAAGCATGCCAGAGAGGTTTGATTTGTGAAATGCACTAATGTGCTATGTGCTAACTGTCCTGCGTAGACCCTGCTGGAGTGCTCTAAAGGTTTATATTAATTTAAATTTACTAGTTTACATTAATAAAGTCCTGCACGCTAGCAGGATCTACACGGAGCAGTTAGGGCACGTTAGAATGCTTTACAAATCGCATCCCTCCGGTGCGCTTTGCTGGCACCATATCAAAAGTATTCAGAGACGTGGCATCTTCTGTCTTCTAAACAAGGCGATAAATGACAGTGCCAAAAGTACAAGGTACTCTTTTAATGATGCTTGACAAGAGTCTATAGTGAGATTATTTTTTGATTATGCTACCAATTTCTTCAGTAATGTCGCTGTAGGCATGTGGTGGTTGGACTAGTTTTGTGTGCTTGGCCATTTTCATAAGAAGTTGGTTCTTACAGATTTAGTGCTAGTTTGGACTCATCTAGTTCTTAGCATTTCTTTAGGAGGCTGCAAGTGATCCCTGATACTCTGACCTGCATATATGCCCCTTTTCTCCAATTCCTCTACTTCCAAGAGGCAAAGGAAGTTATGATGGGACAAGGAAAACTCCCTCTTGTGCTTGATCCTCTTGGTTCTCAAGATCGGCTGCTTATGGCTCCGGAGCCTCCTTTTTATCAGTTAAATCTCCAGGATATTCTGGCCGAAACTGGACCAGATCCTGAGCTTTGATCCAAAATCTGTCTGGTGACTTGCATTACAATGTTGTCTTGCACACCATACTTGGGAGTGCTCAGGTTATGTACAATGTATTATTGATAATCTGTTTAAATCCTTAATAAGAAAACGATTACCTGAAGTGAATGAGGTTTGTGATGTGGGCATCCAGCAAGGTCATTGACCCCTCTGTCATCTGCAGTTATTTTCCATAATTTGCTTATATCATAGGAAGGTGGTTTTGCTGCGAGTTAGATTTAGTCTGTTTATTGTGACAGGACATCTCCTTATGCAGGGATCCTCTATCTTTGGGCAGCTAAGTTCATGACAGGTACCACACATGTTCTTGAACACCTACCTCCTTGGGACACAAATCTGGTGCTGAACAAACCGATGGAGCATCTTTGAAACACTTGGTGAATATCTCTCCTATTAACTCTCTCTCTTGGTAGCTGTTAAGATAGTCAAGATAGTGAGACTGATTTGTGTCCTGATGGCCAATTCTCCTTGTATAGAATTTGTGGTATGCCAGCCCCTCTTTTTGGCGCTCGCCCACTGGCAATAGTCTCTGTAGGCAGTGGGGCCTGAGGTAGTCCCACCCCAGTTCAGGTAAGTCTTTGGATCTTCCCCTTTCTTTGGCCACTCCTTACAGGGCAAGCAGGTGCAGGCCTTTCTGTAGGCCTGAGGGGCTGTCTCCCCAACCTCATTGGGGAGGGCAGCTAGCCTGTTTGTGCCAGTGGCCCAGCAGGGTACCTGTTCTCCCTGTAGGCTGGGGGGTCCAGGATCAGGGTTTCCTTAGCTCTGCTTCCCCAGCAGTAGAAACCTCTATCTCAAAACTCTATCTCCAAACTTCTCTCTCCAATACTCCAGCAGCTCCTTCCTTTCCTCCTCACTCTACTACCTTCCCCTTGCCTGCTTGCACTGGAGGCTTTTAAGTGTTTGGGGCGGGGCTCCTTGATTGGCCCCAGGTGGCCTAATTAGTTAAGCAGCCCCAGGTAGCCTAATTGCCTAATCAGCCCCAGCTGGAACCTCTTTCCTGCCTGTAGGGAAGAGGGCTTTAAGCATTCTAGGGCTCACATATAGGCCCTGAAGTACCCTGCCATAGCCATCTGGCTTGACTTTACCACAAATTTCATAAGGCAATAAACCCCCTTTTTTAGGATTAAATTGTGGCTTTGCCACAAGAACTGTGAATGGGGCAGCACATAGTTGCTTTATGGCATGAGCAGAGTCGATAGCAGCTAGTGACAGAGTCAGAATTTCCACGGCTTTGAGGAATGTGTAACTTCAGCCAGCCCAATAGCTGGTGCTGTATATGTCCCCTGGCATGCCAGCACAACTGCACTAGCCAGTGCAAAGAGGAGCTAAAGCTGCACCCACTACCCACCTTGGCTTGCCTACTCCCCGCCCACCCACTTGAAAGAGAAAGTAGTGACTTTGTGGAGATTGCTTCCCTTCTTGCACTGCTATCCATAATGTAGGTAGCCAGTGCAGAATGTCTTACATGCCCCATAGCTCCCACTGTATGGGCACATGGGACTGTGCACAAACTGGCCCTTATGTGGTGATGGAATTCCATTGTAATCTCTTATTTAATGAGTGTTTTCACTTAAACTTGATTCTTTTTTACCAGGGGACAATAAACTAGCTCACTAGGTCTGATTGTACTGTGTTAAGTGGTATGAAATTAAGTTGTACAGGTTCAGAGAGACAATGCTGCACCCATATTGAGTCATCTTTGAGTCTGCTATGACTAAGAGTTGGTCTCTGAGATTAAGCAATGCAAAATGGGATTTCTGCTGACTTCTCTGTAGTCTTGTACCCTGAATTTGGTCAATATCAGCTGCTGTCTGCAAGAGATGGATTTTCATGATATTCAACAGGGAGGGAACTCTCCTGATTTTGTTTGTCTTGTATGTGAAAAATGTTTCGTATCTTGATATTTACTTCAGCATCTTTTTAGTTTACTAAGGGATTTCTTTCAATGTTTTCTCCAGTTGCATATATCCTTGAAATTCCGTAAGGATGGTATATAACTGGACAGAGTAGATAATAGTGTATTCAGTTTTGCAAATTCAGTGCTTGTTTCTCTGATCTCACAAGTAAACATTCTCTTCAGTCCACTCCATTCAGGTGTCTCATGTAAGGCAGTATCATCACAGCTATCTTTCTATTACCACCTGTTATGTGAGACCTTCAAGAATTGTAAATTTTTGTCTTTAAGGTGAGGTCCATTTGGGACTCTGGAAAATCAACTCTTCAGAAATCCTACTCCCTCAGTACATAATCGTAGCATGTGTGAGGAAAAAAGGATTAATTTAATGGATTGCTCTACTCACGTTCAAACTTTTGTTCTCCTTAGCTAAAGTGCAGGTTTTAAGACCCACTTATCTTTTCAGTCTGTAATCAAGGTTTGGATTTTGATTTTCAGTACTGTTCATCTTGGCCTTTCCTCACCTAAGCATTATGCATAACTGTGCAGCCTCACCTTCCTAACAATAACACCTGTATGCAGAGGTGATAAAAATTGTACATGTAGATAGTTAATAGAATTGCACACGCAAACCTGAAAATCAGACCCTAGATATTTCCTGGAGCCTTTCTTATACTTAAGTAAATAATGGCTCATTCTTGGACTTCTAATTTGATTTTGGAGAACTCTCCTTTTGGGCTAATTAATTAATATCCATGTGTTTTCTGCTCCTGGAAATGGTCTCCTTAGTAACTATCTGTATATGAGGATCAGTAAGCTTAACATGCTGTGGTATAGCAAGGACAGAGGGCAGTAGGAAAGTTCTGGAAGGGTGCTATGTAAGTGCTAGAATGATCCGGGCCTTATACCCTATAGACTAGCCAGAGTAACTAGAAGGTAATTAGTGTCAGCTGACACCAATTAAGGCCCCACCTAGGTGCCTATAAAAACCCTGTACTCCTGAGAGACAGTGTGGAGTGGAAGGAGTAGGGGTGTGGTGAGCAGAGGAGTGTGTGAAGTGGAGGAGAACAGAATGGAGTACGGTGGTGTGTGGAGTCATAGTGGAGAACAGCGGCATGAGAGAGAGAGGTGGAGTCCTGAAGAAGGTACTGGGCTCAAGAAGCCAGAAAGACAGAGGGGTGAGAGTGGCCCCGGGGAAAAGCCTGCAGCTGCGAGTGATGTGCCAGCAGCACATAGTTGCTACTCAGAGGGCCCCTGGGCTGGGACCCAGGGGAGCGGGCGGGCCTGGGTCCCTACCCCCCTCCCTGGGAAGACGAAGTTACCGGTGACACCCTAGCCCACTGCGAGAGGCAAAAGTGTGAGACCCACTAGGGAGAAGCCAGCCGTTTGCCACAATGCATATATCATGCTTCCATTTTTTTGCCTTACAAAAGAGCACAGTTTATCTGCATTTCACCTCATTTTCTTCAGTTTACATTTGCATCCATATGTCTTGCTCTTGGCTTTTTTTGTACTCTTCTAGGTACCAAAAGAACAGTATTCTACAAAAGCTGGTGTCATATGGATTGTCAGCTACATTGAAAATCCTTATTTCTTTCTGGCATATGGGAATGAGGCCCAAAGAAAACTTTCTTCTACGCAGTGCCTTTTTAAGTGAACAATAGCATATCTGAATTACTTACCCATGAAGATAAGTTGATTATTTTAATTGACTTTAACACTCATGCTGGTCATGATATTCTGCATTGCTTGGCATTCTTGGCAAACATGGCATCAGCAAGATGAAGAGCAGTGGCCTACTTCTGTTGATGACCTATTGAGCACCATCTAATTTTTACAAAAACTGTCTTTCGACTTCCTGACAAAAACAAAATGACTTGGATGCACCCTCACTCACATCACTAGTGTCTGATAGACTATGAGCTGGGCTGACAGCATGACCTATGTGCATAACTTGGGTATTTCATAGAGCTGACTGTTGGACTGATCACCATATTGTTCAAGCAAAGCCTTCGCTCTCTATTCAGCTGAAAATGGGTAAAAAACAGTCAATTGAGCGTGTAAATATTGCTGAGCTGAAAGATTTGTCAATTCCTGAACAGTTTTCAGCACAGCTAATTACTGTTTTAGAAACTCTTGAAATAATCAGTGGCTATCTATCTGGTGAATGGGTATCACCATGTGACACAATCTATAACAGTTTTGGGTTGTGTTATGTACACAAAACACCATCATGTAGACTAGTTTGATAATGATCCTGAAATACTGAATTTCCTTGATGTCAGGCAACATACACATGCTATATTCTTAGTTGACCTACTCCCTGAATAGAAAAAGGGCAGATATATGGCAACTTGCAGCATGTCTTAACACAAACTGCAAATGCAAAATATGCGATTTCACCGTAAAGTGGATGAACTACTGGCCCTAGCTGATAAACTTGGCACCAGAGGTTTCTACGATGTGGTCAAAGCTGTCTATGGCTCTGCCTTGACACCACTAACAAGTGCTGATGTTGAATCTCTCATCATAGATTACACTGCTATCCACCAGCAGCAGCACGAACATTTTGATGAACCACTTAATCATTTTTCTACTCTTTCTGATGAGGCACTGGATAGTGTCAACAAATTGCCCACTTCTACCCGGCCACATGAGCTGAGGTGTTGAAGGCTGTTCAAGTAATGAAAAATAGCAGATCTCATGGTTCCAATGCCACTCAAGCCGAAGTTTTCAAACATGGAGGAAATCTCATTGACAGGCTTTTTGAATTTTTCTTCTCTGTCAGTCTTCAGAGGCATGGCTGGAAGAGTTAGAGTTGAAGATGAAATAACAGACCCATTTTCAGTCACAAATGGAGTGAAGCAAGGATGTGTCCTTGCACCTAGCCTTTTTGGTTTATTCTTTGCTGCAGTGCTAGAGGAACCCCTTCATGGTTCTTCAAATGATGTCTTTATACACTTCTGCACTGGTAAGCTCTTTGATCTTCCTATCCACGTGCAAACACCAAGGTGATAGAAGCATTGATCCAGGAACGTCTCTACACTGATGATTGATGGTACACATTGAAGCAGCACTATAAGATCTTACAAACTGATTTGCTGCAGCAGTTTGTAACTGTGGCCTCATTGTCTGCCAAATGGAAAGCAAGGTTATGTACAAGCCAGTTCCTCAACTAAATTATCAAGATCTGTCAAGAAGCTTGGAATGTACCATGCTCCAAGCAGTCAAACAGTTCACTTATCTGAGCAGTATATTGAGCAACTTAGCAAGAATGACCACAAAGTCGATGTGCGTATTAAGAGAGGCAGCACTGCATATGGTCGGCTCCTTTACTGAATCTGGAAGCAACATGGAATCTGTCTACAGACAAAAATCCAAGTCGGTAATAATGCTGTTCTCATGTTGTTGCTCTGCGGGTGTGAAATATGGACCTCTTATCAACACATTAAAAAACTTGACCATTTCTATTTGCAACACCTTTGACAATTGCTGGAGATCAGATGGCAGGACCAGGTTTCCAACACAGGAGTCTTGGCAAAAGCTGGTTTAGTCAGCACTAAGGCTCATTTGGCCCAATTGAGATTGACTGGCCATGTCATTTATATGGCCTTTTATCAAAAGAGGTCTGATATTCTGAATTAAGATCTGGCACTTGTAAACATGGAGGGCAAATGAAACACTTCAAATGCACCCTGAAAAAACATTTCCGACTTGACCTTTGAGCAGCTGGCAGTTCATTGTATTGCATAGCACTGTACAACTAGGCAAATGGCTCTTTGGTCCATGTGGTAAACACTTGTCTTCCCAAATTGGTCTGTGGAGTCACACAAGGACCCAGTAGTACAAACTGTTCTTTACTGTAATCAGAATCGAAGTGACTAGCATCATCATTGGTTTGTGGTTCCGCTTTTTAAAAAATAAATAACGTAAACGTGCAGATCCTTGGAAGTTTCTATTCATACTCAAGAAAGAATGCCTTCCTGCCTCTAGGACAGGCTTTTTTTAGTAGGGTCATAGTTTCCAGAATCTTTTAGATGGCTGAATCTTCTAATCAGTGTTGTTGTATATTTTAGACTCAGGTCCTAGAACACATTCAGTTTGACAAGACTGTCATTAATTCTTTTTTCAAATAGTTCTGTTTCCTAGCCTCCAAGAATAGGGATTGTGGGGGACATAGATCTTCAGGGTGTAATACTGTAAAGACTGTCAGGAACTGGAGCTGTATAAGATACTCTTTAGTGCAGTAGGAGTTGGAAACTAACAATCAAAAGCATGCAGTTCCAAGATACCTAAATTTAAATTGTGCTGGCAATCAACTTGTCTGAACTAGTTGGGGAAGCTCTTAGAGAAGTCTTTAATTCTTAGAATCTGGACTATAGGAGGTTAAATTATTCATCCTTATTGTGGAAATAAGGTTAATTCTGATGACAGGAAGGACTTTCAGAAATCTAATTGCAAAAAGATGACTTCCAGTCCAAGGAGACATTCAATTAAGAGTTACTTTAAATCTATCAGCAGTGAAGAATAATGTGTTAAATTATAGAATCAGACTATTTCCAACTATTTATTACTGGTCTCCTTTACTGCAAACTAAAGGACAATATCCTTGTGTACAGATGGACCCTAGTATTGCTGTTAGAGATGGGTTATTCATTTGATTCATTGCATCAAATGCTTCAATACTAGTCTTTCCCTTTTGCCACATACACACCTTGAGTCAAGTACTTTATTTTCCTGACTATCTGATGGTGGAAGTGGGTTTTTTATTATACATTTGCATATAGTGCCATGTTTTACTTAGTGAGTAAAGACCTATTCCTGTATTAAACATCTTTTATTATGGTAGAACAAAGCACTGGGTGTGAATAGTTGGGCAGGGGGAAGGCGGGAAAAATGGATTACTGAAGAGTCAGCGTACATATGTTAAGTCTGAGGGGGTTTATGTTGTCATTAATACGAGTGTTAGTCGGAAAAGGTGATTTGCACATAAAAGATAGATGCCATTTTATGTGAACAAACTACCCTTGAACATCAGTTCATTTTTAATAATTCTGGAAATTTCAAGCTACAAGAGAGAACAGTATTTTATACATTCCCCCAGTCACCCTTCCATCAGCAATAAGGACCTTTAGGAAATTTGCAAAACCACTTCTCACCATAAACACCTTCCTATTTTTAGGACTCAGAAGCCTGGATAAAATAAATATAAAACTAAAATAACATGATAGTACATTTGGACTTTTAACTCTGAAGTCCAATTTTTTATTACTTTATTTACGGGCAGGTTATAGGTGGATGCAAAAATTAGCTGCATCTGAAAGGTGGGCTGGTTTCATTTGGGAAGTGCAATGCATGAGATAGAATGGGAGTGGTGAGCGAGAGGCAAACAGGTTGGATAGGGAGCAAATGAAGAAAAGGCAATAAAATGGTCACTGCTATGTAGAAGTACGTGGAAACCAAGTGAGCTGCCGCACAAATTAGTATCTTGACCAGCAAGAAATGATGGAAGGAGGTTCAGCTGCCTGGAAATCATAATCTGGTTGCAGTAGAAAAAAGAGGTTTAGAAGTGTCACTTGTCAGCTAGAAGAGGCAGTGTGACTGGGGTGAAAAGAGAGGCTGGCAGATATAGGATGAGACACTTCTCAGTTGGCTTTATAAAATCCAGCTTTCCATTAACACTGCTAACTTTTTTTATCTCTCCACTCCACTTTTAAAACATGGGGAAAGAACTTTTAAAGGCACATATTAAATGAATTTTCTTAGAGAGCAAAGTGCTCTTGACTTACAGCCACTGTATAATTACTTGTGCATTTTCAAAGCCTTGCATCTGCCCTTTTCTTCTGAAGTCTGATGTTAATATATTCAAAGTTTTACAAAAACAAAAGCACAAAAATACATTTTAAAGAAGACGACTTCCTAAGTCCAATGTGTTTTCTTCATCTCTAATTTTTGATTCTGTGAATCTTGCATTTTAACTGTTGTATCAATATAATCTTCCTCTTTCTATTAAAACTCAGAATTCTTCATGCTCTGGTCTACAGATCTGATACTTCAGTCTGCTTGCAGCTTAGGACCAGAACTCAACCTGTCAGTCACTGGTGGCAAGGGAATGCCCTTGCCTCATGAAGTTCCATCCAGTTGCCACCCCCAGTGGCTGGTGGCTCACAGACTTTCCTGCTGCAAAGGTTTTCTGAGGAAAATTGCAACCTCATTTCAAATTTGTAGACTAACAGTTTGGCTTAGTAATGTAGCTACTTAATTCCCAGGCATGTAACAAGCCTGTATTTGACTTTTGGGGGAGATTGTGCCCTCAGCTTCATGGTTCCTTCCAAGGCATTTGCAGGCTTCAGGGAGAGAAATAGGCTGAGAAAAGCCGGAGGAGAAAGGAAGGTTCTCTTGCTTTATGCATTGGTTCACAGATCTCAATTTAAAGGATGCATATTTCCCTCTAGCCAGATCATCAGAAGTATCTCTCTTCTGGTGGCGCAAAGACATCTTCAGTGCAGTGTCCTATCATTTGGTCTTTCTACAGTGCCAAGCATTTTTCCAAAGGGTCTTTCTGTTGAAGCAGTGCATCTTGGAAAACAAGGTATCTTTGATCCTCTATATGTAGATAACTGACAGCTGAATTTTCCTTCATGCAAAGATGTTATAGATCACATCAGGTTTACCAGCCTCCCTTCTTATGGATTATGGGAATGATTCTGAATCTCTGCCCAATTGGAATTAATTTAATAGCTTTTGTACTGGACTAAATAGCAGGAAGAGTTTTCCTTGCAGAAGAGAGATTTCTGAAGATGGAACAATCTGTTTTAGAGATCAAACGGAGTTGAACCCAGTCAGATTTGGGGAGGAAGGGGAAGGGGGCTGATGTTGCAGCAGCATGGCAGAATCCCTCATCCAGATCCTCCGTCTCGCCATCTGATGTCCTGGGTTGTCAGGTTTCCCCTAACTTACAACAGTCTTGTTCCTCATAGGTTCAGAATGTGTTGCTTAATTCTAGAAAGTAATTTGAGGAAGTGTTATTACTTTAAATTATTTAGATTTCCTTGGACTCAAGGCAAGTCTGGTTCACCATTTACAGCATCTATACCCTTGGAATATTTGATGTATTTGAAATCTGAAGGGCTATCTAATTCCTCCTAAAGAGTTTATTAAAACTTTTCAATGTTTCATTGACCGGACAAAGTATTTGGTACAGTCAGTTGGGAGGGCCTTTGGAAGATAATGGGCAAAATTTGGTTGCCCAGTGAAATTAATCTCAGTGGTTCAGCAATTCCATGATGGCATGCTCGCTTGCATTATGGATGATGGTGAGTCATCCAAACCATTCCCAGTCAGCAATAGAGTCAAGCAGGACTGTGTGTTGGCCCCAGTCCTCTTCAGTATGATGTTTTGTGACATGCTTACAGATGCCTTTTGTGATTGTGACATTGGGTTTGGCATCAGATACCAGAGTGAGGAGACTACAGGCTAAGCTGAATGGACAGGAAGTGACTGTTTGTGGTCTTCTGTTTGTTGCTGACTGTTCCCTGATTGCCAAATCTGAGTCTGACAAGTAGCAGAGTAAAGACTATTTCTCTTCAGCTTGTGACAACTTTGGTCTCACAATCAACATCAAGAAGACAGAAGTGATGTACCAGCCTGAACCAGGGAAGCCTTATGTAGAGGCTACTATCACAATGAATGGCCAAATTCTCCAGGCAGTGGATAAGTTCACTTCTCAGCAGTACACTGTCATGTGCAGTTCACATCGAAGAAACCAACGCCAGAATTGCCAAAGCAGGTGTGGCCTTTGGCAGACTACATGCAAATTTGTGGGAGCCCAGAGGCACTAGTCAACAAATAAAACTAAAGATTTACAAAGCCATCATGTTGCCAACTTTGATGTGTGCTTGCAAAACCTGGATGGTGTACAAACACCATATTCTGAAGCTGAATCACTTTCACATGGGCTGTCTGAGGAAACTGATGAGGATAAGATGGCAGGACAAGGTTGTGACCAGAATGTCAGATGAGCGACTGCCAAAGAACGTCTTTTATGGTGAGCTAAAAGGAGAGAGAGAACTCTGAGAGGCCAGAAGAAATGTTTAACTCAAGTTATCCTTGAGGTATTTCAACATTGACCCAGAGTTTTCTCGTTCAAGATCTTTCTATCTGGCAAAGTCTCATCTATACTGGAGCCACAGTCTATGAGCAGAAGAGAACTACTGAGGCGGAGCAGAAGCACCAGCAGCATAAAACTCATAGCAGCATGTCCATTGTTAATCAGGTAACCCATAGCGGCATCTCTTGTTCATTGTGCCACAGATCATTCAAAGCTCAAATGGGCCTGATCAGCCACTCATGTGTTCACAGAAACCAAACCACTCAGTGATGTCATGGCAATCTTCAAAATCAAAGGCTGAACAACAACTCTGTATATTGGAATATTTGATGTATTTGAAATCTGAGGGGCTATCTAATTCCTCTTAGAGTTCTTTTGGCGGTTCTTTCAGCTAACCATATATTGGTTGATGGTAGATTATTTGTGCGTGATACAGTTAAAGTTTTTTTCTAACTTGTCCTGTTCTCTCCCTGGAGAGATCCAGTTCTACCTTGAGATCTTGATTTGGTTTTATCTAGCCTTCTAAAGCTGCCTTTTGAGCACTTTGCAGAATGTTTTTTATTCTACTTACAGCAGAGCCACATTTATATGATCCAAGTAGGACCAGGGTCAGATCGGATCATCAAAAATTCGGATAATCTGGAAAGTGGGAAAATTCAAAACTGCAGCACCATCTAGCGGCCACAGGAGAAATTGCCCGCTTCTGAACTTGTGTGCGCTACTTGTTTGGTTAATACGGAGAGCCGGATAATGGAGGGTCAGATACACAAGATTCTATTGTAGCTTAAGGAGAGTGAGTGAAGTACATGCTCTGATGCTAGATCTTCCATTTACTATTTTTCACAAGGACAAGGTGCTGCTTGATCCCAGGTTTTTGCTAAAAATAGTATCACAGCAATCAAACAATTCATTTATTAGTGGCTTTTTTTCCAAAACTCTGCGCTAATGAAAGAAAAACTGCTTTACGTACTTGAGATATTATAAGGGCTTTGGTATATTTTTAAAATTAGGCCTATTAGGAAATCTTCTAGGTTGTTCTTTGTATACGAAGTCATAGGATTATACACTGTATCCTCTCAGACTATTTTCAAATGGGTTAAATGCTGTGTCAGTGAATGTTTCAAATTAGCAGCAGTTCCTGTGCCTATTGTTGTAAGATCTCACTACATTCAGGCAACATCTTTTGCTTATCTTAACATGTTTCTGTTGGGGAGATTTGAAAGGCTACTACTTGGAAATTAGGCCATATGTTTACAAAACATTATGGTTTAGACTTGGCTTCCAGAGCAAATTCTGGATTTGGTAGAGCTGTGCTTCGGTTGCACATGTGGGCTCTTAGGCACTGCTTTAAGAAGGTTCTACACTTAGCCTGCAGCAGTTGGTGCATTACCCATAAGTTGAATGTGCAGAGCCATCTTGAAGAACTCTAAGTAACCAAGCTTCATTTACTGGATAGGTATCATATAAACTCTGCATTGTTGAAGCCTGCCTGTGTATGAGATCAGAATGAGCTCTTTACAAAATTGTACAGTGCTGCTCTGTCTTCTCATCTTCACCACTGTTCCCAGGATAGTGCAAAAGCTAGGAACGAGAGGGTGGCAGTGATTTTGTTTATGCTTTTCTGGTTGAAGAGGCTATGGTGCTCAAATTTGATTAATCAAACGCTGAATCTTCAGATGTCTTTATCTCACAGAAGAGGTCAGCTATTGCAAGACCAGTTCTCCATCCAGGACCAGACAAGTTTAAAATGAGTACTTGAGTAAACCGATGATTGCTCTCATGGACCCCAAAAAGAGAAGTCAACAAATAGAACAAATTCTACAGGCTGGTGCAAAGTCCATACTACTATGTTTTACTACTGTGTTAAACCAATGAGAAATAGTCCTGAGTTGTCATAATCCTGGAGGGCTTAATTGTGTTAATATAAGTGTCCAAGCAAATAGGTCAAGTCTGTGTGGCATAATGTTAACATGGTCAAAAAGAGGACATTTTATAAAATCCCAACATTAAAAGCTTTCTTTGGACATCAACTATATTCCAATCTTGCAAGTTCATAGAGCAGGACTTTGGAACTTCATTCTGCTCCTCAGATTCTGCACTCCTGAGACTGAGCCTCTACAGGTGGTGTCAATATATTTCATAGCCCTTAATCCTACTGCTGGCTATTGTCTCTAATCAGTCAGATTTTTTTTGAGGGTGAGAGCTTTCTCTGAGACCCAGTTTATACCTTTAATTCAGGTAGGTAGTCCTCTCAATTGTCATAGCATTAATTCCCTAAATAAGGTAAAGAAATCTTCCTCCTTCAGGTAAGTCTCAAAGTCCAGTTGTTAAGAGCATTGAGAGAAGTTATGTTTTCTATATTGAAATCTGCTAGATGGCCATTAGGTCACCAAATTCTGTATGTTGGTTATCTAATCTTAACTAATACCATTTCCTTTGTTTTGGCAAAAGTCTTTTCCATGCCTAAGGGAAGGTGGAGGAGATATTTATATGTAATCTACTGCTTTTTGGATGCCTACATTTAAAGGATGATCCTGCTTCCCCCACTGCTATGTAAATCCCACTGTAATAAATCCATGGATCATGGAATGAAGGATATAAACATTGATCTCTGGTTACCTGAACATTTCCTTTTTTCTCATAAGATCCACAGTTTGGGCCCATCTTGGAGACAAATGGATCTTCCAGAATAGAGAGAGAAAATGGCATCCAAGGATTTGTGTGTGTTGTCATGATGTGTAGTTTAACATGGTTCAGTAGGAGAAATTGTTGTGATTTTTGCTTCAAATATATTTAACACAATCTGATAATATAAGAAAGTAGACTTGAATTATTCTGTCTGTGGAAATTCTCAAATGGAAGAAATTTCAGGATATGACATTTCCCTCCTACCAGTTATTGGCTGGTCTGGTTCTGCCCCCAAATTGCAAGCAGACTGGAATACCCATTTTAATGAATCTGTAGACCTTATTACTTGGAGAAAGGAAATTTTCAGGTAAGCATGAATATATTTTCATGTTAGGTTTTAAATGTGTACTTCCTCTATACAGGAGTGTACATATCAATACAGTATTAAGAAATGTAAAGCTACTTACAGTTGCTGTCCTGTCACTGAAGTTACAAATGGAGTTGAGGGGGAGGGAGTTACTAATTAAAGATAACTAAAATGATTATAATAGCACAACTAATTTTCTTTTCTTTTTGGTGCTCAATAGTCCTTTTAATTAATCTGTGATTATGTACTTATTCTGCAAACTGATCCACATTGGCATATCCCAGTGCTATTGTGGAGCCCAATTGACTTCAGTGGGACTCTGTGTGAGCATAAATCAAATCACATTCAGGGTATCAAATATCCATAGTAGTCAGTCACCTCAGCATGCGCTTTCTGTGAGTGTTGTAGCAAAGAGGGTTAATGTGATACTTCAATGTATAAAGGGAATATCAGGAAAAAGAAGGGAAATTATCTTACCTCTGTACGCATGATTGGTAGGACCACTGCTAAATACTGTTTCCAGTTCCGGTATGCACATTTCAAGAAGGATATGGAAACATTGAAGAGACTTTAAAGGAGGGTCACAAAAATGATCCAAGGCCAGAAAACAGGCTTTATAATGTGAGTCTAAAGAAGCTTAACTTTAGAAGGTTGAGAATTGACTTCATCACTGTTTCTAGGTACTTAAACATGGAAAAGCTGTCTGATAGTGAGGGGCTCTTTAGTCTTGCTGACAAAGGCAAAACAAGATCCAGTGGCTAGAAGTTGAAGTTAGAATGCGTCTGTCTTGAAATAAGATACAATTTCCTAGCAGTGACGATAATTGAACACTGAAATAGTTTACTAGGGGAGGTGGTGGACTCACCATCTCTAGGAGTCTTTAGAATGAGATTAGATATCTTTCTAAAATATATACTTTAATCCATCTTCTGGAGGAAATTCTGTCGTGGGGGGCTAGAGGGGAGGGGGCAGAAGGTTGGACTGGGTGGTGGTTCCATCTGGCCCTGAAATCTATGAATCTATTAATTCCAGTTCATCCCCCTTTTTTCATGGGCTATGGGAGGAACAGGATTGCCTACATAGTCCTCAACATAGTCATTACACTTGCAGCTCTGCATTAAGACAATAATTATGATCAAATCTCGTGCTTCAGGGCTGCAGTCAGTTGCCTCCAGAGTTAGGAAGGATATTCTCTCCTCACCCCCAGATGCATTCTGGATTTTTTTGGCCTCCCTCTGAAGTATCCGAGATCTGCCTGATCTAGAGATGGAGCACCTGACAGGGTGGACCAGTATTATGAGATGACAGGAGGATAATATTTTTTAAATACCTTGCTAGAGTGTGTCTCATGCTCATGGTCAAACGGACTGCAAGAGCTGGGGTCAAGAAGGAATTTCTCACCAAGTCAGTTTGGTAGGGACCTTCAGTGTTCTTCTGTAGCATTCTAAGATCAACATAAGGTGTCTAGGTGAAATGTAATTGCCTGTCATATACAGAAGGACAGACTAGATGATTTAGTGGTCCCTTCTGGCCTTAATATCTATTAAATCTATTTCATTTGAATATTTAAGGAAGATGGCCTCTCTTACAGATATATAAAATCCATACACAATGAGTACTACTGTAGAATGGCTGACCTGGGGTACAGGAGAGTTAACTTATTTGACAAGCATTTATTCTTGCTTTTATTAGTGTGTGATCTAGCAGCAGCATCTAATCTCTAGTTATAAACTTGGGTAGTAGAGTATTGTTGATTTACATGTTGTTCATATTTTTAACAGGAAGACAGTGATCCAGTTGTTCATGAAAGCCTCAGCATAGAAAATACACTATGGGCAAGCACCGTTGTTGCTTCAGGTGAGCAATGATGCATGCTGCAGTGTCAAAGTTTATGGTGTACCTAAAAGCTCTTCAGTGGAAATACATCCTATTTTATAAAGTAACTTATTAATGGTTTTCCAAACTCTTCGTGGTGTGTCTATTGCTCCCCTCTGCAGTCTCGCTTTCTAACTTTGTATCCAATTACGTCTCTCTGCTACTAACTCTTTGCTAATAGTCTTTTTATCCCTCTTAAGAATATCCCATAGTGAGAGTTTGCTATTTGACTCGTGCTGTCCTTTGCTCAGTATCTAAAATGCTTACCTGTTACTTTCTTTAATTAAAACTTCCTGTGTAATTCCTGTTCCCTTTAGCTCAGTGTAGACTCTCACTGAAGAGTGTGTGATGACATTTTGTATGTATATAACTTATTGTAAATTTCTGAGACTACACCCTGAGGGAAAATTCAGTTAAAGTGCAGTACTAATGGTAGTGCACACTGAGCACCGAATAAAAACAGATGTTCCCAATCTTCACTAAATTTCAGGTTCCTCGCTTGCATATATTGCAAAGGATGCTCCATAAGAAGAAAGGGTATATTAGTTAATAATCAGAGAAATATAAAGCATTCACTGCATAAAATTTTTCATTTAATCATACAATACCTAAACACCATATATTATACAAACATTTTAAAAAACACTGCAAACATGAAATATAATTTAAAGTAGTTTTGGATGATTCATTCTGGGACCATTTTTTGTGGTTGTACAATCAAATTTTCCTTTAAAAAATTTTTTCTGTCTCCCCTTGGTTATGCATACCCTGACCAAACAAACTCCCCTTTGTTGTGCATACCCTGACCAAACAACTCCTCCTCCCCCCCAGCAAGAACTGAGTCTGTATTATCTTTCCGGAACATTCAAATTAAAAAAAAAAAGTTATGAGAAACCTAATCCTTTTAAAAAAACTGGGGATTCACAGTGAAAGTAGAGAGAAGACCATCTGTCATTGTTTGAATATCAGCATTCCAGCTTCCTTTCTTTTCATGTTGAGTATCTAAAATGAAGCACAGAAAACTGATTTTGTAATTATAGGTGTGGCTGGTAGAACAGCTTCTTAAGGTTGCCTGACACTTCCCATTGTAAGACCCTATTTTCTGTTGCTGCTGATGTTACCAAATTTTAATTGTTTCAGCTGAAATGTTCCATGTTAGGTGTCTGCCTCAGGCAAAAAAAAAAAAAATTGGCAAAAATTTCAGCCAGAACAGTTTCACTATTTCCAAGAACAAGGCTAGGAGAAAATACATGGTTTTGCCCATGTTTTTTAAAAAAAAAATTCTGGTGATTATTTCATTGACTCACTCTATCATCCCAATGCTTTGAAGCAGGAAAAAATTTGCGGGGTGGGGGACCTTTTGTCAGGACTGTGTCTTTTGTCATCCCATTGAAAATGCATACTATTATAGCCATTTGAGTGTTATTTCAGCTTTTTTGCTGCATATACCCTTTTCATAAACTATGCTAAACTGTTACATATGAAAATATTTTGATAGGCACTGGCAATCTGGATTCTTCACACCTTATCTGCTGTGCATCAAGTACCTTAGACACTTACATTAGACTTCTGTTACTGATCCTCAGCACTATTGATTTGTGGTCTTTCTCCTCTAAAATTGTCAGGACAGCAGCAACCAGAGCTGAAGCTTTCTGAGGCATTCCCCACATAATTCCCTAAACACTTTTTCATGGCCTGACCTTGACCCTCCAAATGACCCTGACCAATATCAGCAGCATGTATCCGGAAGTTATGTACCATATATGTCATCCTTAATGTCATTGTAAACCATTGCTAGTGGCATCCAATTTATATTTAAATAGATATTTTTGTGTGTGTGCGCATATATCAGGTAAGTGGTAACTTGAATATAGTATATTTTAGAAGGTTTTTTTCTGTCGTTGTGTAACTTTTGTTTCTACTGCATATTTTGGCTCTGTATCCCAAATCATGTATAGCTTAACTAAATTTTCAGTCTGCTTGCTTAGAGGTAGAGATCCTCTGTTCCATTGATTAGAGCTAAAGGAAAGCATGGTGATTTAATGAAAATGGGAATAAAATGCGAAGTCTTAAGAATGTCCCCAGAAGGAGATTGTCAATGTGACCAGGGCTTTCACAATTAAAAGTTTTGAAAAATAGGTGGGCCATTTTAAATTTAATCACTCATTTTTTAAATTTATCTTTTGCTGTGTTTTATTATTGTGTATATGCAAATATTCTGTCAATTTCCTTTTAAAAAGAACAATTTAAAAAATGAAATATTGTAATAAAATGCCAACTGTATGAGCTATTAAGTAAACAAAGCAGGCTAGGTAGAATATGACCAGGATAGCTCAAACTGTGAACCAATATAGTGCTGTATTCTGAAAACTCATCATTAAGAAAGACCTGCTGAGAGACTTATTAAAAGGGAATTACATTAATGGAGCAGTGTGGTCACAAGGGCTTGTATCACTCTTGCAAAGTCATCAAAGATTAAAAAAAAAGGGGGGGGAGGGGAGTGGTGTGCAGTCGTTGTAATTGCACAACTGGAAAAGAACTTCATACCAGGTCTGACACCTGACTTACTAGCCTATTTGTCTGCATGTCTGTCTATGTACTTAACCCCCATTGCTACAATATCTGAGTGCCTTCAGAGTGTTAAAAATGAAGTAACAAATCAGTTAGTGTTTTCTTTTTTTTTCTCTAGCTTGTTGGTGTAAACAATAGTTGTTTAGAAAAAGTGTGTGGTAGGTGGTATGAGATACTGAAGAAAAGCTTAGTTGAAGAGATGAGTTGCGCATTAAATTCTGAATGCCATGAAGTTAGTGGTCATATGTTCCATAGTCTAGTGCCAGCTCCTGTGGAAGTTTGTCACCTTCAATCACAAGGCTCTCCCTATTGCTTGACAGTTGTTTAATTCCCGTGGAATGTAGCTGTTATTGGAGGCCTAGGATAGAAGACAATGTCTCAGATCCCTGGGACAATCCCATGGAGGGCTTTGAATATCCTTATCTGAATTTTTCTGAATTCTGAACTGAATTTTTCTCACTGGGGAGCCAGTGCAGAGTACACCACCAGTGTTATATCCTTATCTCAATCTGTATTACTTAGCAAGTGGTTGTTGCACTTTCTATAGTTCTGAGCAGGCATATTTTTAGGAGGGTTGAAGAGACTGGGGATGGCATTTCTTTGTGAAATTTTAGTGAGTAGATATTCTGGTCTGATTTACTTGTAATACATTTTGCCATTTGAGAGCATGGGGGATATGTCCTATTTTTGTTCTGTATTTGTGTTGGAATGTGCTTTTAATTTGACAGGAGTATGTAAAGCCTAGGATAGGCATTCTTTTATGTGTGTATTTAAATCTAAATAAACAACAATAAATCATCAAATGGGTCACACATAGGCTGTCCAGGGAATACATATGGTCAGAATAAATGATAACATTCTTAACCTTACTTGATACCTCAGAGTGTGTCCCCTCAGTATCCTATAGGAGATATCTTACCAAAGGACAGCTGTGATCCTAAACCTTAGAAAAGCTGATTTGAAAAAATTGAGGATGCTAGTCAAAGTTCCCAAAGTCAAAAGTGAGGCCATTAAAATAATTAAACATATCATGATGGAGTTGCAGATGTTACGAATATGTGTAGACAAAAAGGACCAGGAAAACTACTCTTTAAATTACAGCATTCAACAGGTTATTAAAACACAACAGGTATCTTTCAGAAAATGGAAAACAACCCCTAGTGAACCCAATTTAAAGAGTATAAACTATAGCAGTAAAGTGTAAGATAGTAATTAGGACAGCAGAGAGAATTTGATGAGCAAATAAATTGCCAAAAAAATACAAGGAACTATTTTCAGTATGTCAGAAGCAAAGAGTCCTACAAGCTAATCCAATGAAGGACTACCAGGAAGTAAAGGGAACAATGATAAGGACATTGCAAAAATGCTAAATGATTTTTTGGCATTTTTCTTCACTAAAGAAAATATTGGAAGCTACCTACCTCAGACCTAATAATGCTGAAGCACTGTCAGACTATGGAAGTGCTGGAAGAAATGAATACACTAAGGTGTAACAAGTCACCAGGACTGTGTAGTATTCATCCAAGAGTTCTGAAGGAACTAAGTGTTCTTAAGCTGAACTGTTAAGAAAACATGTAATGTCTTATTAAAACAGCTTCTATACCATTGAACTGAAGGGTAACAAATCTCTCACCATCTCTCCAAATGGTTTCATGGAGTTGACAAAGGGGGAGAACAGTGTAGAATCCTGTGGGACCATCAGGTAGACTTTAGGTCCTATTATAAAGGAATGAATGGAGTCATTTCAGTGCTGCTCTGTCTTGTTCAGCTGTGTCATGCAGGTGACCCGGTATACCAGTATGGGAAAGCTGAAGAGAGGTCAATTAGCATGGGCATCGATATGTGCCTTCTAACTGTTGCCATGAGGAGGTTCTCTTTTTGTGCTATCAACAATGTCTTTGTTCTGTGCTTTGCTGTGGATCCCAACTGCAAAGTATCCAGGAAACTGGCAGATGTTACATGTGGTTGGAATTTTGATTTTGCTTTCTGAATGAATTCACCTAGAAAGGGGTGGTTGGAGAGAGAAGTGATAGTTGAAGTGTATTGCATCAGGTGTTGGCTTTTTCAGGATTGATCAGACTATAATATTTTCCAAGGTGGTGGGGGCACACTGTCATAGGGGGCAAGAGGTTATGGTCTAAGCTCTTTTAGAAATTTTTGCTAGGGCAGATCCCTCTTGTATTTGGTTGATATTTGCTGCAAAGTAAAATGAGTTGCTTGCAGTGGTTGATTCTTGGGTCCTGTGTGTTGATTTTGTGGGTGAGATTTATTGATTGGTTCACTATACATGTTTGTTGGTCGTGAATATGAAGCTGGGATGACTATGGAGTAGGAGTTTCTCCTTGCTTCATTTACTGCAGTTAGTCGTGTAGGGATTTTTTGTACTGCTGGTGAATGGATGGGTTTTGCACCATTGATATTCTAGTCTTCTGCCTATGAACTTCACCTGCTAATTTTTGTTGGTGAACTATGGCGATTTTCTAAAGAGAGTAATGCCATGTTCTGTTCCTGGATGTGAAATCCAACCCTCTTCCTATGAAAGCAGCAGGGAAAGGCTTCTTAAGTGCCTGTACTTTTGGAATTGTGATTCAGGTGTGCCCAGGATCATCAACAGGGTACTAGGTCTGAGTACAAGCAGAGGTGCAAACAGCAAAGCTTTCCGTTTTTTGAAAGGTTCCATAATAGGATGTCACCCCACCTATACACAGCCCAGAGGATTACCCTGTGGGAGGAAGATAAAAGGCCTCCTCTCTTTACATTTCTTGTTTGGTAAATGTTTATATACACATGAGAAATTACAAATACATTGCAAATATAAACACGAAAGAATGTTCTTGCTGCTTCAACAAAATTACAAAAATACTGACCCACACAAAAAGGGAAGATGTACCAAACCTTTAAAAGAGTTCCATGTCATATCATACAATTTCAATCATCTATTGAAAATGCTCTTAAACTTCTATTAAGTTAAGATGGAAATAAGTGGGGGCTGGGGAAGAGAAATAGGTATTACTCTTCCAGTTAAAAAGGAATCTAAAAAGATGCACTAAACTAAAGAGGATTAAGAATCTTGCACACTAAATTGTCCAATTAATATGTCATCAGTGGCTAGGTGGCCATCTCCTTAATTAATTTGAGATTTATCTTGATTTTTTTCTGTTAAAAATACAATGGATTGGTTTTGATCATGGAAGAGACATTTAAACTATTACAGATAATTTTACAAACTCTTTATAATTTGAATATTCCAATTAAATTTGTGGGATGAAGGAAAGCATTTTCATCACATTAAGGCTGCATAAACTCTGTCTAGATATATTAAAACTTTGTAACCTTGAGAAGCTACCTCAGGGCTGAAGTAGTTTGAAAATCCAGTTTTAATTAAATGAAGAACTGAATCGTAAAACAAAAAAATAAAAAGTTGTGGTGCTCAAGGGCTGTGTGCTACCCTTAGGACCAGAAGTGTGACCTGTTTGTGGGAGGCTGTGTGAGCCAGGCAGTTTCACGTACGTTGTGGGTCTATTCAGATCACTTTATATGAAAGAATTTTCCCATTGGGGACATTGGCCAGTGTCTGGTGGGTTTTTTACTTCCCCTACAGTGACTTGCGAACCTAGATGGTTAATTTTGGGATAGATTAATTAATACAAGCTAGAATTTTTAAAAAGCTGAAGAAAAATACATTGTTGCCACTTGTAGCCAGTGTGCAGTGCAAGAGTCTAAGAGAGTGCAGGCCAGCTCCTGGAGTAAACCCAGCTATGATACCTAGAAAGCCACTGTCATCAACCTCAGTTGGTTTCAGTGTGGTCTGGACTTAAGTCTCCCATGTGTACCCTCATTTCCCACTTGAGGAAACCATTTATTGGTTCTGCTCAGGTGCTGAGCTTTCCAGTTACAGAACCAAGTAGGGGTTGGGCTGAGGGTCACCTTCTCTTCACTCTTGTTGTCAGTTAAGTGGTCTTCCCCTCACTGGTCCCAAACAATTGCCTAGTAGTAGTTCTGCTCTACCCCATTCCACAGTTGATTTCAATTGATAATGTTGTGGCTTGATTGGGATGAAGTCCTGGGAGGATATACCCCAGTCTCTTACTGCTTCAGATCGTTTTTGGGTAAGCACTAATAAAAAGTCACAAAATATAAAAGTTATTTTAAAACAATTCCAAACTCTCTCTTTCTCATGCCAGAGGTTTTTCAATAAACTCAATTTAAGCATTAAAATATCATACTAATCACAATATAAAGATCCTTCCTCCCTGGTGCTTGCTAATCACATGGTACAAGAATCTTCAGTATTACTAAGAGGATCTATAAAATTTGGCTTGTGGAAAATCCACCCAATTGCTCTACAGAAAATGCTCTTGAGTGTGGCAGTACCAAGAACTGAACCTGCAGGAAACCTTAACCTTTTTTCATAAGCGTGAGGGTCAGCGTTAAAGGGTCTTCAGAATGTTCATCCAGCTTTTTATTTCATATTATTATTGCTAAACATTTGTCTTATGGTAGTGCCCAAAGACCCAAATGAGGATTCAGGGCTCCATTATACTCGGCAAGCCACACACACAGGGTGCAATGCTCCCCAGAAAGCCCACAATTTAAAAGAGACAAGCAGACAAAGGTTTGGGAATAGTGAGTAACAGTAGATCTAATGAGTTTCATGATATTTGGTAGTTTTGATTTATTTATTTATTCCTTTTTTAGATTTTACACTTCCATGTGGTCTCACAGTTGTCGAGTACCAGGTCTGAAAGTTGTCTGAAAGTGTTTCTAATTGATGTTCCTTAGCAGACCTGCAATTTCAAGAACATGTTATGGCACTCTTGGTAACTGGTATACTGACATGCAGTGGCTGACATGAAAAGTTCAGTTTTCCCCCCAATTACTGCACACTAGTATCTGAGATACCAGTGTTGCTTGTTAACTTATTTCCGGTATTGCCTGCAAAGTGCCTGTCAAGATACAAAAACAAAAAAAGGCCTAGCTTTTGCTTTGAAGACCTTACCACACTAAAAAGACAAGAGAGAGAATACAAGAAGATTGTAACTTTACAGATAGCTTTTAAAGTGTCATTCTACTTGGAAAAATGACTGTGTAAAATACTACATCTTATTTAACGGTTTTCCTTTGTTATGTGTTCAGGGTGGGATAAATTTAGTTTAGTGACTTAATAGTAGAAACATATTCTTAAAGCTAGTTGGCTGATACACCTAAGATACAGGGTGCTGGATTCAAAAACAGAGGGGGAAGAAGAGACCGAGATCAGCTTTACACTACAGAACTATATCTGTATAACTACATCACTCAGGGATGTGAAAACCTACTTAACCCCCTGTGTGGACAGTACTATGGTGATGGTAGAAGCCCTCCCATGGGCATAGTAGTGTCTTCACTAATGTGCTACAGTGGTGTTGCTGTAGCGTTGTATATGAAGATAACCCCAGAAGAAGGTGAGCCACCCTTGGATGTGAGTTGGGGGTACCACAGGATAATGATGGAGAGAGGTGCCAATAGGAGTAGAGCTACAGGTGGCCGTGCATCAATGTTTTATCACTCTTTTAATGTCTTGTCCCATATAAATCCTGGTTCAGCCCTGCTGAGAGCATAATATAAACATAATGGGGTTGTACAAGTGTAATTCAAGGCATAATTGGACCTGACGAACCTTTATAACTGGGAATGATACATAAAAAGAACATAACTTGGCATTCAGGTTGCTGTGTTGCCACTTAGAAAAGAATTTTAACAGAACTTGTAAATGGAGTACATTTGGTATGGAAATCATTGGTCCTTACAATACCTGGTTGGAAGTCATCTTTCAGAACAGATCCATTCTTTCAAGACTATAGCTGAGTATATAGATTGTAATTTGCTGGGAGCACATACTCAGGAATGGGGTTTTATTATGATTACCTTCTAAGATCAAGAATTATAAGAGAATATTTTGTTTTTAAGCTTCTAGAGTGCCTTTGTATTCTACATTATGAAAGGGGTCCATGCAGTATATGAATGTAACATAAATATAACTTTATATGGAGAGAACGGATGTAGAAATGGATTGTCTTGTTCATATATAAAATGTCATTTTCACTTTATACAATATTTATACATACAAGCTTCAGTTTCTTATTTTATGATTTATTAATGCTAGCCTGTAAAAAAGATGTAGAAAACTTTCTGCATTAGTCCTGGAAGTCATGGACCATGTAAAATTTTTGGCCTCTGCATTTAAGCTGTTGTCTGTAATACTGATCTATATCTACCATAATTTAAAACTGATAAGTTGCTAGCTGGTTATTTTTCCTTGCTTCTCAGACAGATTGTGTCTAACATGATTAATTATTATTAATTCTTTTTCTTGCCTTGATGACTTTAGAAATGTTTAGAATGTATTTAAGTTTATAAGTGGCCTTGTTCTGCCATGATGTGTATCTAATATTAATGGCACATTCATCTCTTGAATGAAGTAGCTATAATGAATTGGTAAAAGAAGGGAATATTGATCTGATTCTGGATTTTACATCAAGGATAAGAGAGCAAGAGTTTAACTGCTGTTTGAAAAGTAAAAATAGATATGAGAAGTTGCTCATAAATCTAAATTTGGTGATATTTTTCTTTTGATATTTTAAAAAAATGAAAGCTTATTACTTTTGATAATGATTTTAGATATTTTAAAATAAATTAAAATATACATGTAAAACCTGTCGCTATCAATATGTGATATACTATGGCAATAAGAGACCCAGACTCTAATCAGGTGCAGCATTAAACTACGACTAGTCCCTTCTTCTGCTGAATTTATAGACCCACTGTACTCAAAGAAAAGAGTAAACATTTTTAGGCAGTCATTAGTAATTACTGGTCATAAATGTGGACGCAAGATTTTTACCCCCATCATCTTAATTTTCAGCTGCCTCCTGCTTTCTTCCTCACTTAATTCAAGCCACCCTTACCATTGACCTTTTAACATGAATACATTCTTTCAAATGTTCATTCTTTTGTGTTGCAAGCACAGTGACATCAGTCCCCACATGTGGTCCTGATTAAGTCATTTTAATATATATCTTGCGTTCATTAACCTATGAGATGAAACTTTGTAGGTCCCTGTGACCCATACATACCTAGGGTAGCCATGGGGGCAGGCTGCAAAAAGGAGAGCAGATTCTTCCAGACCAGTGGCTAACACTGCAGTTAGATTCACCAATCAATCCTAACAAAATTAGGCACAATTCAAATAAATCATTGCGATGCAATTAATTTCATATTTTACAATCACAAAAAATTGCAATGCTCAGGAAAATGACAGACAAGTGTTCAATATTTTTCCAGAAACAGTGATACAAGAGTGGTGGTAATGTTTTTAAGTTTTCCTTAATAGCTACCCAACATGTCAATCAATGCTGAAATCAGGTTTTCTATCACGTTACAAGTAAAGACTGACTGAAAGAAGGTAAGAGGAACTCAAAGAAGCCCTATATAGGTTTTTGCCTCTTATAAGGCAGTAATTTATTTGTGGTGTTCTGGTGATATAAATAAATGTGAGGGCTTATCTTGACCAGTTATTAAGAGACAGCAGAGCTTGCACTGATTTGAGCTACTGAACTGCACGTATTCCATAATCTTTAGAGAGGCAAAGTTGAGGAGGTAGTATTACCTCACCTGCCTGGTCTCTCTAATATCCTGGGACCAGCAGGGCTACATCAACACTGTAAACAACTTATTCACCAATGTTGAATGTACTCAGAATTCACTGTACGGGGCTATCAATGGGTCTTTATAACATAGAATGTGCTCAGTTTTTAATGTTTTGTTTGAAAAGCTTTTAAGTTCAAATTATTTTTTAAACATTAAAGATTGAGTATGATTACTTTCACTGACATCAGTGAAAGATTATAATCATTTTTGAGAATGTTTATGAAATGCTCTTACCACTCTCTGTGATGTCAGTGGAATGGCATTTATTAATGTATCCTCTCCTGTGATCTACATAAAACATAATAAGGTAAATTTAGACAAAGCTTGTCATATAGTCCATGAAATATTGTTAACGTTTTAATGATAGGAAGCTTTTGTTACAATGGCTAAAATGAAAAAGTACATGATGTTGTTATACTTGTAGAACAAGTATAACATTGATTGATCAATAACATTGATATTGTGCTAATATCATGTTTTTGCTTATAAAAGTGGTTTTGTTTATAGGATTGTAATTACATGTAGGTTTTTAATTCTGTTAGCTTACTCTTCGGCTACTCACTGGGTAAAGCATCTATAATCAACCATTTTCATTTTTTCCAGGAACAGTAATTGGTGTTGTCATATACACTGGAAAAGAGACTCGAAGTGTAATGAACACATCTAATCCAAAGAACAAGGTAGGGCGGCATAACTAGAATGACACTTTGTTAAACATGTTTTTTTAAACTTTTTTAAAAATAAATTTTCTTTCCAAAGTACTAAATTAGATAAATAAAACATCAGTTCACTAAGTTTGTAAATTAACACCATTCTGTAATTAGTATAAATTCTGGCTTAATTTTAAATTTGTTTGTGTAGCAGAGGAGTTTTTTTCTACTAGATGGCTCATAATTATGTATATTATAAATTGCTCTGTCTCATTTTAGAAATACATTTTAAAATGACTAGCTAAAAATGAAATTATAGTGGCCTTAAAACAGTAGAGCAAGAGTAACAAATGCCTGCAATATAACTTTAGACCCCGATCCTAGAAAAGCCTCCCTATGCACCTACCCTTGTGCTTGTGCAAAGCTCCCTTGATTTCAGATCCGAACACGATTCAGGGGGGCTTTGTATGGGAAAAGGAGTCCACCACATGGAATGAGTTGCAGGATTTGGGTTTTAATTTGTGTACTCTGCAGTCCAGGAAAAATGCAGAACTAATCTGTTAGAATGGTATTGGTTAGTTGCACTTAGGTAGGTTTGTTTTGTGCATGACAGAAAGTTCTCCCTCGTGAGATTGCATGGTCCTCAAGCACACATTTACTGCATGATGATATAAGACTTGTCTACTAGTTCTTGTCTGCTGTGAGGTGAAAGGGGGGTCATTTTAAATTGTTGAATGTCAGGTAATTATATTTTGAAAACACGAAAAATATTTAGTTTGAAAAAACAAGAAATGGTAGGCCAGCTCTTACTAACTGTGTCTCATGGAATTATTGATATAGGCTATTCATGAGACTTTTTCAGGCAATGTGGCTCTCAGTATTTTAGTTACAGGGTTTTTTTTTACATAGTTTAGGGGATACCATCTAGTCCAAGCAAAATAATCAGAATCTTCAACTGTGCCTATTTTATTATTAAAGAAAGGAAAAGAAAACATTAAACAAAACAACAGATACAACAGAATGCAAATGATAAACTGGTTACTTCCATTACAGTTTCTGTATGAGAGCAGCTAGCAGGCTTTACACCTTTGATGGTGGACCATCTTTGAAGGTGTTCTTCATTTGTAAGTGAAGACCAAATTATCTTATTTCCCAAAATTATTGTGAATCCTCTCAGTATCTTTTTAGATGCGTGGGCAACATAATTTATTTAAGGGCAGGTGGATCCTGTTGGGTTGTTAATAACTAGTAGGTTTATAATTGGGCAAAATAAGCCTTACCTAAATCGTATGCAATCAAAGAAAATATTTAAATCATTTACTTAGAAGAAGCCATTTAAGGAGCTATCTTGAGACAGGCCAGTCAACTGATTAGTAAGAACCTTAAACCCAGATAAATCCCACTGTTTCTCTGTTTACCAATGTTTAACCCCGTCTTCTCTCCAGGAGTATGTACTCTAACCATTCGGTGATTAACAGGAGAAACTGTTAATATTTTAAATTACAATTTCATTTCAGTATTCCAACAAAATCATAACAAGACTCTTAAACCTAATCCCTTGGCAGTGTTTTAATTAACTTTCTCACAAATTCATGTGGAAGTTAGAGGAAGGTTTTCCTGGGGTTGGTTGTTGAGTCTTTTCAATTCTTCTTAGCTTCCTGTAGTAGCTTGCTTGTAGAGATAGACAGGATGAGTTGTTGACTGCTTGTTTTCAAGCAGGGTAGGGGTGTGTGCGGGGAGAGGGTTGCTCACTCAAGTTTTTATACTCTTCTCCTTCCTATTTCTATGAAATTATAGGAAAACACACCTTTTTCTGGCTTGTTTAGTTTCGAAGTTGGTTGCTGTCACACTTTCATTGGCTCAGTACCTTCAAAGATTTTCCTTAGGTGCCCCTTCACCTTATGCATATCTACTTTGTCTTATGAACTTATAACATTTCCAGTTGTTTTTGTTCTTCTGGTGGGAAAATTCCAGATAACCTTTTAAAGTTGAAGTTTAGCTTTTCTTTTTATTTGGTCCATTTTCTGAGGTGTTCTTCAATTTTACTAGCATTCAACAAGAAATAAAATTTGATTCTCAAAAAGTCCAAACACTTCTTTATGTACACTATTTTAATTCTCAAAACAGTTTTTTTAATTAAATAACTCTTAGAATTAAATATTAAGGAAGGCTTTTTAAATAAATGTTGGAGAGATGATTCTTTATCTCTGTGAGCGTGGTGAGAGAGTTACTTGAGTACTATCAGTAATTAATTTTTTCTATTAAGATAAACATTTTACATTTAAAAGGTTTCTTGTATTAATAATTAGTTTAGTAAAGTCATTAGATATCAGGATGGAGCATATAGCATTTTACCATTTACATAGCAATGATATTAGGGAATTAATTAGGACTTCTGCATGCAGTTAACGTATTTGCAAGTATGCATTTCACCAAGGCATTGGTTATTTCAACATTTAAGTAACAAACAAAAGGTTTAAAATATTTCCAAGTACACGTGTTTTTCTTGGAGTTTTAAAGATATAAGCAGGGATTTTTCTTAGAAAAGAAAAGGATTTGTATAGGGTCACTTTACTCCTAGGTTGATTGCTATGATAACCTACATTCATTTTTACAGTTATGTTAAATCTCTTCCTAAAATATGCATATTTTACAATTTGCATTGAATTTATGCCTAAGGACATAGGCATACAGTTGCTAGTCCTTGGGAGATAAAGTAGAAATCACCTGGAATTTCTTTGATGAGGTTGAATGTTTTGTAATATAACTAGCTAAGTATGTACTATTATATTTTCAAGTATCCTCGCTATAACTTACCTGTAATGATCTCTTAACATTCAGTAAAGAGGCAAACACATTTGTAATGTCTTAATATTAACAAAAATAAGTTGTACTAACTATTATTATTTTTGTTTCAATATTAAGATCTTTCTCACACTGCCCACCAGCTGCTGTGATCATAGAACCTTATCTTCTCCATTTTTTCATAAGTGTTTTAACGAAAACATTTTTGTTTCTAACTTAGTTTAATAAAACTTTTATTTTCAAATTAATTAGGGTAAGAGATTTTTTTTGTCAATACTTCTAAATGAAATTCATACTTTCTTTTAGCATTATATTGTGAGCTCTATTAAGGAAATAATTAAAACCAAGCTAGACACCTGATATGTTCAAATTTTGTTTTAAACTGTTCTCTCTGATAAAATTCAGCATACTATGCAGAAACACTAAAAGTTAGACATTGTACAGATGCTGTGCATTAAGAAAAGCTACATCTACCACAAAAGATCAGGTTAAGGACTTTCCTTTTCCTCATGCATGAGGTAGTCTGCTATGCCATGAGTCATGGTAACTTGGAAAGAAGTAAATCCATGTTGGGAGCACATAGGTGGGTATCAGGGTGCTCTAATTAAGGATACTGGGCTTATGGAAGCACCCACTGGCGTTAGTAATAATACCAACTGAATACATGGCTTCCATCATCTATAGAGTTTATGGTTTTGTTCAGTAGTTTGACACCCCCATTACAAAAAAAATTTTTACACTCCCCTGGTCAGAATCACAGATACTGACTGTAGAACTGCATATTTCAAACTGGTCAAAAAGGCCCAGACCAGCTGATCTGTGTTCTGTTTGCAGCTGTAGAAGTCATGGCACCAACTGTTTATAAATACTTTTCCTATCTTATTCTTTGCTAGTTTGTTTTAAAATAAAAATATAAATGTGTAACTGGTTGTTTATTATGGTGATATTTCTTGGTAGTTGTAGAGCTTTCAGTCAACAGTGGTCATCTAAGTGGTTTATAGGTCTTGTAACAGCATACTTCAAGTATTCAGATTTTTAAAAGTGTGTTTGTTGCAACAGTAAGAGATCCATAATGAACTAATATGTCCATTTTCTCAGAGCCAACTTGAACATCTCCACCTTCAGTTTTGGAATTCAGCTCTTTGAGCTAACAGCCTTTATGCTTGATAGTAGTGGAAGCTTCTAGTCACAGATAGAGAGTTCCTCCCGATAGGTTGTTTTCTCAAAAGAGGGCTTTTATCAGTGGAAGCGCCTAAATATCTCCATTTTTCAGCTATTGCATATCCAGGTTCAAGATTACATTTTCAACCTTGCCCTTCTCTTGCTACTTGGGGTCTGGTATAGAGACAAGAAATGTTTCCTCCCTATATGTATGGTCCTTTGACTATGAGATTCTGCCATCTCATTCTGACTCAGTTTTCATTGAGAGAATATCACGAGCAGCTGGATGTTACAATTCTGTTCCTCTTTTAAGGTGACCTAATCTTTTTAGGAAAGTCTCCTTTCCTGGACAGAAAATCTCCCAAATATTTGCCCTGGAAGGATGAACTTTAGACTTGGAGAGGGAGGAACTACACAAGGACCAGACTTCGGAACCTCTGTCGTCATCTCCTTCCTCTCTCCACAGGGGTGTCTAATACTTTGCAGGATATGGAAGGTTTCCTGTCTTTAGATATCCTTTTTTTCTTGCTTCAAAGATAGCAGCATAAGCCTTGTAAGATTTTTAAACTGAGGAACAGTATCCATTCCAAAATGATGGACTACTGGAATCTGAAAAGGAGTCTTTGATGCATCTAGCCAAAGATGGATCTGTGACTAGAAAGCCCTCAACCGCTGTATTCAAAGGGTTCATTTTCTTCTGCAATTTCGTTGTACACTTGATTCCTTAGTAATTTCTGCAACTGCAGAAAGGGTTAAGAACAATAGTATTCCCAGACAATTTTTCCTGTTGATAGAGGCTTCGATGACCTGGAACAGTCAGGGGAAATCCTGATCTTCACCTGAATTTCTTATGGGGATAGCAAATTGTCAGATGATAATGGCCTGATATTGCTACTCCTAATAGAGCAAACTCTTATCAGTGGTCAACATTTTTATAGAAGCTGAAAGTGTAGAAGTGAAGTTGGCCATCCTAGAGTGACAAATGTGCTTTTTACAGTGTCTCCAACACTTCAACTAGTTCATTTATTTATTGCAATCATATTTTGTAGGTGTTTATGGCTTAAAATGACTAGTTTATCCAGGAAGTGAAAGCAAAAGTTGTGAATTTGCCCATGTTGGGGTAGATTTAGTCAATAAAAAGACAACCATAGATACTTTTAAATATAGTAGACCAACTGCATGGTTTGGGGCTTAACGTAGAATGAGCAGCCAAATTCTGGCATTTTCTAAAATTGAGTGCTGAAATCAAAATTTAATTTCTTTTTTAAAAAACATAAGTCTCTGTATTTTCTAGGGTTTTCCGTAAGAAAAGCGTGTGTGTGTAAAAAATGTGCAACTTGTAACAACCCTTCCATCATGCATGGCATGATGTAAAATTTTAACCCTTGAATATTCACTAGTGCAACACAGCTTAAACTACAGGACTAATGGCATTAGTTGACAGCAGGAGCAGTTTGTTATCCCTGCAGAGAAATGGGCCACTGGAACCACGTACAGTGTCTGGAAAGTAGTTGGGGGGGCGCATAACAGAACTCTTCATTCCCTCTTTCTTCTCTTTCCACCTTTCTGAGAGGCTGTTGGTTCCCAGGGTTCCTAGTTCAGTGTGCGCTGTTGCTACTGCTTTGGTGCCGGTGGCATGGGCCCAGCCATGAATTAAATGTTCATGTTCACTTATTTTGGCATATTTCCAAAAAAATTTTGAACAGTGCAAGTGAGTGAAGGAAAATCACAATCTTCAGCAGTTTATAAGTCAGCTAAAGCTGAACAGAATTTCATGGAGCAAAGAAATGGCACCACTTTTGTCTGGAGTTGTCTACTGAATTTCAAAGGCCTGTTGCAAACAATTGAAGGTGTTTGAACTTCTCAAAAAGTAACAAAAGTCTTTTATAATAGAAGGTATTGGGCAGCCTAATATAAGGTCCACTACTAGCTCCACCTATAGTAACTCTTGAAAGCTACGATATATAAGGCAATTAATGGGTCCTTAACTGTTTGCCACTGCTATAACTAACAAGAGAGTAGCAATGAAAGTTTCTAGCAACTGCTTTCCATTGACAGTATATTTGACAAAGTCTAGTATCCCATCAATAAAGAGGTGATTTACATGGCTAACTGCAATTAGCAGTAATTGAAATTATGTACATAAATCTTCACTTAATGAAAGAATATGGATCATCAAATGCCTGTTTCTTATCTTAAATAAGTTACTGTATAGTATATTATTTATTTATAAACTCCGTCTTACTTTAAAAAAAATTAATCCAGAAATAAGTTAACTATTTCAGACTCTATACATCATTGTTATTAATATTAAGGGACTAATCCTATATGCAAAGCGTAAACTGAATAACCAGCTCATTTACAGTCTATCGCCGTATATTCTGAGATGAATCCTACCCAATCCTTCTCACCAGCACCAACTGCAAAATGTAGGAAATGGCAGCAAAGCAGTTTTTACTGCAAGTTTATGATAGCAATATCTCCCAGAACTACTACACATCCCCTATACAAGAGAGTTTCATATACCCACTGCATCGTTGTGCCCCCTGCTAACCTCATTCCACATCCAATTCTTTTGTGAGCTGAGGAACAGAGAACCCCCATGGAGAACATACCCTTGTAGCATACATGAGGTTCAGTTCCCTTCATGAGACCCCAGAATCCTGCTCCTTAAAGAGCAGAACCAAACCAGTTCTGTTGATGTCAGAATCCTTTGAAGCTACTGAAGGTGGAGGTGGGAGTAGAGGAGATAGGATTTTGCTCCTAAAGAAGCTTAAAGCAGCAGTTCTTTGACACAGAAAAGTAAATTCTAGAAGTGCCATTTTGACCAGACAGCCTGTAACACTAGTCATGTGAATAGAAAATACTGTAATATTAATCATTGCCTATCTTGCAAAATCAAATTTATCCATCAAAGTACAGAAGAGCTTTTTAGCCTCTAATATGTTGAAGAGATCTGAAGTACAAATGTCCAACAAACAGATGTGAGTAAAAGCTTTAAAGTTTTGTTCTCTGTTAATTTGCCTTTAAAAATTACATAGTGTGGTTCATTTGATACACAGACAACCCAGATCTTTCAGTTTATTTCAAGAGGTCTGTTGCACTGCTCTAAATGGAAATGTATCCTAAGTAGTGGCATACCAATGCGTATACAAAATGTGATTCACATTTACTCCTGGAATTCCCTAGAATTGTCCCACAAACTAGGATTTGATGCTGAAACAGCATTTATCAGAGGATATACAGACAGGCCTATTAGGGCTCATCTGTAATATAGTAATCTGGCCAGGAGTACCTTTATAGACAAACCCACAGTCAGGGAGACTAAAAGCAAGCAAGCCTTCCATTTTATGTGACTCAGATGCAGAAAATTTCTAGAATAATGTTTAGCATTTAAAACAATGAGAGTCCTGTAGCACTTTGAAGACTAACAAATTTAATTTCTGCAGGCGTAAGATTTTGTGGGCTGTAACCCACTTTGTCAGATGCAGGGAATGGATATCAGATGGGGGTGTATATATACATCCAAGGAGGAGGGTAGGTAATAGTCAAGTCCATATAGTTATTACCTACCTCCCCCCCCACTGTTGTTCCTTCCCCTTGGATGTGTATATATATATATATATATATATATATACCCCATCTGATTTCCATTCCCCACATCTGACTAAGGCTGGGTCCACACTGACAGTGGCAAATTCGCCACCGTCAGATTGATTACTCTGGATCGACTGAGCAGTCTGTGTAGACCCGCTCAGTCAATCCAGCAAGCGACGCAGGAAAACCACCCCGACACAGTGCAGTGTGGATGGCGTGCGGAGGAGACATCGCGAAGTCGACGAGAGATACGCAAGTGCTTTACGTCACTTGCGTATCTCCTGTCGACTGCTGCCGAATCCTGAAGGTAAGTGTAGACCAGGCCTAAGTGGGTTACAGCCCATGAAAGCTCATGTCTTCAGAAATTAAATTTGTTAGTCTTTAAAGTGCTACAGGACTCTCGTTGTTTTTGCCGTATACAGGCTAACATGGCTACCCCTCTGAAATTTGTCATCTAAATACTGATTTACACCTTCAGTGAAATGTAAACACATTAGTTCACACAACTGTCTCATGAATTAGATTAGCAAAGGTTTGTCTACACGATGGGGTAATGTGCTTTGCAGGGGTTGTGATTTCTCGAGCACACCAACATGTTGTGCATTAATTGGTTTGTGTAGACCCTGCTGGTGCTCACTAAGGTGGCTTTGTGTGCTTGAATGTAGTGCTTTTTCTAATAGCACTATATTCAAATGCATCTGCAGGGTCTACATGGACCAGTTAATGTGCAACATATTAGTGTTCTTTAGATATCACAACCTATAGAGTGCATTACCCCATCATGTAGACAAGCTCACTTAGACAGAAAGGAAGACTGAGTCAAACAAGTTAAATACTTTCCTGAGATTACACAGTGGCCTCTGGAGTTCCTGGCTCCCAGCCCAGTGGTATTTCTCAGACCACGAGCTGCGCTGCTTCTCAAAGTGAGATAAAGGAATTTCTGACCAATATCCAGAATGATCATACAGTAATTTCGTCATTGGTGCTGGTATCTTCAATTATGGAAAGAAACTTAAAGTTTGAGTGCTTCTGTGTGCACAGGGTTCTTTCATTTCAAAATAATGCAAATAGCTCTTAGTCTTAGCAATAATCTTTCTAATGGGCATAGGGAAAAAGCCCTCAATTATAATAAGCTAAAACTTCAGTTAGAGACTATTTCTTATAACATAGACCTACGGTTATCAGGAAGATACTTAATTATATCAAGAAAAGAAAAAAAATTCTTACAACAGGTTTAAAAAAAATCAATTGTGACAGGTTGCCATTTTCACGCCATTCATAATAATAAGTTACTCAGAAACATCAAGAATGAATGACAATACAAATTGCTTGAAGCAGTTATTGCAATCCCTTGGGTATATTGATTTGTGTCTAATAAAGAGATGCTTTTAAATATCGCACTGACAGAGACAAGTAATATGTGCCATTATGTGGATTAAAATGGCCCTGTATTATTTGAATCTTAGTAACTGCATTTTTAAATAGTAGTTCAAAATGGAATCAATGCATATGTGGTGCATAAGTATTTCTGTTTGTTACATTTATATCAAATTAAGACATTTGGGGTGAACCTTTTTTGTAGTCAAAAGCTGAGAATTTTTAAACAAACATGCAGTTTTTATATTGTTCAAAATAGGGTGACATAAACATAATGCTGGGTCTATTTTAAAAACCTTGCAGTGTTATCTCTGAAGAGATATAACATTTTTTGGTTAAATAAACACTTGTTTAAAATTTTCTGAATGTAAGTTTCATAAAAGAAACCTCGGTGATGAAGTGGATAATAGGAGTAAATCCATGTTAATTAGTCTTCAAAGAAATTTTTTAAGTATC
Source organism: Mesoclemmys tuberculata (assembly GCA_007922155.1). Lineage (NCBI taxonomy): Eukaryota > Metazoa > Chordata > Testudines > Chelidae > Mesoclemmys > Mesoclemmys tuberculata. The sequence continues at coordinate 37,528,113 of ML675601.1, read as the reverse complement.
TATTGTTAACACTAAAATGATTGTTCCAAAGCCCGATCAACAAAGGATTAAACAGAAAAACAAGTGTACAATAAAATAATTCAGTAACATGTAGACAAGCTGCAGTATGATTTTAAGGATTATGACAATACATGTACCGCCTTCACTTGCATAATCAGCACACTCTGGTATTACAGCTGCTAACAATTAAAAGTTGTGTTCCTTCATGTGAAATGTGAATATGAATAAACTTATAATTTCAGGCAGCAGTAAAGAGGCAAAGTGTTAAATGTTGAAAAAACAATCCTAATGATAACATCTGGGATATATTTCTGTATCCTAGTATTGTGAAGAATATCTAAACTAGTGAACTTAGTGATACTTTAGATTGTGTTTTAAATAAGCATTTCATTTAGCATTGTTAAGACAGGTATTTCATGTTAAATAAAATGTACCCATTGTTTGTCCATATATTTTGAGATAGAATAGAATTACAGTAGGTAATTGTGTGAGTAATATATGTCAATGTATCTGTGTATTGTAGAAATAAAATCTTCAGAGGTGCTTAAGAATTTTTTGACAGTCTGACGTACTTATAAGCTAGTATTCTGCTAAATCTAAACAGTGAGGTTTAATATGTTACATACAAAATATGTGAATGCAGTTAAAAATGCATGTCTCAACAGTTGTTCTATAAAATATTTTTACTATAAGGATTCTAAAAATAATTTTGCAAAGGTCAGAGTGAAGATTCAAGTAGAAATTCCCTAATTTCTCCTTTACTTCCTTTATAATTTCCCATTGCCACTCAAAGATCCTACATCTATCATCCCCCAGACAAAAGTCGTTGAATGTTGCCATGTATATTACCCATAAGATTTACTCAAGAGTGTTATAAGGCACTTCTACCCATTGGTTGAATGCGCTTCTTCCAGTGCTTGCCTGTCTGACAAGCGAGGATGGTCTTGGAAACTCAACAGAGATCCTGCTGCATGGCAGGAAATAGTTTGCTATTAGACTGCTGTGTTAAATTTGGGGGGCGGGGGTGGGGGAGAGCAGAGCACAAAACAACTGGCATTTCAAAATACAGACATTTCAAATAGTTTGTGAAGACTCCAATCCTGCAAAGATTTATGCATACACTTATGTGACAGACTGCTGTGGCCTAACTGGGGGTCAGCACACTGATCACTGTGGCCCTCGGTGACCTCTGATTAAGGAAATAAGAGGGAATTAGCCAATGAGATGGGGCAGCTGGGTGAGTTAAGGAGCTAATTGGCCCATCCGCTGACTAGCTTGATAAAAGGCAGGAAGGAAATGTTAATGAGGTAGTCAGGGCTAACAGTGTCCAGACTGAAGGAAGGGTGATCCCCTTTTCATCCGAGGGCCCTGATGAACGGGCTGATGGCAATAGGGTCATAGGTATCTGAATTGTTGTATTGCACTGTGTTGATGAAGGGGACTTGAATAAATTATATGGAGTGGACACTAAAAGAAGGGAGTCTGAGCAGTTTCTGCAAACTGCAGAAACAGGTTCCCTGTTGCAGCTTAATTTAAACATGAGTGTAAGTCTTCGTAGAATTGGTGCCTTAGTGTACATCTTTCTCCGATTGTAGGGCCAACCTGTGGCCAAACTTGCATACACCATATGATCATCCGATACCTCTCTACTTCTTGGTGCTGGCTATCTGGACTGCCAGTAGCAGTGCAGGGAGAAGAGCAGGGGCTGCTTCATCCACCACCTCCCCTGTGCAAGTGGGACAAGGCACCCATCTATATTGTCATGCAAGCAAAAGTGCAATCTACATTTAGTGTAGGGTACCTCCTGCTAGGAGCTAAGGCAAACCTGAAAGTGTCAGAATCACAGTCTGCCTTCTGATCTGTATTGCTCTTTGCTTTGAAGCTCATAGCAAAGCTACAAGTGAGCCCTTAATGACCAAGCATCAGTTTAATTATGGTTTACTTTTGTGTATAGCTTCTAAATATTTCAGCAGTGTTTAGGTGTAGATTTTTTTATTGTTTGGGGTCTTCAATGCCATAACTGTAGTGTCTCTGTCAAATATTAAGCTATTATTACAGTGCATGAAGTTGTCCTGTATACAGAAAGGACAGGAGAAACTTGCAATCTGTTCTAGACCACCTCCCATGGTGGCCACTGCAGTCCTGTCACCAGTCCTTTGGCGATTAGGGGCTGGGGGAGGGACCCGGGCCTGGCCCAGGGACCCTGCATGCAGCAGCCTATAGTGATAGGCTTCTCTGCTTCTCTCCCAACTCCTCCATAGCTTTTCTTGGGCCGGTTCCCCACAGCCACAGTACCTTCTCTGCCCTTGCTTCAGGGCCTTTGGCTCTGCTGATTCCCAGCAGGCAGCCATTGCTCTGTCCAGAGTATTGCTCATCTTTCCCCTTTAAGCTCCTGGGAGGCACTGTCTTTTCTCTGCTCTGTGCATCCTTATATACTGGCGTCGTGGGCCCTGATTGGTTGCTGTGAAGCTCCTTCCTATTGGCTGCCTTTCCAAGGATCCTCTTAACCCTTTCCTGGAAGTGAGGGGCAGACACTCCATCACAGACATGCTGTTTGTTTAATATTCAATTGTCTTAATAAATCTGTAATTGAATTGAAAATTAAGACTACAAAGAGCCTCCACATTAAATTTTTAAAAAATTAGTGACTCGGATGCAAATTGACGCATACTTATGGATTTTTGTGATGTAGCATGGTGAGTGATTTTAAAATTTGTCCATCCACGTTCTTTATTTTTTTCTTGCAGAGCTGTTGAAATACATGGCTAATGCATACTAATTTCTTTAATTTGTAATGTGAATAATAGTGAATATGATCAACAACTTGGCTATTAACATTTTACTACCAAATGAGTTAATTGTATTGATATTACGTTTAATACCACATTTGAAACACTTTTGAAGTTGCCATGTTGTTAAATACAGGTTTCTGTTGGTTAATATGATTTAGAGAACCTGAACATATATCCAACAACATATTCTTCTGATGACGCTTTGATTATAATCTATCATTGTAATAGTTGTACGATAATTTATAACACATTTTTGTGAGATGAAGATTTTCCAGAAATTGGGCAATAGATTTAAGGTTGATGTTTCTATAGTAAAACAGAATTCCTCCTAAATCCTTTTTCTAAATATATCTCAACATTCTTTCCAAATATGCACAAAGTACATGTATTACATTATAGAATTTATTACCCACCTTATTAGCTAAATTGAAACTCAGTGTGGGTGCTGCAGTATTTGGTACAGGATGGCCAAATTGCAGCTATTCGCCTTTGAAGTTGTACAAACCTTGGATTATCCTTTTATAATATTATGAACAGTATTAGAGTGTCAAACTCCTAAGAATCTCACCCGTAGCTATTTGTTGGCATTGTTTTATGTAAGACATGCTGTTTTAAATTGATTTAAGAATATTGATATACTTGCCGTAGTCCCATGGTGCTGCTGTTTTCTAGATCTGGGGGAGGAAGGTGCTGATATTCATGAGTTTAAATTTACATGACAAGAAATGAGTGCCTTTGAAATTTATTTTTTTTCCTTGACACATGGATATATTGCATTGGTTCTGCAAACTTCCCTTTCCACATGGAGTATCTTTTAACCTGCTTTTTGACTGAGATAGCATGTGAAATTGGATGAGGGAGAAGAGGAAGCGTTTACATTATCTTAATCTTGTAGATCATTGAAAAATTGAACAGATACTTTCAGAGGGGTAGCCGTGTTAGTCTGATGAAGTGGGTTGCAGCCCATGAAAGCTTATGCCTGCAGAAATTTGTTAGTCTTTAAGGTGCTACAGGACTCTGGTTGTTTTTGAACAGATATTTGAGTCTTATTTCTTACGACAGTACAATATTGTTGATGGAATGGCATATGCAGTAATATATAATTATAGTAATTACTATAGATGTATTGAACTTCTAGAAGTTACTACTGGATTAGTCAATTTTGAATTTTATAAACAATGAATAGGAAAAAAGTGAAATTCAAATATAAGTGTGAAAGGATGTCTATCAAATATAAATGTAACATTATTTGAGGTGTATATACCTCTTCAAGTATGCTTGTTACAATTTAGAGAAGGATTTATTTTGTTTTGCTGAAGTATTTAGTCATTCAAACAACAATTTTCTTAACTTAAAGTCAACCCTATGTTGTTTTATTACAATTATAAAAATTGTTTCATTGCCTAAGGATGCAGACACGGTCTGAAAGACACACAAGACTGAGAAGAGAATTTTCTTAATGGATCAATTTAATACGTTAATTCCAAACGATATAAAGAAAAATGATTTCTTGCAAGGTTTAATTTCAGGCCAAAATGATATATTTGTTTCATTCTTTGGGTAAATGTAGATATGATGGTAACATCAACATTATTATACTGCGATGACTGTGTTAATTTTATTTCATTGGCAGTCAAATCACTTTACTATGGAATGCAATTCCAGCCTAAAAAATCAGATTGAATTTTGCTCTTCACAATGCTTTAATCGGTAATCAATTCTATTTGGATAGATATTTCTTAAACCATGGCTTTCTGGATAAAGTTAGACCTGTCAATGCTAAAGGTCACTTACAGATGTTAATTAACCAAGAGGGAAATTAACAAACAAAGATTATTTATTTATTTTGCCTGACATTCTGCAATATTGTCATTTTTACCTATCTGTAGTATAGGAGAAAAAACTGCTTTTAAAACACATGATTGTTTTTATAAGGCTGAGGAGCAGAATTGGGCCCTAATAGTAAAAAGGTAAACACGGAATTTGAAAGGCAAAAGAGTCTGTAGAATAGCATTTGTATAGTGAGGCTTAAACATTAAAACAACTCTTAAGTTATATGCTGTATATTCAGGATATGCAGCAATATACCTCATCATCTTTAGTCTCTTCCTTTAGAAATGTGAGTAATTTCTGTTAAAATGAGAGCAGCATTGGCAGACATCAGTGAATCTGTCTAGTGTGCTTAAAATGAGCACATAAATAGTTGTTTATACTGCTATCACTTGTAGGCAATGTTCAAAACAGTGAATTTAACATGTACCTTATATAAAAAAGATTCCATCCTGTTTTAATATGTCTGAGTATCAAAAGCACAAATCCTTTGTGTGCCCATTCAAAATCAATTTAAATTGTAATAATCTTTAACATTCCTCCTAACTGTTAAACTAGTATTAAAGCTGAGTTTGGGGGCAGAGGTGACTCAGTGCTGCTTGTGTCTGAAATGTTTTTTCTTTTCAGGAAGTTATATTCACTAGTTGTAGACATAGAAATGTTAATTTATTGTAATAAGTGTTACTTTTCTGAGAGGGGGGGGGGAGAGAGAGAGCCTCCTCGATTTCCACCATTTAATTTGGAGTGGATCCACTGCTTTGGACAGAAGTTATAACTCATGGGTATTTCTGATCAGTCCAGTGGAATGGAGCTCCTTTTCCTGCATATTTTCTGAAATTGACCATGCAGAAATGTTTTCTCTGCTATCATTTTCTCTTTGAGAGTGTTTCTCAACAGATTCTTTTCCCCTGAACGATTAGTATCTATTTTTTTTTTTTTTCTGGAAATTCTTCATTTGGAATGAAGTTAAGTACTTGTAGGCAGATTCACTGAGCACCACCTGCATTTAAGTCCCTCCTGGCCGGCACCACCAACATGCAAACAGTTCACCTGCTCCTGCAGGGAGCAACCCAGTTGCCTCCCATTTTGTAGTTCAACATATTGGAGACACTCTGAGATTGAGGAAAGCATTGACACTTGCCGGCCTCTCCTTGAGAATTGCCGTTGTAGTAGCCAGCCCTCCACTGTCCTGGCAAACTGTTTGTGATTGTTTGTGTATGCAGTAGTAGCAATCCTGCTGGTCTGCTCCTCAAAAGAACATGAATCAAGTCATAAATCCTGGCAGTCAGTTCAGATTGAGGGAGGAAAACTTCCTCGGGGGGAAACCGCCCATACAGGGTCTGTCTACACTGTAGCTGAGAGTGGGGCTTCCTGGTGCAGGTAAAAAGATGTGCTAGTTCTGCTCCAGCTAGTGTGCTAAACATAGCATTCTGGCCATGGCAGCCTAGCTGGTGGCTCAGGCTAGCCACCCAAGTACAAGCCTACTTAACCCCCTGACTACATACTTAAGCTGCTAGCCCAAGCTGCCACCTGTGTGGTTCACTGTTATTTTTAGTGTGCTAACTCAAGTAGAGCCAGTGCATGTCAGTCTAGCTGCCCCACTCAGCTACCCTATCCCTGTGTGTCCCTTCACTACCACTTCCATTCTGCCCCCACCCCAGTCTGTCCTCCCCACTAACCTTCTGAACCCCAATCTATGTGATCTCCCCCCAACAGCTGCCCCGCTATGTCTCTCCTCCCCCATATCCTGGCCCTGCAGGCAGGGCTTTGTGAGGAACTCAGCCTGTCTTCCTCCCTATCCACAGCAGGCTGCCCTCTGTTCTGGCACTACAGTAGCCCCTTGTGGGTGAAAGATGTAATTGCAGTGCCTCTTCAACAGAATGCATTTTCTGCAGAGAAAAAAATAAATCTGCAGTGGGACATGAATTCTGCACATTCTGTTATTCCCTGAGTAAGGAGTGCACATAGTTGCTTTGTGGACCCTGCTCCATCTGCAGGCAAGAGTCAGTGGTATGACATAGAAGCATAAGGGAATAGGGCCCCTTCTACTCCCTTGCATCAATGCACAGTGCAGGCCACAGTATGGCCCTTATTTCAGAACATGTTTTGACATCCGATTCTACCAAAGATCATCAGCAATGTTATTGATATGAATGTTTCACTGGTTGTCTATGAATTTACATTAGTCATTAATATTTTAATTTATAATATTACCAGGACTATCCAAATTTTTCAATATCCTCAGTTTTCTACTGTTTTTGTACCCTTGGAGCAATATTTGTTGTTCTGCTTGTTCAAGGTTATCATTGTACCTATGTGAGTGACATTTTTGTTCATTGTGTTTATAAGCAATGCATTCAATGTTATTTAGAAGGTCTCGTTCATTTAGCCTAAATGTTGTGAATCCAAAGGGAAAAGGATAAGGCTCCAGTATATAAATAAGGAAGCCTGATCCACCCCAACCACAGTCTTGTGCTTCTGGAAATTCCCTGTCTTTTCTATAGGATGCAAAAGCATCCTATGGAGTTTATAGACATCAGGGTCTATATTTTACTTACATTTACTTACATTGGATAGCCCCTTAATCCACAAGTAGTTCTGTTGACTTTGGTGGGACTATTAATGGGATAAGATGCTATTCAGTGTGAGTCAAGGTACCAGAATTTGGCTCTGTGTGTGTTCTATGGATGGACTATATGTCTGACTGTCCCACAAGGTTTTCTAGGTTATGACTTCTGAAGAAGGCCCCACTGGTCTCTGAATTACTTGGTGAAATCCTGACTCCATTGAAGTCAGTAGGAAAACTTTCCAATTGACTCTTCAGTGGGACAAAGATTTCACTTGAGTATATAAATTCCTATAAATCTCAAACAAATATATCAGGCAAGAGGTTGGTGTTGTATACTGAAGTATGCAAATCTTTCAAACACGGATCCCTACATTTCTTTGTTTCTCCAAGATTATTAGTTGGAATTCTATTACTATGCTTCACTCATTTTGGAGACTTGTTCCATAGGGGTACCCATGTTAGACTGTATACAGCAAAAATGAGTCCTGTAGAACCTTAAAGACAAACACATTTCTGCGGGCATAAGCTTTTGTGGGCTGCATCCCACTTTGTCAGAGCATGCATCTGATGAAGTGGGTTGCAGCCCACAAAAGGTTATGGCTGCAGAAATGTGTTAGTCTTTAAGGTGCTACAGGACTCTCATTGATTTTGGAGATTGACATTTTTTATTTAAAAAAAGAAACAAACAGCAAGAAGATAGAAGGCAGAACTGAGTTATAACACTGAATTATGCTAATTTACACCTGATGAGGTTCTGACCCAGTGAGCTTTAGGAAGGATCAACATTGTAGTATACCAACTCTGTAGTGACCTTTTCAATAATGTAATTTATCAAAATATAGCCTAACATCGTCTGCTAAAAAGGTCTAGAAGTAGAATAGCAAGGGTTTCGTAGGTCACTCTCAAGAATGCACAGTTTCGCACCAATATTTGAAATAAGAGGGAAAAATACATTTTTGGTTAAATTTATGTTGTAGTGAAAGTAACATCTGTCCATGGTCTTTCAAATAGTGATCAAAATTTTGTAGAAGCACATTTGAGGATTTGATATTTGGCTGACCCTGTATCATAAAATAATACAAAAGGTTTTGACTCATTGAACTGGTTATTTCATAGAGTACCAGATGATATACTACATAAACCTGAGAATGGGAAGGTCTTTAATGGTAGGTTCTGTGTACAACACTTAATGGTTTTGGAATTTGCAGTTACGCTGCTTGCAAATGAGGATTACATTATTGTGAAATTCTTCTTGATACTGTGCTGTTCTCCTTGATATATTGTGTCTAGAGTTGAAGTTTGTTCAGTTTCAAGTATATTTTCAAAATAAATTTGTGAGTACATTCCATTTCTTCTTCTTGCTTTCCAAGTTAAAATATTTGCCCAGATTTTTAGGACCAAAATAGTTTTAACTACTATATCTTAAAGCTAAAACAAAGATTGAGTAAAGAGACAAGCTTACTAGTAGAGAAACCTGTGTAACAATTTTTAGAATAGTAATCTAAAGAAATCAATAAAAAGTGAGTTTGTAAGTGAAATAGTATAATAAGAATTCAGCTGTTGTGTACGCTATTATAGAAATGACAGGAAGATGAGGAAGACAGTGTGTACTACAAAGTATTGTAGGTGTCTTTTTAGAACTAGTTCATTTAAATTCCAATCATTATAGATCCATTTGCTTGTCATTGTCCTACTTATTTTGAGAGTAAACTAAAGAAATGCTTGCAATTTTTCATTGTATAAAATTAATCTGATGACCAAATTCAGTTTATTTCAGTGTGCTTTTTTTAGACAGCTGTTTTATGAACAACGGATTGTATTGTTAGACTTTATATTTGTTTCACAGAATCATACTGATGTGTTTCTAATCTCAAATAATACTTTCGTTAGAGAACAAAGTGTTAGTATAGACCTAAATCCATTAACATTGTATCAGCCGTTTGATTGTGTTAGTTATCCAACTTTAGGGAGACTAGATATGAGTGTGTATTTCAGAAAAAAAGTTTGTGTATATATAGTTTGGCTCCAGATAGAAAAACGATGCTCTTCAAAATTCCCATATGTTAAATGAAAGTGTTCTGTGTTGGACTTGTGCCAAAAATGTACAGAATACATTGTATTTAATACACCTTTGTGATCAGATTCTACTCTTGTGATGTGTGGTTTTACATATTGTATGCTTCATATTTCCAAAACATCGCTGCTGTTTGTTAAAGTTTATTAACAGATTGTACTTAGTTAAATGGAAATTCTTGCCCAGTACTGGAAGTTAAACCTGGACCTTCAGCTATGGTGCCATATACTGATCATTAATGACCCACCATGTGTTCATGAATTGCAAACAATGAAGTGAAATGACAATAATATAAATATCTGGGCAAGAGCAGGATTATTCTTGAATAAGTTTTTTCCGCTTGTTAATTTTGTTTGTTTTATATTTATTTTATATTATTGATGTAATATATTTCTTCATTCCATTTTTTGAGAGGACAAATAAATTGTATAAATTATTTATATTCAGATGAGTATCATGAGTTGTGTGGTCCATTTTGATTTTTGTAAAAAGAAATATTAAGGACTGACTTTAAAAATGAGTTTTTGTCTAAAGTGATATTGACCAAATTTCTACCTTTAAGTTAACTGTCATTGTTAAACATTTCTTATTTATAGTTGGCATTTGTCTAGTTGAACTTCCAGTCGTCGTTATGACTAAGGCTGCTAGTTTAAAAGGCACTCTAGCATCAGGCATTTTCCCCATGGGTAGGTACTTAAGGATCATGATCAAGTCACCTCTTAAATTTCTTTTTAATGAGCTAAATAGATTAAGTTGCTTAAGTCATTTACTGTAATGCATGTTCTCCAGCCCTTGAATAATTCTTGTGGTGTTTCTCTGAACTGTCTCCATTTTTTCACTGTTTGTACAGAATTGTGATTTCTGTTGTGAATCTGATCATTCTTCTTCAAGTGCTAGTCCCTATGTGGATTCCGTACGTGGGTATACATGCGTACCATATGCTGGAGCCAGAACTGTTTGAAGTAGTCTCTTTCGACCCATGTGTGCGTTGTGCATTGGACATGTGGTGTGTCTGAGGTTTTAATCGACTGCATGGGTCGATGCCCTCTCAGTTCTCTCATCGCCGCATGGCCAGAATCGGACCACGTTTCCTCCTCGTTTTTTGAACTACATAGCAAAAAAAAAACCAAAACCTCAAACAATTTTAATTGTTACATAGAGTTATTTTATTAATAAGTTGCTATTCAGTAGTCATAGTGTAGTTTGCGTCCCATCTTTCTACTCCATTCGGAACGTCCTGCCTGCTGTGGGGGAATATGCCCCGACAAGCCGGTTTTAAACACTGTGCTTCATGCCCGCATTCCTTCAGTGAACAATGATCACCAACATTGTTTTTACTGCCTCGATGAGACCCACTTCATAGCCCATTGCTTCATCTGGCGTTCCTTCCCGTCTTGAACCCTTGAGGCCTGAGAACTCAGACTACGTAAGCACTCCATGGAGGACCTGATGCATCCATGTCTGCACTTGAATGTGGCACTGACAGACCAAAGAGAGCACCCAGCTTCACTGTTGGTGAACACTGCACCCAGTACGGTGGCACCGGTGACATCAACAGCTCCAGCAAAACCCATCATGTTCATAAGAAGCAGCCATGGGCATAAGGAATGATCCCTGAGAGGGACTGCCTCCAAATGCAGCGTTACCTTCCCAAGCCATGCCAGGCTGGCGAGAAGTCACACGTTGATCCGGCAGCACCATCTCCAAAGAAATCTAAGATGGAAGGTAACACTAAACATCACCATGGCCAACTGGCATCATCTCCACCTTGGTCACCGGAGCATCACCAGAGCTCCCGGCTCTGTCCGCTCCACTGGGTACGTATGGCCTCTCATGCCCGGTACCATGCATGACCTGGTACCATGCATGTCTGTCCAACTGTACCCCCTCACACCCACAGCAGAGCTGCTTCTTCCCTTTGTGGGCTCCCTGCCACAGTACAGATTGCTTGGGGTGATGCAACTCCATCACCGGCAGACAAACCATTGCTCCTCTATCAACCACCCGCCCTACAACCTGGAACTTCATCACAGACCCTACCTGTGCCACTGGCTCCACCTGCCCCAATTGCACTGCCACTTCCCAGGCCAGCCATCGGACTCCGAATGGTCCTCAGAACCAGGCCCTATCTTTTCACCAGCACACTTCTATAGTCTGGAGCTGCAACACCTGATTTATGCACCAACATACACAGCACCCGCAGAGCCATGGTTCCGATACCCCCACGGACCACTGGCACAAACAGACCCATATGCCTGGTCCTACTGGCACCATTGGGACCCTTATCATGGCCCCAGGGCACCATTGCCTTCTCATTATCAACCTTTGCACAGTTACACTGCCATTCCCTTGGTCTATGAGGAACTACAGGGCACCATCATGACCATGGAGCCACCAGTTCTGACTGGAGCCTTGTCATCTCAGGATAAGGCACTCATCCTTCCCTCCCTTTTCCTTTCCCCTGTCCCCCTGCTCTAGTGACCATGGTCATTACCAAGATCACCTACGTCGCACGGCAATGGCCCTCAGTCTTCCAGCTGAGGATGTAAAAGACCCAAGTTCATTGTCATCCTACAACCAGCAGATCACTCACATCCTGTGCTCCCTGTTGAAAGTGCTCTCCTTCAGCCAGCCCCAAGCTGTCTCGCATGCCCCAGCATCCTATATCCCAACACCTAAACAAGCGGACAGACACTACTTTGTCTCTATCAAGGGCACTGACTTCCTTTTCACACACCCTCCACCCAACTTCCTCATAGTACAAGCGGCAATGGAACGCACTTAACAGCAGCATTTTAGGACCACTCCTCCAGATTGAGCAGCCAAAAAGATTCACCTGATCAGGTGCCACATTTATTCATCGGTGGGCCTGCAGTTCCATATTGCCAGCTATCAAGCTATATGGGCAAAGTATGACTTCAGGTCATACTGTAAATTGGCCGTGTTTCAAGCCTCACTTCCAGACGATAAAAAAATGGAATTTAAGTCCCTCATTAACGAGGTTAAATTAGTGGCCAAGGTCTCCTTTTCAAGCAACAGTTGATGCAGCAGATACAGAATCATGCTCCCTGGCATTTGGTGTGATTATTCTCTGGAATTCCTGGCTCCTAACTTCTGGTTTCCCTAAGGAGGTCGAAACCATCCTGAAGGGACCTCCCTTTCGACAATCAGAAACATTTCAGTGATAAGACCGACAGGTGTCTTTACTAGTTCAAAGACTCTTGTGCAATGCTTCAGTCCTTGGGCCTCTATACTCTGGCTTCAACTTGCTGCCAAAACTGGACTTCTTACCAACCTCGCTACTGCACCCGACCCATCTACCAATCCTTCCTTCCTTGCCGGCAAGAATAGCTCGCCGCTGCCAGTGCTTCCAACAACCTAGATTTTCCGCAGCCTCCACCTCCTTCACTTTCTCATAACACCTCTCCTCCTCCCCCAACACCCCTTTTGAGTTTTTCCTTGAGAACCGCAAACCCCTCTCCACTCCTCCAGTCTCTCTGGTTCTCTCCGGGGATCTTCTTGCTCTTTTGCAAACAATTGGAGCAAGATTACCACTGATATTGGGTATTAGGCATCATCCACTGGGTGTACCTCATAGAGTTTTTCGCCACTCCCCCCATGGGGTCCATGCAGACCCATCTCAACACGACAGTCTCCAGAAGGAGGCATGTACCTTCCTCCAACAGGGTGCCATAGCACGTGTCCTAAACCACTATTGTTGCCATAGCTGCTTCTCCTCCTAGTTTCTTATACTGATAAAAGGAGGGGGCCTCCACTCAATTCCAGATAGATGGGTGTTAAATCAATTTATCCACAAGTTCCATTTCTGAATAGGCACTCTGCCCCAAATCATCTCCCTCCGCTTTCGGACCTGGTTCGCAGCTTTCGATATGAAGAATGTGTACTTCCACGTGGACATGCATCCCACCCATTGCAAATTCCTTCATTTCACTGTGGGACATTCCCATGATCAATTCTGTCTCCTCCCTTTCAGGATTGCCGCCGCCTCCAGCATGTTCACAAAGGTCTTCACAGTAGTTGTGGCCTTTTATGCGACAACTGGCCTGCTCCCTGTTCCCATACCTGGATGACTGGCTCCAAGTAGCATTGTCCCGTGAACACCTCATTACTATCCGTACACTGTGGGATCTCTTCACCAGTCTAGGCATCTGCATCAATGAAGACAAGTCTACCCTCGTGCCTACCAAATAACTCATCTTTATAGGCACACATTTGGATTCCCTTGTGGGATGGGCCATCCTTCTATCAGACCACTTCACCACCCTCACCACAAAACTATAATATCACCCCCACACATGCCTCCGACAATGCCTCTTACTTCTGGGACACATGGCAACATGCACCTCCATCACTCCATCACTTCACGTGAAATGCTTTCAGCTTGGTGTATGGTCCACAGACAGACCACATCAACAGATGGGTCCTCCTCCTTCCCTTAGTGGTGACTTCCCTTTCATAGTAGTGTGACCCATCCAAGGTCATGGTGGGCATCCTCTTGAACCCTCCTACGTCCTGCACCACCCTCACCACAGATGCATCACTCGTGGTCTGGAGCACTCTCATAGTGGGTGATGTGGCCCAAGGCCTCTGGTCCCCCAGAGAAGCAAAGATGCACATCAATATCCTAGAACTATGAGCGGTCCAGCATGCCTGCCAAGCATTTCTTTCTCTCATCCACTCCAGACATGTGCAGCTTCTCTTGGACAACATGACAGCAGTTGTGTATATATAAACAAACAAGTGGAGCCAGATCTCTGACCCTCTATCTGGAGACAATCCATCTGCGGAACTGATGCGTACGACATGACATAGCACTTCAGGCAACCCATCTACTGGGTACGGACAACAACCTTGCAGACGTGCTCAGCTGCTCCTTTCGTTGCAACCATGAATGGGAACTTCACGACCCCACTCTTTTGCTCCACCTTCTGCCAATGGGGCACACCACACTGGGACCATTTCGCAACAGCTATCAACCACAAGCTTCCCCTCTTCTGCTCTAGAGGTGCTCTTGGGCAAGGCTCTCAAGGGGATGCTCTTCTCCCTTGGACACCAGAACTACATTATGCCTTCCCACCCATACTGCTTCTCTCACAAGTGGTCAGCAAAGTGAGACATGACCAAGCAGTCCTCATCCTCATAGCCCTCTTCTGGCACTGCCAATGTTGGTTCACTGATCATCTTCACCTCTCAGTGTTCCTGCCAATCCGTCTTCCCCCCTCTCCTGAACCTTCTCATGCAACAACCTGGCCAAATCTGCCACCCCAAACCCAGACCCTCTTCACCTTATGGCCTGGTATTTGGATGGGGTTTGTGAGTACACAGTGCATGATCCACATCTGTGCGAGATGTCCTTACACATAGCTGATGCCCAGCTTGCAGGGCATGCTACCAAGCCAAATGGAGGCGCTTCACAGATTGTGGACAATCCCTCCACCATCACTCCCTAGACACTGTGTCCGTACTGACGATCCTTGACTATCTGCTCAACCTTTGCGTTTCGGGCCTTGCCCACTCCTCCATACGAGTTCACGTGGCAGCACTCAGCGCCTTCCTCTCCTCCCCCTCCCTCGCCTATAGATGACTTCTCTGCCATTCAATTCTTCTGCAGTCTCCTCAACACCTGACCTTCGGTCTGGAAACCTGCTCCCCCTTGAGAACTTAACCTTCTCCTTTCAGCCCTCATGATACCACCCTTTGAGCCTCTGGCCACTTGCTCCCTCACCCATCTCTCCATGAAGGTGATATTTTTAGTGACCATCACCTCTGCTCAACCAGTCAGTGAACTGGCAGCTATGATGGCATACCCATAGTTACTGTAGCTGAGGGTTCTTCGAGATGTGTGGTCCTGATCTAGGTTCCAATCCTACCCCCCATTCTGTCTGCTGCAGGCCCTGTGCCTGTTGTAAGAGAGAACTGAGGGGGTGTCGGATGCACCACATGGCTGACACATGATGCACATACAGGTCAATAGAGACTACTTCAAAGAGCTCCAGCTCCAGTGCATGACACGCATGCTCATCCATGTATAGAATACAGTTAGGGGCCACACATCTCAAAGAACCCTCGCATACAGTAAGTAACATTCATTTTCTGTTACAAAGCATATTGTTTACCTTAGGCTTCCAAGTATTACATTGGAGTTTAGCATTTGAGAGAGAGAGATCTGTGTCAATTTGAATGCCCCTGATGGACTTCTCTTGGGTGAGTCACAATGGAATTTCTGTGACAGATGCTCTCCCTTTCTAGGTTTACATGTCATCTTTTACGTATACTAATGCGAGTCTAACAGGCACAATCATTCATCAGATTACCTTCCTCTATTCATAGTGGAAGTAAAAGCAAACTACTAGTATAGAAAAGCAGAACTTCAGTGTGTTCTTGTGGATAGAACTAAAGTTACCTAGTTGAAATTTGTGCCATTCCATGATCAAGTTAGGGAAGCCCCCTTAACATCAGGAGTTGCAGTGATTTGAGATCTTGGTTCCAATCTGTTTTTTTTATTGTGTGTTTTGTAGTCACCAATGAATATAATAACTCCATTTGTCGAGGTAGGAAGGCATAGTGCTGGCTTGGGTGTAGCTTCAACACTGCTGATCCTAGTTCAGATAGAATCAAATACCTCATTCACACTTTTATGGTCAAGAGTTTACATGTAACTTTCTGAGCAAATGTGGCAACTGCCTTTGTCTTCTAGCTCAGTTCAGTGTGTAAGACTGGAGATTGCTTTAAGCTTGAAGCCAGTGTTTCAGTTGGCAGATTAAATTGGGACTTGACCAGTAAGAAGGATGGAAATCCTATATTATAACTTATGGATCTTCCTCTTCTGAACTATTTGACACAGAATAGATGTTCTTGCATCATTTTACTTAAGTTGATCCCTTTGCTATCATCTCTTTTGATTAGAAATAATTCCCAGGGACATACAAAATAG
>ML675601.1:37504393-37506893 GCA_007922155.1 Mesoclemmys tuberculata | reverse complement strand
ACCCTGGCCAAGAGGAAGGAGATGTTAAAAAAAAAAAAAAAAAAAAAAACCCTCAAAACCAAAGCCCTTCTAAAATATATTAGAAGGGTGGGTGGGGAAGAAATCCCTTCCTGACCCTTGCTGGTGGCTGATGGAAAGCCTAAAGCATGAGCTTTAGGAACATAAGATATAAACCAGATATGAGCCCCAGGGCTGTTGAGCTCTGCCCACTACAAGCAACCCCATCATACAAGAGAACTCCTACATTTGTCCAGCTCTTTCTCAAAACTAATTACATTGTTCTTCCCCGCCCCACGCCCCACAACTCCTACTGGAAGTCTGTTCCAGAATCTCTCACCCCTCTGATTATTAGAGACCTTCTAATTTCCAGCCTAAATTTGTTCATGGCCAGATTATATCCATTTTTAATTTTCAGCATTGTCTTTTAAGTTAAATAGCTCTTCACCCTTGCTGGTATTTTATCCCCTAATATATTAATAGAGGGCAGCCATATCCCTTCTTGGCTTTCTTGTTGCTAGACTAAACTAGACAAGCTTGTCCCATCTCCTCTCATAGGATAGGCCTTCCATGCCCTGGATTATTTTAGAAGATTTTCTTTGCACCTGCTCCAGTTTAAATTCGCATTCATTCTACATGGCTGGCCAGAATTGTACATAATATTCCAAATTAGGTCTTACCAGTGCCTTGTACTCCTCTGTCTGTGCTGGAAATGCCTCCCCTGATGCATCCTAATATCACATTTGTATTTTTCACAACAAAATAATGACTTAAAATCTTCTTTTCATACTTTTCTCTGCCTTCTTAGATGGCACCTTCAGCAACTTGATTAAGCTATTCTTTTGTGGTCTTTCAAATATAGATTCAGCAGCAGTAAGCCTGGATGTGTTTTCCATGTACAGATGCATGTAGACATTATTAGGTCACTTTTTAATGTTCCACCAACGATCCTGTATTAATGTCAATGCTGATTCTTTTAATTCCTCCTTTAATATTTCTTCTGTTTCTTCACTTGCCACATCTACTAGTGTATACACATGTTTAGATCTGTTTGGAGAATATCTAAAGCAAACAGTTTGTCACTTTGATCAATTCTTTAGATTGTCATGTTTTGCTACTTTGAAAGTGATGATATTACCATAAAAGGTAACATCTACATTGATGTTCAGGGCTTTGCTTTTCAGTTTTTGTGGCATAATCGTGGATTTATCTTTGCTTTTGTTTCCTAATAAGCATAGCAAGAATCTTGACATTCTCATCAATTCCCTTTCAACATTTTAGATAGCTAATTTTCATTTACAAAGTAAATGCTTGTCCGTAAACGAAATTTTAATGTTTCTAGTAATAAAAAAAAACTTTTCAAGTATATTTTTATATAATTACTTGATAACAAAGATGTCCAAAAGATGGAAAACTCAAAAAAAGGCAATAAAGTCCACTAGAGATTTGATTTTTTTGGGAGAGGGTAAATCCATTTTGTCCCAGAATCGTGGAAAAAGACGTAAGTATGAAAAAACAAATGTATTTCAACAAAAATTATAGTACTGTCTGAGTCCTAATTTATTCATATTCTGGGAAAGTTTGAAATTCATCTATTCTGTATTTAAGGTATTTGAATGAATTTAAAATTACAGCTTTTGAAAATTTAAGGAAACAAACTATTTTTCAGCTTCTTTTCTCTTGCAATTATTTTGTTTTAAACAATTCAGCCTTTCATAAATAAATAAAATAAAATAAATAATAAATGGAGAAAATAGTAATCATATTACTATTTAATTTATTTATTATATTATTTAATTTATTTATTATATTATTATTATTATACTATTTATCAAAATAAATAAAATAAAATAGATAATAAATGGAGAAAATAGTAATCATCACAAGCAAACTTTTAAAACTTTTGATAGACAGGAGAGAAGGTGATCTGAACAAAAGATGTCTACATGCTAGAGCACCAAACTTCCCCAATGACCTCCTTCCCAAGTGAGCAGAAGGGGAACTCCTTTCCTGCAAACAAGTCAGTCTGTAGTAACTGGGCTTCTCCCATGTGTACTTCAGGAAGTGTGGCGGATAGGCATATGTGAACCATAGTAGATGCACCATACTGAAGGTCCTCCTCTGCTCTTCCTTAAGAAGTCTGCTGCACAGACAGCTTTCTATTCCTAGTGCATAACGTTTCCAACACCAAGCTTCTAGGGCTCCTTTTATATAAATAGAATTTACACACACTATTTTTTTTAAATTAACACTTAATGTCCCCGAAATGTTCTGATAAGCTTAATTCTGACCCACTAGATAGGTATACAAACTCTTTCGAATGTATATTTCATTAATGTAGCTGGTGTGTTCTCAATCTAGGAGCCATAACTCCTGAGGAGGAAAAGGCTTGCTACTGCTTCACATTCTTTTTAGGTGTTGGTGGCAGTGGGAAGGAATCCTGAACCTTTTTTCTAGTGTGTGTGTGTGTGTGTGTGTGTGTGTGTGTGTGTGTGTGTGTGTG
>ML675601.1:37398645-37504383 GCA_007922155.1 Mesoclemmys tuberculata | reverse complement strand
GTGTGTGTGTGTGTGTGTGTGTGTGTGTGTGTGTGTGTGTGTGTGTGATAAAAATATCTATTTCATTTTAAAGATTTTTTTGAAAGAACTGTTAGCCTCTTATAGATTTTATGAAAACTTTTCTGAATTTCTATGTAAGTTTTGACTAAGCATGATAGGTAACAGAAAAAATAAATGTGTTATCACTCTTGAAGTACAAATTCTACTATATTAACCTCATTGAATAACCCAGGCATCTATCTTTCTATAAAAAGGTAGAAGGTATTTGCAAAACCTGAAACTAAAAACAAATACTTGATGCCACACTTTGAGCTCAGTTACACAGGTGTAAATTCAGAATAACTGTCGTCTCCCAGAAAGTTACTTCAAATTTATATAGTGTTATATATACTAACACATATACTAGTGTTATGGCTTGGAATCTGTTGGGGGAGTATAGGCTATATAGTTACTTGTGTTTGTTGTGTAATATTTGTGTTGTCTAATATTTAAATGAAAAATTAAGTTTGCTAATATTTCTATTAAACTAAGTGAAATCATATCAAATATTGTTTTCAAAGGAATTAATACCAGTTATTTAGCTGCTATGTTGATTTTATTCTTTCAGATATTCTAAACTCCATTCTAAGAACACACACTTTAGGCCCAATTATTTCATCATTCTAGTTTCACACCTATGTAATTCCACTGACTTCACTGAAGTTACTCAGGTTCTTTCTTGTCTGATGATATCATCAGGCCTTTTAAATGCGTCTCTGACATACTTTCCCCCTGGTATCTGGGAAAAAAAAGTCGTCATCTCTGAATGTCCTTTAATATACTCTGTGATGTGGGGATTTTACTTTTAGTTTTAAGAGAACTGATTGTGTATGTGAGGGTATCTGTGTATGGTGAACTTTTAAGGAGCTCTGAATCATTGAATAGTGTGCAAATGCCATTTAAAGAGGAAGTTAACAGTAGTAATAGTACGTATAAAATACCTGTATGAATATAAAGTTACCAGAAAAAATCCAAATCTTAGCCCAAAATTTTATGATATAAATTTCCAAAGTTAAGTATGTAAATGAGTATTTAGAAATGTAGATAAAAGTGACCTGATTTTCAGAGCTCTTCAGTATCCTTAATTTTCATTGGGTTTAAAGGGAGTTGTGGGTGCTTGTTTGTGTCTAACTTCAAATGTTTAAGTTTGAAAATTGAGAGCTTATTTAATTAGATGAAATTGAAAAATAAATGTTTGACCCCGTGATTATATTATATGAATGAAAGTGAATGTTGTGGTTTCCAGTGACACTAGATGGCTCAGGTGATTGAAGTAATTATTCAAAATTGATGGGTGGTCTTGTGAAAACCATTTACAATTGATGGCTTCTAAATAGAGGAGGAAATGTTGTTAAGCAAAAGATCTGTATAGACATCCATGTTTTAGAAGCCGTTAGTCTTTTCAGTATCTTAGTATGCTCTGTGTATACATTTTTGTCAATTGTTCTTGTATGTAACAGCTACATTAAGTTAAAGTAGTTAAAGAATGTAAGTACCAATGCAAAACACCTTCTCACTAATGTCTTGAAGAGTTTGTCTGTCAGTGTAAAAATTTCTGGAGATTGTTGTAACATTAACTTCTTTTTAGAAGGAAGTGTAATCACAAAAACGTAATGAAGCTTCAATGCACATTCTAAGTTACATTAAAATAGAGTTCCTCTGAGTAGCATTTCAAATAAAGTAATAAAATAAAAATACTGTCCATTGGTCTTGTAACACTGTACTGTAACTATATGACTATGAGTAACCCAGTAAAGAAACAGAGCTGTTTAACTTGTACTGTGTTACCAAATGAAGACTTTCTAAAAGACAGGAGATAGCATCAATCTTGAGCACCCTCTGCTGACCAAACTGTGATATGGCAACGCTTTAGGAAATTGCTTGCTTATCTTTTAAGCCTTGATGTAGGCAGTATACCGTGGCAAAATATTGAAATGCATTACTAATGTTAAAAATGTTACTAATTATGCAACCAGAGTCATCAACCAACAAAGCTTTGTTTCTGAAAGTGACAACTGTAGATTTAGGAGTTTCTGGGGATAAAGCAGATAAGTTTTGGGTAGATTTTGAGCTGTGTAGAGTACTAGAAATAATGGGACTACAAATAAAATTAAGATTCATAAATCATTTTATGATAAGCATGAGTTACCCTTCTTTTGGTTAAATTCACCTTGGTTTGTTTGTTTGTTTTTTCTTTGTGAAAGCTACAGTTTTCTTGAACAAATATTAAGTAGTACTCTGTTATGATAAAGCATATAGCACATTTGAAAGAGAAGAGATCTTTTTAAAAAGTCATGAAAACTATGGCCAAGATTTTTAAATTTGGGTACCTTAGTTTAGGCAGCTAAATCCCTTATGTAGGCATCTAAATAAAAGGCACTTAGAGCTCCTTTTGTGGTCAATGTGACTAGTGAATATTGAGCATCTCTGAAATTCAGGTTACTTTTACTTAAATGTATTTAAGTACCTGACTTGTAAGAATACATGACAATGAAAAATCAGTTATGTTTATCTGAGGGAAGTAGAGAGGGGAGGAAATGTGTAGGCTTGTATTTTAGATTCCTGAGCAAAATTATAAATATTAGCCGTTACCAAACTGGAAATACATTTTTAGGCGAGATGATTATATTGTTAGTTAATTCAAGCATGGGTATCATACAGATTACAAAAATAGCCCATTAACATAAAAGAAAATAACCATAAATTGACAATTACAGAGTGGTCTAATTCTTAAAATGTATTGATTATCCTTTGTGGAACAAACATGTCTGCTTTTAAGAATCTAGCATTAACTTCTCTTGTTCTGTATAGCTATAGAAAAATTAATGAGGCAAAACATTTTGTAACAAAATAAAGGCATGTAGTTCACTAGATAAAAAATTTCAAGTAGGTAACGTATTGTATTTTAAGGCACTATTACAAATCAAAAATATAAAGATTCTCAACCTCCAAACCAGTTTAGCTTAACTATTACATTCAGGTTTTTAAGCACATGATTTACTATTCAAAATAGCATAAAATCAGTTCAGTACATCTCCTATGTTGTGTGAAAGATAGTGTAACAGCAAAAAAAGTATGTACAAGCGAATTCAAACAAAATACACTTGAAGATCCAGATTGGTGTTTTCTGGAACTTTTGCTATAAACATTATCCTCTAGTAGAATTTTTTATTATTATTTTAAAGGCTAGTAAAGTGTTCACCAATTTTGAGTAGTTTGCCCATGCCTCCTGTCCCCCCGAAACAAATGATCCTAAAAGTACAGGACTTGTAATAACTTTGGCAACACTTTGGAAAATGTTCCTCTGCATAGTCCTTGTTGCCCCTTATGATTAAACAAAGGACTGTGATGTATTTAAAAACTGACAAAACAGTGAGTGGCAAACAGAAACCTTTTTCACTAAATGATCATTTTAGGTATTTCAAATGTTTTGTTTTTCAGTTTTGGGTTTTTTTTTTAAATGTGTGTATGTTCTCTTGGTTTTGTACATACTTATTCAAAGGATAAGGAAGGTATTGGTGCAGAACACAACATATTATGTACAACATTTCATGCTGTTTGGTATTGGGCACAATAAGATGAGTTAAGGGGGAATGTGCAAATTTAAATTCCCTTCGTCTTGTTGATTTGAGTCATAATCTCACATTTAGAATTTTTTTCTTTACTCTGTTACCCAATGTGCCCCCTTGTTTAATAAAAAAAAAAAGCACAGTATGAGAATTGATGTGTTGAATCACAGGAGTCCCTTTGAAGTTATTACAATTAATAGCAAAAGTACGTTTTATAGACTAAAATCTACATGTGTAAATAGAATATAGTGACAAAGAGTAAAATTTGAAATGGGATTGCAACATTCTGGTTCATCACTTTATGTGGGGAGACTTTGAAACATAAGTAATTGAACCAATAAATTCTGCTGGTAAAAAATATAATTTTTATTTAACCGATGACTGGCATAATAAACCATAGTGCCTCAGATATGTTTGGCTGACATACATTAAGGACATGTAACGTGTAAGTGTGAGAGAGAATAACTGTAAACTAGCCATTTCCTAAAGGAGAAACCTTGTTTCTGTTCAGTTCAAAAGGTAAAGAAAGGGGATGAGAAATGTGGATTAGGAAAATTGTGTATGAGCAAGAAAACAAAGAGTCTGAAATAGCTAAACTTTACTTATTTTTCTTTCTTGATATTCCTGCTAAGTAAAAGTAGAGTTGTAATGACTTTGAAGTTGGTAAAGAAAGAAAAATATGAATATATATTATTTCTTGGATGAAATTTAGTGTTCAGTTCAGAGTCTATTTTAGTAGTGAAGACATTTTTAGCTATTGAAATGCAGATGAGGGCCAAATCTGGCCCTATACATGCCATGCAACCCCAATGCAGTCAATACAATGTTAGTCAGTGAGAAATGACCACAATAAAATTACATTTTAAATAAACTTTACAGAAGGAAGTACCTCAAAATGTGCCTTTAAAAAAAAAAAAGTTTTGTAGGTGAGGAAATATAGGATAATTTTATGTATTTAGGCACATTGGAAGAATTATTCTGTAAGTAGTATAACAGCTGTGAAAAATAATATTTTCATAAGATTAAACCTAATAGGGCTATTATGTCATAACAGCTTTATTTTTATGCACTGTCTAATTAAGGAAGGTTGATGTTTTTGTCACTTTCAACCTTTCTTACAAAAATTAAAATAAGTTGATTTAGTTAATGTAGTGGTGTGATTTGGGCCTTCTTGCTTTCTGATGTACCATTATAGTGTTACATTATGAAGATTAGATCCTTTACTCATTCATTAACTGAAACATAAATAAAATAAAAAACTAGACTGATAGATTTTTTGTTTTGTTTTGGTTAAGCAGGAGAATACCATATTTATCCTTTTTTGTTGGTATAAACCATTATTTTACTGAGAACCATTAGCTATTTAAAACTTGGTACATAAATTAAAGAGGAGCTAAATGGATTTGTGATTGTTGCCATTAGTAGCATTTTAGATTATACAAGCAATTATTGTGTTCATTATCCTAGAGCAGCCCCTTTGCAAAACTATTGTGCCTGTCTTAGACATTATGTACAAATTTTCCCTTGGAGATTAAAATTTCCAGTGGCATATTTAATTTTGTTATCACAGTTGTTTCAAACAGGGCAAATATTAAGACAAGCAGAAGAAAATTTATTTAACAAATATAAGAAATTGCAGTAAATGATGAAAATTACTCAGTATACTTAATGTTTTTCTTATGTAGCCATAATTACTTATTCTGATTATGAATATTTTAGGGGCAGAACAGGTTCTTATGATTATGAAAAGCTTTGTTCTTTCATAGGTAATATATGTTAGAATTTCTTGATAAAAGCACAATTGTTGAATTATATTGAAATATGATCGTCCCTAATTCCCCTATACTACAGTATATTTAAAAAGAAATTGGTTAATTAGTTTTTTCTTCGAAATGTGAGACACATTTTTTAACTACTTGGATAAAATAGTGAATAGTTTGTAGAAACTACTGTACATGTAAAATTATAGTATAAAACTATTTACATTAGCGTGCATGTGTGTGTGTATAAAATTTTAGGAGAGAATTTTTGAGGAATGCAGTATGCAATTTAAAGAATTCATTTTTTCCTTGTATATCCTCCTCTTTTGAATGGGTGTCACATATAAAGTTGACTTTACCGTAGAAAGCAAATAGAAATGTTAAGATTGTCTAATGACAGTAACATGATGTTTGAACTATTGAGGAGGAAGGAAGTTATCTTTTATAACAATTAATCACGACCCCTGAAAGAAGACTTTTTTTTTACTGTCTACTTGAAAACGTATTTTACCTAAGTTTTCTTTTTCTTCTTGGTTTTAAACACTGTTCCAACAACATTGTAGTTACTATTATATTCACACCTGTCTTCATCAATTAGAAAAGTTATGAATACTTTGAATTAGCTACATGTCAACGTGCAGTGGACTACATTTAATGTTTCTGTCCTATGAATGGCATTTTTTCAAAAGAAACTTTGTAATCATTTTTGTTAGTTTTTGTCTTGGCTTTTACAGTCTTTCACTGCTATGATGCAGGGGGGGAAAGTGAGGTAGTGGTTATGCATATTGCAAGACAGTGATTCTTTATTTTATGACCAAAAAAAAACCAACTCTAGAAGGCCAGATTAAATCATTCCTTTCACTTTTTAATGGGATTTGGATGAATAGAGTAAAATATGCACTTTGCATTCATTGATAGCATCTTTAGGTTGAGGTAATTGAGTCTTTTTTCCCTGACTGAATGAATAATGACTTCATCTGATCCTCAGCGAGGCCTGAAACTTAGACCGCCTTTGTCAATGCAAAAAGATCAGGGCTTTGAAACATGTTCTACTTCCCTGGCTTAATTTTTCTTCATTTTAATCCAAAAACCTATTTTTCTCAATAATTCAAGCATAAACTATGTAGGAGTAGAAGCAGCGGAAATTGCAAGATATTTGTCCTCGTTGTGCTGCTTTTTAAATGCAGCTGATAAATCAGCCGCTGTGGTCTTCAGCTGCCTAGTTCTCAAGGGAAGGGACAACCATGCTCAGCCAAGAATGCTGGAATTTTTCAGAACTGTTTAAATATAGTTTCTTTACAGATTGTTTGTTACCTAGGAAAATGTTACGTTTTACTGTCCCTTGCTGGCAGGGTCTAAAGATAAAAGAACCTCTGTGATGGGGCTTAGGCATGTCTTGCTGACATAATTTTCCCACATATTTTACAGACTAAAAGATCATCCAAAAAAGTGGTTCTCCAATAGTTAGCATACAGCATACATTATTGGAATAATGGGAATCTCAATTTCACAGTTTTAAAAATATCTTTTCATTAGAAACATATCTGATAGGAGATCTACTGACATGACACATTATTTAGGATAACACTTATCAGTGGTATTAAATATATTTTTTTTACTTATGGAAAGCCTGGGTTCTATTTTACCATTTTAAATAAAAATCAATAGACATTCCATATGAAATTAATTTTAATATTTATCTCAGTATTTATGAAAAGCTTCTTTAGTAATAAGATGGATCTTATATCATAAATATATGATTTTTAAAAGGTAGAGGAAAGATTGATGAAATAAGGTCAGATTTCTAAAATGATATTTCTATTAAAGTAGTACTGTATGGTTACCAATTACAGGTAGTGTTAATATCTCTCGTATCTTTTGTATTACTTCATATCTAACTTGTGATTTTCAACTCCACCACGTCTGATGGTCTTATACAAAGAAATCATGTAGATTTAATAGTTTTGCTCAAAAGAAATGCTTGTCTGAATACATGATAGAAGGAAATAACTTTTTTCCCCCTAAAAGGGTGATGGTCTCGATATAAACTAATGGTCAGATATAGACTAATTCAAAAAAGCATTTTGGGACAGTTCACACTGTGATAGTTGGATTTATTATTGGCCTGTAACAGAAAACTTCCATCTCATGTAAGTGTGGAAAACATTATTCAGATTTGGTTATTCAAATTCAGTCAAGCATAATAAAAACAAATTTGTAATAACTATTAATGGCCTTTTAGTTTCTAGTTGTATAATTGCATAAGATGTCAATATGTGAATAATTTATGGTTAACATGTATTTACTGATTTATATTGCTTCCTTTAGGTTGGTTTGCTGGACCTTGAACTGAATCAACTGACCAAAGCCCTGTTTTTGGCTCTAGTTGCCCTTTCAGTTGTTATGGTAACCTTGCAAGGATTTGTAGGCCCATGGTACCGCAACCTTTTTCGGTTCCTCCTCCTGTTTTCGTATATCATCCCTATCAGGTATGTATAAGAACAAGAGAAAAACACTGATGTCTAATTTCACTGAATGAGGCTTTCTTGAAATTTATACTCCGTTCTCATTGTGAAGGAAATTGATCTTATCAGGAAGCTGAAGGAGAAGGTGCCAACAAATCTGCTGATTCCTGAAGGATCACTCTACAGAAAACAATACTGTTGTATTTTTTTGTATAATGTTCATCTTGCAGGAGTAATCAGGATATCTAATCCTTTTACTAGCATAAATGTATTAATAAGGATACAATCTTGGTATATCAGAGGATACAGTTTTAGAAAACATGTGTATCTGAATGAAGCATATGATTTATTTTGGCATTTGTAATTTCTAATGCCTTTTCAGTTATTTAAAGTGTTCTGGTCTTTCCAGTTAAAATACTGTATAAAATTTTTTTTTTACTATACTAATGATATATTGAATGTAGCTTACTGGCTATATAATACAAATGCTCCTGTAACCAAACAGAAACTTTCCCTAAATTAATTAGTTCATTAAGCATGAGTTCAGTATATTCAAACTGCAGATAAAATAGAGCACAATGTACATAAGTATTTGTAATCTTGTCCTGTACAGAATGTACAGCTCTCAACAGGAACCTTTATGTAGCTAAGAATATCTTTTCCCTTTCTGATAATGTTTTCCATAGCAGAAATGGGAAACTCCCTCTGCAAGTCAAGATAAAGATAATTGTTACTATTTCAATATTTGTTAATTTAATCACCAATAATATATTCACTGCTGCACAAGACACAAAAATAAGTACAATCACAACCCTGGAAACTTTCAGAAAACTAGGTAAATCCACGTTTGGTACGCCATAGCATTTTCAAGAAGAGCAAAGATTTTTCTATGTAGTATGGGAAGAAGATGGAAGGGACATCTTTGTCTAAAAACACTTCTCCCTGTGATGGCTTTTGTAAGTTCACATATGTATGTGGTTGAAACAGAGTGAAATAGTTTGACTCACAAATTTGACCTGTTTTACACTCCGTTGGTAAATGTATCTATTTAAAAATATCTGAAACTTCTTTTTAAAAAAAAAAGTATTTGAGTATACTGTGAATGCAGAATGGGGACTAAATATATTTGTCAAAAGGAAAAGGGCACAGTTAGATAGAGAAATAGTATTTTCTAGCCTTTAAGAGAATATTGGGAGCAGTGGAAATTTGTGGGTTTTTAGGTAGTATGTAAACTAAAATATATTCTTAATGGTGTCCATTTATTGTGAAACCAGAAATATTTGTTTTCTGTGTCTATTTATGTGCACTATTAACCCATCCATGTATGTGAACAAATTATTTAAAGCAAGACTCTTGATCCTGTTGCAGAAGGCCAGAGCTGCTGCTGTTAAATTCATGATCTCTAGTCAAGGAACTGAATTTACCGGAAACCAGGAAGGCTCCTCAGTTTACCTTCAATAGAACTACATTGTTGATCTTTCCCAGAGTTAGCCCACAAAAAGTGTGGCCTTAAACAAACAAAATTCTCACCAATAAACAACTCAAATGTCAGGGTGTCCTCAAAGTTAAGCTGAACATAGCAGGAATTCTATTTAATTACTAACTTCAGTTCTATTGACCACTGAAGCCAGAAGATGCATGTAAGTATTAACCAGCAGGCTCCTCTACCCATATCTGAGACTCTCTGAAAGTGCGGGAGGAGCCTCATTTTGCTTACTAGCCCTTCGTAGTTTAGTGCTGACTCTACTGCCACTGACCAGTACCTGCTGTTCCTGGTGTGAGATGTACTTACTCTTTTAAGTGTTTCTGGCTTACCTGTTAAGTTAGCTTTTATGTCCCAAGAAGTTCTTCTCTCTCTAGTTAAATTGCTGTTTGTTGTCTAATGGTTACTACTAAACTGGCATTTCATTGTAAATCTGCATTTCTGGGACAAGAAGCTAGTAAAATCTGTCAATATTTTGTCAGCCCAGCATGATGATTTGCTGTCATGCCCAAGTCCTGCTTTGTTTCTTTGTAGAGCATTGGCTGCATTTTTCCCCTTTTACTGTGACTGTTTGAACTCTCTATGGAAGTGTGGCATTTTAGAATTTTTGGGTGGGGAGCATCTTTCTATCTAAGGATGGTATAATAACTCCGTTACTTCTTGTGTGTTACCATAGTTTGGCATGTATATTAAAGGGTTTTAACTACCCTATTGAGGCAAAAAGTGCTTGTATTTCTTAAAAAATTGTGGGAGTGGGTTGCCATCTCTCTCTGAACATGTAAACTAAGGAAGGGTTGGAGACATTTGTAGGGGGCCATCTGCTTGGGAAAGAGTTCACTATATTCATTTTAAGCCGAAGGTTATAAAAATAGAGGGCAAATATGTCTTGTTACAGGGTTAAATTGGGGAGTTTGCTTGTTAACATACTGAATTCTTACATACTGACCCTGCTCCCTCTTCTTGAGCATGAATGGTCCTGGATGAAATTGAATAGAGTGAAGTATATACAGGGTATGCAGAGCCCCTGATTGCCACAAAGCTTAACTTTCTGGTAGATCTATTGAGGGCAAGGAAGGACTGCAGGATCTGATCCCCTTCACCCCATGGAAGAGCAGCCTGTGTGCTGCAGTAGCATGGTAGAGTAGCTCTGTGGTAACTCGATTTCTTGCCAAGGAACATTCTGTCACATCTCCACTTCTGCAGGACCCACCTGTATTTTGTATAACTGTATTTTCCCAGCCTGGGAAGGAGGAACTGCTCCTTGCATGACCACATAGCAAATTTCATTTTCCCCGTTTTCAATATACTGTCCTGGCATATTGCTTTGAATGCTATTTTTGAATTATTTTTAACTACCTTCTCTGATAATATAATAGGATTAGTTCTATCAAGTACATGAGATAGTCTGACAGGAAATGCCATCAGGAAAGATACCTGACTGAGATCTGAGATGCGGCATAATTGATATCTGAAAGAAGAGTAGGCTGGAATCTAGCAGAGAAATAGACTTTCTTGTCCAACAGACACATTTATTCCCACACTTTTTTTAAACTTGAGTCAGTCCTTTATAAGGTCACCACCCACTCTCAATAGAATAAACAGCTCAGATCATACTGTTGTTCAAATGTCACTACACTTCTCTTCCTCTCCTCAGAATGAGGTGAAGACTGACCATTCTCAAGCTTGTACTTCAATTGTAAACTTCCTGGAATCATAATTGTAAGACTAATGATAAGGAAGAGAGTCTTTTCTCTCACCATGAGATCCTTCAAAAAAGGGGGAAATATTTGAGCTGTTCTCCATAGATAAAGAAAATCAGCTGCGGGGGGGGGACTGGCTGTTACTGAGCATATCCATACTGGGAACTGTATTGGTGTGTCTATTAGTTAATACAAATACAGAGTTAAGCAACACTTTATATGGAAAAAATATATTAGATTCATCTGGCCTAAAGCAGGTTTTTCCACTTCAGCAATGAAGCAGATCATCATATATGGCCATATGTCTGGAAAAGGCCACATAGATACAACAGCAAGGTGAATAGGGTACAGGTGACAGGTCCTTGACAAACAGGTCCAACAATGAAGGAACCCCCCAGTCCTTTCATTAACCCATATATTGATGTGTGGTACAGGAACTTATGAGAGAATTCCCCTGTTAGGTTCCCAGCTCTTTCAGAGGCAGATAGAGGGACATTAAAACATACTGTAGATTTTTATGGAGTCATTTGAGCATTTAAGTGTCTGCTCTAAATAAAATCCTTGTTCATTCTTCCTCTCTTTTTGCAAGACCCTCTCAGCACCTGTGTTCAAGTATCTGTTGCCATCACTGAGACCATTATAACTTAACTACGTAGAGAGAAAATTGGGATATGAATACACCTTCACCACAGTCATACTGCCAATAGTAATGTCAAGATCATAGTTGAAGTTCTGTTCTCACATACCAAGTGAGTGGATGGGCCTGTTCTTGAGTGCCTCTGCTCTTCTGTTGCTGGTCTTTGGCAATAACTCCTCATCCCAAATGGTGCTGTCCTGGAATCCCATAGGGTTCCATCTTGTCTAGTTATGGTTAGATGATCATGTGGCAGCAATATCCAGGGATACCTTTTTCATCTCCGTTTGGTAAAGAAGTGATACTAATTTCCTTTGGATGCAGACCTTGTTTCATAATGTATGCCTTTATCACTTCCAGATTAGACTACTATACTCGTACCTTAAATAAACCCTGAAACTGGAAATTGGTGCAAGGTCATACCTGCTTATAATTTTGTTTTCTGTGATCCACATTAGCAATATTTTTGTTTCCAGGCAGAGTTTAAGATGTTGGTTTTGACTTATAAATTCTTACGTGGCATGGGGCTTGCCTACTTGTGAGAGAACCTCTTTCCCTGCAAAATGCTGCTGTCAGTGGAGGCACCTGAGCTGGAGCCATTTGTTTAAAAGCAAGGGAGCTGCTGGCAGGGTATTCTGTGAAGGGCTCTTCATTTTGTAGCATATTTGAACTTCTTGTGTCAAAATAGTTTGAACCTGTCAGATTTCAGGGCATACTACAAAGCCCATCTATTTATTCTGGCTTTTGAGGTGGCAGAGCATGGGAAGGGTTGATATTTATTTTTGAACAGGGAGATGTTATTTAGGTAAGAATGTATTTCTGGTTGGTTATTCTTATGTTTTGGGGTAAATGGATGATTTTGGCTTGGTTTTGATATAATTATGTTTTTAGTGTGAACCTCTAGTATTATCTTGCTTATGCATAGAGAACATGGAGGCTTAATTCATGAAAGACAGTATGTGGCTAATTTTAAAGAGAACTAGCAGTCACATGTATTTAATTTAAATGAAAAAAATTAAAATATTACTCTCATTACATAGCACACATGGAGTTTGGATGGGTTGAATGAACCTGCGTCTTGTCAATGCTCATGAAATTTTGTTTGGAAAAATTTTAAATGGTTGTCAGCTTAGTATGTAAAACCAATTACTAACATGCTGCTGAAAGGAAGCTTTCTTCATTTCTGCCACGAGCAACCACCATTAGAAACTTTGGCGATAAGGAGGTTTTCTAGGCAGCTAATATATCAAATATACTGGCATTGAATTACGACTGTTTTTCTGCTTTTTATTTCAAATTCTGCCACTTCCCTCTAAAAACCTGCACTTCATGCTGCGTGCCTCCCTTCCTTGGCTGCCAGCAGTCCGTGTGTTATAGAGCTAGAATATTTCATTGGGAGCCAGGAGTACTGCAGCCACTAGGGGCTAGGGCAGCTCCAATCCTATTATGATTCCCCCAATGGCAATAGGTAGTACTGGTTGTTATCAGCTATCTTACACAGTGTCTATAATGTGGCTGACAGCTGTGGTGTTATTAGCTAGGCTTAAACTCATTAGTTCATAACAATAAACAACCTCTGCAGATGCTGCTCAAGGGCTTCCAGTCTTTCCTTTGCTTTATTTTTGATGTTTCCTACAACATAACCTGTTTCTCCAGCAGATATCTCCATGGCTCTGCAATGGCAAGATGCAGCACTTGACTCCAGTTTAATTAATATTATATTAAAGTGCATCACAATTCTTTTGCAAGAAACTGGACATAACCTTTGAAAATGCCATGGAATTAAATAAGCTTCAGCTACCTGGTCAGGAGGAGAAAAATTTAACAGTGCCTGGGAACAGCAGTGGGAACATCTTATTTATTTTGTATGCTTCTATTATGTCACGTTTTATTCATCTCTTGAAATTAAATAAGCTGTGCTTTCAATCTCTCCTGTAATGGAAGTCTCATCATGCATCTATTCATTGTCATCTATCTATGGGCCCCCTCCTGTTTTTTTGTTGTATCTTATTTCAAATAAGATGACCAGAACTGGAAAAGTATTCTAGGGGTGAGTATGCCCATGCTTTAGTATATTATATAAAATTTTCAATAGTTTCTGTCCCATTCTTTATAACATACATCTTCAAATTTTGTTTGCGTTCTCATGGCTATGGCACCCTGAGACTAGGTTTGTCACAGAGCTGTCTACAGTGATGTCTTTGTCTTGGCTGGGTACAGAGTCCAGCAATGTGTACGAGTAATTTGCATTTTTCACTCCAATGTACATAACTTTTCATTTAACAACGTAGAATTTCATCTTCCAGTGTTTTATCCATTCAGTTAACTTGGTTAGGTCTCTGGAGTTGCTCTTCTTTAACCTAAATGCTTCTGTCATCGGAAAACTTTGCCACCTAACTGCAAAGCCCCTTTCTCACACAATCATAAATATATCAAATAACACAGATCCTAACAGTGTATTTAGCACCATGCAGTTTACCTTTGTCATGATAAAATTGGATCATATATTTGTACTGCTGCTTGACATTTAGCTACTTTCAAATCCATAACAATACTTTGCCTCTCACCCCATGACTACTCAGTTTCGTTAGTAACTTCTTGCGAAGGAGTGTTGAAAGTTTGTTCAGTAGTTCCTTCACTGATTTACTGACCTATTAAAACAAGTAATATAATAACGACACGTCATTTTCCTTTGTAGAAGCTTTGGTTTTCAGACCTTTCATATCATGATCTTCCTTGTATTTTATTGTTTTGTTTTCTTATTTCTGTTCCCTATGCCCCATTTAGTTGACTTTTGGATAGCCTTTGTGACATTGGAATAGTAAAACTTGGGAAAAGATTATCAGGAAGATTGATCATTACTCAGAAACTGAAGGACAAATAGCAACCTAGAGTTGTGGAATAGCTCCAAATGTGTTTGGTCCATGGCCGACCTATAGATTATTCAATATAAGTGAAGATAAAACCTTTCAATATCCATTTGTTATATGTATGTAGTGAATCTGCCTTTTGTAATTTAAAAGACTTTTAGTTTGTGCTTATGCTGTACCTTGTTTGAACTGATCACGAGCAGCTTTAGTTGCTTTCGTTGCCCTTTTGTCTGGGGCTGGGCAACTTTCAATTACAAATTCTAAGAGAAGACATTCTAAAATTACAGAGAGCAGGGCATTTTTCTTAATTTCTTTCTATCAATTCGTACTTTTTTGTATTTATATTTCATTTATGAGAGGAAATCACCACAGTCTGGGCATACAAACCATAAAAACCCCAAAGAATTTAATATTACAACTGTTAAGTAAGTTAAACTTGCCATAATAAAAAAGGTATAAACATGCCCTTCCCAGTCTTTCAGGAAAAAACTACAATATATGTATCATATGTATATCGAATAATGTCCAGAAGCGGGACTAAGTCAAGTTTTGTCAGGCTAGTGGTGATTCCAGAGTTAAGGATCTTCCACTAAGAATTGCCTGTCCCTAGCCTCCAGCATTAAACTCTAAGAACTGTTTACCAGCTTACCTCTATTTCAAGAACTTGATGGTTTAGACAGCAATGGCAAAGTAAAGCCTGATCCAATTGATGGCACCA
The DNA here is from genome assembly GCA_007922155.1 of Mesoclemmys tuberculata. Lineage (NCBI taxonomy): Eukaryota > Metazoa > Chordata > Testudines > Chelidae > Mesoclemmys > Mesoclemmys tuberculata. The sequence continues at coordinate 37,489,145 of ML675601.1, read as the reverse complement.
CAGAATCCTGAGCTTCAGAGGTGTCACTGACTTCTATCAGAGTTACCAGTCCTCAGATGCCACTTGGAGAGATTTTCGGGGCTATGCAGTTGTGATTCAAATTGTAGAAGAAAGTTCATGTTCCATCTGAGTTTGTTCTCCACGAGTGGAGTCATGAAGCATGGAATGCATTTCAAAACAGCATTAAGCTGGCCTAGCATCTGTTCTGGCAACCTTCAGTACAGCTGCTGTCTCACGAATAGATGCTTGGAGGTGGGCATAATCACACTTGGATGTTATTAAGAAGCTAAAGGACCTACCATAAAATACAACCCCTCCAAAAAAAATATGAGGATGAGGTGTGGGCCATTTTACAAAGAGATGTAAGTGACAAAGAACCTGTATTCTCTAGGCTCGGTATTTCACTCTCCCACTACCTTCTGCTATAGAAAGTAGAACGTAAAATGCACCTTCTTGGAATTTAGCAACACTACCGTTCAAATCACTGACTAGATTCAAAGTTGTGTGATAGGATAATTTTTGGGGGTGTTTGGCCCCAACAGCAGCAGAAATGCAAGTGTCCTATGACCCCTCTCTTCAAGCACTAAAAGACTTTAGAGTTTATAGCCATTCCATCGATGCCAGCAACTTCACAAGACTTCCAAGGAAGACTTTCGGAATTTTACCCTCAAAGCCTAAGTCACCTCGGGCTACGTGGGTCTTGACCGTTGTTCAGTGACGCTGCAGGACCATTTTTCAGAAAATCCTTCCAATTATGCATAGCTATCATTGCCTGCCCACCTCTTTCTGTCAGTGGTGAGAATACCCTTGGGAAACTATGTATCAGAAATCCACCCACTCTTAAAGGTCATAAAACCTGTGCTGCTGAGAAAAATAGGAGAAGAGATTTTTTTCCAGGTACTTCCTCAAACTCAAAATTCAGGGCAGCTGAGACCTATCCTAGATCTCAGTAATCTCTGTGTAGTTAAAAACTTGAGGAACCATCCTGCTTCTCGTAACTAAATTCAATTAACTTAAAGTCCATATCTAAAAGCCTGTCTGATTGTCCTACTGCTATGATCTAGCAAGTATATATATGTTTATATATGTTTGTTTATATATATAAAATATTGCATATAGGAGACCAAGACAGAATACATGATGAGGTTGTGACATAAAGGTTGTATTGTCATGAGATTGAGATCTCCACATTACTTATGAGGGGCTTTCCCACTCATAAATTAAGAAGGCCATTCCAATGAGTTTAGGTAAACCTTCATATCATACCATTATGTGTTCTGTATATTACATATGTTTTATAGAAAAAATATTATACAAAAGATTTAGGCAGTTGTAAGTAGCTTTGTATTTTCCCATCTGTAGTCTAGGTCACTTAATGGCAGTATTGTGAACCTAATTGTACAGTTCTTTAAGGGAGAGAGGAAATTAATAAATGTAAAACACCTCTATGTTTACCAGAAATATTATAGCTATTCTATACATAAAATTATCGTGACTTTAAAATATCACATATAAGGGTCTTTCAGAGCTAAAGGTATATGCCAAACTGATTAGATACAAATTCTAAGTGTGTTCCATTGCAGAGATGAAAAATCTCTCCTTTCAAATGATACAAAGTTTCAGTTTTTAACCCTACAGGGTTGGGAGACATCAAATCATAAGACTGTCACTGGTCTGGGGCCTGAATATTATCCATCCTGTACCTCAGGCCAAGTGAATCGTAGTTTTTCTCTGTGTGGAGAAGCAGGTTGTGAAAGTGGAATTCTGCCTTTTGCAGGAAAAAAGGAAACTTTTAAAAGGTACCTTGATATAACAAAAAATGGCAGCTGTTTGAAGCTGTTCAGAGATTTGGAATGATAGTAGTAGTGCTGTAGGAAATGGTTTAATGAGCAAAATATAGGTGCAGTGTCCAAAGAAATGAGAAATACAATTTATTATATGGATATCACCTCCATATATAATATGCATATTATTTATGTTGTTCTAGCATTCAAAAAGTATTAGATGCTAGTCAAATGTGTAGGAAGACATGGTCTCTGCCCTGAAAAATCTATGTAGAAGTATTATGAACTTCAATGTTTCCAATCTTGGGCACTAGCCTATTTTGCTTATTGCCTACTGATGATAGTTTTTTAAAAAAAAAGAATTTTTTTTATTGAGATCTTTCAGGTTACTTTGTCTCCAAGAGAGAGGATCCACTGAGAATGTTCTCTTCTTAAAAAAGGAAATTACTTCAGTTAACTTCTGCTTCTTTGACCACAGCATCTCAGAGAATTTTCACTTGTGTATTTATCCCCTTCAGAATTAGAGGCTTGGTGTCTGAGGTCAGGAGGGCTTTTATTCATTCTTTAAGGATTTATATACACTATTGAAAGTGGAAGTTCAGAACTTTGCAGGCTGAACTTCATCACTCCCTCAGATGGCCAAAAGACTTTGAACTGTTGGCATTATCATACTGGCAGCACAAAATGCAAAATTATCCTGTGAAATGATTTCAAAACAGCAGAATTACAGATAATTTTTCTGTATTACTTGGCTGCTCATTATATAGACAATTATATGACCAATTATTTAAATCATATTTCATTGAAGGACTAAGCAGGGATTATGTTTGAGATACTAAAATTTACCCCAAGTGGAAGAATATCAGAAGATTTTGTTAAAAGCCACTGTGTGTGTGGACAATAGAACTACATCTTTTAATTTGTAAGTGAATTTAGTGTTCCTGAAATTGAAGAACTAATAGCAATTCCTTGAGTTAGATATATTACAGGTAAACACTGTATGATTGTCCTAATATTGCTCCTCATTCCTAATCTTAGAAACTCCTGCTATTGCATTTTGAAGTTTCTTTTGGGTGGAGACTACCAGTGATTAAGAAATAGCCTAATGGGCCAACTGAATTGGAGAAGATATCATGTTTGGGGAGGGAGGGTGGTTTTTTTAAAATTTGATGTTTTCTCCAGTTAAAGTACAACACCATCAATCTAAAAAATCATTATTCTTGTATCATATTTGTAGTGCTCGTCTGCTCTTCAGTGAACTCTGTTGCAGCCTGCCTGGCACAATTCTCCTTCTGGCTCATCTGTAGCAATGGGCACCAGCCAAAATTCCTGCTGTGCTTCATGAACTTTGAGTAGGATCACATTAACATCCCAAATCAGGGCTTGAGACAACTCTGCTGGCAATGTTCCCCACTTGGGGGCCCTGATTTGTGCTATCAGGATCACATCCAGTTCTCTGGCCTAATTCAGATGCAATGATCTCACTTTTGTGTTTCCCTTTATCTTTACCATAGTACTGCAATATTTCTGATAGTTTCTCATGTTCAGATATTGGATGTGGATACATTGGGGAAACTGATGGCCCTCATAGTTTGCTGGGTGTGGAATGAAGAGTTCAGGTGTTAGTCACCACTTACCAGTCCACAAAGAGGAGGAAGAGAGATGGATCCCTGTGCCATTGCAAAAGCTTCAACTGCCTCTTGAGTTCTAAAACTGCAGGCCACTTCCCATGTCTTCCTATGTGCTGAAATCTCCAGCTTCCCTCTGATATCTTCTGTAGTGCAATTGTTCATTTTCAGTCCAAAAGTCTGTGACACACTGGAAATCGAAAATTGAGCCACAACATAAAATAAATGAAATAAATATGAAAATAAATAATATAGGAAACACTGGTCTGTTTGCATTATTTGATTATCATATTTACCTAATTTAAAAATGAGATTTTGTATATATTTGCCACAGAAATCATGGAAGTTAGGCCAGTTTACCTCAATTCACCTTTTAGTTGCTGAAGAAAGAACAGAGGATGAAAAGAGAGAATTTATGCTGTATCCAGGTTAGCCAGGGGTAATGGGACAAACAGCAAAAGGAAGAATAGGCCTGAATACTATGGAAAACTTCCTGATGGTGAGAGATCTGTTGGACTAGATTGAGGGAGGAAGTGATGGAAATTGTATTGCATTGGGCATTGAAAATGAGACTAAGGATATCACTAGAAAGTCCTTCATTTTTAGGGGTAGGCTAGATTCCCTACAAGTTGTTTTCTATCTCTTTGGTTGTAGCAGAGTATTATCTTGGATGGAGAAAAACCCTGTGTCTGGAAAAGCCTCTTTCCTTTTGACCTGAGCCTTACGTAGTTTTTTGCTGAGCAAATTATGAAAGGAGTAGAGGAGGAACATTTATTTCACTATGAAAATACATGTATTGAAATTGCTGAATTTCACACAACTCTAACAAAGCGTGGCTGCGCTTGTTATGGCATGTAGCTATCTGTGAATTACTATCCCCTTAGGTGATTCGCAGTCACTTGTGCATGAACAACAACATTCATATCCATTACACAGTGATGGCAAGGGGACAAATGGGAAGCATTCGAAAGGTTTTTAGTACTTCTGCCATCTTGGTATTGCTGTAAGATGGCATGTTGGGAATCTTAAGGGAACTGTTGGTATTCTGTCCCCAGCAGCACTTTTAAACTGACATCACTGTATTAGACAGTTTTAAATGAAGTCATAATTTGATCTTCAGCAAGAGAAATGGGATTGAAATTGACTGACTTGTCTGGATAAGGGATATGAAATTCACTGGTTTTAAGATTGGAACACTTGTCATAATCTTGTATCCTGAAAGGAAAACTAGCTGGTATTGATGGGACATTTACAGCAGCTTTTGCACATTGGTTGCATTGTGAAAGGGAGGTCATGCTAGCTTGTGTCTCCATATCACAAAATAGTTTTTATAAGCAGCAAAGGAAGGAATCCTGTAGTCTCCCTTTGAAATTGTTTATAACATTTATATAATTGGCTGAATTGTGCATCATTACATTTTAATCAATAATTTCAAGATAACTAACCTTTGCTCTCACTTGCAATTTTTTAGTAGTTCTCTGAAAGGCCAAGTAGACCTATTAATATATATTTGTATTGTGGTAGTGCCTAGCAGTCCTGGACATAACTGTGTGTTAAGGACTGTATAAACACAGAACAAAAAGAGTTGCTCCTTGCTCCAAAGAGTTTACAATCTCTGTATGTTGTAGTTCAAATAAAAGTAGTATTTCAAGATTTTGTTGATATGTTAGGATAAAGCAGCTTTTAGTTCAGTTTTCAATTATAACTTTTTATGGTTATAATTTTCATCTTTAAAGTTACTGTATACTCAAGTATGCTACTTTTCCTTTGCAGTTTACGTGTGAACTTAGACATGGGCAAAGCTGCCTATGGGTGGATGATTATGAAGGATGACAATATTCCTGGAACAGTTGTACGAACCAGCACCATACCAGAGGAGTTGGGACGTTTAGTATATTTACTAACGGATAAAACAGGTATATGAGACTACAATTTTGCAGTATCTGATTTGTTTTTATATTTTAGAATTTTGTTCCATTTGAACATCATTTATTTCCTTGTGTAGTAATAGGGATACCTTCCTACTGGTGTTTGTTTAACTTAAAAAAAAAATCACATGTTTTGGTGGATCAGTGCCTATGGATCTAATTCTGCAAGTCCTTATTACCACACGTAGTACTTCTTTCCATAAATAGTACTCTTGATTTGAATGAGACTGCTCTGGATAATAAATTGTACTTGCTAGCGTTTGTAGGATTATGGCATAAATTACCCACGTGAGTTACCCCAAAAGATGCTATATACCATTTTAGTCCTTATACTGCCATTTTCATCTGTGTGTGCTCTTGCAACGTCACTCCCTTGAAAATATTTTAGGAGGACTCAAAATTAGGACTGGCTTGTAGAAGAACAAGTCCTTGCCAAAACAGCTAGTCACAAAAATCATCCTCCAAAGTGGCAGTTTCTTGGGGAGAACTGAAGTCATATTGATCTGTTGTTACTTCTGATTCTCCATTTCCTAAGACCAGTTTGTCTATTTCTTCTTGAGTCACTGTTGGTCTATGCTGTTCCATTTTCATATTCCAAACTTCTCTCCCTTATTGTACTTGATTTGCCGTTTTGGGAAGATTAACACAACCATCCATACTAGTCCTTAGCAGAACAGATTGGAAGGAGGACAAGTATGAAAAGTAGAAATTTTGGCCAGTGTTGTGATCTTAGTATGTATTCTGTTGCCCATTAGCCCCCTTCAAAAGGCACAAAATCCTAAACGACAAGCCCTGCCAAACCACAATCCATTAGCTTTTGGAAGTTAAACATATCAATACAGTCTTTGCAAAGATTTGAGGAGCTTTGTGTTATATATATCTTAGTTGTGTGTTATTGTGGTGGTTGTCAAATACTGAAAAAAGCATTATTTCTTTAGTTTCATTTACTCATTTCTTAGTTCTCTGGGATTGAATTAATCAGTCTACTAAAATACACACATTTATTCCAAGGAGATGAACTAGGATAATTTTTTTAATATGCAAATCAGGCTGGCATAGATAAAAATGCTTGCAGTATTGTTGTAGCCTTGTTGGTCTCAGGACATGAGAGACACAAGCCTTTATTGGACCAACTTCTATTGGGGGAAGAGACAACTTCAGGCTGCTCTTCTTCAGGTCTCGCTCCAGACCTACTCTGCTTGAAATTTTTTGTTTTTGTTTTATTTTGATTTTTTTAAAAAGCTGCCATTTCATAATTTTGTTGAAGATCCAGTATGATAGTAACCAATCAGAAACATGTACCAGATTAACACATTACAACATAATAATGAGTCATAAATGTTGTTTTCCTTGAAATGTTTACATAAATACTTCCTGTGACATGGAATTTTTGGATTATAGATGTAAAATACTATTTTATTAAATCCAGTAAAAAAAAAAATTAAAATCATATTTGAATGAGTCACTTGAGTGTGCCATCTCTCACTGTACACATTTAATACCAGTATGTACTTGTAGCTAAAAAGACATATATCTAAAGGCATCACTGGAATATATTAAGACAGTTAAGGAGATAGTCAGCATCAAGAGCTTATCTGAATACTGTCTTCAAAATCTTGAAAGAAGGATCAAAGTTGCAATTTAATTATATAAAACGTTATATAATAGTAATGCAATTAAGGAACTAAGAAAGTCAAATTGTTTGGCTAACCTTAAATTGATTTTGATAAAAGATGCATAGAGACAACTGTCAGTACCTGGCAAGATCATAGTGAGAGACCTTATCCCAGATTTATCATACTTTCATATTGCTTGCTTACCTTAAACATGTCAGTGAATATAATCTGTGTATAATTATAAATAGTTCAAAAGAGCAGCCTGCAACAATTGGTATTTTCACTTTAACTAAAAATTGGTATTAATTTTTATTTGTTAAATAACTCACTTTTTAAGTTTCCCCTTGAGGTTTGGATGTTTAAGGTTAAAAAAAATAGCACAGCAATTCTTATAGCCCACCCAAGTGACTGGTCTTACAAAAGCAGATCTAAAGGGGTGGTCCTATTTCAATACAAGCAAAGACCTCAGATTTCTCAATATTGAAAATGAAAAGAGAATACAGAAAACAGCTTGCAAAAATCTTATGCTGTGGTCCAAGCTTTACTTGGAATGATTAAGAATTAGTTGTTGAGTCTAAGGAGCATTACATTACTAACATAATTGCAAGGTAGTCCTTTGTATGATTGTAAATTGGGTTTGTGCTTCATCAATAAGCTTTTTGACAAGAAGCGTCCATCACAGTGGCTCTCTCATTTGCCACAGTAGAATAGAAAATGAAGTATCCCAATAATTGCATTATAGTTTCCTTATTGTGGGACAAGAAAGCAATGTGGTATAATTAGGTTTGATTGGAGTGCATGTTTCCGGTAAGATCTGAAATTAATGATGTTGCTATAGTGACACATCTGCGGCCACCAGTGCGTGAAACATAAAGTAATTCATTCGACAAGAGAAGACATCTGTTAACTGCAAGGATGCAGAGCATATTGACACTGACCAGAAATACTAGACGTTATGTGATAAATGAACAAATGATGCTGAAACAGGAGGACAGATAATTTGTACTTAATCTGCTGGGAGAACTTTAATCTTCTCACTGGTTGCATTTGACAATGCCATTGTTTAAAGAACAATGCTGCAGAGAACTCATAAATTTTAAAACTTAACTCAGGGTGTAGCCTATTAAAGCAATGCATTAATTCCTTTGTTAGGGAGTTTTTATCTTCATGTAGAACAAAGCCATTACTAAGAACACCCACTAAAACAACAGGTTTTTTAGGACTCACATTTTAATTATAGCATCCATTACCCAAAATGCCATGTTGTTTGGACTTGAATCACACACAAGTTTGACAGAAAGGCGTCATCAGTTATTGAGGGAGGGGGAATGCTGTTTCCACGGTTTTCTAAGGGCAGCTGAGCATGATATTTTATCCTCTCCAGGGTACAAGCCGATCCTAATCACAAGGGAAAAACGAAGATATTTGGCTATATTTACTGAACGTTTCTGACATTCAGTGGATGAAACTGCAAGCTTTTTGCCATTCATGACAGCCAGAGTTTTCACTTATAACAAACAGTCTCCTTAGCATAGTTGTTTATTAATGCATAGACTTACATTTGAGTTCTGTAATTAACATTTTAGGGAATTTTTGGATCAAATGAGATACTTAACACATAACAACAATAACAGTTGAACAGATGCATAGAGTAATGAGATTCATAATTTTCTGGGGAAAACCCTTTGCTAGAGGCCAATATATTAGTGTGGGCTTCTTTCTTAAGTAAATATGATGTGATATACTTTAAGAATAGTAAAGTATAGTTTCAGCAATCACCTGAAATTGTGAATGAATCTTTTGAGAGACATATTTGCAATACCCATCCGCTACCCCCCATGTGTCTGGTCAGTATAAAAATGTACAGAGAAGCAAGTAATTCCAAAGAAATCCCATGGGATTAAATATGTCCTTCTCAGGACACATGCTGCCCCCCACAGGCCATAGGAGCAGCAAGGATGCAGCATGAACAGAGGGCAGGGAGAGAAGAAGTTGAGAAAGCTGGAGAATCTTCAGAGGTTGAGGTTCTACAGTAAACCTCAGCCTGGACTCAGTGGATCCCCAGTCAGACTGACAGAGGGACTCTTCTTTGGTGTGTTTTCTTTGTGTTACCCACCGCCAGCCACCAGCAGAAGTGAAAGTATCACCAAAGAATGTGCTTACTACCATTAGCTATTCTATTGTTTCCATTCTTGTTATTCCCACCAATAGGAGTAAATGAGCACAGGGGAATTAGCTAATGCTGTTCTGAGCAGTAGTAACTAAACCATGTTATTAACATGGACCTCACTCCACAGAAAAGAATAGACATACTCAATTGAGTGACTATTATCTGACTACTTGATGTGCACCTTTCCTTTTCCTTTAGTTCTGTATGATCCTATAGAGTTTTTTTATGAAGGGTGTACAGGTATAGGGGAAAGGGAAGGAGGTATGCCATATGAATGCTTCCTGTTGGCTTTTTCTATCATTTCTCTTCCCCTCCAGTAAGGGCCAATATTTTTTTTCTAATTTTCTTGTTAGAATTTGTCTTTGTATGTATACTGTCCACAAAAATTCACCATTGAAAATATTGGGCTAGACCTTCCATAGAGCTACACAGTTTTACAGTAGCCAAGGATCTGGCCCTTTATCTCTTAAACTAGTTTATCTTTCAAGCAAAGTACACGCATGGTATGAAAGATTATATGCTCTTGTAACTCTTGGCAAAGTTATTAATGCTTATATATTGCAAATACTTACTTGCTGTTTTATTGTGGCCTTTTAGAATGTTGGTATTAGGCCAAATTACAATCTAGTAATATTTGATCAGAAAGCTCTGCATCTGCTTCTCAAAAAAAAGTTCTCCACTGCTCTGTTGTGAATCACATCTGTTGCCACCCAGGGAATGATGCCTGCAGGACTTTTTCCTTAGAAATTAATTTCCTCTTTGCCTGCTTTGCTCTGTGTTTAATGATACAATTGTAGTCAAAAACTCTTTGCTTCATTAAAGAGCATAGTAAAAAATTTTTTAGGAATCACACATGGGGAAGGAAAGGTAGATAAACAAACTATTTGTCAAGATATTTTCCTTATGTGGTAACTATATTAACAAAGTTAAGAATATACTTTGATGGTGGGTCATATGATGGCTGCCATGCACTCTGGATGTCTTTGAAAAGAGCTTTGCATTTCCTCCTATTTGTAAGCTTTTCTAATTAGCAATTCTTACACAAGTTCTATTTTTTTAAAATTGTGAAATAAGTGGAGTTTAACCAAGTCACACCAAGGAAATTCTGAAAATCAGATAAAACCACATTTATAAAAGAATGCTGTTAAAACTGAACTTATCGGTAAATTTATCTTCACTCTCTTCTCCACTATCCATCATGAAAGACAAAACAGAACAGAAAGAGGACTGACAGCACCAAACTAAATGCATTAAAAACACATGCTACAGATATTTAAAATGTTCATAGTCAGAGGTGTACAGATAAAGGTCTACCACACTGGAAAAACCTATTAATCTGCTGCTAAAAGACTAAAGACTAAAATACAACTGTCAAACTGCTGAGGAAGTAGTAAGACATGACTAATTGGCATCATATTCTGAGGAGACTAACAAGATATTTTTTGTTCAGTTCAGTGCTGTGATCATTCAACAAGGAAAACTTAGAAACAGATTTTTAATGTGGACAAGTGATGGACTCTTGGCATGCATTCAGCTTAAGGTGGTCAACTGTGGTCTGCAGGAAGGTGTCTGAAGTTGTTTTGGAAGACAAGAAACAAAGTTTCTCACTTTTGAAAAGTTGACCAATTCTTTTTTGTTGTTCTGCACAATGGCGAGAATTTGCAACAGTCCACAGTTGAGTTTGGAACCATAAATATTAGATCTTGGGAACAGACACTGTAAAATTAGATCCATGCAGCTCTAGCAAGTTCTAATTATCATTTCCTCCTCATCTTTTTCTCTTCCATCTGGATTAGACTTTCATACAGGGATTAAAAATGTATCTAAAATACTTAAAAGTAAGCTGCCAAAGATTGTTTTTCCTACTATGGTCAAGAGAAGGGAAGATGGCAGTCATTCTATGAGTAGTGTGAGAGGTGCAAGTATTGAGTCAGGACTGTTGGAAATTCAAAGCCCACTTCTTTGTGTCAGAACTCAGTTATCCTCCTTTGTCCTTCCCTCCACCTACCACATCTCCTGATTGCTGCGAGCTAGGAGGATCTGCAGAGCCTCACTCCACAAGCCTTCTGCTTGCTGAAAAGAAGGAGAAGGAAAGAAGTTTCTGTTTATCTACCTTTCCTTCCCCATGTGTGTTTTTGAGAAAGGTGGGGGTGGCCAGGGCAGGGGGAAAGGAATACCGAGGAACACCCCTCCCATTAGAATAATTCCGGTGCCTGCATACTCTGTTGTTCATAACGTTCCCAAACAGCAGCCAAGAGTGAAATATGAAAATGGCATGATTCTTGACTATTGTCCACAGATTCTGAATTTTCTATCAGTTGTGAAATTGACCAGAGTATTGTTACCTTCAGTCTGAAGGTAAGGTATGAGAACTGGGAAGATACTGGCATTCTGTCTACAGATTCAGTAATATAGTTGACATTTGGAAGTTTATCCCTGTAGCCATAAAGACAAGAAACTTAGCTTTTTAAAATGAAAATTTAAGTTCTTCAGAAATTAGTATCTTAGGCCTGGTCTACACTTACCTGGTGATTCGGCAGCAATCAACGGGAGTTACACAAGCTACACAGAGTAGCTTGCATAACTCCTATCAACTGCTTTGCTTTCCTTCTGCGCAGTGTCTTCACTGCACTGTGCCGATGGGAACCGCATTCCCATTAATGCAACGCTATGCCACTTGAGAGGATGGGTTTACAATGTCGACTTCTGGATCAATTGAGCAGGTCTTAACTGACCGCTCAATCAATCCAGAAAGATTGACCTGACGGTGGCAACTTTGCTGCCATCAGTGTAGACGTACCATTAGTCCCTCATGCTTACTTGCCACATGCAAGTCAGAGAGTAGAGTTTTCTTTAGGCATAACATGATTGTATAAATTCTGAAATTCAATAAAGTTACCCAAAAGAATAGTCTCTTTTTAATGTTTTCACTTCAAAACATTCAGATTTACTAAGTATTTTTATTTCATGCAAAGTTGCCCATAAAGCATGAGAGCAAAAACAAATAATTTTCTCATTACTTGGCCTAAAGTCACTGAGTGTTTCCATTCAAACCAGTTTATATACAACAACCTGATGATGATGACGAATTATTTTTAAAAGTGGGTACTTGGTTTGCTAGTTTTCAACTACACCTGGAAATGTTCTATTTCTCCTATGAATTTTGCCTGATTGTATCCAAACTCTGAAAGATCTCCATCTTTCACATAAATATGCCTTTAAAAATGTCTTTCCTTGTTTAACTTTACTATATATATGCAAAACAGCAAAAGTTCTGTGGCACCTTAAAGATTAACCAGTTTATTTGGGCATAAGCTTTCATGGGCAGAAACCCACTTTGTCGGATGCATATATGCAGTGATCCTGGATAATATTTAAACAAAAGGGAATATAAGTGCCTTTCTGTTTAATTTTGAGGGAGAACACAAATTATTTGGAATTGATACTCAGTGTGATATGTATGTTCTTAATAGTTTAGTTAGTGATGATCTAATTGTTACTATACTATACTTTACAAGTATACAAAAATTGAGATAAAATTTCATTTTTCATATATTACCAGATGGGGGAGTGGTGGACATGAAAATGTATAAGTGGGAAGGAAGATTTATGATTGTGATAGTATGACTATATCTCTGAAGAGAACCAATGGAAGTACCCTGTATCAGATGCATAAACTGGATGTTAACTGTCTAAACAAGTTCTGGTTTTTAAACACTAATTATAGTGTATCTGATGCTTTTAACTTGCTTCTTCCTATAACTTGTTGTGTTGCACTGTCATACTGGGACAAAGATAGAATATCAAAAATAAGCATTTACAAATAGGAATAAATTAGTGTGAAGCCTTACTGTATTTTTAAATTATTTGTGGATTTTTAGTCATCTACCATCATAAACAGTTATTTTAAAATAATCTTCATAAGTATTCTTAGTATTCCATTTCATTAATACCTTTTAACACAAAAATATTGTTAAATTTCAAGCCTCACAAGAGAGGAAATTTAGGGCCTTTCTTTAAATGCTCACAAGGAGCACAACAGAATGTAATGGGAATATCTGCACACCGGATTAATTCCAGTTTGCTTGGCTATATTTTCAAAATGTGGTTTATTTCATTCATTTTCAATAAGGCTTAGATAACAAATGAGATGAGCTTAACAGAGCAACCTGGCCGATGGTGACCTCTCTCCCCTGTTACGCCTCATTACGAAACCCTGAGCCACGCACCCTTCAATTAGAGCTTTCTAAAAATCAAGGATGTCACTGGTGAACATAAAATGTCACTCCATGACTGACACCCTGTAGTTTCTTACAGATGTAAATTGGTCTCTGAAAACATACTGTTTATGTTGATTCTGAAATTCCAGGCTTACTCTGGTTACAAGCTAAATTCGTCAAATTCGGAAACAATGTTAATTTCCAGTGACCTATTCTAGACAGCTTTGATTCTTTCTGTTTGCCAGAAAATCTTTCTTCATACATATCATGGAATAGTGTTAGAAATATGTAGAAAGAGGCATGTTTGACACACAACATCCCTTTTTTATATTTTGACCAAATGCAGTGTATTGCAATTGATCTTTTAAGATGCAGATATCTCAAGATTCTTTTTCAAGATCACAATCTTCTGTGATATTTATACACAGACTTTTAACTGGACAACCTTTTTTGGCGTCCCGCTTGTCTCAGAAAATGTAATATTAAAAACTAGATCTCTAAGCATAATCTGTTGTAAGTAAGTTTTTTTTTAAGTTGTGGCAATCTGTTGTTACCATGAAGGTACTTATAACGAGGAAGATACTGCAATTGCTCTGGAGTGATTAATTTTAATGCACCCCACTGTGTGGTGTGTTTTCCCACAGCTATACTGTATTTTCAAAGCACCAGTCACAATGTTATCTAGATGCCAAATACAGTAGTATTCTGCTGTCTCTATAGATACAAGTCTGAGTAAGAGAGGTCTTTTGACATTGTGCTCTACAAAGAGATGACATGAATTCATCCTGAGTTACTATGGTCAGGAGTTTAACAAGTGGGTGGCTTTCACCAAAACCACCATCTTTCCCAGGTCCTGGGTTGTTTTGTCTCACTGTTTTCTTAGCATAGTTGGATTTCTCCTGACCATTTCTCTGGGTGAGTGGAAAATGATTAGTCCTTCCTTGAGCCATGACATTATATCCCTCCTTAATTTTAGAAAAGTTATCAGGCATCTGTTTGCTACTCTATGCGCAACAGCGCTATAGTACTTCTAACATTAAGGCTGATTAATAGATACAAACATGCAATCTTGTAAAAATTAGCTGCCCCTTTTTTTAAACATATTGGCATTGAATTTTTCTTTTTTGCCCTCTAGCCTACACCAGTGTAGACCCAAGGCAAAAATCATCAGCCACAATAGCATCCAACCACTTTGGTAAATGTACCATGTTTTGTGGAGGGAGAAAGTAAGAAATAAACCTAGAATACTCATTGAATAATCCCTCATTTATTTCCCAGCAGTAGCTCATCTGAGCATGCATTCTTCACTAATCCAAGGGAAAATTCTTTCCCCTTTGCTTTTTGCTCTTTTAAAAAGAATTCTGTTGAAGACTACCTTTCACTTCCATTTTAGATGAAAATGTCACTGCCTGACACAGGTCTAGATAATTTTATCATTCCAGTGGGGGCAAATATCCAGTTGTGTTGCTTCCAAATTGAAGTTGGAAACAGTGACTCCTCCAGGATGAGTAACCATGCTTTTTCTGCACTAAATTTCTTAAATTAAGTGAACTGATTGTAATTCCTGGTGATTTATTTATCCAAAAAAAGGACTAACTTTTGGCTTGTTTTGTGGCCTTTTGATGGTGCTCTTTGTTGCTTTGTGACATACCTGGGCTTGATTTCTAGTTCTAGTATTAGTCTCTTGCTATCAATGCAAATAGTTGGGAATAAAGGGTGATGGCTTACTCTGACCCTGAGCTTGCTTTTCACTCAACAGTAACCCTTTTGGCCAATTAAGGAATAGCCTTGATATGCTTCAAAGGGATCCTTTCCAGATACTCTTGTCAGCAAGCACAGTAGCTGTCAATGGCGTTCTGATATCTGGAAAGTAACAAAATGGGAAAGTCTTCAGGAGTCTGAGGGTACCCCTGCATAATCTGCTGCACCCCCCCCCAGGAAAAAACATTACAAACTAAACTTTCATAGTACTGTATCTTTTTCCTGATTCATCTGATATTCTTATTACAGGAACACTTACCCAGAATGAGATGATATTTAAGCGCCTCCATCTAGGTACTGTGTCTTATGGGACAGACACAATGGATGAAATTCAGAATCACATTATCAATTCTTATTCACAGGTATCTTATTTTATAACTTATTTTCCTTTTATATTGATGTGTTTTCTGAGTGTTGATGGAGCATTGCCATGTTTTTTGTCTAAAAAATTAAGATGTTTTGAAAGTGTTCCCATTTGTAGATTCCCCCCTCTTCCCGCCTCCCCTCCTTCTCGCGCCTCCCCCCCACTCCGCCTGAAAGGAACATCCTCAGAGTCTTAGTTTAGGGCAACAATTTTGTCTTCCCGAAAATTAATATACTGTAATGTGGTATGTGCCTGATTCCAAACATCTCCATAATCTGTGTCTCTCTGAAGCTAACTCAATCTAGTACTGTTAATTCATGAAAATTCAATATTTTCATGCTGCTAAAGCATAGGACAGAAAGCCATCCAGTGGACTGACCACAAATTACAGATAACACTGGTATCTAGAACAATGCTGATGAGATTAATTGTATCTTTGAAGATTTTCATCACAAAGACATAAACATTGTAAAGCCATGTTACCTTGCATAAGCACTAAAGAAGAAAGGGTTTGTCAAAAGGATAAGGATGGAAGCAGTGGGAAATGGAATATTCTATTAAAATTTCTTAGAAGAGATTACAAACATCAGAGATTTTTTTAAAAAATAAAGGAAGAAAGAAAGAAGGGGGCGGGGGAACGTAACGTATTTAAGAACAGGGTTGATGGAGTCCCTGCAGGGTAATTCCAGCTATCTTCAGCAATGCATATATTTTATTATGTGTAACCCATTTGAAACTAAATTGTGCATGTACACTCTGATAGGGGATATCGTGGCTATACTGTGAATGCTATGATGCCCCTTCCCATCTTCTGGTATGAGGGGTGAAGATTGTTGATTGGACTGTCAAGGGAATGGCCACCTGTTGGGGTCCTGGTTAGATGGAGGGATGCTTCTGGCACCCCTCTTTCCTTTCTCCACTTGCTCAGAACACACACAGAAATTGTGCTAGGGCTAGTTCAAAAGAGAGTGGAGTAGAATTCCCCCTCCCTTAGCTACCCAGTGGTCATTTTGTAGGAGGGCACAAGGATGCAGCGTTGTTGTAGCTGTGTCGGTCCCAGGATATTTTACTGGACCAACATCTATTGGTGACAGAGACAAGTTTCCGAGCTGTGCAGATCTCTTCTGGGAAAGATATGCAGAGTATCACAGCTAAATACAAGATCAAAGAGATCATTCATGATGAAGTGGCCTGTTAACACCCATGTAGTCATAGGACAGTAAGGGGGGTTGGTGAGTTGCAGATTGTTGTAGTAAGCTGTAAATCTATCCTTACCACCATGGATGTCATTTCCCTATACACCAACATACCTCACAATGATGGCATAGCTGTCTGCCTCATATATTTATAAAACAATGATCCGCCCTCAGCTGTCCTCTCTAAACTCATCTTTTTAATCCTCACCCCCTAACGATTTTACATTCCACAACAAACATTGTCCAAATCAAGGGTACAATCATGGGTACTAGGATGGCCCAGTGTGCCAGCCTCTTCATGGGCCATCTTAAAGAAGAATTTCTGAACAAATGCACCACGAAACTAGTTATATACCTGATATACATTGATGATATTTTCATCCTCTGGACAGATGACTTAAACTTCCTCATAGATTTCCACAACTTCTTCAACAACCACCACCCACCCATTAAACTCTCTCTGGAAAACTGCCACACTAGCATCAACTTCCTGGACATTGATCAGTTTCAACAATGGAACCTTACCAACAACTATATACAAGAAACCCATGGATCACTATACCTATCTTTCACAGATCTAGTCCCCATCCCAAACACACTGAGAAATCTGTTATCTACTGTCAGGCACTCAGATACCACAGAATAGGCTCCAAGGAGAAAATCCGGGATATAGACCTTAACATAATCAAAATTACCTTCACCAATCAATGGCACTCCACCAGAGAAGATGATCATATCATGGAATGGGCCACCCAAATACAGTGAGAGAACCTGCTTCAATACAAAATAAAACTCATAGATTCTAAGGTCAGAAGGGACCAATATGATCATCTAGTCTGACCTCCTGAAAAATGCAGGCCACAGAACCTCACCCATCCACTTTTGTAATAGATCCCTGATCTATGACACAGTTATTAAAGTCCTCAGATCTTGGTTTAAAGACTTTAAGGTACAGAGAATCCACCAGCAAGCCCCATGCTACTGGGGAAAAAAAACAAAAACCCAGAGCCTCTGTCAATCTGCCCTGGGGGAAAATTCCTTCCCAGCCCCAATATGGAAGAATTCTCTGTCATAACCCAGAAGCCACCCCATCTAACATCCCTTCACAGGCCATTGGTATATATACCACCGGTAGTCAAAGATCAGTCAATTGCCAAACTAAGCTATCCCATCATACCATCCCCTCCATATATCAAGCTCAGTTTTGAACCCAGGTAGGTTTTTTTGTCCCCACTCCTCCCCTTACAAGGCTATTCCATAACTTCACTCCTCTGATAGTTAGAAAACTGGTCTAATTTCAGATCTAAACTTCGTGATGGCCAGTTCATATCCATTAGTTCTTGTGTCCACATTGGCACTGAACTTAAATAATTCCTCTCCCTCCTTGGTATTTTTCCCTCTGTGTATTTATAGAGAGCAATCATATCTCCCCTCAACCTTCTTTTGGTTAGGCTAAACAAGCTTTGAGTCTCCTCTGAGAAGGCAGGTTTTCCATTCTTTGGATCATCCTAGTAGCCCTTCTCTGCACCTTTACCCATTTGAATTCATCTTTCTTAAACGGGGGGGACCAGAACTGCATGCAGTATTCCAGATGAGGTCTCACTGGCACCCTGTATAACAGTACTAACACCTCCCTATCTCTACTGGAAATACCTCGTCTGATGCATCCAGGGACCGCAGTGGCTTTTTTCACAGCCACATCATGTTGATGGCTCATAGTCATCCTATGATCAACCAGTAAGCCCAGGTCCTTCTCCTTTTCTGTCACTTACAACTGATGAGTCCCCAGCTTATAGCAGAAATTCTTATTAGTCCCTAAATGCATGACCTGGCACTTTCCACTATTAAATTTCACCCTGTTTCTATTACTCCAGTTTACAAGGTCTTCCAGATCTTCCTGTATGATATCCGAATCCTTCTCTTTATTGGCAATACGTCCCAACTTATTGTCATCCACAAACTTTATTAGCACATTCCCACTTCTTGTGCCAACGTTAGTAATAAAAAGGTTGAATAAGATCGGTCCCAAGACCGATCCCTGGGGAGCTCCACTAGTAACTACTTATGCTAAACTATTTGTTTGATCTTGGATTTAGCTGTGACACTCTGAGTACCTTTCCCAGACCTGAAGAAGAGCTCTGTGTAGCTCAAAAGCTTGTCTCTCTCCCCAACAGAAGTTAGTCCAATAAAAGATGTTACCTCACCAACCTCATCTCTCTGTCAATATGCATTGTCACAATTGGTGGCTAGTTTGTAGTGCAGGGTCTCCAAGGGGCCAGCTCGGGTAAATCTGAGCACAGGACCCAGAAAGGGACTGGTGGACCTGGTAAATTTTGCAGACTGAACTCCCTCTCATCTGTACCCTCATTCTCCTTTGCAGCAGGAAAATGTTGAGATGAATCATATATTGTTTAGGAGGGGCTTGACTTATGGGAGCTAACCTTAGTTTTTGGTTGTGTGGTGTGTGGCCGTTTAACACCATACTGAGCCCAGTTAATACCTGGTAGGGAGGGAAGAGGTGGGTGGAAAAAACACCTTTAATATTAAAATGAATAAAGCTGTGGCTGGTAGCTTTAAATCTATTTGCATGACTATATCTTTATTTTCCTGCATGTCCTGATCAATATATCTGTTTACTTAGCTGGTATCTATGTTAAACAGTAGCTTCATTATGGAACAATACATCTTGGAAATGGGATATAGAGCTTTTGTTCCTCAAGATCAAGAGTCCATATTCAATCCAGAATAACAGTGACTGAAAGTCATTGCCATCTGATGGCTGTTAGGTGGCTTATGTAAAAAGAATGGTTAGTTCTAGTGGATTATGTAGTTGTCTACATTAACAACAACAAAACAATTACAGTTGTCAGTTTCCACAATGAGTCCGAGGGCTGACTGGATGTGGAAATTGAATTACAGTTTTAACCTATAAATGTATTCATGAACACTAAATTCACTTTGGGAGGAAAAAATCTCTGATTAAAAAGAACTTTGCACTGCATAAATGTTGGCTAACCTAAAAGATTAGTTTATTAATTTTACATTGTAATAAGCTTTTAATATTTGATGCTGTGCAACAGACTAAATATTTGTAATTGTGAGGCATTTACTTCTGAAATTTAAGAAGCAAAAAATGAGTTTATTTTTCCAAATATAGACAAGGATTTTCCATATCCAGGTTAGCAGTTACTAGCTGGTGGAAAGCAACTTGGCTATTTTTCTAGAACTTCTTTCATTATTTCAGTGTTGTGTATTGTAACTTAATAACATTTAAATAATCTTTTAATTATGTTGTATGTTTCTAGCAAGTATTACAAACAGAAAAATGAAGGAATCCCTTTTCACAAAATAAATTAAACTCAACAATTGTTTCAATCAAAAATATATAGTGAGGTTTTTTATTTAATCTATGGTAACAGAAGCTGCCAGTTAGACAGACACCAGTTCTTATGTGACATTGATTTTTATCCCTTGTTTGTGTTCTGTTTTATTATTAAGATGACAATAGTCTAGTAGGTCCACTGTAATGCAACACACAAATCTATTATAACCTGATTATATTTCCCCACTGGAAGCATTTTGTGATAGAGGGCATAATCTTTAATGGAATTTGTGTGAAATTAAATTATGCAAGCATCAATAAACATAACATAATTCAGAAGGAGTAAATCAGTTTAATTTATTTGCAGCTGTAATGCCATCAGTGTTAGCAGAATGCAAATGCAGAGGTTTAAAGCAGTAGCTGAAAAACAGTGCCAGATGAGCAGAAAGTTAAACCCTTTATTAGACAGCACTGTAATTTGATGGGCAGAATGTTCACGGTTCAGCAGATCAGTACACGCAGTTGGAGGAGAAAAAAGGCTTGGTTTCTAAAGAGAATTTCTGAGTTACTCTAAAGCAAACAAAAAAGTGTTTGATAGTATTCGTGAGATGAAGGGAGGTTATAATTTCATAACCTGACCAAAAAGACATGGAATCTTTTTAAAGACATCATAATAGAGGCTCAATTTAAATGTATACCCCCAAATTAAAAAACATAGTAAGACAACCAAAAAAGTGCCCCCGTGGCTGAACAACAAAGTAAAAGAAGCAATTAGAGGCAGAAAGGCATGCTTAAAAAAGTGGAAGTTAAATCCTATTGAGGAAAATAGAAAAGAGCATAAACCCTAGCAAGAGAAGTGTAAAAATATAATTAGGAAGGCCAAAAAAGAATTTAAAGAACAGCTAGCCAAAGACTCAAAAAGTAACAGCAAAAAATTTAAGTACACCAGAAGCAGGAAGCCTGCTAAACAACCAGTGTAGCCACTGGATGATTGAGATGCTCAAGGAACACTCAAGGAAAATGAAGCCATTGCAGAGAAACTAAATGAATTTTTTGCATCAGTCTTCACAGCTGAGGATCAGAGGGAGATTCCCAAACCTGAGCCATTCTTTTTAGGTGAAAAATCTGAGGAACAGTCCCAGATTGATGTGTCATTAAAGGAGGTTTTGGAACAAATTGATAAATTAAACTAATAAATCACCAGGACTGGATGGTATTCACCCCACGAGTTTCTGAAGGAACTCAAATGTGAAATTGCAGAACTACTAACTATGGTATGAAACCTATCATTTAAACCAGCTTCTATACCAAATGACTGGAGAATAGCTATTGTGACACCAATTTTTAAAAAAGACTCCAGAGGTGATCCCGGCAATTACAGGCCAATAAGCCTAACTTCAGTACCAGGCAAATTGGTTGAAACTCTAAAAAAGAACGGAATTATCAGACACATCAATTAGCACAATTTGTAGGGGAGGAGTCAACATGGTTTTGTAAAGGGAAATGATGCTTCACCAATTTACTAGAATTATTTGAGGGGCATCAACAAGCATGTGGACAAGGATAATACAGTAGATATAGTGTACTTAGATTATCAGAAAGCTTTTGACAAGGTCCCTCACCAAAGGCAAAGTAAACTGTCATGGGAAAGAGATCTTGGCTAGTTCTCTGAAAACATCCACTCAATGTGCACAGGCAGTCAAAAAAGCTAACAGTGTTGGGAAGCATTAGGAAAGGGATAGATAATAAGACAGAAAATATCATATTGTCTCTTTATAAATCCATGGTATGCCTATATCTTGAATACTGCGTGCAGATATGGTTGCCCCATCTCAAAAAAGATGTATTAGAATTGGAAAAGGTACAGAAAAGGGCAACAGAAATTATCAGGGGTATGGAATAGCTTCCATCTAAGAAGAGTTTAATAAGATTGGGACTTTTCAGCTTGGAAAATCAAAAGTAGTAAGGGGGGATATGATAGAGATCAATAAAATCATGACTGGTGTGGAGAAAGTAAATAAAGGAAGTGTTATTTACTCCTTCTCATGACACAAGAACTAGGGGTCACCAAGTGAAATTAATAGGCCACAGGTTTAAAACTAGCAAAAGGAAGTATTTCTTTACACAATGCACAATCAACCTGTGGAACTCTTTGCCAAAGGATGTTCTGATAGCCAAGACTATAATAAGGTTAAAAAAAGGACTAGATAAGTTCATGGAGCATAGGTCCATCAATGGCCATTAGCCAGGATGGCCAGGGATGCAAAACATGCTATGAAGTGTCCCTAACCTCTATTTGCCAGAAGCTGGGAATGGGTGACAGGGGATGGATCATCACTTGATAACTATTTGTTCTGTTCATTCCCTCTGAAGCACCTGTCAGAAGACAGGATACTGGGCTAGATGGACCATTGGTCTGACCCAGTATGGCTATTCTTATGTTCTTCCCAAGTATGTTGTTAATCAAATATAATCTTTAACCTCAAGAGATAAATGCAGGAAGGTTCAGCTGAACAAAGCTGGAGTATAACATAAAATATGGTAGTACATTGGTGGTTACTGTAACAGCAACATGATTTTAAGATGACATGGATACTCCTACCCTCTTTCCCACCTCCCAAATGAGTAGTTTTTACATTTAGATTTTTGTTTCCTGCCAAAGCCAGGAAAATTTTCATCCTGAAGTAAAAGCAATTGTTACATGAACTAGATTAATTCATAGACAGTAGAGAAATATGTCTCATTAATTGGTAAAATCAGTAATTATATTTAATGCTTTTCTATTTTTATGTTTAAGAATAAGAGTAATACTGAACATTTGTATATAGTTCCAGAGGTGTGTTGTGCGTTAGAGAGGAAGAAATAGATGGTCCAAGATTTTAAAAACCACTTGTGATTTTTAGATGTCTAAGTTTGGGTGTCCAACTAAAACACACGTTAAAGGGATCCGATTTTCAGAAAGTCCTGAGCTTCCTGTGAAAAGGAAGCCCCTTTTAAATGTTTCTGTTTGGGCACCTATAACTTGAGGCACACACAGACAGACACTAGTTACTTTTGAAAATCTTGGTCATCATCCCAGTCCTAAAAAAACTATATTCTTAATTGATCACAAAAAGACTGAATTGTAAGAGAGAAAACAATATGCATGGGAGAGAGAAGGAGTGAGGAAGAAATACAGAGAAAAAGCTTATGCCAGAGGTTCTCAAACTGTGATCCGAGCTCCATTCAGGTGGTCCATGGAAAGGTTGCAGAACAATCGAGAATATCTGCACTTAGCCCTGAACTTGATTTTTTTTTCTGATGACAGAGATCAAAGCCATTTGGACAACAATTCCAGCACTAAAGGAAAAAAAGGCTATCTTATTTTTATTCGCATTTAATCCAGAAGTGAAATGTATGTTTCTTTAAATTGGTACCCTACTACACTACATACATAGTTTTAATTAGTCACATTTTTCAGCTGTGTATGCGTGGTTTTCATTGGATACAATTCAGCTAACCTACCTATATTATATTTATTGGTAATCATTGTCACATGGGAAGTACTGACTCTACCAGAATCCAGTGCTTTTTCAATCCAGTAAATAGGATAGTAGCCAACACCCAGAAATGGATTTGTGGTTGAAAACTGGATATTTGAAAAAGAAAACAACAAATCAAACTGGTGACAGTGAGGTCAGCACAAAGTTCAAAATTGAACATACATCTGCAAAGGAAATTTTGAGTGTAGATTCTTGTTTACCAGGAACTGGTAATGAAAATACACTGGAACACCTAAAAACAGTAAGACAATGTGACTCAAGCTATATTAATTTAGGCTTCACATGGATTGGGAACAAGACGAACCAAGTCTGCAGTATGTATTATGCTACACAGTATTGTCTAGCGAAAGCTTGAAGCCTGCAAATATTCGGTGTCATTTGGAGAGAAGTCATACTGCTTTCAAAGATAAACCTGAATTTTTTTAACACAAACTGAATGAGTTGAAACAAGGAAAGTAACAATGTTTACTCATGCAACAGTAAATATAAAGGCTTTGGAAGCTTCATATCGTGCCAGCCTTCGAATTACCAAAGCGGGGAAGTCTGACAGTACTGGGGAAGAACTTACTCTGTCTGCAGCTAAAGAATTTGCGTTTATAATGTGTGGAGAGAAGAAAGCAAAGCAGTTAGATTGTGTGCCTCTTTCAAATGATACTGTCACATGCAGAATTCAATATATGGCAGCTAATGTTAAAAACATTCTTATGAAACGTGTGAACAGTAGGTATTTGTATTGCAATTGGATGAGACTGATATTGCTGCTATTGCCAATCTTCGTGCATGTGTCAGGTATGAGTGGGAAGGGAAAGTATTGGAAGATACTTTGTTTTGTAGGTCAGTGCCAAGAACAACCGCTGAACAACTTTTCCAGTTACTAGATGAGTTTGTGAAGGAACATGGTATTGATTGGCAATGTTGCATTGGAGTATATACTGATGGTGCACGAGCAATGACAGGAAGACACAGTAGGGTAATGGCTTGTAGCTGTGAAGTGGCACCTTAATGCCACATTGGTGCACTGTAGCATTCAAGAGGTGCTAGCTAGCAAGAAAATGCCAGTGGAAATGAAATGTTTTGGATTCTGCTGTGAAAGGTTTTAATTTCAGAAAAAGTAAACCTATGAATTCTTGAATATTTAGTGTACTGTGCAGTGAAATGGGTAGTGCTTATGTACAACTTGTTCATACAGAAGTATGGTGGTTGTCAAGAGGCAAAGTACTAACTTGTTTTTTTGAGCTACATTCAGAAGTACAGCTATTTCTAACAGACCATCCTTTCCACACAAGTCGTCTTGAAGATTCATCCTGGCTCTCATGATTGCTTACCTCTCCGACATATTCACAAATCAAAATGAGTTGTATGCTGGGCTACAGGAAATTTCAGTGACTATATTGGATGTGGAAGACAAAGTCAATGCAATGATAAAAAACCTTGACTTGTTTGCTAGTCACACAATAAAGGATGATTTCAGCACATTCCCAACATTGGAAAGTTTTCGATCTGAAAATGAACTGGTTCTTGACAAAAGAAATATAAATGACATCAAAGAACACCTTGTTGCTCTTAAGCAACAGTTTGAAGATTATTTTCCAGTAGAAGCTGAACCAAACAACTGGATATGAAATCCTTTCAGAATTAAAATCAGTGAGCTGCCCTCTGCTTTGTCCAATAAGGCACAAAAGTGTTGTTGGAGCTTTCTTGCAATGAAACATTGTGGTCAAAATTTAAAAGACATTCCCTAAGTGACTTTTGTATTCCAATACTGGAGGGTATCCTGACCTTGCAGAAAAATCAGTGTGTTTTATGATGCCATTGCTACAACATAGCACAACATACTTGAGTGAGACAGGATTTTCATCACTTATTGCCCTCAAGTCCAAATACAGAGGCAGGATAAATGGTGAACCTGACCTAAGGCTAAAGCTGACAAACATTGCACCCAACTTCCCTGAACTGCTCAAAAGAACAGTTTAAAATGACTAAAATGAGTTGTGTGCTTTTATTTATAGAAAAAAAAAAGTTTAATTTTTTTATATACAGTGCTTTTACTCAAAGTGCTTTACAACAGTTAGATAATGCTACAAACAACATTTGGAAAGATCATTAAGTGGTCCACCAAGGTCCTCAGCAATTTTCAAGTGATCTTCAGAATAAAAGTTTGAGAACCACTGGTTTATGCTATTGTTTGAGTAGTTCTGTGCACATCCAGTTGGTTACTGGCTTTAAAAATGCATTTATTATCTAAAAGGACTGAATTTAGAGGCCACAATTTGAGGTATTGTAGGAAAAGGTGGGTTTTGAGAAGGAGAAGAGATCACTGTGGCCCACAGAATCAGGGATCAAAGCAAAAACTGTTTTAAGTATCCCCTTTCATTAGGTACTTGCTTTAACAATGTTGACTGAATGTCTATTTTAAAATCCTGTGAAAAGTGATTTATAATACTAGAATAGAATAATTATTGTGCATTATCAGAAAATAGAAGAGCAAATGCATTTTTCAATAATCTGCTTTTGGGGATCTGCACTAATGTATATAGATTCATACTACAATGCATAAAAAGTAAGAGAGAGAGAGATTTGGAAAGAGACAGGCATAGTAGGCTGATATTGGGTCTTCATATGCACATTGCTCTGCCAGTAAAGATCAGGGGAATAAACACCCCTTACATATTCCTGGGTCTCTTCAAAGCCAAAGGCTGTCAACTGTTGGAATGGTGGTTTGATAACAAACATAGAACTCTCACAAGTAGATTGAAACTCATTCTCTCAATTGTTTTCAAGGGGTGACTTTCCAGGTGTACATTGGCATTCATCTAGTTTCTTTCTTTTGTTGGATTTATATATTATTCATTGCCTTGAGTGTTTGTTTTTTATGTTTGAAAGATGCATTCCCAAGCTAGTGGAAACAGTACCAGCTCAACACCTTCCAGAAAAGTCCAGTCCTCAGCACCCAAGGTCCGCAAGACTGTCAGCAGTCGGATACATGAAGCAGTAAAAGCTATTGCTTTGTGTCATAATGTCACCCCAGTGTATGAATCCCGTGCTGGAGTGACTGGAGAAACAGAATATGCAGAAGTGGATCAAGACTTCAGTGATGAAAATCGAACTTACCAAGCTTCTAGTCCTGATGAGGTTAGTATGCGATGTTAAAATGTTTTAGTTTGTGGGTAACATTGAGTTTCTAAAAAAATAGTCCTTAAACAAAAGAATAGAACTTTTAGTGATCTAATATTTTGGGGGTTTTTTGCTTCAAGAAAAAAGTTGAATATTAAAAACACATGGAGAAAAGAAATGAATATGCTGCATAGATGGAGGAAAAGATCTGCTATTCCCTTAGAGTATATTTAGAGGTTGTCTTAACTGTTTGACTGAGAGGTCTGTGGATATGAAAGTACTGCACTTGTAAAAATCAATAGTTGGGTATGTAAATTGGTTTTCGGGACCTTGCTCCAGAATATAGCCATACAACATACATTCAAAAGGGATACAAATCTAGACTGAGTGACAAAGAATTTGATTCCCACTTACAACTATGGGTAGAGTAGCAGATGATACTACTCCTTAGGTAAACAAATGGGTTAAAAATATCTCTGCATAGAGGCCGTTCAGTTCAAGCAACAATAGATAACTTGAAAACCTTGGATTTAGCTAAAGTTTTCTAATGTTCAGCACAAATTAAAGCTCAAATTCAGGAAAGGACATAAACTCATGCTTACCTATGAGCATATGCTTAAATTCCATTTAAATCAATTAAGTCTTAAGCACAAGTCCCGTTGATGTCAATGGAACTCTACATATGCTCAAAATTAAATATGTGGTATGCTGAATGCACTCTTGAATCAAGACCTAAATCATTCACCCATGTCAGCTAATAAAATTCTTCTAGGGAGTATACTTATGGGGGAGACACACAGATCAGGATTCAAGATTCTGTAGAAGTAAACTGACACATTTCTCACTGCCGTTCTATGGATTAGTTTTACCCTTTCTGAAGAAGCAAAATACAAAGTAACATATTTCTGATCCTCATTTGGATCTCCATAAGCAAACATATGAGTGGTCAAATATGATCTGTTTTTAAAGAAGTGTCAGTAGTGTCTAGAGGCTGACTTAGATATTTTATTGTGCTTGCTGTATTACATGAATATTAAATATTTAACCATTTAAAACATCAGCACAATCTAAGCTGCACAAGCCACACTTTTTCAATGTAGAAACAAATTACAGATAGTATTTCTAGGAAACTTTGTCCCCATTATATCTGTTGTCCCTGCCTTCATATACACAAGCCATGTTATTTGACTGTGTATTTAATATGCTATAATCACTGTCCAAAGGGTCTAGGAAATATAAAGTGAACCATATAGATAACTGGCTTAGTCTTAAATGATAAAAATGTTAAGCTAAGGCAATCATCCCTTGCCTTAAGATTAAAATCAAGGTAGAATTTCAGACCTCCTTCTTTGGATATACAGTCAATATTCCCAATATCAATAATCCACAATTAGTTGTAGGCATTTCTATAGTTTTATGTAATGTGTGTGATCTCCATGAATGATAAGCAGAAACAGTTTTTAATGCATGCCAATCATGTTGGGAATTTATTATAAACATATAATTTGTTACCATATTTGTGTATTGGTTGTTGGATCATATTCAGGGCCAAATACAGGACCTTACAAAATACCTCAATACATGGAGGCAGATTGATACTGTAAAACATAATAAAAATGGATATTTTAGATAAGCAAATAACTAAATATAAAGTGCAGATGATTAAGAACTCCTTTGATCCTGGAACCAAAGATTGACCTAACTCAAAGAAACAGATACCCAGGTAGGAAACCTATGCAAATTGTGCTCATATAAAAATTGTTAGTGGAGCCTAAGAAGGTTGCCATAAAATAGCAAAGTTCCACTTTTGTCTCATGGATGGGGGCAAGTATAAGAATTTGAGGATAGCATGAAAGTCGGTAGGAATTGGACCCAGCAGAGAGGAAGAGCAGGTTGGTGGGTGCTGAAAAGAGAACAGGTAGATTTTAGAAAGAACGTTAAAAGGAAAAATGAAGGGGAAAGGAAATCAGGATTTTATTGGATTGATGCTGGGCTCGGCAGGTAGAAGAAGCAGGTCCTCCTGTGTTACTGATACGGTGCAGAGGGGCAGCAGGGAATGTGGGCACAGGAAAGTGTTGATGCTAGACCAGGTGGCTCAGGAACAGGACTGATGGAGGAGCAGAAATAGAGATTGTACAGTTGAAGAAGAACTGGATCAAAATAACTGGCTGATTGAGCATGGGCTTGGAGCAAGAGTTGCTTCACATAGGAATAGGACTTTACAGTTTGAAGGGGATAGGAAGAAAGCAAGTAGTGGAAGGCGATGTGAGGCTGCAAGGGGGCTTGGTGTAGGCTTGTTTTAAGGGCGAGGAGACACAGCTGTCCATCTTAGGGTGCTGTATAGTCGATCACCCAAACTGGAGAGTTCAAACTATAGTACGAACTAAAATGAGTCACCAGCCATCTTTTGAAGATATAGTCCTAAGTATACTTTTTATCTTTTTAAAATTAATTTACCTCTTTTTGAAACTAGTAAAATTACTATATCAAACAAGTATCTTTTAATTGAATAGGATATTGATACTAGGTAAAATGTTAATATGAAGCAACAAAAACATTTAAATAATATAAACATGACCAAAAAAAGCTGAAAGTGAGAGTAGGTCTTTATCATAATTTTTTAAAGAGCTCTATTGATGCAATGTTTGCAAATCACTGGAGCCTAAGGAAAATCATGTAAATGGTTCATTATTTAGCTTATTGAACTTTCCTGCAGTTAGGTTGACGGATGATGCCAGTGTTTCCCAACCACCAAAGTACCATTTTAAAAGCATTTTTTATTGAATAAAGTGCTCTAAATATTGCACCCTGGAGCTTTATTTAGGGAAATAGTTCAATTGAAGTTTTCTGTTTAACCTCAGCATTGACCTATCACAACATATTTTGTTAATAAGCAACATTATCATTTAATAGTCTTAACTAGTTCTTCCTCAGTAACCTTAACGTTGTTCTTCCTCAGTATTACAACTCTGCTCTCTTAAATTTTGTTTATGGATCTGGAATGATTGTAGTCCGTTGAAGAGTTTATTTTATTTGTGGCCTTCTGTGTTATATAATCTAGTGTTGTATGTCTTTCATAATAGACATTACATGAAAAGTTATAGACAGTTTAACTATAAACTGTTCTTCCATGTGGGAAAACACAGAAAACGTTTTAATATTCTAATAAAAACACATTATAGACTTAATGAGTTGACATAATGAAGTCATTTAAAATTTTTCACAATCCCAATTATAGATAATATCGTGACAGAAATGCACGTTTAAGCATAGATACATTCACTATAAATATGTAGTCATTATGTTAGAGTAGCCTGCGATAAGTAACTGATTTTGTATTCTTAATGTGAGCCCTACTTATACCAGGCTCATTGTTTCTTATGATAAGTGATCAATATTTCATTTTCTCTGAAAGAGTGGAAAGTTTCATTTGTCTGTCAATTCTGTCCTCTACAGCTACAGCATAGCAAACAACATGTACACACTGGGAAACCCATTGACAAAATCAAAAACAGCTCTTGCTCAACTTTCATAAGTGTAGGTCCGCTTCACCTGTGGAAAGCCAGTGCTAATCTAATGTAATGAACAGTCTTTAAAAGATATAAACTAAGTAGGTAGAGCAATAAAGTTCAAAGGTCACAGACCCAAGTAATTCAGAAGCATGCTATGAACAGGAGTCTTTCAAGACCTTTGGTCAAGAAAGATTGATTAGTCATGATTTTTAATGACTGATTACTCTCATATACTAGTTATGAATTGGTTACATTTTTTTTCTGCACTGTTATACTCCCGAAAATCTAATTCCAACATTTGGAATATTTAAATGTTACATTAAGATATGGTCAGTCACCTCATTCAAATGTTAATTTTCAAGAGATAACAGAGTTGCTAAAATTAATTACAAGGATACCAAGCTGATCATTTGAAAAGGGAAATGATATGCCCGTAGTGAAGCAGCTTTTGTGTTTACAAGAGTAAAGCTGTAATGTATGAGACACGTTGTATTGTTTAATTCATTTTTGTGTGTGGGCTTATTGAAGCAAGACTAATGTGTTGTTTTGTCAATGTATTTGTGAAGAGCAAATTATTCACTAGCATAAAGCCATCACTTCCATGACCTTCGAGACCCACAAAGAATAACTACTCCATGCCGTGTCTCAAATATTGACTGGAGTTTTCCCAGATGATCAAATTATAGTTTTAACTTAATCATTTTATTATATTTTAACTATGAATGTTCCTAATTAAACATTGTAAAATGCAAATGTCAATCACTAAATCATCATTTGTAAATATAAACAAAGGAATGCAGTCACTGAGTATTCTTTAGTGCTAATTGGAATAATCTCTGAACTGTTGCTAACAGATGGGGAGAATTTCCCCAAAATCTTTACAGAAAATAACTTCAACACTATTGGAAACGTTCAGTATTAGAATAGTAGTAAAAAAAATTCTCTCCCACCTCCACATATTCTACAATAATAGTCTCAATTAGAAATCGCATGTACATATGCCCTGTGCATTGTTTGCATAGCAGGCTTATTTTGTGTAAATTGAAAGTAACTCTATTGGCTGCGGTGAAGTTATTTACAATTTATACTGATTAAACTAGAAGTGGAGTTTGGTTCAAGGGCTGAGCAAATATCTGAAAGATTTAGAATAGTTACATGCCTCTATCCAAAGATAAATTTGAATGTGGTTTCATAGAAACACAATATCATTTGTCAATATGAGGCAACAGTTTAAATCTAAAATATGTTGTACACCTTATACAGTATTGGATATGTTTGATTCAGATCATCATCTAAAAGTTGACATGCATAGCTTAACTTTATCTGAACTTACCCCAAGCTAACTGTTACAGCTAAAACCATATACATATAATCTATTGCAAAACCAAAGCCAGTGATGCTATATCCTTGTATCCAACCATATGCTTCACAATGCAGGACCAAAAGGGAAGAGGGGAGGTAAGGTTGGTTACGTGCCATCTTTATACCCTCTGTCCTGGAGTTGCTTGGGCTGATACAGTGCTTAAAGCAAGTAAAATTAACCTTAGGATGGCTCTTTGGGTACATCCACACTTTGAGCATGATTCCCAGCTCAAGGCAACATACTTGTGCTAGCTATAATTGAGCTAGTGCACTAAAAATAGTGTGTAGCTGCTGTCACTGTGAGCTGTGGGGGGGGGTCTAGCTGCCCTAAATACATCCTAGGGATGGGTGTGTACTTGGGGCAGCTAATCCCTCACACTACCATGGCTACACTTTTAGCATACAAGCTAGATTAGACCTAGTGTGAGTGTGTCTCTTCAAGCTAGAAATCATATCCCCAGCTCAAAATGTAGACATACCCTACCTTGCACCAAGCTGTAACAGCCCCTGTGGGTCATTGTAGTAGCTTGAGAGCTCGAAAACACAGATATCCAGCTCCAGATATCCCCCTTCATTGGTAATGTAACCTATGCTAAGAGTAGGGAGGTGAGTGGTCTAGATCTGGGCATGCTGGAGCGGTCTTTATGAAACCAAAAATGAGAACTGGCTAAAAAAAATTCAACATTCAACATTTCTGTTGGAAAATGCTGCTTCCTCAAAATCAAACCATTTCACAGGAATGTGTCAATTTCAACAAAATTTCCAACAGAAAATTTTTGAAATTATTTGAATCAAAATGGAGTATTTCATTTAGACGTTTTTGTCCTGATTTTTAATTTACTACTTTAACTTTTAATTTATTTTAATGCTTTATATATTTTTTTTAGTATAAATGATTTGACATGATCAAAACTATCAAAATTTTGGTCGTTTTGATGTTTCCAAAAAGAAATGTCAAAATATTGTCTTTTTGTCCCAATTCAGGAAATTTCAAAATGTCAGATTTTCCCACAAAATGGAAACTTTTTTTGTCACCTGTTGTGCCAAAATATTGCGTTTCCAGCTAGTCTGTGTCACTGGAGTGGTGCAAAGGAGTCCTAGGGGTTGGCAACATAAGTTCCTTTAAAAAAAAAATCTACATAAGTACAAGTTGAATATCACATCATTAATAAAAACTAGTCACTTAAAAATGTGGAGAGGAATAGTTAAGAAAACATAAATCCTTTGCAACCCACATAATTAAAAATCAAATGAGTTATTTTCATTAAGCTATAAAGGATTGCCTCCTTACCCCCAGTCTCTGCAGATAGGGGTTTTTGGATAGGTGGGAAAGGATAGATAACCTTTGAGTTCATGAGAAGGGAAGGGAAGGACTGGCTCAGTTGCTCTGAAGCCTCCCTCCTCTCCTTCCCAGAATTCTTATGAAGGTTGTGCCTGTGAAAGGATGAGACAAGAGAAAAGATGAGGCTTCTCTGACTACTACTTCTCCCTTCCACCCTATGGCTAGACTTTGCACTTAAAAATCCTTTCCGGGGTTTGTGTTTCATTCTCCTTCTCTTGATCAATGCCTGTTTCATCAGAAACATCAATCTTAACTCTGACCAGTACATTGTTTATTTGAGGTTTTACTTTTTTATTTAAACTCTTTCTGAACTTGTTAAATAGGAAATATCAGTTACTATAGGTATTAATTGACACACATAATTTTGCAGTAAAGAATTTGTTACTGCTGTTTCCTGATAAAGTTACAGATGAAGTTTAGTGGGGGATATGTAAAAAGCTAGTGATTAATAATAAAATTATGTAGGTTGAGTTTTTCAGGCTGATCATTGTAACAACTGTGTACACATATACTCATTTTATTTTATTTTCAAAAGACTATATATATTTTGAGATTGTTAATGAAAGAATATTTATTTTAGGTTGGAGTTAAGACAGCTCTTTTCTAATAAAATATGCCTTTTTATTACTTGATAAGAATATATTTGGTTGTATGTGCAGTGTAAGATTTATGATGTCCTTAAACATTTATTTTCTTATCTTTAATAAGTACTAGGGTTTTGTGACTGATGTGATAGGTAACTATGTTGTTTTCATTTAGCAACATTATCTATTTTTATGGCGTTTTCTAGAAACTTCCAGTTTTGTTTTACATTTTTCATTTTGTACTTTTGTTAGGTTAATGATGATACAATTTTTAAATTAAAAGCAAGTGCAGTGTTGTGCAAGCTCCTAACAGCTTTTGTGAAGCCCTGCCTCATTTTGCATGTACCTCACATGTTACGAACGTTCACTAAATCACTCATGCACAGCTTTCACTCCCAATGTTGGTAAAAAATATATTAAATGTCCTACTAAATTAAATGCCAACCTGGAATGCAGGTTTCTTGGTAATGCAGTTAATACCTAACGTATTAGCCTATTGTGCTTGCTGGTTAAGCCATTATTGTACATTGCATTGCACTCAATGTAGTGCTTTTTTCTTATAAAAAATCTCAAGCACTTAAAACACTTTACAAAAGGAGGTAAGCGTAATTAGTCTGGTTTTGCTGTACTAGCTAAGGAGAAAGATTTGAAGTCACTGCTATAAGAGTCACTGTGTCCTAGTGCATCAGAGATGGGTCTACCTCCTCAGAGATGAGTGGGGACAAACTTTCTTTGTAACCTTTGGCATGTCTGTGGAAGTTTTCATTGGCATTTTGGAATTGGATAATATCTGGTGTTGCCTTAAGAGCAGTTGGTAAAGTCACTTTTGTTGCTTGTCCTTGAGGCTGGTCAGCCACTTAATGCTTAAGTATTATTTGGTACTGATGGAGAGGGACAGTATCTACAGCCACAGAAACTGTTTTAGGTGGAATGTTAACCCATTGGTAGCAAATTAACATATCTGAATTCACATGACTGTTATGACTACATAGATTAGTTGATCAGCTTATTAATTTTAGAATGAATACATTATAAAAAGATAAAATTAATACCTGTTGCTGATGATCATTCCCACTTCCCACGAAGGGGTAGGGAAAGAAATTCTTCTGCCTTCAGTGGCAACAGGCCCCACTAGCAGCTCCTCTCCCTTGAGTTCCATTGCCACAGCTTCATTGGCTTTGCGCTCTAAGACTTCCCCTGTTATTTATACCCCAAAGTGCATCATTCTTCAGAAACAACAGAGCAAGGGAGTTTTATTGTGAGAATTTCAGAAGAGTGATGCAGAGGAAAGGGAATAGAAATGCAGTAGGTAAGCACCATGGGGGTGGCTACTGGGTTGAACTGCGTCAGAAAGAGAATACTTTCGTAAGGCCTTTCCTTTGGTCCCTCTGCTGCTATTCACCATATACACGGTATTTGTTCAAATACCTAGTTTGTATATTCATGCCAATTCTGCTATTCTACAATTCTACTAATACTTCTTTACATTTTCCCCCTA
This sequence comes from Mesoclemmys tuberculata, assembly GCA_007922155.1. Taxonomy (NCBI): domain Eukaryota; kingdom Metazoa; phylum Chordata; order Testudines; family Chelidae; genus Mesoclemmys; species Mesoclemmys tuberculata. Next base: position 37,454,202 of record ML675601.1, on the reverse strand, counting down.
CTTTGCAGCTGGTTATTATATTTTTAGCACTAAAATGCCTGTATTAACCAAAGGTGCTCTGCGTTCAAAATATATTAAACCAATGTTTAGCTGAAGAAGCAAAACTAAGTATATCATTCACATCTAATTTTCATAGAGGTCAAGTGTATAAAATAAGGAACGTAACTTAAGCGTAAATATTGTTTGTTTTCAATTTTTTTAGTCACTTGTAATGTGTTCTTATTGCTAAGACAGAAAATATGGGACTCCAGATGCCCAAAGTAACTCCAAATTCTCATAGTTGTTAGCCAAAATAAGGTATGTATATTTTATATGCTAACACCGAATTTTTTTAAAATAGGAGTCTAAAGTTAGGCTACTAATTTAGTGACCTGATTTTTAAGTGCTGAAAATCAAGCAACTCCTGTTGACATCAAAGGAAAATGCAGGTGTTCAGCATGTTTGAAAATCAGGCCACTTATTTTAGATGCAGAAACGTTAATTTAGGAGCCGAAGATTAGAAGTTCTGGAACAGCCTTCCGAGGGAAGTAGTGGGGGCAAATGACTTATCTGGCTTTAAGACTAAGCTTGATAAGTATATGGAGGGGATGTTATGATGGGATAGTTTAATTTGAGCAATTGATTTGGATTATCGGCAGATAAGTCTGCTCAATGGTCTGTGGGAATGTTGATGGGATGGGAACTGAGTTACTGCAGAGAATTCCTTTTTGGGTGCTGACTGGTGAGTCTTGCCCGCATGCTCAGGGTTTAGCTGATCGCCATATTTGGGGTCGGGAAGGAATTTTCCTCCGGGGCGGATTGGCAGAGGCCCCGGAGGTTTTTCGCCTTCCTCTGCAGCGTGGGGCATGGGTCGCTTGCTGATGGATTCCCTGCAGTTTGAGGTCTTCAAATCTCACTTTTGAGGATTGCAATAACTCAGTCATGGGTTCGGGGTTGTTATAAATGTGTATGAGTAGGGTTTTGTGGCCTGCCTTGTGCAGGAGGTCAGACTAGATGATCATATTGGTCCCTTCTGACCTATGAGTCTGAGTCTATGAGACTCCTATTCTTACAAATCTTTGTCTAAGCAAATTAAGTATCTACTTTATATTTAAAGCGTAGAGTGTGTTTGTCCTTTTAAAGTTGAACTATTAAAATGTATATACACACTAACTTGAGGGAGAGTGTATTTATTCCTACCACTTTTTCTAAAGAAACAAATTGTCTGACCCAAAACATTTGACATGTCAAATCTCAATTTAACACTAAATAGACTAGCAGTTCAGCTTTATAATGACATAAGTATAAAAGCAAGCATATTAAAGAGGTTAAGCTCTTCAAATGGTAAAGTTAAACACAACACAACTAAGACTAACTACTCCAAATAATTTGCAGCCTGCATTTTTTATTGGAGACTAAGCTGCCCACACTGTCCTATTCTATAAAATTTATTTCCCTGTATAAGCATTCTTCTCTTCTTTGAATGCCTTTTTGCAGCTAATCCAAACCTTTGCTGGGTTTTTTGTATAGCAATTCTTAAATCTTCAGAAAGTGTTTGACGCTTTTTGTCCAATAACCCCTAGGCTGCCTGGGACTGAAACCGAAGTACAAAGTTGGAGCAAACAGGGAGAGGAGAAGAGTGAGGTTAAGCCATGCTTTGATGGAAATTGGCCTATAGTACTAAGTTCAGGCATGGGGAGATCTTGCAGGAGGACAGCCTGTTTCCACATGCACAGAAGAACATTTGAAGAATCAGTTTAGGAATGTTAGAGAACTCCAGGTATTTGAAGCTAGGTCTTAACAATATCATTGCAGATGACACTCAGCAAGAGGGAGTGGTAGATACCCTGGAAGGTAGGGATCAGATACAGAGTCACCGAGACAAATTGGAGGATTGGGCCAAAAGAAATCTGATGGGGTTCAACAAGGACAAGTGCAAAGTTCTGCACTTTAGCATGGAAGAATCCCATGCACAGCTACAGACTGGGGACCGATGAGTTAGGCAGCAGTTCTTCAGAAAACGACCTGGGGGTTACAGTGGATAAGAAGCTGGATATGAGTCAACAGTGTGCCCTGGTTGCCAAGAAGTCTAATAGCATATTGGGCTGCATTAGTAGGAGCATTGCTGGCAAATGGATGGAAGTGATTATTCCCCTCTATTCGGCATTGGTGGGGCCGCATTTGGAATCTTGTGCCCAGTTTTGGGCCCCCCACTACAAAAAGGATGTGGACAAGTTGGAGAGTGTCCAGCGGAGGGTGACAAAAATGATTAGGGGGCTTGAGCACTAAATGTATGAGGAGAGGCTGAGGGAACTAATCTTGTTTAGTGTGAAAAAGAGAAGAATGAGGGGGGATTTGATCACAGCCTTTAACTACCTGAAAGAGGGCTACAGGGAGGATGGAGCTAGGCTTTTCTCAGTGGAAGTAGATAACAGAACAAGGAGCAATGGTCTCAAGTTGCAATGGGGGAGGTCTAGGTTGGATATTAGGGAAAAGTTTTTCACTAGGAGGGTGGTGAAGCACTGGAATGGGTTACCTAGGGATGTGATGGAATCTCCATTTGTAGAGGTTTTTAAGCTGCAGTTTGACAAAACCTGGTTGGGATGATTTAGCTGAGGTTAGTCCTCTTTGAGCAGAGGGTTGGACTAGATGTCCTCCTGAGGTCCCTTCCAACTCCAATCTTCTATGATTCTATGGTTCTCAATGCTGTCAGGGTTCACTTGGTCAAAAACATGTTCTAACTGGCTGGTATTAATGTAAAGTTAATATTATGATCTTAAATTGCAGCCTTTCAACCACAACGTTGATTGTTATGCTTTATTACCCAGCTAGGTTACAGTACCACTAGTGATCAATTCTAAACAAACTTAGAGTTGTAGCCCAAGTATAATAATGTAAAATGACTGTGCTACAAACAGCTATCTCAAATGGTCTGTGAAGCCAAGCATGAATTAAATAATCAACAGATGTGAGTCACCAAATATAGAATGCATAAGTCCTAGCTGCAAAGGGACACAAATGAGATGATAGGGTATTAGCAGAAAGATGCAATTTACAGGTCAGAATGTAATAGTAACCTTTCACTATGAAAATCGAAAATTAACCTTGGGAGTATTGGATCGTTTGCTGCTTATATGGTAGTTTTATTGGAGAAGAAAATCTGTAATAGACTTTCACTGTGATTTTGACACTAAGAATGGTGTTTTTTAAATGTTCTTATTTCTTATTCCTCTCCTGTAGACATCTCTTCATTTTTTCATTTATTGATGCCTACAGTGAATTTACAGGCACTGACAACATCCTGTGTTAGGGCAAGTCTATACTACAAAATTAAGTTGACCTAAGTTACATTGACATACAGCCACTGCAGAAATTAGATTGCGTTTGCATGTCCACATTATGCTCCTTGTGTCGGCAGTGTGTGTCCACCAATTGTACTGTCAGTGTTGGTCACTGTGTGATTGCTTTTGAAAGGCAGCAAAAGTCAATGTAAGCAATGCAGTATCTACAGTGACACTGTGTCAGCCTAACTACATTGACCTAAGCACTACACGTGGAGATGGAGTTAAGTCGGTGTAGTGGGAAAGTTATATTAGTGGGAGTTGTGTTTTAGTGTAGATATTTACAGAATTAGGTCGGTGTAAGCTGCTTTATGTCAACCTACCTCTGTGGTGAAGATCAAGGCTTAGTTTATTAGAATACTCAAGCAACCTCCTTCTAATCTAACTTCCCACATCGGGCTACATAAAGTGATCTACTCACCAAGGGGCAGATCCTCAGCTGGTGTAGTTTGACTCCATAGAAGTCAATGGAGCTATGATAATTGATGCTAGCTGTGGATTTCAGGAGTACCTGGTTTACAGTGGTACCAATAGAGCTGCAGTGCTGGGCCCACATCAGTGCTGGGACTGTAGCCCCACTCCCTGCTCTGCATCAAGGCCTCACTCCACCTCTTCCCCCAAGTCCGGTCTCACCACTTGCTCCTCTCTGCCCCCCCTCACAGCCCTGTCACTTGCCCTTAAGGCAAGAAAAAAGCAGGAGGGCATATATCTCTCACTTTTAAAATATTGGATCCATGACTACCCCTGTTCCAGCACCCCTGTTGCCAGGGGTCTGATTTTTTACCAGAAAGTCTGGTCAAAAAGCAGACCTGGCAGTGTCTGGTTATGACAGTAAACTCAATCAGCCTCCCTGCCAGGAGGGCAGGAAGAGCAGCTGTTGCTGCCAGGGGCTGCAGCTCAGCTGGAGAGAGAACTGGCTCCCAAAGAGTCAGCTCCAGCAGAAAGAGGTAGGTACCAGCTCCATGCTGCTCCAGGGAAGGATTCTGTCCACCCTCCTCTTGCCCCACTGTGCTTGCCCCTGGCCTCTGCCTCGCTCTGACTGGGGACCGACTCCTCCCCCACCCCACTGTGATTGTCTTGTTCTGGGAACCAACCCAGGCCAGCTGCCTACTAGCTCAGCACCCAGAAATTAAGGAATAGTAATAGATGAAAGCAAAAAAAAAACAAAACCCCAAAAGCTACTTTCTTCAATGCAGTGGGAAGAGCATTGGACATGACTTTTCTGTTGTTACTAGAAGATGTGCATTTTATCCTCTGTGCAGATATTGAAATCTCAAGGATTTTAATTTTAATCCTGCTCTGGTATATATACAATATTTAGCTTTGTTTTATAATTTTCTGTTATGTAGAGTTTGTTACCATGTTTAAAAGTCTTTGATTTTTGGATGCCAAAGAAATTAAACACTACTCTTCTATTTATCAGATTAAGGCCCGGTCTACACTTACCTTTGCGATTTGGCGGCAGTCGACGGGAGATACGCAAGTGACGTAAATCACTTGTGTATCTCCCGTTGACTTTGCAGCATCTCCTCTGCGCAGCGTCCATACTGCGCTGCATTGAAGGGAACAGTGCTCCCTTCGACACAGCGCTACTCCACTTACCGGGGTGGTTTTCCTGCATCACTTCCTGGATCGACTGAGCACGTAAATACAGACCACTCACTCAATCCAGAGCAATCGATGTGACGGAAGCGAATTTGCCGCCGTCAGTGTAGACCCAGCCTAAGACATTATTTAGTAATAAATGTAATTAAAGTTTGGCTTTAGAAAGTGCCAGGCACTGAGTGGTCAAAAATTGCATGGAGTTACAAAGGACCAAACTAGGCTCATTTATGGGGAAAAGTTTCATGCACGTTCATGCCTGCATTTCTAGTGATTACGTTTTCTTGTTCGTCAAAAAGGAAGTATACGGACATATAAAGGCAAAGCATACAGTGATGTGGAGAGGACTGAGCAATGGGGAAGGGGGAGGACAGAGAGCAGGGAGTAGCAGGGCCTCGGGGGGAAAAGACAGCAGAAGGAAATTTCCGGCACTCCTGCTGTAGTGTTCCATGGGAGCCAACAAATATGTTCGGCGCTGGGCCCACAAAAGGTTAATCCAGCCCCGGATTTCAGGACTGCTTTATGCCAATTTAGGTTTAACTTTTGGGAATGAAATTGATCCACTGCAGAGGGCCTCTACAAAACCTACTTATGTCGGCCCACTGCATAATATTCCATTTTATCCTTAGAAAAGTAAGTCTAGATTTTTAAAGGCATTTCAACACCTAATGCAGCCCTTGGTAGTGATTGATAAATGAGGCTAGGAAGGAGGCAGAGTAGAATATGCCACCACCTCTGCCCAGCCCCACCCCACCCCACTTCAGGAACAATGAGTCTGATGTGTTAACTCAGAGTGAAACAAGTGGTATTGGCTGGTTATGTGTTCTGAGACAGCAGGAAAGCGCAATGACTCAGATCTTCAAAGGTATTTAGGCGTGTAACACTCACTGATTTGAGGGTCTAAGCGAGTGGTTCCCAAACTTTTCTCTGCCATGGCACACCTTGATACCTTTTAATTATTTTGAGGCACACCACCATATAGTCTCCAGATGAACTCACGGATATTCATGAGCCAACTCAGAACTCTTCAAGTCGTTTTTCAAGAAATTCCATGGCACGCCTGCTCAGGCTGATGGCACGCCAGTGTGCCGTGGCACGCTGGTTGGGAAACACTGATCTAAGCCAAAGTAACTTTGTTGGGGCTATTTTCATGGATAAGGTCAGCTTGCTGTGAGCTATGGTTGCAGAACCAGACTCTTAACAGTTCTGAGATCCCCTCTTTGGAGCAGGTCAGAACATGAGGGGGGAAATTATAAAACCTTTTTTGAAAATTTGAAGTTGTTTGTGTTTCACTCAGTGAATATTTCTGTCTATGAGAAATAAACTATTTCTATTAGCAGAAATTGCCCATTAAAAGAATATGGAATGTTTTTGCATATCCAGGAGTGAAAAAGCAGGTTTCCTAAAATAACAATTTTTTGCTAACAATTTCAATGGTCATTTTAACACTATTGAAAAATAGCATACAGCAGTATGTAAAGAACATTGTGCACCAAACAGAAGATAAGTAGCATCCTATGAAGTTTAGCAACTTTTAAAAAATGCTGCTTCTTTAGAGGAAAAATATGAAGTTCTCAGTAATTCTTTTGCACTTCACTAGGGCATGTATTTAAGATGCAATGGGATTAATTTTAGTAAGCAGCTGTGAAATTTGTACAATACTGCAGTCCCCACCATCACCACCCTATGTAGAATAGACTACTTTTCTAAGCACTTTTAGTTTATATAGATTTGTAAAGGTTTGTTTTGTATGTGGTTTACTACAGCAGAAACCCAGATATAGTACATTTTATAAGAAAAGTAATCAATTTATAGGTTTAAGTGAATAAAGTATGCTGAAAATCTTTAAGTAATACCAGATATTTTTATGTTGTCTCTTTAGAAATTGTAATAAGCATCCAAGAAACCACGAAGTTACAAAAAATGTTTTAACACTGAATTATTTCCATTATCTTATGTTCATTGGTTTTTAATGTATGTTTTAAATAAATATTGTAGAAAACAGTTTCATGTGTTGTGTTATGTTTTGCACACACCTCACTGGTATGTGCTCTGTTAACTCTATATGAACACATTCACATTAATTTAGAAAACCCAACCCATTTTAATATTGTTAAAAGAAAATATTTCTGCACAGTACACTCTAATAATGGTACAATTCTCTTCAGTGAATATTTGTCTGAGAAATAAACTCAAATAAACCTGTACTGTACTTTTTAGTGAGTTCATAGAATACTTATACCACTACATTTGTATTGTCATCTTATACAAAAATATTTTCATGCTCAAATTTTGTACCACTATACAGGGGGGTTGTTTTTCTTAGCACCTTAGGAAGTCTTAACCTTTAACCTAAAGCCAATTGTTTGGCTTTAATGTAGTTTACACAAGGGTATAATTGACCTTTAACACTTCAATGTGATTTTCTCTAGGTAGCTCTGGTACAATGGACAGAGAGCGTTGGCCTTACTCTAGTTAACAGGGATCTGATCTCAATGCAACTGAAGACTCCTGGTGGACAGATTCTGACGTATTATATTCTGCAAATTTTCCCTTTCACATCTGAAAGCAAACGCATGGGAATCATAGTCCGGGTACATGTTTTGAATATTCTTTAAATTGTTTGTCTTTTAGTAAATGCTTTTTGTTAAATGGATTTTTTTTAAAGTGTACCAGTTTACTCAATATAATTTACATATTTTGCAAACTTTTCAAATATAAAACTTGGAGGCTGTGTAAATAACACTAGTTTAAGAACAAAACATTCAACGAGATACTTTGGAAAATTAAGACAGTCTCTGCTGCACAGTCCTCCGTTTAGTCAGAGCTCTACATCCACATGGGGTCACATTGACTTCAATGCTTTACACATAGAGCAGCTTCCACAATCAGGGCCTAAAACTCCAGTTTTAATTTCCCCATTGTACCTATTATAGTTCTGTTAAAGTTAATAGATCTAGGAGTAATATTTAAGTACCAAGTGTGAAACACAAGGGCCCAGATCCACAGAGGTACTTAGGTTACTAAGGATATGTCTTACACTGCAGTTAAAAACCTGTGGCTGGCCCTGTGGCATCAGGCGAGGTATTTCCAGCAAGGAGAAGGAGGTGTTAGTGCCGTTATATACGGCGCTGGTGAGACCCCACCTGGAATATTGTGTGCAGTTCTGGTGTCCCATGTTTAAGAAGGATGAATTCAAACTGGAACAGGTTCAGAGACGGGCTACTAGGATGATCCGAGGAATGGAAAATCTGCCTTATGAAAGGAGACTGAAAGAGCTTGGCTTGTTTAGCCTGGCCAAAAGAAGGCTCCGGGGGGATATGCTTGCTCTATATAAATATATCAGGGGGATTAACGTTAGGGAGGGAGAGGAATTGTTTAAGTTTAGTACTATTATAGGCACGAGGACGAATGGGTACAAATTGGATATTAGGAAATTTAGACTAGAAATTAGACGAAGGTTTCTAACCATTAGGGGAGTGAAGTTCTGGAATAGCCTTCCGAGGGAAGTAGTGGGGGCAAATGACTTATCTGGCTTTAAGACTAAGCTTGATAAGTATATGGAGGGGATGTTATGATGGGATAGTTTAATTTGAGCAATTGATTTTGGATTATCGGCAGATAAGTCTGCTCAATGGTCTGTGGGAATGCTGGATGGGATGGGAACTGAGTTACTGCAGAGAAATCTTTTTTGGTTGCTGGCTGGTGAGTCTTGCCCACATGCTCAGGGTTTAGCTGATCGCCATATTTGGGGTCGGGAAGGAATTTTCCTCCGGGGCGGATTGGCAGGGGCCACGGAGGTTTTTCGCCTTCCCCTGCAGCATGGGGCATGAGTCGCTTGCTGGTGGATTCCCTGCAGCTTGAGGTCTTCAAATCTCATTTTTGAGGATTTCAATAACTCAGTCATGGGTTCGGGGTTGTTATAAATGTGTATGGGTAGGGTTTTGTGGCCTGCCTTGTGCGGGAGGTCAGACTAGATGATCATATTGGTCCCTTCTGACCTATGAGTCTATGAGTCTATGAGTCTATGAGACTCAGCCTTATGAGGTTTGGGCTGTGGGGCTGTTTAACTGCAGTGTAGACTTCCAGGCTTGGGTTGCAGCCCGAGCTCTGGGACCCTCCCACCTTGCAGGATCCCAGTGCCTGGGCTCCATCCTAAACCCAGAAGTCTACACTCTGCAGTTAAACTAGGGTGACCAGATGTCCAATTTTATAGGGAGAGTCCTGATATTCAGGGATTTTTCTTACATGGGCACCTATTACCCTCCCAGCCCCATCCCAATTTTTCACACTTGCTACCTGGTCACCCTAATTTAAACAGCCCCGCAGCCCAAGCCCCACGAGCCTGAGTCAGTTGGGATGGGCCTAACTGCAGTGTACGCATACCATAAGTCTGAGGGTTAGACACACATGTCCCAGTTTTAGGCTCCACTGCGATTCTCAAAACTTAACTCTGTGGGTGCCTAAGTTTTCAGGGTAACAGTTTCCTAAGCACCTGTGTTTTTTGCATCTGAGCATGCACACTGCTGCCTCACTCTAGGTATTTATCTCTTGCCTAAAGCCCAGAGTGGTCCACAAACCAGGGGAAGATAGGCATTCAACCACCTATGCCATGTATGGGGTCCACTCAGGTAGGCATGCTCAGAGCCCATCTACTAGAGTAGATCTTTAACATCTGGCCGATGGTGGTGATGGTGCCTACCTTATAACTTATAGCCCAGTGGTTAGTGCAATTGCCTGGAATATGGGAGACTCCATTTCAATTCTTTCTCTGCCTGAAGACGGAGAAATGATGTGAACAGGGGTCTCCTACTTTCCAGGAGAATGTTCTAACAACTGAGCTATGGGGTATTCCGATGTGGGACTCCCTCGATCCCTCCTGTTGAAGCTATTCCATTTTCAGGCATTGTGGATTGCATTGTTGTTCCTGTGATTTACTAGGTGCCTAAAAGGTAGGCATTACAGCGCTTAGCATAGCAACACCTAAGTCCCTTTGTGGATCCAGGCCAAAGTGCTAGAAATAGAAGTTCGTAATAGAAATGTTGAAACTACAGCAACAAAATACTCCATAATAATACAAATAAGAATAAATTAAATTAGAATGGTTTTTGTAAGACATAATTGGAAATATACTTCGATAGCAAAGGACTGGCCTCAAAAGCTGGCAATTCAGTTGTCTATTTTAGATTTGTAGAACCTGGCTGTAAAATAAAGAGTATTTTACAAAAACAGGCCCAGTTTAGCAATGGTTTGTGGTCAAAAAGTTTAATTGGTAGTTATATTTCCAGCCACTTTTGAGGAAGTGCTTCTGCACAAAAATATCTTCAGAATTATTTAAGAAAGTCATTTTGTAAATTGTGGAATAACAACTTGTGAGATATTATGTAACTTTGAATTACTGTATTGGTGGAAAACATATACCATGTATTACACAAGCATTGTATCAAATTATTTTTCACTAAAATACAATACAGTTTCTTAAAGAAGTATACAATATCATCGGCCTTCCTCTTTCTGTTGTCTGAATTGGATTGTAAGCCCTTCTGGATGGGAATATTGTCTTCTTTCCATTGTCAAAGCACCTATCACACATTTTACACTATACAAATAATAATGTATGATTAGGGCTTCTGGTTTGGGACGGGGGGTTTAGGACTTCATTTATTTTTAGCAATTTTTTAGTATTATTTCGATGTCCAAAAATCAGGGCTTTCTCATAGTATATACAGTGATGAGTGGTGTATGTTACTTATACTACTTGTTACAATAGTATACTGTAATGAGTAATCTTTGTAATGTTCCTTAGTGCACTTTAACACAGTATTGTTTCAAACAGCACTGTGTTTTAAGTGCAGTAGGGAACCTTTAGTGCACACTAGCAGGATCTGCACAATCCAGTTAATGTGCAACATGTTAATGTGATTTATAAACCACACCCTCATACACCACATTACTGCTGCTTGCAGACAGGACTTTAGAGACAACTAACCATTTCCAATGGTTTTTCAGTGTTTACTGGGTAAAAACCAATTTTCTTTTCTTTTATTTCTTTTATCTCTTTCATCGGGAGTGTTTTGTCAGTGTTATTTGTTAAAACCTTAATTCAGCAGCCCTACTTACTATCTCAATTTTTGAAGACTTATTTATCTGAAGGAAAGGTGGTGGCCTTAATACAAAAATATATTTGTGCTGTATACCACAAAAGAGGCAAAATCTTCCGACAGTTTAAACAGGGTCTAGGAGTTAAGAAATCCGGGCTTTATTTCTGATCTGCCACTGATGCACTTTGTGATCTTGGGCAAATCATTTAGGTCCACAGTTCAGAAGTGACCTGTAATTTTGGGAGCCTCAGTTTTTAGAACAACCAAATTTTAGCTTACTAAGGACTGATTTCCAAAGATACTGAGCACCTGTATCTCTCATGACTTCGTTTGGAATTGTAAGTGTTCGGCACCTCTGTAACTCAGACCTTAGGTATGTAAAGTTGGGCACCCAAAAACTAAGACCCCCAAAATTATAGATCACTTTTTGAAAATTTAGGACATTGCCTCTCTTCCTCAGTTTCCCTCAGTGTGTAAAATATGACACAGTTAGTTTGCTCTATCAGTTTGTGAATTGTAGTTGTTCATAAGCACCTGTGGATTAAAATATGCACATTTTTATGGATCAATTAATTAAATTAAGTCATAAAATTTGCCTATCTTTTTATAAAGTGCTTTGAGAACTTCATATGAAAGGTGCTATATATGTGTTAAAGAAGGATGGTCACCGCTATTGGTTACTTCAAATTTATTTTACTGTGTTAAAGTATAGCAAGTTGTTTTGCAGACAGTCATTTTGGTTAACAACACAGACAAAATATTTCTTTTGCTCTTTTTCTAAAACTGCAGGATGAATCTACTGGGGAAATCACATTTTATATGAAAGGTGCAGATGTTGCAATGTCCACCATTGTACAGTACAATGACTGGTTAGAAGAAGAGGTAAGAAATATCATGAAAATTGAGTAGAAAATTAAGTAGAAAAGACTGAGTACTTTATTTTGTCATGGGAAAATATTTTATAACTGAAATTTGCAAAGAACAGAAGGAGAAACCATAATGTCTTCTTTAACACAGATGTCAATGGAATAGGTTCAGAAATGGAAATCCTGAATCAAAGCAGTAATGGATTGTGAAATGCAATTAAGTGTATCACAAATAGGTTTTAAAGGAACTACAATTGTTTCCAAATTTTGTATAACTCAGAAAGGAGCACAAAGGTAACAGTTTGACTGAACATTTAGTGACCTAAGACTGGAGATATATTTGTTATGTTTAATGTCCCTTTCAAAACAAATGTACACATAAAACCCAAATGCTTTTGAGAAATATTCTATATATTGCACTTCTTAATCTCTTTACTGTTAATTGTACCAATTGGCTGAGAATCCTGAAATATTTTCATGGATGTAGCCAAAATGAAATTAAATTTACTTAATCATGGGTGTATAAACATAATTTTCATATTAATATTAGCTGCATTTGCATAGACTACATTTCAAAACTGCTTAAATATTTTCCACTGTGTTGCTTCACTAAGCACCAGTAACCATCTTAATCTGACCCTGCATACAGAGGATATAGTAATGCAATGATCACATCATGTATGTTCATAATGGTATTGGCAATATGAATCAATATCTGCTTCAGGGCAATTTGATTTAATCAGGGACTTGAATAAATTAAACTCCCTCAAGACCTAGCAAAATGTCATAAAAATTACTTTGGCGATAATGATACACAATTAATTGTAAAATACTTGTTTAATTTATTTAACATTATGAGGTCAAATCAATAAGTGTTTTGCACCAGACAGGCAGTGTCAGGCTTGTTTTTCATTAAGACAGTTGTTTTATGCTTTTTTTTTTAAGACTGCTTTTAGGGTATAGTGTTTGATCAGCAAGAAATGCATTTTCTATAAATAAGTCATAATTCCTTGACAGTCATTGCTTAGCTCTATTGTATATGCTTTAATCATCTAAAAGATTAGTTTAATCAATTCTAAAACTTCAGTCAAAAGGAATTTTTCTTATTGAAAAGATTATCTGGAAGAATCCAAGTGACCTAACTAACAATAGCACACTGTGTTATGTAGGAAAACCCAGGTGAGCTTTTTTTTTCTGATTCAGTCTCTTGCTATTCCAGATGAGTAAATGCTGGGAACAAATTCATGACTATTAGTAATGGGGGGGAGAAGGGAGGACTGTAAGTCAATTTACTGTAGTACACCTTGCCAGAGCAATATTGCTCTTACAATATATTCTTTAGTGCTTTGTTCTATCCAGTTTTAAATGTCTCTGCAGAACTTTCGAAGTAAAATATTCAGCTCTTCATATGGGCTCAGTAGTATCATGTTACCCTGCTGCCGATTAGGGATCATGCACTGGTGGTTCAAATGAATCCCATCTAGTGCTTTCTATCTGCAATTTGGTGACTGACCTAAACCCCTCATGGATGGAAGAAAGTTGGTGGCTGAGCTGAGGAAAAAAAACACGAAAATTTTCTGCTCATAGTTACATCCTAGGGGTGAAGTTATACATCAGTGAAAATTCCATCTGAACCATAATTTTACCTTCTCCTCTCTCCTTCCTGCCTGTGTAATATGACCTTCTACCAACAGATGGAATAAGGAGAATTCATTTCAGTTTCTATCACTTACAAAACCTATGCACCAGAGAAATCCAGCTCTGTTCTTGTGCAGAGTAAATAAAAACACCTCTGTGGTGCTGAGCAAAGTTTTGAGCTAACATTTTTTTTAACCTGAATTTTTATTTTATCATTTGTAAATCTGTTCTGCAGTCTGTCTGGCTGAGGACAACTTTTTTTTCTCTTTACTCTGCTCCAGCCAGTCCTCTGCAAAAGGGTAGTCCATCATCAAGGTATTTCTACCACCAAGACAGGCAGCAGGAAATGCCCTGTGAGTTCGTCTGTATTTGTGGACCTGCTCTTTGAAACTTAACAGCTAGATGAGTCAGAGCCTTGTCTAAGAATATTTTCATACAGGCTCTCTTATCCCTGGAATTGCATATAGATTGTGTGTGCAGCAATTGTTTGATCTGCCTGAAGGAGCAGAGGTACATGATAGCCCTACATCGCAAAAGAAAGGCTATTGGAATTCTCCCAGTTGTGGGTACATGTGACTTTGGACAACCAGATTCTGGATACTGTCCCCTATAGTTATTCAACTGAGAATGCAGCAGTATTGTGACACAACTCATTTCTTCCCTTCCTTTGCTCTGTAGACCCTTTCCAAAATAGAATGCTAAAAGGCACAAATGGGGAAAAAAATCTGTTAAATGATTTGGTCAGTTTCCTTGAGGCCATTGCAGGATTGTCCTAGGGAAACGGTCTTTGGTAGAAGTACATGTTTTATTGCTTTGTCCAGTCTAGTAATAGAAGTGCCAAATGATGCAGATTCCATCACATACCTTGAGAGATTATTCTATAGCTCAGGACTAGCCAGTGTGGGTGTGGACAGGCATCTCAATTGTCCTCCAAAGTCTCTAGCTGTTACGTTATGAAGAAAACCTTGTAAAATTAACCCAAGTGTTCTGAACGAAAAAACGTTAGTCTGGGTTTTCAGAGGACCTGAAACAAAAGCTCTGAGTTGTAAATTGCCCTATGCATTTCAATAGGTGCTAACTCAATAGGTGCTAACCACAAACTATGATATTTTAAAATGCCAATATGGTTAACTAGTTCATTGACCATCAAAGCATGTAAGAAAAGAGGAAATATATTAAAATCTATGCAATCTGCTCTGATTAACTGTTTGTTTTAGGTAGACCTTTAACAACACTTGACAGAGTTGAAGGAGACATAATTGGTTTCAATTTCCTAAAGGGGGACTTAACTATCAAAAGAGAGAGAAAAACTCACCTAAAATACCATACTGTCAGGAAGATGTTCCTACTATTCAGACTATATTTTAAAAAAAAAAAGGAATCCTATTACTTCTAATTATATTTGTGCATACCGCATGAAATAATCTCTCCCTACTTGGTATTTGCATGCTTCACAATTGTTCTGGTCCCCCGTCACTCACCCTTTAATATTAATCTATCCAGGTATACGTTTTTAGCCCTTTACATCAGCCTTTTTTGCAGTCATGCAGTTGCAAACTCATATTTAATTTGTTGTCTGTTATTACTCTTAAATCTCTTTCTAAATTACTACTTCCCATGTTACTCATTACCACTGAATATCTGCATTGTGGATGATTTTTCTCTATTTGTCCATTAGTCTGTATTTTTCACAGATTATCACATTTTATTTTCTGCTGTTCCTAAAATCTCTAGGTATCTTTGTATTATTTCAGAGGTTTTTCTGTTCACAACTCCTCTGTTTATTGTCTGTGAATTTCATTAGTTTGCTGTTTAAATCCTCAAATGATAAATATAAATGTGAAACAGTACTTTATTCTAACACAGATTCATGCACAACTCACTAGGCACTGTCCTCCAATTCAGTACTTTACCACTTAGATCACAGCCTCTTAGCTAATTTTCTATGTATACTATAGCATTCTTATTCAAGCCAATTTGAATAATCTTTTCAGCTAAGATTTCATGAGACATAGTATCAAATGCTTTTCTTCATGTTGGATACAAATTTCTTGTGTGTAGCTTGGCTAAAAAAAAAAGGTATGTTTGAGGCAAGGAGTTATCAAGGTTAAAACTACTATACTGTATGCACATTTGAAACCAATCTCACAATCTTAATATGAAGCCTGGGCATCTATAGGACTTGTTGGGGTTCTAGAAAGATTACCCACCTGTAATACCATACTTAGCCTCAAAGCTTTCTTCAGGGTGACATAGATGATAGTATGAACTTTAGCTCTCTTAGAATGTAGATGGAGGCCTAATGTGCAGTAAAGGGAATATTAATGATTCCTTTATCTATATTAATGATGCCAGATTTAGTCTTTTAAAGTCAGCAGCCTCATTCAAACCATGGTTCTTCCGCCTCCCAACAAATCTTAATTCTTGTCCTAAATATCATTCCTTGCTCATTGCACTTTTTGTTCAGTTTATTTTTTAATTGATTTTGACATTTGTACTGCTTAGGAAGTTTCTCAAACTGGATAGCTTAGCCAAAATGTGTTCTTTTTCAGAGTGTTGATATCACAAATTTCAATGAATTTTCCTTTCTCCACATACTAGTTGGACATCATTTTACCTAGTGTCCAGATTAATCTAGCAGGGTCTAGAAAACCAGATGAGCTGTTACGGAAATCATAGAAATGTAGGGCTGGAAGAGACTTTGAGAGGTCATCTAGTCAAGCCTCCCATTCTGAGGCAAGGCCAAGTATATCTGACAAGTGTTTGTCTAGCCTTTCCTTGAAAACGTCTATTGGCTGGGATTCCATGGCCTCCCTAAGTAACCTGTTCCAGTACTTAACTCTCCTTATAGTGAGAATTTTTTCCTATAATCTAATGTAAATCTCCTTTGCTTCAGTTACTCCTTGTTCTACCCTCATTTGACATGTAGAACAGTTGATCAAGATCCTCTTTATGAGAACCCTTAACATATTTGAAGACTGTTATCAAACCCTTCCTCAGTCTTCTCTTCTCAAGACTAAACATACACACTCTTTTAACCTTTCCTCATAGATCGTTTTCTAAACCTCCTATACATTTTTGTTGCTTTCTCTGAACTCTCTCCAATTTGTCGACATCTTAATTAAAGTGTGGCATACAAAACTCAAAACATTTCTCCAGCTGAGGCCTAACCAGTGTCGAATAGAGTGGAACAAGTACTTCCTGTGTTTTACATACAACACTCCTGTTAATATACCCCAGAATTATATTAATCTTCTTTTGCAATTGTATCATACTGTTGGTTCAGTTTGTGATCCTCTATAATCCCCAGATCTTTTTCAGTAATTATACTGCCTCACCAGCTATTCCCCAATTTTGTATTTATGCATTTGCTTTTTCCTTCCTAAGTATAGTACTTTGCACTTGCCTTTATTAAATTTCATCTTGTTGATTTCAGACCAGTTCTCCAATTAATCAAGGTGTCGTTGAGTTCTAATCCTGTCCTCCAGAGTGCTTGCAACTTCTCCCAGTTTGGTGTCATCCACAAACGTTGTCATATTCTCCACTCCATTACTGAAGTCACTAATGAAAATGATTAATAGTACTGGACCCAAGACAACCTCCCACCCTCAACCCCTAGATATATCCTCCCAGCTTGACAGCAAACCATGATAACTATTGTTTGACTCTGATTTTTCAACCAGTTGTGCACTCACCTTATAATAATTTTATCCAGGCCACATTTCCCTAGTTAGTTTATAAGAGTGCCACGTTGGACTGTCAGAAGCCTTACTAAAATCAAGATATATCACATCTACTGCTTCTCTTGATCCACTAGGCAGTAACCTAGTCAAAGAAGAAAATTAGTTTAGTTTGGCATGAGATTTTTCCTTGAAAAACCCGTGTTGACTGTTTCTTATCACCCTGTTATCCTCCAGGAGCTTGCAAACTGGTTTAATAATTTGTTCCAATATCTGTTCAGGTATTGAAGTGAGGCTGACTAGTCTGTAATTCCCTGAGTCCTTTTTGTTCCTGTTTTTAAAGATAGGTACCACGTGCCCTATCATTGGTCTGTAGTATAGTACAGCATGCTGTTTTAATTATACCTACAGCATTTTTTTTCCTTTTGTCTATCCAGTGTGGCAATATGGCACGAGAAGGATTGCGCACTTTGGTGGTTGCCAAAAAGTCATTAACAGAAGAACAATATCAAGATTTTGAGGTATGAAAATATAGAGGAATCAGTTTTCCTGGCATAGCTCTGGTGCTCAAGTAACTCAAAGTACTTTATAAAGAATACTATTTGTATTCTATTAAGATGACTTGAGGAGCAAATTTTGATTTAAAACATGGGTAATAACTAATGTGTTTAAACAGAAATGTTGTGATATTCTATCTATCACTGTTTTTGGCATTCCTTACCAACTACTACAAAAATCTTTGATTGTTTAGTTTTGTTTATTATATCGTTGGATTATTGCTATACAGCATCAGAGGTTCTATTTTAAATTAATTTTAGAGTCTCAGTATAGCACAAAAACCTACTAGTTCTGAAAGACAATGATAATCACTACTAAGGTATCATGAGGCCTGTTTTTTATCAAGTCTTCTCATCATTCGCTCTAAGGGTTTGCAAGGAAACTTGCACTGATATATTGAAGTGTTGATTAAACAGTGGATTTTACTTCTCATAATTGCTAGATCTTGGATTTAAGATATTTAGATCAATTGAAATATGTTACATCGTGAGTCAGCAAATACTGACAAACTGAAGATTTATTTTCTCTTTATGAGTGGGAGCAAACTCTCACCAAAATAAGGGCATTGGGGTTTTGTGTTTGTGCAAACAGAACCGATATACCCAAGCAAAGTTAAGCATACATGATAGAGCCCTCAAGGTGGCTGCTGCAGTGGAAAGTTTGGAGAGAGAAATGGAATTGCTGTGCCTCACTGGAGTAGAAGATCAACTACAAGCTGATGTTAGACCAACTCTGGAGATGCTAAGAAATGCTGGAATAAAGGTACTAAATACATACTGCCAAAAGGCAGTTAACATAATGTTCTAACTGTGTATCTTTTCCAAACAGATATATTTAGTATTATATTTATTTATTTACATTTATACCAAATAAAAAAGAGGCACCTACCCATGGCTTTAGGTGTCCCTGGCTTAAATTACAAAAACAAATATCAGTGAACAGCAAGCAGAACACACAAACTCCCTTCCCCTCCACAAATCTGATTCCCTTTAAATGTCCACCTCTTCAGCAGTCTGTGTGAAGAGAAGAATTTATCTATTACTTTGTCATTGATGCTTATCAATCTTTACAATGAAAATGTCCTGTTTGGAATGTATATTAAAAAGTTAGTGACCTTACTTAGATGTTCACATCATAAAACCACTCTCAGATTTGGCACTAATTCACATTCATATGAAATCTCCACAAAGAGGCAAAGGACAAATAGGCCTGGAGACTGAACTATGCACTCTCTAAACAGGCATTCAGTTTGGTTGTTCCCCTGTAGGGGAGGAGCACAGTCCTTTACACTTGAGATGCCTATTGCTGCCACTAGCTCTGCAGCAGCTTGTTTCTCCTCCTCTGTCTCCAGAGAAGGAGTTTTTAAAGGTCTCAGGCAACCCTTAATTGGACTTAAGGGTCCCTAGTTGACCTGAGGTAACCCCATGTCAGTTTATAGGGAAAGGGGCCTTTATCATTCAAGGGCTAACATACTTGCCTCCTATCACACTCTTGCAGCTTTGCAGCCTGACTGTCACAATATCTCTTATTGAAGAAAAGTACCAAGACATTTTGTACAGAAAGAAAGATGGAGAGTCAGCCGTGGTGAAACTGAATCAGATGCATTGCCCATTTTATTTTTGTTGGTTTTTAAAAAACAAACCTCAGATGAATTAATAATGCATGGCTACAGTAACCTTAGGTAGCACTGTAGTGTCTTGCATACTGAGAAACAGATGTAGAGGAATAATGTATTTTTGCTATACAGAGCTTTTCTTTGGACTACTGTGCTGCTGCTGCTGCTACTACTTCCTGTCCATGGCTTATTCCTAAATTAAGAGCAGCCTGGTCATGTCCCTGTGTACTATGTCCCATCATCTAGTATCTTATCTGTTCTTTTCTTTGGCATCATATCATCTGTTTGTGTTCTACAGAGTCCTCACCATCATCATCTTTTAGATAGCAGCCAATCCCGCACCCAGATTTCACTTCCTACTCATCTAACGTCTTTGTTTGTCTTAAAATCATTACACTTTACATGTTCATCTTCTGAAGAACTCTCATCTCTACAGTCTCTAGCCTTCTGGTGTATGTCTACACAGCATTTTGGAGTGAGCAGGAGAGAGCCTCCTAGCTCAGGTCAAAAAATGTAGGCTATCAGAACCCATGCTAGCATTTTAAAAATAGCATATTGAAGTTGTGGATGTGGCTGAAGTTTGAGCTCTGAAGCCTGGGGAATGGGGTGGGCTTCAAAATCCAAGCTCTATCTTGAGCTGTAACTTCAAAGCACTGTCTATACAACTGTTTTTAGAGTACTAGAATGAGTCCTGCTGGCCTACGTCTGTTGACCTGGGCTGTACTCACTCCAAAATGCTGTGTAGGCATACCCCTGATGTCTGCATCCAGACCATACAGTAACACTGTTAATATTTTGATTTTAATAAATTTTCACTTTGGTACCAGATGCAAAGTTTATAAGTTCATAAATTGATTAACTTCTATGCAACACTTGTTGCTAAAGCACATCTCCTTTTAATTTTGGAACCACCAGCACTGTTCAAAGCTACACATAAGATTCCTAGCGATACATAAGGTTTTACATGTTCTGTGACTTCGCCACTGCTGTATTTCAACACTTTTTCTGTTCTCTTTTTACAAGATGCAACCATTTCATCTTCTTGAGATTTGTTGAAAGTCCAAGTTGACTACACCAATTTTTCCAAAATAGCGAAGAATATCATCATTAATTCAAACATATCTGCCAGTTGTACAGTGTCATCTACATAAGCTAAGAAATTGAACTTTTGATCATCCACAATCAAGCCCTCCAACTCATGTAATGTTCTTAATGTCCACTTTAAAAACATGATGAAAAGTGACGGTGATGCCATGCCCCCTTGTTTTACGCCAGACTTTGGCTTAAACCAGTTGCTCAATTTTTTACCTGCTGTTATGGCACTACAGGAGTCTTCATACATAACTATTATAATTGCAATTAAACTAACTGAAATTCCATATGATTTTAGTACTTTCCAGAATGCTTCCCTCCAAACCAAATTAAATGTTTTTGTGAGGTCAATGAACACAGCAAACATCTTTAATCCAAATTCTCACTGTTGGAGTGTGGGCTGAAGCCACCTGCATTATTCTGTCTATCTCCTCTAAAGCTGGCCTTAAACTGTTAACAATTACTTTCATCGTGCTTTTTTCTGTTACCGATGATGAGCTTGCACCTCTAAAACTATTTGGACCTGCAGGATTGCCTTTCCTCAGAATTGGTATAACAATTACCTTTAGTAAGTCACCGGTACAACTCGGATATATCCGGGAACCAGACTCTCTACCAAATGAATACCTGCTCAGGACATCAGCAATTAGTTTGGCTGCTGATCTCTAACAGATCCTCATTGGGATCTGCTGAGACCATCACTTGTGTTCTGATGTATGTAGGGGCTCCCTCCCCCACACAGCATGCTTTCATTTTACTGAGCTTCCTTCTTGCAGCATCTCAGCTGCCGGTCCTGTGTGTAGTAGCTTATATGCCTTCCCCTCTATTATTCAGAAGTCTGTGAGTTTCCATGGAGCTCCCTGTCTCCCACCCCTTCCGGCTACTCTTCCCTACCCCATAAACTGTGAGAAGCTGGCTCTCAAAGGGATAACAGTCATTTTCCCCTTGTGGCTCCACACAATGATTCCAGTCTAATATCAGGGTATTCTGGAAATACCAGGCTTCAACAGATTCCACCCCAACTAAAGTATGTGGATGGGATAGGAAGAACAGCACCTCCTGGAGGCGGGCCAGACCTACAGACACTCTATGGCCAGAAGGCTTAGAGCCAGGAGCAGGGCAGGGCCTAAGGTGTGGGCAGGGCCCCTTGTCACCACACAGATCCAACACATCCTAATAGGGGGTATCTCTTCCCCTCTGTACCCATGAGAGGACTGCACTGCCACAATAGTCCCTTCTTCCCACCAGAGACTTCCTTCACAATCCCTAGGTGGCAGAAATAAAACACAGTCTTTATTCTCTGCTGGCTGTTTGCTTTAGTCTCCTCCCTCCTTTTTGCATCACAGTGTCTCCGACTTACTCGCCATGCTGACTTTTCCTCCCTTGTCTCTCCTCCTCTCCTTTCCCCTCAGTGGTGAGGTGGATGGTTTACATGTTAAGAAGAACTGACAGTGGCTAAGTTGAGGAGCAGTGGGGGTTAGATTGTTTTCCCATATAACTGTATAGTGCACAATATATTTTGCATGAAATCCTCATGCTGCTTCCAGCCCCTTTATACCACAGAAGAGGGCCAGAAGAGCTTATATCTGGTGGGGAGGGAGCAGTCTTTCTACACAGAAACTGTGGAAGGCGGATGTATGGCGGCCTTCCAAGGACCCACTTGCAAGCCCCAATAGAGGTGAAGGCAGGAGGGATGTGTTGAGGGCAGAGTCCCAGCCTGCTGTGTGCCAGAGATTCTGGGTGGTGCTGCAGCTCATAGGGCAGCCTCAAGAGACAGCTGTAATTTAGGCCACAGGAGTCTCTCCAGCTCTTGGAACAGCCTAGGATTGAGAAGGTGCAAAAGTGGCTTAAATCCTCCCTAACTCACCCAACTCCTTTTCCCCCTATCCTGCAAAATCTGCGCTGGTCCTTAAAGCGAGCACCTATAATCTCATCCTTTGTGTGCAACTATAGTAAAAATGAGTCAATTAATTTCTTTGGTTTAAAGATGTGCAGCCAGTGCATCCTTGTGGTTATCAGGTTCAGCAGGGTAGTAGGAGAAAATCTGAAAAAGCTACACATGTCATTCAACTTTTGAGAACACAGCTTAGCATTCACTTTAATTAACGCTAAAATTCTTTTGCAGATATGGATGTTAACAGGTGATAAACTGGAGACAGCTACTTGTATTGCAAAAAGTTCCCATTTAGTATCTAGAACTCAAGATATTCATATTTTCAGACCTGTAAGTATAGTTTCAGGTAATATTTTAAGATTGGTCTCATCAAATAAGACTGAGAATAAAATAAATGTTGCTTAATAAGTGGCCAGCTGTTAATCATTAATTCAATATTTATGGTAATAGGATTAATTATAAGAAGGTGATGTGCTATTATTGTGGACATCGTAATGCAATTCCATAGGAATTATACTTCAAGTTGTTGACTGACGATTGTAAAGCATACATATGATATTATTAAAGATATTTCTTCCATACGTTTCACAAAGGACTTGGTTGTCCCAATGCACCAGTTCTTCTTTGAATGATATCCCTGTGGGTCCTCCACTTTAGGTGTTCTTGCGCCCCACAGCTTCGATTGTAGATCTTCTCAGCTGTATTTGCTCAGCCTGTGTGCTCACAGGTCTTCTCTTGTGGCACCATTGGCATGTCTTCTATTGTGCACGTGGCCCAAGCCCCTCAGTTCCTTCTCAACCATCCATGGAACAAGACTGAGCGTTACCAGCAGTCAGAAATCTTTTCCTCATGAACAATTTTTAGAGTTAGTTATAAGTATAGTTTAGTCATAGTTAAGTTTAATTTAGTCTGTTCTTTAAAAACAAAAACAAAAATTTTTTTTCTATTCTCCAAGTTGCAGAGCTTATAGTAATAAGACATGCCAGGTTCCCCTGGCTTTAAGTGATGTACCTCTTGTAAAGAGGCTATACCAGTGTCCAATGGACAGTCACTCTGTGTACACTGCTTGGGCGAAACCCATGTGCTACAGAAGTGTACACCCTGCAAAAATCTCAAAGCAAGGGCCAGGAAGGACAGAGACCTGAGGTTGAAGCTAATTCTAATGGAAAAATCCCTCAAACCCTCATCTGACCCAGGACCAGACAAGCCTGAAGCAGAATGAACACCAACAAAGAGGGCCTCTTCCCCTAATTCTAGCTCTGTGGTAAAAGAAAGCATTTGCCTAAGAGGCTATCCCCCAAACCAAATACCAAAGAGGCAAAAGGATTCTCAGGTACAACTCAGTCAGTGCCACCTAAGGACCAAAAACGTGCTGGTGAGAAGTCGAGTGACTTTCAAAATCTGTCCTCCTCCAGTACAGCTCTGCATAAAAACATGGTGCGGAAACCACCTGACCCCAACGATCAATGCCGACTTTAGCACTGCCAGACTCAGCAGCGCTGAAAGCAAGTATGGTGCCAAGAGACACATCAGCACCAACATTGGCACCAACACTGATCATGGCCTGGCAATAGTTGATGTGCAGGCTGTGGCACTGATAGTCAGTATGGTATCAACCATGGCATTGATGATCAGGAAGACACCGACTGTTAATGATGCACCACTCACCGTACCTACTTCTAATGCAGTTCCGTCCTCAGCACCAACTACCACTGCAGAGCCGATGGGAACCATGACACCGACCCCAGCACTTTCAGGCAAAAGGAGCTGCAAACAACATCACATACAACCTGTGCAGTCTTCATCTCCAAGATCAGAAGGCACCCTGGGTCTCCAATACATTTTGCACATGATGAGGTGTTTTCACCAGTACGCTTCCTCAGTGCCAATGATAGTGATGTGGAGGAAGCTCAATTCTCGTCTGAGCACCCTTCCCCTACCAGACCCTCACTACCACCTCCTGATTATGCCTACCATAGGGAATACAAGCCATATCCCTGCTATGGTCCACCATGGTTTGTCCCTCCTATGCCATATCACAGGCAGTGGCATAGCTGGGATGCCTAGTACTCCCATTTAAGAGCATGAGAGACCATAATAGCTCCCATGTGAGCACCACAAAATCTGTTAGACCGTCAACTTCAAATACAATGGTTGAAGCGGGGAAGAAACCTCAAAGGGAGAGCTTCACTGTGGATCAGGATACATCTCCTCCCACAAATGAATCATCATTTTCCCCAGATAAAGCTCTGATTCCCTCCGCACCTACTGTTATCAATGATCCCAAACAGTTCAATGATCTTTTTAAGAAGGTAGCTGAAGATCTGGAGATCCCTCTAGAGGACATAACAAAATCTCACCACAAGTTGCCAAAAATATTGCATACTACAACGCCGTCCAAAATTGCAGTCCCCATGGACGACGATTTAATGGAACCTGCTAATAATATATAGATGACACTGGCAACCATTCTTCCTACCAACAAGAGGAATGATAGGAAATATTATATTCCAAGCAAAGGAGTGGAATTTTTATTCACTCACCCACCTTCAAACTCACTTGTGGTAGATGCTGCTAATTAGAGAGGAAAGCAGACAAACTATGAAACCACACTTCACAACAACTGGAAACCTCACAACAACTTCACAACAACGACTGGAAACCTCTTGATTTATTAGGCAGGAAAGTCTACTCATCCTCTACTTTGTTAATGAGGGTCTCTAATCATGCAGCACTCCTATCTAATGATGATCAGAACATTTATGGGAAGTGTCACAATTTATCAGTGACATCCCAGACACTAAAAGAGATCAATTTAAAAAACATTAATGAAGGACAACTTGCAGCACAGACATCACTGCAGGCTGCTTTAGACGTGGCAGATAGTGTGGTAGGACAACAGCCACAGCCATTGCCATGCGTAGGGCTTCCTGGCGTCATTACGCAGGTCTTCTGAGGGAGCTGCAGACAAAAATAGAAGACCTGTCCTTTGACAAAAGACAGCTTTTTGCTGAAAAGACGAATAAAGTCCTCCACGCAATGAAAGATTTTAGGGTAACCCTCATGACAATGGGCATATATACACCTGGAACAAAAAGAACACACAGGTGTCAGCCCTATGCTCACAGATATCTTTTCCAACCCCAGCATAAACGGTACGAACCCCAAAGGGAAGACAAAGATCACGACACAGACAGCCACAACAGTCACATACCACTTCTCAACCTACACTATCTAAGCAACAGTTTTGAGAAGTTGGTCAAGGTTCTGAGAAACCCCAATCAGCATGCGGTGCCAGCCTCACTAAAGAAAAATTTTGAATTCTGCTTAAGACTGTTCCATCCCAATTGGTCAACAATAACAGACAAATGGGTTTTAGAAATAATCAACTCAGGATACACCATCCCATTCATATCCATTCCCACTACACTTCCCTGGCCCTTTTCAGGGACCCATCTCACATGCAAGTATTGCTACAAGAAATAGAACATCTTCTACAAACAGGGGCAATAGAACATGTGCCGTCTCAGCACGTAGGGAAAGGATTCTATTCCCACTATTTCATAACACAAAAAAGAGTGGGGGATGGAGACCTATATTAGATCTCAGGGCATTAAACGAATTCGTGAGGTGACAAAAATTCAAAAAGGTCACTCTGACTATAATACCAGCACTGCAAAGAGTACTCAGCCCTCGACCTACAGGATGCATATTTTCATATTACTATCCACCCGGTGCACAGACGTTTCTTACGATTTACAGTCTCTGGCAACCACTACCAGTACAGAGTTCTATCCTTGGCCTTTCCATGGCACCAAGAGTCTTCTATAAAGTGCTCGCAGTGGTAGTGGCACATTTAAGTAAACAGGGAATTACCATCTTCCCATACTTGGACGACTGTCTGATAACGGCATCTACCCAAAACCTAGCCAAAAAGTCAAGCCATAAAACATTTAAAAAACTTGGACTAATGATAAATATCGAAAAGTCCACTTAAAATCCAACTCATTGTCTGGAATTTATCGGAGCAGCCTTGGACTCAACAATAGCCAGAGCATCACTATCAGTGCCAAGGTTCAGAGCTATTATGGATCTGATATCATTAGTAAGGAACAGCCATACCGTAACAGCGTGTGTAGCCTACAGCTTTTGGGTCACAGGGCAGCTACAGCATTCGTAGTGCATCATGCACATCTACACATGCGATGTCTCCAAGTGTGGACAGACTGAACAGACACAGCCTGAACAGTGTCTTAACAATACCACACATGGGAAAGGACTCTCTGATATAGTGGACTTGAGGAAAACAATATGATGACAGGAAGTCATTTTTCCCAGAAGCCACCATCAATTATGATCACCACTGATGCCTCACTCCAAGAATGGGCAGCTCACAGGCAGGAATATACAGTTCAGGGCAGATGGTCAGAATCGGAACCTTACCTTCACATAAACATATTAGAACTTTGGGCAGTGCTCAACACTTGCCGACACTTTCTACCGCATATAAGGAACAAATCAATAAAAATGACAGACAATATAGCGTGCATATTCCACATAAACCACAAGCTCCCACTCCCTATGCAATGAATCAATGAGACTGGGGAATTGACAATATTGACATGTTGGCAGCATTCCTGCCCGGCAAACAAAACATCACTGCGGACAATCTAAGCAGACATTTCGCACAA
The DNA here is from genome assembly GCA_007922155.1 of Mesoclemmys tuberculata. Taxonomy (NCBI): domain Eukaryota; kingdom Metazoa; phylum Chordata; order Testudines; family Chelidae; genus Mesoclemmys; species Mesoclemmys tuberculata. The sequence goes on along the minus strand of ML675601.1, from coordinate 37,427,145 downwards.
AATCACGAGTCGGAATTGAACAATGAAGTCCTCAAAGAAATTTTCCACCAGTAGGGACATCCAACGATAGATCTCTTTGCCACGAAACAGAATCGCAAATGCCACCTTTTCTGCTCGAGAGTAGGTTTGGGACCAGGCTTGTTGGGAGATGCCTTCATATTCAACTGGGGTGAGTGACTACTATATGCGTTTCCACCCATGCTAATGTTATATAAGACCATGCAAAAAATCAAGGCCGACAAGGCAACTGTGATAACACCAGCCTGGCTGAGACAAACATGGTTCTCCAATCTCCTGAGTATGTCAATGCACAAACCAATCATGCGTCCCCCGAAACACGATCTCTTCTATCAGGATGTGGAACAAATTTATCATCCAGAGATACGAAAACTTCACCTCACAGCATGGCTAATAAGTGTTTCTGTCCTGAAGAATTGCAATGCTCTGAACAAGTGAGATAGATAGATAGATAGATATTAAACAACAGAAAGCTAACAAGGAAGACTTACCTGCCGAAATAGCATAGATTCCAAACATGGTGTGAAGAGTGACGAATTGACTCATCATCTTCTTCTAGTCCAATGATTCACGAATATATAATGGAACTAAAGAAATCAGGGTTATCAATTAGTTCCATAAGAGTACATCTATTGGCGATCATCATATTCCACAACAAAATAAATGATACGACAGTATTCTCTCGCCCGACCGTAAAAAGATTTTCAGCGGGGTTACAAAGAGTATTTCCAGTCATTTTGTGCCCCCACACCATCATGGGATTTAAGTTTAGTACTCAGAGCCATTACTAGAACATTTGATCCTCTGGCAACATGTTCGTTCCTCCACATGTCCATGAACATTTCGTTTTTGGTTGCTGTTACATCTGCCCAACGAGTAGGAGAGATTAGCGCCTTGATGTCTTATCCCCGTCCCCCCGCACATGATATTTCACAAAGATAAAATCACTGTTAGACCACACCCTAAATTGCTACCAAAAGTAGTGTTTTTCCATAATAACCAACCCATACACCTATCTACCTTTTATCCAAAACCGCAATCCAATCCACAGGAGGCAGCACTACACACTCTGGACATCAGGAGGGCCATAGCTTTCTACATGCAAAGAAAGAAACCATTCTGAAAGTCAGACAAATTGTTCATGTCACTAGCGGAGCGCTCAAAGGACAGAGCCATCTCCAGCCATAGACTATCTAAGTGGATTTCAACATGCGTTCACTTATGCTATAAACAAAAGGGCTTACAGTTTCCCTCAGAAACCAGAACTCATTCCACAAGAGCAATATCCACTTCTGTAGCCTTTTCAAACAATCTTCCTGTAATGGATATATGCAAAGCTGCAACATGGCCTCAGCTCATGCCTTTATAAAACATTATGCAGGCATCAGCCAGGGATGCCTCACTAGGACTAGTGGTACTGTCACCCATACAAAACAATTCCGAAGTCCCTCCTCCTATACAGGGTTCTGCTCTACAGTCACCTAAAGAGAAGCACCCGCAGGGACATCACTGGAAGAAAAAGAAAGGGTCACTCACCTGGTGCAGTAAGTGGTGTTCTTTAAGATGTGTCCCCCTGTGGGTGCTCCACTACCCTCCCTCCTCCTCTCTACTTCAGAGTGCTAACCAGAGACTCTGTAGTGGAGAAGGAACTGAGGAGGCTGGGCCATGTGCTCAATAGAAGACACGCCAAAGGCGCTGTGAGGCGAGAGCTGCATGTGCGGCCCAAGCGAATACTGCTGAGAATACCTCCGTTCGAGGCCATGGGACATAACACCTAAAGTGGAGCATCCACAGGGACACACATCTTGAAGAACACCAGTTACTGCACCAGGTGAGTAACCCTTTCTTTTACACTAGTATAACTCCTTTGACTTCATTGTGTTACTCATGAATTACACTGCTGTATGTGAGAGACCAAACTCATTGCTTCCGCAGAACAAGGGTTCAAATCAAAAGAAAACCAGAATTGCTAATGTACTACAGTTTTCAAATAAAATGCTTATATTTTATTATTTATCTCTTTAAAAAAGTTAATAGAAATGCAAACTGAATATCTGTATTTATATACATTGTTATATTTTAATAACAGCAACTATATTGAATTCAGACAAAAATAAAGATTCACCAGGTCTTGATTGATTGATGTGTGATCAGACATGTCTGTTTGTTCTAAATGAACCACTTGCACCTACAGAAACAATTATTTCAATATCATTTACATGTAAATTTAGTTTCTTCTGAAGCATCAGAATGGCAAATTAGGCCCTGCAGACTCCTATTTGCAATTAAATTATTAATGCTTCTGATAAAACTTCAGATCAATTTTTGTTGACCTTTCCATGTTGTAACACTACAAATTAAGTCTTCCTGAACAAAATCTATTAGTTTGTTAGATTTTTATTTTCATTACCTAGATTAGTAATAAGAGATCAACTTGGAACTGTTAATTTAGAATACATGAAGTTTTAAATTAGTTAGAAAAGGCATTTATATAGAATTCTATCTTGTGCATGCCTGCATTTTAAAACCATTTTAAGAAAAATGTTTTAGCATTTTACAGTATTTAAACCTGAGCAACAGTTGAAATAAATATTAAGGTGAACATGATTAATCTTGAAGGAACCACAAAATATGGTGTCTGCCTATTTTATAATATTATCTGTACAGTAAAAAAGTAATTACTAGAACTCACTGTACTAGATAGAAGACACATTAACAATGGTTATCACTGATATTCCAAATATTAATTAACAAAGAAAGTGTTTACCACTCAGACTCTATAAAAAAGATAGATTCTTTTAGTTTTGTTAAAGCTCCTTTTAATTTATTCTTAAAGCATTTAGATGTTGTTTGTTTCTATGGTGAAATAATGGATATGTTGCAGACATAAAACCTCTTTCTCTTTGTTAACTGACAGGTGGCACTAGAGAGCGAGAGAGTCATGTTTGATTAGTGAGTGCTGAGTGAAGACACTTCTCAGTTCCTGCAATGCTAGACACAGTAGTGGGCCCCATACTCTAATGGTAGAGAGAACAGGAGCTTTCTTTTCCTCCCTATTCTCTTCTTAGGAAGAGAGAGAATTCCATATTTGTTGTTTTTGGAGCATTTGTTGTGGAGCTGCATTATAATGCCCCTGCAGATCTTTGTGCAATTAATCCAGCACAAGGAGTTCTTACTGCTGACAGTAAATTGGAGAGAGACAGGTCCAAGACAGGCTGCCTCTGATTCTGTATGTTATCCCAAACCAGTTTAAAAACCAGCTCAAACTCACCCATTTAAACTTTGATTTGGCCAACTGCTGTTGGTACCCCAAATCGCATGTGAAATCAGTTTAGAAATGTTGTTCTAGACTAATAACTGCATCTTGTATACGTTAGTTCAGAAAAAGCGTACATAAAATTCAACATTTTGTATTTAAAATTATATATACTTTAATCTGGTTGTATTGTAGATTTTGCAATTTGTATATTTGAATTTGGTCCTTTACCAATTTATATTGCTGTGTACACTTTAAACCAATGTTGCATTTCACAAATTTGATTCCACACTGATATACATTATGTGAATAAAAATACTCTATAATGATATTTCTTTGACCCCCAGGAGAGGTACGTTATGGTTTTTAACTACTAACATGGCCACATCACATTATTCTAGATATATCTGAATGACTCAAGCCCGCATAAAGTTTTTAAGAGATTTTTATATGCATGATTTTGCAGCCTGACCCATTTTGGTGAGGCACTAAATGCGCCATCTGCACAGATTTGCCTTCTGTTTGACGATTGCTTTCACAGCTCAATTCCTTCACATGTTGCTGGGTGTTACACACACTGGGATACAAAGCTTTGAATAACTAGTGCTTTCTGGTTTTGGTTTCTCTAAATATCTTCTGATATTTCCATTAAAATGTGTTTAACAATTACATCTTTTAATTTTGAGTGTGTGTGTTTTTATTGCAGGTAACCAGCCGGGGAGAAGCTCACTTAGAACTTAACGCTTTTAGAAGGAAACATGACTGTGCCTTGGTGATATCTGGGGATTCCCTAGAGGTAAGACCTGGGCTTCTATCAGAAATAATTTGATTGCACTATTGCATATGAAAAGGAAAGGATTGTTCACGGCCTCACTTATTTAAAAGGTTTTTCAAAAATTCCCCTTGTGCTTTAAAGCACCCTCCGGGTTGCCTGTACCATTTTGTTTGAGCCATAAATCAAGAACACCTCTGCTAGACAACCAAAGGTTATGGTTCTTTGACAGTTGCTGAAGACAGGTTTAAATTAATGAAATGTGTATACAAAATAATTTGGTACCGTGACTACTTGAAATTTTGTTTTTTCTGTTAGTGAAAAACAAACACTGTTTTGTTGATGTCACTCAAGCAAAATTCTATAGCAGAAAGAGGGATTTCCTTTACCCTAAAGTGTTTGTTAGTGAAATGAGCCTGTACTATGGTGCCTCACATGATTAAGAACTGAACATCAGATAGGATAAAATAAACTCCTTTCCATAGTATGAAGTGCTACAGCACTCTTGTTGTTTTTCCTTTCTGTAGGTTTGTCTGAAGTACTATGAGCATGAATTTGTAGAGCTGGCATGCCAGTGTCCTGCTGTAGTTTGTTGCCGATGTTCACCAACCCAGAAAGCTCACATTGTGAAACTATTACAACACCACACAGGAAAACGCACATGTGCAATAGGTGAGTGCCAGACCTAGTTTCATTCATAGTAATAAGAATTTGATAAATTTCTTCAGTGCATGGCAACAGTGAGAAATAAATTGAAAGTAAACCTATGTGGTTACAGGTCAACATTTCAAGGCATTTCATTTCCAAATATTACAACTTCTTTACAGTAAAAGATGATCCATTAAGCGAGCAGGTTTTTTAAAATGTGTAAGCAAAAATATCTTGATCACTGAGGTTATATTTGTTTTAACCTGCACATGAATTCCAAGAATGTAATGATACAAGCTACATTACTAAAAAGGTGACCTACAGAGAAGTAAAAAGAATGAATAACTCCCTGTTGCAATGACATTTTCCAGGTGATGGAGGAAATGATGTCAGCATGATCCAAGCAGCAGACTGTGGAATTGGAATCGAAGGCAAGGTAACCTTACCTATTTTCATGTAAATTATACTACATGTCATTTCAACAATATTGTTCTAGCAGCTTCCTTTTTAAATTGTAATTAATTATGCATTAGGTTTATAGTGAGGGCATTGGTACAGTTCACACTTTTCAGTACAATGTGAATAATGTTTAGATATTTAAAAGAAATGTAATAAAATCTATGTATTCATATCTTCTTAGCTGAAGTCTTTTTTTTTTCTTACGTTGTAAATAGGAACAATTAAGAAAAACAGAAGTCCCAAAGGTTATTTTGTGTAAAATGCATATGTTGCATTGAAAGAGACAGGCTTAGGTGATTGTACTTATCTATAGCAGTTGTCTCTGACTGCTCAGTATATTCAATATACAGCAGTTTGCATTTTTTACATTAAACAATTGCAATGCTGATAAAACTGAATGATGAAACAGGAGTGAATTTTCCAGCTTCAAATTGGTTGCTTATTAGAATTTTGAAATCTGTGGGTTTTTTTATTGTTTACCTGTTGACACATCATACTTTCCAAGATCCTATTCTGTGTAGAATTTAACATTTTTTAAATGTTGTATTTTGTTTTTGCTTTAGGAGGGAAAACAAGCTTCCTTGGCAGCTGACTTTTCTATCACACAATTTAAACACATAGGCAGACTGCTGATGGTTCATGGTCGCAACAGTTACAAAAGATCAGCAGCACTTGGTCAATTTGTCATGCACAGGGGCCTTATTATTTCAACTATGCAGGTATTTAAACCTTTGTGTTTCCATAATGCCCACAAAATGTCATTATCTTTAAAAATATTTATTGTGAAAATTTTAAAATTAATAATTTAATTTAATTTGATTTCTCTTACTGTAGTGCACTGCACCGCAGGGAGAGGTATAGTAAAAACAAGTAATTAACTAATACTTAGTTTTAAAATGTGTGTTCTTTTTTTCAAGGCTGTATTTTCTTCAGTCTTCTATTTTGCTTCTGTTCCTTTGTACCAGGGATTCCTAATGGTAGGGTAAGTTAAACTCAATAGTTAAAATTATTCTGAAATAAATGGTGGTGTATTTTTTTTTTTAAGAAAATATTGGTTTCTGCCACATTCCTCATGCAATTGTGGTTGATGGTCTAACAGTTGCTGGCCTGAGCAAAACAACATCCATGTAGCAGAGGGTCTCAAAGCAGCCCAACCTCCTTTACCATTCTTCAGTGCTGATCCTCTCAAAAGCAGCACAAGATACCAGGCATCCCATTGGCGCATGGCCTTGTAGAAATACAACTAATCCTCTAAGAAAAACAATCCCAAATACTCAGGTGTCTGACAAAAGACAAAAAGCTAAGTTGATGTTGCATTTCAACATCAAAGCCCGTGATCCAAATGCCTGCATTATGGCAACTGCAGAAACCAGTGAGCTGTGCATAACTGAGCATATCCAACTTAGTGAAGCAGCCGATTTCAACTGAATGTAACACATTTTATTTATGAGTGTGGACCTTTTTCCATCATCAGCTCTCAATTCCACCCCTTTTCTGCCCTAAAACGTCTTTCCTTTCAGAAGTTGGAATGTGTGTACTCTGTTCTGCTACACATGTTTGAAATAGTCATGGTTCCAAGCATTAGTGGGGTGAAAACACTGTGCCTTGTTAAGAGTCCGACATCATTGTCTTATAATACTTTTTACTTCTGAAGCATCTGAAGACCTCAAAGCACTTTACTAGTATTAAGGAATTTTGGCCCTGGCTCTGAATCTGCATAACAATCAAGAAGCCATTGTCCTAATGAGAATATATTTTGGGGTGGAAGAGATCACATGCTCAAATCAGAAACTTAGAGTCAGGCATGACAGGATTCTGTGCAGTTGTGAGGCAGGACTCCTTGTAGTGTTGCCACGACAAGTCCTTAAAAGTAGCATATGACATTCCAGTGATGCCCTCATATTTATTTACTAATCTAAGTGCTTCTCAAACAGAGTGCTCTCATAAATTAGAAAACCCTCCTTTTATTTGTCTGTTGACATTAATGGGAGCTCAGCACTTCTGAAATCAGGCCAGTTATTTATGTGCCTAAATATGGATGTAGGAGCTTAATTATAAGCTCCTGTTCTTGTAAATCTTGGCCCAAATGCCTAGTGATTTTGGAGTGCTTGTGTTTTTAAATCCTTTACATCCTGTCAACTTCTGATGTTGTCTCCCTATGGAGAAGAGCAGAAAGGTCAATGTAGTCTCGTCAGTCGTTTTATGTGGTGGCCTTCAATACATGAGAACCAAGTGATTCCTGTAGTCCAGCATATGACTAACTCTTGTGCTTTTTGGTTTTTCTCCTTGGTGGCCATGTCCACTGCATCCTGACTCTTGATATTGTTGGTAATCACTGAACCACAAGATTTGCCTTTTGCTCTCCTGCCACTGGATTAACAGTTAATAACTGCAACCTCTCCTTCTGCCCATCTTTCTGACTTCTAGTGGTAGAGGTGCCTTGCCTACACCTACATAGTGGGCTGAGATGCATGTGCAGTCCCCTAGGGAAACTAAATCTTGAATGCTGTCTCAAAGAAGGGGACTGCTCAGTCTGATGCAGCAACTGTGTTTGTTGAGATGGCTACAGAGTACAATCTGTTTATTGAGGAAAGTAGGGGAGTTCGCATAAACCAGTTTTCAGCTGGTGGCCTGAGTCCCCCATAAGCCTCCAAGTGAGTGAGACTCTCATACTATTCCTGCTGCTAGGAATGAAACTAGGGCTAGTGATTGTGAAGTTTTCTCCTTGGGGCAGTCTCCAAATGAGCTGCATAAACTTCCCTTGTCCTGCATACACTCAGGACTGGAAGCATCCAAGGTAGCCTCATTGCAAGGAACTGCTTCTCCTGCATGGCTGTACGATTTCTTCTTAGCAGCAGCCATGTGTGCCTGCCTCAATCCAGTACCCTCTTAACCCCCTCACTGACAGTTTCTTTTATACTTACTATTATTTTTATTACAATAGCACTCAGAGGCCCCAACCAAGTCAGGGTCCCATTGCTCTAGGCACTGTATAAGCGTATAGTAAAAGTCCTCAAGAGTTTACAGTTCCTCTAGAGTACCATATCAAAAATATATGATTTGTGGTCACCAAATCTATTGGTCCTAAGACAGTGTGTGTTTATCGAAAACTACTGGCTGGGCTACTGATACTCTGATTCATTTGCACCATCCTTTCAGGGACATGACAACATTAGTTTCCAGATTCCATACTTGTTTTCATTTTTATTTACATTACAAAGATGCTAAGAATAGTAGTTAGATGCAACAGTGGGTTCATTGCCTTGTCTTTCTCCTTCTTGAAGAATCTGATTACAAAAGATCTGGTTACAAAAGTGAATCACTGAATTTGGTGACTGGAAATAAGTTAGGTGGTTGGTTTATCTAAATTTTTGTTAATGTATTCATGTTCCACAATTTTACACAGTTGGCAGCCCTCTGAAGAAGCGTAGGACCAGGTAAATTAGTATTGGCAAACCTATATGAGTAAGTTGCCCAAAGCTGACTAGTACACCATTCACTCAATCAGATTTACACAAACTTGAAAAATCACTGTAAAAGGATTATTCGATGTTAGTAGATTGCTTACAAAGAGTAGAATTGAATGATTTTTACATAAACTATTTATCTGTTTTTTCTAAGGTATGCAACCATATACACTATGTTTCCAGTCTTCTCTTTAGTGCTGGATCAGGATGTGAAGCCAGAAATGGCATTGCTATATCCAGAACTTTATAAGGACCTCACCAAGGTATGAATATACAAAGTGTTCAGATATAAATTATATTTATTTTGATTCTAATATGCACAAAAATGATTGCAGGTTATTATACTCACCCTGTGGAGGTGTTCCAACTAAGACAAACTCATAACTAAGCCATCTGATTTCCAGGTGTTCTTTTTTTATTATTCTCTTTTACATTAGGTAAAATAATATACAATATAATTTCTCGGAGGTTTTATAAGTTACAAATTTTTTTTTTTAATTTTAGAAATAAAATTTTAAGGGGAAGTTAGATTTTTTATTTTAGGTGGAATTAAATCATTTCTTTTGGTACAGCAAACAACCCTGATAATATCACAGACAGGCATTTTTAAACATCTGTGGCGGTCTGTTTTTTTCAGATTTAGCTCCACTAACGGATTCCTTCTTCATAACTCAACCTCTGTTTGTGTATTGTTTTCATACCCTGCTTTATTTAGTGTGCAATTGTGCATCATAATTATTCTCAACTGTTCTGGTAAACAAGACTCATTCCAAATATCTCAGGCACAAAAGAGCTGTTAAAACCAAATGATTTTTAAAAATCAAATGCCCTGAACTAGCTGCATTCTGGATGGGTTTATCTGGTGATAAGCCACACTGCTTTGTTACACCAAACCTTTAGCATAATATTTTATAAGGTAAACACGGTTGGTAAAAGAAGAGCCTGTGAAGCTTGCCAAGTGCTACTGTTCTTTGAGCTGTTGTACAGGTCATCCGTGTTTAGAAATAGTTTCAGAACTTTTGTTCCTTAGGCCAACTCCCAAAGGATCATAACCTCCTTGCAGATCAAACACCACCCAGATTAATCTCTAGCTTGGTCCATAAGATTGTATGACTGGATATTCAGTTTGTCCATCACTGGGAATCTTACTGTGCCTCCAAAGCTTTTGACAACGGTATGATGGCTGGCCATGTAGCAATATTCGTTGGCCCAAAGACTTCAGGATTCATTGGTCTTCCATCCTAATGATATGTCCATATCAAGAAAGCCACCGAAGTCACACCAGTGCTTATAGAGGCAATTGCTGCATTCGTCTTCAAATATCCTCATTTCTGATCTTGTTCCACCACTTAATATGGAGCAGCTGGTGAAGATGATGAGAATTAAAAATGTCAGTTTAGTGTACTTCATTCTTCCACAATGCCCACATTTCACTGCCATACAACAGAATTAGTGTAAACGTGATTCTGTAAATCCACAGTTTTGTAGCAAGCTTGATGTCAGTGTCTCACAGAGGCCACTCAAGATCCGGGAACATAGCACCAGCTGCTACTATACAAATGTCCACATCTTTCAAGCATTCCCCAGCACTGCCTATGCACAATGTTCCATCCATACATGTTAATACTGAGCAGGTCGTAAAATGGAGCTGGGGGTTGGTAATGGCCAGAGACTTACTTTTATCCAGGCTAGACTAATAACTAGACCAATGCATGGCACTTCTTACTGATCAGAGGGTCTGATTCCATACCAGCTATAGGCATCTTAGCATCGATGCCACATACAGTCCCAACACACCAAGGCCAGTAATGCATCTGCAGATCATTTTTACCAGCAACTGCAAACAATCCTTAATGAACCTTTAAGAAAAGATGTCGTCATGATCCTGGGCAATTTCAATGCTCAGAAAGTAAAGGATAAAGACACCTGAGCAAGTATGCTCAGGGATTTTGGTATTAGACAGAAGAACAGGGAAAGGCGGTGACTTCTGGAATTTGCATGGTGATTGCTAACATGCTTCTCTGTCACCCGAAGATTCACAAGCAGAGACTTGTTACAGCCCAGATGGATTCACCAGGATAGTTATTAATCACGTCCTCATTAACGATCATTGGAAGTCAGTGGTCATGGATGTATGAGTTCACAGAGATGCTCCACTTGACTCTGACCATTGGCATCTGCTGACAAAAGGATACCTCTAAAAGAGATCAGATTTGTCAGAAATACACATCCTGGTATCTCCAGCTCTGTCCGTTGTACATCTCTTGCTGGAAAAAGACAATACATGTTGTGCCTGCTAGCTAGGAGAAAGCTATTTGGAATACATCACCAGAAAGGAGTAATGGATGAAAGAATAAAAATGGGGAAAACATCAGTTCCAGACCAAATTACCTGTTTTTCATAAAGTTATATAATTAATTTTGAGGAATCTAGGAAACCCCAGATTACCATGTCACATTGTTCCTCTAAGTCTGTGAAATATACCGTCTAATTCTGGATTCCAATTCACTGCACTGTGCCTTCCTTTCAATTTATACTTTGTACAGTAGTTGATGGATTTGCAGGACTTGGCCTCCAATATAAACTGGTGATTCCCTTTGGAAGATGAATATCACTTTGAACTAGAATGTTTTGCCTTGATACAGTCAGCTCTAGCTTTTTGGTTTCTATAAAAGTTACAGCAAATTTGCAAACTCTGCCTTTTCATAACTATACAAAGGGCTCTACTCACCCTACAGCCTTCCTCAGAAAGCCTGGGACTTAGGTTTCATGTTTGTTCAGGTGAGTCATTCAGAACAAGGCTAGTCCAAAGAAGTCTGAAGTGCCTCTGTACTGGTTTGGGATGCAACAAGATCAGTTCTTACTAAAGGATGTCAAACGCTCCAAAGACATCTCTACAGAAATTAGTGTGTATATGAATCTATTCTGTCAGAAATTTGTCAGTGCCTGATGAACAGTTGCTTCCTGTTCCTTTTCTTCTGCCCAAACTCTTGAGAACCCTTTAATTTTAAATTTTATCTCAGTGCTTGATAGTGCTGGGAAATGGGGGGATTTTTTTTCTCTTATCTCTTTGACAATCCCAATCCCTTGCGTTCTTTTTTTAAAATTAACATTTCTTGATATTTAAGTCTTCAGCCCATGATAGTCTTCCTAGGAGAGCACAGCCTCACTTACTACAGAGGTGTGGTCTTGTGCTTTCTTATTGAATTCTGCTGATATGTGAAAGGGGCTCATTTCCAAAGACAGCAAATAAAGTACTTAACATAGGGCTTGCATATATGAATATTTAGTTCATGGAAGCTGGAGTGTGACTCTTCTTTGCATTAGCCTTCTGCAGATCCATGTGAACCCTGCTGACTTAGATCAGAGTGTGTTAATCTATTGTTAATGCACGTCAGCAGGGCCCACATGGACAGTTAGTGTGCAGCAGGTTAGTGCAGGGTAGTTTCACAACCCAGCTTTTTGCAAACTAATTGTTTGTGTAGACAAGACCTTAGGCTCTGTGACATTGTGGAATGGCTCAATGAAACATGTAACCTAAGCTTTTGTTAAAGACCAAACCCAGTGTTTGAAGGATCTGAATCATCAGGTTCTATGGCTTGGCACCCACAGAGCTGAGTTTCAAATTAATAGAGCCCAAAGTGTTCTTTTAGGAGGAAGAGTTGAGAGTGTGAGGAAACTTGAGAACTTCTCTCCTGAGTTGTCTTTTTAGAGAAAACATAATCAGTGAGTGGCTATGGATCAGTAATACAAAACTGACTCAAGTAGTGTCTAGAATCAGCATTTGCCTCTCGTCACACAATATAATTTTATTGTGGATCCTTATTATAACAGCATGTGATCATGTTGCACTAGGATCATGCCAATATGAAATAAGCTTATTGTTACATGTCTCTTTTTATATTGTAGTCACTATCTGGCTACAATAATATAAATAATAAATAAAAACACAGCTCTCTGCCAATGTCAAACAGTGAAATAATTCCTCTAAAACTGCTCAGATGTGTGTTGATGTGGGACAGGAATCATGTGCCTAGGCCTTGGTTCATTATCTGGGATATACTAGCAGTGGAAAGGCCACATGGAGGAGAGGTGCCAATCCCTGCTCTGCTGGGGGACCCAGAATGAGCTGGCAAAGCTTAAAATGTAGATGAAGGCTACTAGATATGGGTGTGGCCAGACACCTGTGAAATAGAATGTTTCAGCTTGTCTTCTGGCATGGCTCTTAGGGAGTCCCCATCATAAATTAAAGCTCTGCTGGAACTCAAAGGGATATTGCTCCCTTTCCTCTCCTAAGAATGAATCCCCACCTCTGGTGAAGCTTCCTCACCCTTAGACAAATTCTAAGTCTGCAGATATGACTCAAGCCTCCAGACTCCATTGCCCAGATGCTTTTCAGAAATACCTGTCTGCTGTGGGCCAGAAGAGCCATGGTGTTGGACAAAAGCAACATCCAGTGCTCAAGAGGGAAAACAGTGTGAGATCCGTAGATTTTTCTTGAAACCTTTGTTTACCTTTGTTTGACTTGGATGTGTATTTTGTGCTGGCTATGAAATCATTTGTGGTCAGAATGTGTATTCGTGCTGGCTATGAAATCAGTTGTGTTCAGTGCATTCTTGCACGTATGCTAACAGTTTTGTCTGTTTGTCTCATTTGGTACCAGTGTTCTAGGCAACTTACAAGGATAAGGAGTACACCTTTTACTATTGGTCCTAAGCTGTAGCAGGCCAGGATAACGTTTTTAGTCTCAGCCCAAGTCAACAGAATGGGTTAATCCATCGTTGTCTGCGGCCATGCCGTTCTGAAAACCATTTCTTTGCTGAGTGCAGATTCACATCTGTTCTGGTGTGATCAGCTCTTTCATGGGCAGAAACAGATGTTTTCTTATGCCTGCTTGTATTTTCAGGGCTTGTGCTTTCTTCGAAGTCCTAACTAGTTTCATATATGCATTCATAGGCTGCATGAGACATATGCATAAACACATGCAAACAAAATTGTGTTCTTTGATTTATACATATGTAAGCCAATTATTTTTGATTGGCCCATGATTTGTTTACTCTCACACGAAGACAAAAATTATTGGATAAGGAAATAATCTATAGAAAACTTTTAAAATAGTAAGCCTCTGTGTTTTAATGAATAAAAATGGGCACTGTCTTAGAAAATGGCTATATGATATTTAAAAGGATATGCAATGCTATTATAGCCATGTCAGTCCCAAGATATTAGAGAGATGAGGTGAGGTAATATCTTTTATTGGACCAACTTCTGTTGGTGAGAGAGACAAGTATTCAAGCTACACAGAGCTCTTCAGATCTGGGAAAGGCATTAAAAGTGTACCTTTCTCAGACCTGAAGAAGAGCTCTGTGTTGCTTGAAAGCTTGTGTCTCCCACCAACAAACGTTCGCCCAATAAAAGATATTTAACGGGACGGTTAGAGTATACTAGATTATACTAATAATGGTCTTGTTTGGTATCTTTGAGGTTCTTCTTCAAGTAGTGTCCTTATGTGTGCTTCACTGTAGGTGTACCTGTGCCTCTAATCACAGGTTTTTTATAGCAGTGTCTGTTCAGCCCGCACATGAACTCTCCCTCGCTCATGCTCTGCCTTGAAGCTATCTAGCACTGCACAGGTGAACCCCTCAGTTCCTTCTCTACTCACTCTGTTGGAGACCAAAGGCAGTAGTTGTCCCTTCTTTATCTGTTATTAGCATAAGTAGTCGTTATTTGTTCATTTCTTTTGTTCTCCTTAATAGTTAGTGTTTCCTTTTTGCCCAGTTGGGAGGGGGGAGAGAGGGAGAAAGAAAGAAAACTTTAATTTACACTTCCTGCCCTGTCTGAAATTCCTACAGAGAGATTCAGAAGACACTAAGTTCTTTCCAGTTAGAAGAAGAGGAGAAAACTTTCTTCTGCAGTCCTCACTGCTACAGGATGATAGCTACCTCCCACCCCAGATCATCCCCAGAGCCTTTAACTTCAAAGGGGGTACGCTTACGGGGAAAACACAGAAGACTCCCCCTGCAAAGACTCAAGAAAAAAATGGCTCCAAGCCCCTGACTGAGTCATTGGCCAGCCAGAGGGGTTCCCCAGTGTGGCCACCTCGGTTCTGGTGGCAACGATGGTTCTGAAATGTGGTATCCAGAACAGGGCCTCCACTATGAGCTCTGTGGAACAGCACTGCTTAGAAAAGCCAGGTGGTCAGGCTGTGAGGAAGTGGTACCACTCCCTAAGCAGAAAAACAATTACCATACCATTTTTAAAAGAGTGGCATTGAGAAAACGGTCGGTACCAGGCACAACAAAGCTCCCATCTAGGGAGTACGCTTGCACCTTCTCAACCATCGGTACTGATGACATACCATGAACACTCCTCTGCCTTACCAAGTGAGCCTACGGTACTGCATAAGTTTCAATACCCTGAAGACCTGACAGTTGGAAAAGAACTGCAATCTCCAGCCAGAATCACACTCAACACTGGACCATGTACCACTAAATTCCCAGTTAGTGCTATCTTTACCCAGTGTTGAGTCTGACAGTGACCAGCAACAGTCAGTACACACCCCTGGCTTCTCATTCATGGCCATCACAATACAAGGGTTCTCCTCAATTCCAACAAGCTGACCCATGATTGTGGTAAAGGCCCCTTGAACACCCTCACCACCCATAACCTTCCCTCCCTTCCCCAAATGACTGTATTGGGATCATTAGGCAACATACACATCCCCCATGTCATGGCCATCCAGTGTCTCTCAGAGAGAGTCTACCAGATGGTCTTCTACAACTTGGCTGTCCAGAGCCCCTGAGCCAGGGGAGGAGGAAGCTTCTGCAGAATAGGAAGAAGGGCTTGAAAGGGAAGCCACTCCTCCTGCAAACTTCCCCTTATCACCATCAGATAAGGCTGTAATGCCCCCCATCCCCATCACTAGGTAATGATTCTAAGAACTTTCAGGATCTTACCAAGAGGATGGCAGATGAGTTGCAGATTTCCCTGCGGGAGGTGGCAGATGCACATCACAAGCTGGTGGATATTCTGCACATCTTCTCCTTGTCCAGAATTGCCCTTCCAACTAATGAAACAAGTCTGGATCCTGCCAAAGTCATCTGGCAGACACCAGCTTCCATCGCTCCAGCCTACAAAATAGCCAACAAAAATACTACGCTTCTCCCCAAGAGGCAAATGTCCTGTTTCAACATCCCAAACCCCACTCCATAGGAATGGATGTGATTAATACATGAGGCAAGCAACATAAAGCCAAGTCGACCCCTACAATTGGGATTGTAAAAGACTAGATCTCTTTAGGAGGAAGGCGTATTCATCAGCAACACTACAGTTTAGAGTTGCAAACTACCAAGCTGTCATAGCCAAATATGATTTGATTAATTATGGGAAACTCAAGACATTTCTGAACATTTACCAGAGACACAAAAGGAGCAGTTTCAGGCCATTGTCAGAAAGGGTCAGTTAATAGCCAGAATGGCACTACAAATGGCATTGGATGCAGCCTGTACAGCGGCCCGCTCGGTCTCTGTGGCAGTGATGAGACAGGTTTCTCGGCTCCATTCTTTTGGACTGTCCAAAGAGTTGCAAAAGATCTCCCATTTGAAGGGCCCAAGCTCTTCGCAGAGAAAACACTCTTCTCTCCACACCTTGAAGGATTCTCAAGCCACATTACACTCTCTGGGAATCTATGCTGTAGGATAGAAGAGAAGATATAGCTCTCAGCTACAGCACAGGTCACAACCTCCTCAATACCCACCGTCTCAGTGCTGTTATGGGCTGCAGCGTAAGAGGTCCAGGGTTCAAAAGCGGAAGCAGTCAGCATCCCAGTCCACAACCTCTCAAAGACTGCCTCTTCTAAGCTCTTTTGACAGGTTGGTCAAGGGCCTGAACACATAGATCTAATGGCATTAAAGAAATATGTGAAGACACAGAAGTTCAAAATGGTCACGCTTGCAGCCATTATTCCAGCTTTAGGGCAAGGAGATTGATTTTCTGCCTTCGACCTACAAGGCATCTCAGCTGTCTCTGTACCAGGGATACAGAACATGACAGCCGACAGTCCCAGTCGGAATTTCTCTCATAGTCCTATGAATAGAAACTGAACTCAAAGGTGCTTTGAGACATATTTGTCCTTTGAGGATCCGCAACTACAGATCTTTTTGCTACTTACCAGAACAAGAAATATCTTAATTACTCCTCCAAAGCTGGCCTAGGGAAACATTCACTGGGAGACATCCTCATCCTCACATGGGATGGGCACCCCTTATATGCCTTTCCCCTGTTTCCTCTCTATCCAAGGTCCTGTTGAAAATTCAATGAGTCAAAGCGAGGGTTATTCTAATTGCCCCCTCCTGGCCAAGACTAGTTAGTTCCCTTACCTGACCCAGATGGCAATATGTCCTCCAGTTCCTATCTGGCCCTTTCCTCACCTACTGTCTCAAAACAAAGGGCTGAGCCTTCACCCCAAACTGTGGGTTCTCCATCTCCAGGCTTGGTGGCTCCTTGGTTCCAAGGCTTAGGGGTAGAATGCTCTGACAAGGTGAAAGGCATTTTGCTCCACAGCCAAAAGTTGACCACTTAACATACTTACCTTTACAAAATGGAAACTGTTCCAATGTTGGTGTCATTCTAAGCACACAGACTCAACCTCGTTTTCCCTCCCTCTGGTTTTACACTACCTTTTAGACCTCAAGGGATCAAAACTCTCACTCAGCTCCCTTAAGGTACATCTCACAGTATTAATAACTTTTTTCCATCAGGTAGAAGGATAATTGGTGTTTGCTCACCCACTGATCAGTATATTCCTTCAGGCCACTGGGAATCTCTTCCTGCACATGAGGCCACCCACTTCAGCCTTGGATCTTAACCTCAGGCCTTTGACTTAGACCTCCCTTTGAGCCCATGGCAACTTGCTCTTTCTTATACCTGTCCATGAAGACAGCATTTCCAATTGCCATCATCTCAGCTAGGCACATAAGAGAAATAGTGGCCCTGATGGCACGTCCGCCATACACGGTCACTACTAAAGACAAAGTAACTCTGAGGCTGCATCCCAAGTTTCTTCCTAAGGCTGCCTCTGTTTTCCATATGAATCAACAGATCCATCGTCCTGTTCTTCTCCAAAATACAGTGACGACAGTGAGGCGATTCTGCGTATGCTAAATGTTAGAAGAGAACTAGCATCCTACTTGGACTTCAGGAAGTCCCCTAAACTCTTTTTTCCTTCCTTTTGCTTGTGGAAAGATCCGAAGCTTCATGATATCAGATCAAAGACTGTCCAAACGGGTATCTGGTTGCATTAATCACTGTAAGCTGTTGTAAACTTGTAAGTTGTTATCTCCGTCCAGAGTCCATATGCACTCCACGAGGTCAATTTCTACCTTGGTCACATTACTTAAAAATGTTCCTATCTTGGAAATCTGCAAAGCAGCAACTTAGGCCTCTGCCCACACTTTCACAGAACATTATGCGATCACTGGAGATTCAGCCTCCAATGCCATCTTCAGGTCCATAGTACTTTCTGTAGTAACAGACTCCACCCTGAAGCTCCAGCCCTCCATGGGGAAACTACTGTGAAGTCATCTACAATGGAGCACCCATAGTGACACTACTCAATGAAGAGGAAGTTACCTTGTGAAGTAACTATGGTTCTTCGAGATGTGTCCCTCCGTGGGTGCTCCACAACCCGCCGTCCTCCCCTCCATTTCAAGGTTTTCCCTGCTCTATGGTAGAGAAGGAACTGAGGAAAGTTCACCCACGCAGCGCTAGATAGCCTTGAGGCAGAGCATGAGAGAGGGAGAACACATATGCGGGCTGAACGGAGAATGCTACCAAAAATTTCTAATTAGAGGCACAGGGGCGCAGACACATACAGTGGAGCACCCATAGGGGCATACATCTCGAAGAACCATGATTATTACTGCACAAGGTGACTCACTTCTTCCTCAGGATTGCAGTTCCAAACTACTGTTTTCCCTGTGCATATTCAGAATTGACAGATATAAATCATCTCCAAAAAATTAAAAAGTAAACCAAGCAACAATTTTAGTGTAACTACAGCCTTTCTAAAAGAGGAACCAATAATAGTGAAATGTAAAATGCAGGTTTGCTATTTATATTCTACATTTACCTTTGAAAAAGTAACTCTGATGAACATCTAGCTACTCTGAAAATCTACAAAACAAATAGATTTTTCTACTGTACTTAAATAATGTATTTTACTTGTTTCCTCTAGGGAAGATCTTTGTCGTTTAAAACCTTCTTCATCTGGGTTTTAATTAGTATTTACCAAGGTAGGAGAAATCCCTAATTTTACGGGACTAAAGATTTTTTTTTTGTCTACTATTAACAATATTGTTTTTCAGCTCCAGGTTAAATTCCCCAGCTTAAAATTTAATCCACAGTTATATATATTACTTTCTGTTTATCTTGTAAATCAATATTCTAGGAGTGTGCCAGATCTATTCAGGATGCGGTGTGGATTGGTATTTGAATTGATGCATATTGCCTAAAAACTGACCTGTTTTTAATTAAATGCTAATCCAAAAGAATTTTAACAAGTGCTTATCATATTGCATACACTCCATGGTAGTTTTCTTTCATGGAATGACAGAAGTACTGTTTAATTAAATCTGAATTATGTAATCAGTTAAGAGTAATTAACCACATTTTGTCTACTGCTACAAATAAATGAGATTGTTGAAAATTTAATTAATGGTTGATCAGATACATTACATTGAAATGTTTAATGTTTTAATAGTCATATTTTAATTTTTGATAGTCTTATTCTCGTTCTTCTGTTTTACAAACAGAACGTAAAATAAACGTTAGTGGTGTTCTTATATAAGACGTTAACCTGAGAGAGCTTTCACAATAACTGATACGTTTTCAACATGCATTTGTAAAGATGAAGGCCCCAAAATATAGTTACAGATTCACTGTGTAACATTTTGTGTTCTTTTACTAGGTGGCATTCTGATGTATGGCGCCCTTCTCCTCTTTGAATCTGAATTTGTACATGTCGTTGCAATTTCTTTTACTGCCCTAATCTTGACTGAACTTTTGATGGTTGCACTGACCATACGAACGTGGCACTGGTTAATGGTGGTGGCTGAATTCTTCAGTCTTGGCTGCTATGTGGCCTCTCTTGCATTTCTAAATGAGTATTTTGGTGAGTAGCTGTGGAAAATCTTTGCCTGCAAAAGTATGCTTTCTAACATACAATTCTTTGTAACCTTTTTCTCATGTTAGGTTGCAAATGTGTGTAATATTATATTTTGTGATACAGGTTCATCCAATAAAATATGACTTCATCTTTATGTAAAGACATTTTTCATGACAAACCCTAAAATGCTCTATTATTTGTTTCTCCTTAGGATTTGTAGCAGATTTTTTATATAGTTTTTTATATGAAAAATATTTACTGAAGGCACATAAGCTTTTTTCGCACTGTGCTTCATTTCAGTGACAGAAATTCAAACTGCTTGTCATGTTGAATCAGCTTTCAGTAGTTATTAGACAAACAGTACTGAAATTAGTACTGAAGCTAGAACCCAAGCTCCAACCAGACCTAAACCTCTACACTGCAACTGTATAGGCCTGTAGCACAAGCCAGCTGACCCAAACTCTGAGGATTGATCTTGTGGGGTTTTTTTGAAATATGGATGTACCCTTATTGTGTCTACACTTAAAAAGCTGCAGCAGGACAGCTGCACTGCTGTAGCACTTCAGTGAAGACACTGCTACGCTAGCAGGAGAGCTGCTCCCATTGGCATGGTTAATCAGTGGTAACTATGTTAATGGGAGAAGCCCTCCAATCGACATAATACTGTCTACACCGGGGGTTAAGTCAGTAGAACTATCTCCCTCAGTTATACAAATGTAAGTTTGCTGGCTTTAGGACATGTGTACACTACAAAATTAAGTCAATACAGGGTATATCTTCACTGCCGCAGCAGCAAGGATTGATGCCGTGGCATTAATTAAGCAGGTCTGTGTACATTATGTAGCTTGCGTATCTCCTGTCAATCGCCATCGCCAGTGTAGACAAAGCCACAGTAAATACACTGCTTGTGTGCATGCCTGCACTTTGCTCCTTGTGTCGGAGGTGCATGTCCACACCACGACTGCTTGCACTGATTGAGTGTCAGTGTGGGCATTGTGGGATGACTTCTGAAAACCAGCAACAATCAATGTAAGCAATGCAGTGTCTACACTGACCCTGTGTCCACCTAACTACATCAGTATTGACTCTATGCCTCTTGTGGAGGTAGAGTTAAGTTGATGTAGCAGGCAAATTACGTTTAGGGGGAGCAACATTTTAGTATAGACACTTCCATGGTTACGTCAATGTAAGCTGTCTTGCATCAGCCTAACTCTGTAATGTAGACTAGGCTTTAGGTTCGTATAGTTTAAGGCCAGAAGAGACCACAATGTCATCTAGTCTGACCTCTCCTGTATGTCATAGGCCTCCACACCACCCAGCAGTGGCGTACCAAGGGGGTGTGAGGGACGCCAGTCCCAGGCATTGGCCTGTGGCTGGGGTGCCGGGCTAGCCCTTTATGATGCGCAGGGGGCACAGGAGACTCTAAGAGATGCAGTGACTCCTGTTTTCCTCTACTCGTCGTGAAGGGCTGGCCCAGAGCGCACTTACCCGCCACTCCAGCCCCTCAGCCTGGCACCAGCTCAGATGGGGAGGCCTCAGCCAGATGGGGGGGAAGAGCCAGGCAGGCCCTTCACGACATGGGAAGAGGGGGGGCAGGAGCGGCTGCCCCTCCGCCTCCTGCTCCTTCCAGCCGTCATGAAGGGCCAACCCAGCCCCGCAGCACGGGGCTGGAGCGGCAGGTAAGTGCAGGAGGGGCACTGGTCTAAAGGGTCGGGCCCTCCCCATGCTGTGGGGTGAGGCAACCCCCCATCCAGGCCAGTGCTGGGCTGTGAGGCTGCAGCTGGAGAGGTGGGTACTGGATAAGTGCGTAGAGTGGGGGGCGCGGAGCCAAGGTAACTTTTGCGCCCCCTGCACCTTACCTTCCCACCACACAGGTACAGACCTCCCCTCACTGGGGCAGCTGGGGAGCGGCACCAGGACCCCTCCTGCCCTATTTGGGGCTGGGAGGGAGAGGAATGAGGCTTGGGACGGGTGCAAATGTAGACTTGGCCCCCGAGCGCCAGAGACCCTCTGTATGCCACTGCCACCCAGCCCACCTCTAGCCCAAGCCCAGCAACTGAAATTAGTCCAAAGCTGTACAGTTCTCAGAAAATTGTGTGCCATAGGCAGACAACTAGCGGGACTGAGGTGTATCAATGCCCGAGGCTTCAGAAATGGCAAGGAAATGCTTTAGTAAAATAAACCCGATGACGTTAGGATGTTTTACTCCCCAAATATAAAAATATAATCAGAATTATAAATGAAATGTTATTAATTAGTGGATTTCAAGTCTCCAGATAATAGGAGATAGAATGCATTTTAATGTTACGTAAAAAATATTGAAGCCTATTTGATAAGGTGACAGACGCTATCTAAAAAGACATTCACAGTTTAAATACTCTTTTTTTCATGTACTGAATAAAAGTATTTGTTACTTTTATTATTTAGGGCAATGTCCAGAAAAATATTACTACTGGCCAGAGCGTGGTATAGTGAAGGCTGCCGTTGTTCAGTATATTCCATGTGTCTTTTTAGATATGACTTGCAATGGGCTTCTCTTAATTACAGTATATCATAATGGATTACATAAGTGGCCTGGATTACAGCAACATCTAATATACTAGGCACTTCCCACACCCTCGTGACTAAGGGTATGTCTATACTGACAGCAGCAAAGTTGCCTTCTTCAGATCAACCTATCTGGATTGATTGATCAGTGAGTGAAGACCAGCTCAATCGATCCAGAAGTCCACACTGTAAACCACCCCCTGAAGTGGTGTAGCACTGCATCAATGAGAACATAGTTTCCGTTGGCACAGTGCGGTGAAAACGCCACGCAGAAGGGAAGCACAACAGTCGACGGGAGTTACACAAGCTACTCTGCATAGCTTGAGTAACTCCCGTTGACTGCCGCTGAATTGCCAGGTAAGTGTAGACCAGATTTAAGACAGTATGTATAAACTGTATCATTTGAGATTTAAACCAGATTGGAAACCAGACCTCTAAAGTCAGACTATTGCAATAAGGAGGCATTTTGTCCATGTGTGTGGCATGTTGTCAGGTTCTAGGACTTTGCATGCACCTGAAGGCTTATTCTGTTGGTTCCTGGAAGAAACAAGTCCAAATGATCCAGTCCAAGAGCATAGAAGATTTTCTGTATCACTAAATTAGAAGGGATTACAGTGTGAAGTGGGAGACGTTGTAGGAAAATCCTTAACTGCCAATTTCAGAGGAAACTTGGGCTAAGATTTATTTTTCTTAAATTAAATTACAATATGCCATATCCTGGTCTCATGATCTTTTTCAATCTAGGAAAATGCCCAGTTGTATCCTCCTGATATATATTGCATGCTAAGATGTATAAATGCACACTGATTTTTTGAAGTACAGTTATCTGAAATACAACTGTGTGTCAGATGTGCTCATCTTACAAGGCAAAGGGCCTAGAAGGTGGGAAAAATTGACTGCAAATCTTACAAACCTCACCTAGGTTCTGAGAGTCAGTCTTTCCTTCTGACTATGATTTAAAAAAACAAAACAAAAAGGGTTTTGCAGGTCAAATTCTTCCCTCAGTGACACCTGTGTAATTCAATTAGCCTTCAGTGTGATTTCACAGGTATTGACAGGAATTTAGAAAAAACCCAACTCCTCCTCTCTTAACACCATTGGCTCTGAAGTCCTAATACAAGTAAATGGCACTAAAAGCTTACTTTTGTCATGTAAAGTGGCAGATATCTGTTTATCTAAGGTTTTATGTAGCTCAGACTGAATACACACAGGAAGTGAATCTATTTAGTAAGAAACTGCCATTTTTTACACTTTTACTTTCCAGAATAGTTTAAGTTAATACTTTAAGTATTAACTAGTTGATTTGGGGTCTTATAAAACTATCTTCTTTCTGGCTCTCATTCCCCTCCCCCCCATATTCTCATCTAGATACAATACAAATATTGTATCTGTGACACTTTTACTAATATCCTTTGAAAAAGCTCCACCTCCTGCTTTTGGGTACTCATGTTACTTCCTAAATGTCAAGACAGGTGCATTTTAATTATGCCACCATGAACATGTTGGGTTTGACATTTCTACTCTGCATCTTTCAGAATCTTCCCTTGATGGGCTCTCTTTGCTGGAGGACAGAGGCTTTAAATGGGAGGTGTGGGTTGGCTACTAAAGCTCCACAGAAGGACTGCACATTGCAAGGGACCAGTGAGAATGGACACAGACATCTAGAAGTTTTGGTCAAATGGCCACAACTTTATTCAATACCAAGAAAGGATTTATTTCTGTCCCAGTTTGGGGCAATATTTCCTCTTCTCTTACCCGGAGACCCATGTGTCTCTCCCTCCTTCACAGTTCCCTGCCTACACTTAGTCAGATAATAAAGTTTTTTGGATAACACATTCATGTAGACAATGTCCTCTATTTTTTTTATATGAATAAGAATTTTTACCTAAACTAATAGTTTTTTTAATATATTTCTTTTGAATGAGCATGTTTAATGCCTAAAAGTAATAAACATCACAAATTTGGCAACATATTAACATTGGAAAGACAAAAACTAAAAATATTTGACACTGTGCTGCAGTTCTAATTTAGACAAGTTACTCATTGAGTAGAATTGGGCTCACTAAGAATATCTCGATGATGTACAGTATGCAGGCTTGTAGAGTATTTAGGCAGACTTAATACTAATTCCTATATGACTTGCAAGGGGCAAGGTTTGACCACTAACGAGTAGAATTACCAGAGTGTTAACATTTCTCATGCTGCATCTTCCTGAAGAGAATTTGGGCTCAGTTTTAAACTTATAACCTTCTTTTGATTGTTGATATAATTTACACTTCTTAGTCTCTTCAAATGATATAACTGGCCACTTGTGGTTTTTAAAGCATACTTAATTTTAAAATATACTAAATTTTTCAAAATACCATATTGTTTCAACTGTATTGCACAGTGTGAAATTATTCAGACTGTCATCTGAAGGGGAGGATAGACTTCTGATTAACACCACTTATAATATCTTTCTGATTTTTTTACCTATTTCATTTTGTACAGCTAATCTTTTCTAATTTCCTTGTTTTTCTATAAATCTGTCCCTTTATTTCCTCTCTTTGTAACAGGTATAGGCAGAGTGTCTTTTGGAGCATTCTTAGGTAGGTAGAGTTACAATTTCCTCAAAGATAAAAAATACAGTACAGAAACAAAGCCAAACTCTCTAAATAAATACATTGCTTATTCTAGTATTCATGGGTGAGAAAACTATAGCTTCTTTTATTAGACCCGAATTAAATTATATGTAAGTATAACACGTTTTCCAAGATTCCTGGCTTTGTGGCCTTTGCATATGATTAGAATATAATCTGATATTTACAAATATGCCTAGGATTTCTCTAACAGTTTCAAAATGTCACAGAAGAAGGCTAGAATTGAGGTGTCTAGAACTGCTGAATTAATGGGAATAATCTAAGTCCTAGCTCTTCTTATAATTGAAGCGCAAGGGTAGGGGACCAAAGTAATTTCATTCTCCTCACTTGATCTTCATTTCTACAACACACATCTCTGTTGATGACACATAGAAGATACACTTCAGCCTGCTGCTATTTATACAAGTGGTGATATCATTAAATGCTGTGTTTTCTCCTGTGAATATTCTTTTTATTTTTTTGTGTGGCTAATTTAATTTTAATTTCTAAAGTATACTGAATGTTGAATCTGTCTAGTTCACAGAACATTAATAAAAAGTGGAGTGAGGGATGCAAAATATGTTTAATATTAAAATTTCTGAATGTGAATTTGGATTATATCTAGGGAAAGACATTGCAAGAACAAGAGAAAAACACATGAAAATGAGAGAATTATCCTAACTCTTAAGCGGATTAGTGAGTTTGATTTTTTTCCTAGTGAGAATGTGTTCTAAACCCAAGCAAAACTTACTGAAATGTCAAGTAGGGATCAACTGCAAAACTTTTCTGTATCAATAAAGCAAGGCATGCAGGAAGAGTCTACCGCTTCATTGATCGGAAATATTCTGATTCTTTTTGAGAGCTTCATCATCACTCCAGCCACTTTATGTTGAGTAAAAGAGCTGGACTGGCGTAAAGAGGCATAAAGGCCCTATATATGGCCACAATTGATTAGACAGCATTAACTAATAATAATAATAATAAATGGCAAAACCTTAGACCTCACAATTGTATCCCTGGTTTAGTCAGGGTTAATTACAGTACGGTCTTGAATAATAGCATATGAAAACAATCTATATATATTTAATGTCTTTGTACCATGGAAGTGCAAGCAACTACCACCTCTCATCACTTACTTTCTCTTTTTATTTCTACAGATGTTGCCTTTATCACAACTGTGACCTTCCTGTGGAAAGTGTCAGCTATAACTGTTGTAAGCTGTCTTCCACTTTACATTCTCAAGTACTTGAAGCGTAAATTTTCTCCTCCGAGTTACTCCAAGCTTACCTTGTAACAGTGACTGTATTCCAACAGTTTTTTCACCCATGCCACTCCGATAACTGCTTATGGTCGCTCACTGTGCCTCAGTGGCAACATATTTGGGTTGGGCTAAAGAAAGAAAAAATAAAATAAAATGTAGTAAACAGAGCACAAAAAGAGGAGGGAACATCTGAGAGATAACATAGAATACTACACTTTACTGATAGTATCATCAAAAGTAAATTAAACTTGGTTTTCTTCATGTTGATTTTTTTTACTTTTTTTCAATTTCTACAAGTAGAAAATAAACTGAATTTGTCTTTGAATTGATGGTGCTTCTGACTGATTTGATCGCTATTGTAAAGGGTTTTTTCCCTACTGCCCTATTCTCCTGCAAATTGAACTGAAAGCATATTTATTAGTAAATAATTTCCAAAAAGATTCAAATTCTTTCCTTGTTGCTTCTATATAGGAATATTCATTCCTACTTACATACAATATAATAAACCTAGATAATGTAAATGCCATTGTCAGTATTTGCTGCTATATATTACTCATCATAAAACATTGATAATATGCACTATTTGAATGATGTACAGATGTCTGCATAGCACAGTATTACTTTAGGAGCTGTTGATCTTTTCTGCACTCTCCATTCCTAGCACCAGTAAATATTAACAGATATGTGAATTCCGTGCCATTGACAACTGTTCTTTAAATGCACATGGAAGCTAAGTTGCACAAAATCTGTAAAAATTTCTGTACATAATTACAATGCACCTACTGATTTGTACAGAACATCAGACATTGCTCTTCAGTAAATATGTTTTAAAGTTCCTATCCGTTTTGTATATGTAAAATTGCAAATAGATAGTGTCGAGGTACATTTCTATATATCAAAAGTCCAGTAAACATTGTATTAGCTAATATGTTTAAATTGCCTTGTAATCTGTTTACTTAAGTTACTCAGGTAAAAAGAAAGAAGATTAATATCAAAATGTTACGGTAGGAAAATCCATCATCTTCCAACAGGCATTTTTTGGGTTTTTTCATGATCCAGATTGTTGGGTACAAAACTTGTAAAGAACAGAGGCGCAGATCCTCAGCTGGTATAAATTAGAGTAGTCCCATCAATTTCCCCCCCAACTTTACACCAGCTGAGGATCTACCCCAGAAAGTGATATTCTCTAAACTGATACAATCTGAGGGGGTGTAAATGTTAAGTACTGTATTAGGATACCGGATATGTTATTTTTATTTCCCAATGTGTGTAAATGCACTTTTTCACGAAATAAGTACAACAGATTATTTGACATGGTCTGTCATCAGTTGAAGGAAAAAGCATAAATGATCCATGCTTCTCTGTTAATGAGATACTTATTTGTCCTTTTTTTTTTAAATACTTTATATTGTTTTTATCATAGATGTTTGTTTGATTATTTCTTTTCAACATAAATCCTTGTTTAGTGTCTGGTATGCCTCTTAAGTCATAAATATTATATTGTATGAGTGAAACTTTTGAAATGATGAAAAACCTAACCACTTCCAGAAAATGAGACTGTTGCAAAGCTATTTGGACTGCACTTCACTCCATTTGTTTTGTTTTGAGGGGTGTTCTCATAACAGCTATTATCTGCTTTTTTTTTAAATTTGCATTCTTCATTATAAAAGCAATAAAGTCTAATTTCTACCAAATATTATTGATATATGTATTACACTTTTGTAGTAGTGTCTTTTAAGTACATAAACATAGTCATCAAAACAGTTTGCTGTGCCTTTATGAAAAATCATTTCTATATATCCCCACAAGATGTCACTGTTTTTTGTACTAGCAGAAATCTTTCCTCATTTTATGTCAAGATTGCCCTGCTATTCTGTTACTTTATATTTTAAGTTAGTTTAAATGTTCATATTTCAGTTAGTTAAATATAGCCTTATTTTATTGCTGATTTGCTTTAATTTCATCTTTCCTCCAATAAAGCATCAGATTATTTTGGACTATTGGATGCATAGAAACAATTTGAATTAATCAATAAGTTATTAACAATGAATAGTCCGCAATATGCAATCATTGTTAAATTGAATAGATAAGCAAAAGCTTATAGATGGTTGGTCATCTTGTTTCTCTCTCTGGTGTATATGAAATGCACACACAACATTAATGTGGGGTAAAATATTAAATATCATCCTTAATCTAACAAGTCACATGTAAGGAATAGTATTATCTTAATGCGGGGGGGAGGGGTGTGTGTGTGTGTGTGTGTGTGTGTGTGTGTGTGTGTGTGTGTGTG